>JAQPPZ010001909.1:0-673360 GCA_028583015.1 Wollemia nobilis
GGGAGCATTGAAGAGAAGGCAGATTAGGGTTTCAAAGGAACATTATAGAGGAGATGGATTAGGGTTTCAAAGGAGCATTGCAAAGGAGGCAGATTAGGGTTTGGGAGGAGCATTGTAGAGGAGGCAAATTAGGGTTTCATAGGAGTGTTGCAGAGGAGGAATATGAGCATTGTAGAGGAACTAGATGCCTGGTTGGGCGACTTTGACCATTGTTGAAGAAGCTAAGTTCGTGAAGGTGAGTCCTTTTGACTCACATAACCCCATATTTTCGTTTGAATGGGAGGAGTGGGATTCTGGTAAAGCTTAGAGGTGGGACTAGTAGAACCTGCGGGGAGGACCTCATTCCTCCTAGTGCACCTTCATTTGCAAAAGTGGTCGCTAGTAGTAATGGAGGATCTGACACCCTCTTCGACATTTCTCCTCTATCGAACCAGATCCATATCCTCGATAGCTTGATTAATAATATCCTGAAATATGGGTTGTGGAATCTTATGGGAAAATTCCAAGGTAGGAGGTTGAATATTGATTCTCTAAGGAGATGGGCTTTGGCAAGATGGAGACCTATCGGGTCTCTTGAAATTGTGGCCATCCCAAGAAATTTCTTCCTTATCAAGCTCAACTCTAAGGAGGATTCCAAGCGGATCTTGGAAGGGGGTCCATGTTTTTTTGGCAAACGAGGTTTAATTATGCGTAAATGGGGCTCATATTTTAATCCCCTGATGTAGACTATTAATCTTGTCCCACTATGGATCAAGCTACCAGACCTCCCACTTCATATTTGGCATCAGAGCATCTTCCAAGCTATTTCCAAGATGATCGAGGATTTGATTTTTTTATCGGATTACCAGTTCCAAATCTCAAATGTTGTATGCTAGGATGTGTGTGATGGCAGATATTGAGAAGGATGTGCCGAGCTTTTTTGAACTCTTTTCTAATCTTGGCACTTGGGTTCAGAACATTGAATATGAAAATAAACCCCAAGTTTGCCAAGAGTGTGGTAAGGGTGGGTACCATAAGAGCTTATGCCCTATGCATTCTAAAGATCTAAGTACTTCGGCGAGCCGTAAGGAAAATAGTAAGAAGCTCAGTGAAAAGTGAGTGCCTAAGAAAAACCCTCAAAATTTGAAAGGACAAGATTCGATTTCTATTTCTCAAGTTGGGCTCAGTGAGGAATTACATGAGGAAGCCCTTCTTCCATCAATCATGTTTGATGGAGAGGAGTTGAAAATAGTTCCTGTGAAGAGAAGGAAAGTAAGCCTAGTAGCAAGGGATATTATTCAACTTCCTAAATTTGAGGAGAGAGGAGAAGAGGTAAATCCCTCTAGTCTTATCCTCCAAAATTTCTTTGACTGTCTTGACATGGATAAGCCAACCCTTCAACAGTTAATGGAAAGCTCTCTAACCTCTCCAAAAACTGTGTTTGAGAAAGACTCTCCATGTTTGAAGACTAGAAATCACAGGAAAACTCATATTGATGTAGGAGAAAAAAGGAAAATGGGGAGACCTAGCAAAAGAGCACTCAAGAAAAGTGAGATCGACTCTGAAATTGCTAATAGAGTACAACCCCTTCTAACGGATAGTTTTGAGGCTCTACATCCTAAAGAGAATGAGGTTGTTCCAATCGTGGAGACTTGGAACAAATGTGTTCAGGAGTGTGGCCTGAAAATAGATTTATTTTTGTGGGGGTCAAAAAAAAGGTGGGCAAGCCTCCCAAGACCTCACTGAGAAAGGCTTCTAGCAAGTGATTTTTGTTTGTTTTTGGTTTAGTTGTTTGTCATACTGAATGTTGTTGTTGTAGATTTGATCCAGTTTTATACGAGATTCTTGGCTCTCTGGTTCTCTAAGCACCCTTGGTTGTTTTGGGTGTCGGTTTCTCCTATGCTGGCCCCTATTGCCAGTTGGTTGTTTGACCATGACAATCTCTTGTATTTTATTTCTTGATATCTTATTGCTAGATCTAAGGTTTGGGGATGCCTTTCAAAATCCTACTTGTAATAGGTTCGAGAACCCTTTAAAAAATCCCTTTTACTAACCGAAAAAAAAATTATCGTTTAATTTATATTATATATATATATATATATATATATATATATATATATATATATATATATTACAAATAATTTGTTGTTATTAAAATTAAAGGTTAAAACAATTTTTTATTGAAAGAGATAAGGCAAAACCTTTTCTTTGTGTTTTTTGCTTTTTCAATTTCTTCACCCTACAAATATGAAAGGTTAAAGCTTGTTTACATCTCCCATTGAGAAAAGTGGTCAAGGTTACTTACTTGTAATATTATCGTTTTTTGTTGATTACTCGAGGATATCAAGGGTTAGAAGCGTTATAGTTATTTATTTATAGTTTAAATATATTTTGGAAGAAAGAGAAATATAAAAAAATTTAATTGAATATATATTTAATTAAAATTGCAGTAAAAGAAAAAAAGATGACAATAATTTTGTTACAATATTTACATAAGCATGGAAGAGTCATCTATGATAACAAAATTAAATCAAAGGATCTACTTCTATGGTAAAATAGAAATGTCCAAAAATTGGGTTTATCAAAATTATTTTTGATTGTGCTTCTAAAGGAAATCCAGAAAAGTTGGTGGAGGTGGTGTTTTTAGAAATAGTGAAGGCAAAATTCTCCTCACTTATTCAAAATCATATGGAACTTTAACTAATAACTATGCATAGGCTAGGGCACTTCTTATAGGGATTAAAATTGCAACAAATAAAAGGATGGAAATATATTTCAATTGAGGGGGACTCACAAACTATCATTAATGCTATTAACAAAAATGGATCTGAAGACTGGATATAAAATAGTATTATTGTTGATGTTCATTGTTTATTACTAGAGGTAATCTCCTGGCAGTGTGAGCATATTTATAAAGAAGGAAATAAAGTAGTTAAAAATTAGCAAATTATGGTGTTGATCTTCATCCTGATGAATTCTAAATTCTAGAAGGCAACTAGCCAAGTCAGATTTTATGTCTCAATCAAAATGATGTCAAGGAATTGATTGTGGAAACAACACTTTGAAGAAGTTGAAAAATATATTATGCTCAAGGAATTGATTGTGGAAACAACACTTTGAAGAAGTTAAAAAATATATTATGCTTACACGGAGTGGGAGTGGCCCCAATAGAAGAAATGAAAAAGTCATGATAAAAATGTATGCTACATCAAATGTAATATTCTGGTATTGTGATGGAAGTGGTCCCAATAGAAGCCACACTAACTTATTCAAAAAACTAATAATAAAATATTATATATATAAATATATATAAACTAAATAGGTGGATACCCTTCATTTTATATTTATAATTTATCGAGTGGGGGGTTGGCCGATGACTCCCACCATGCAAAGGAAAGATTGAATTAAAAATTATATATATAATATGCGAGCGAGTTCGGCCGAATCCCATGCCTATATAAATTAAAATAAATTAATTTGCGGGGGAATCAGCCAAACTCCCCCGCAGTATATTTTATATTATATACGTGATACTATACTATATATTTTATATATATTATAATACATTATATATGTTATATATATAATACGTTATTATATATTTTATATATTATATAATACATAAAATTATATATGCAAATAAATATATATATTAATATAATTATTAAAATTATTATTGATAATAATAGTTTTATTATTATTATTATTTAAATTTTTGGAATAAAAATTGTATTTGGTTAAGGTTAGCCTTATAAAAAATTGGAAAAAATAATTAAAAATTGTAATGTGCCTTATTTTTTTGTTGAGTTTTTCGGCCAACTTTAAGAGGAATGGTAATAGATGATTTGTGTTTTTGATCAGTTAAGACCACAACCAGGCCATGAGTGAGAGCCATTAAATGTAAGCAATATGGTAGATCAAATCTAGAGGTAGTTGCAGTTTTTATGGGCCATCACCTAGTTTTAAACAAATAATAGTTGCAGTTATGAGCCATCACTAAAGCAGTTGTGTAGACACTAAAATCATGTAAATTGGATAAGACTCCTAATGCACCACTATGTGTCACTCTTATTGATATCATATGGCCCCATTGGGCAACCCTCAAGAGTTAATTAGGACTCCCAACCACTTTTGGGTGGTTTTGGACCATGTAGCCATGGTCATCTTACCCAGGGACGGTCACAGTTCATGACCGTCCCTCCCAGGGACAACCACCAATAGTCGTCCCTGGGAGGGATGACCATGAAGTAGACCCTCCAAAATTCAAAGTGCGGGACAAATGGTAATCAATTCCTACCATTTATCCTACCCAATCACTCATAATTGATTTGGAGGTTGTCATAGACATCAGGACCTACAAATTGGAGGTCCAAATGGGTATCCTCTTTCACCCTATGCATGGTAAAGCAATTGACAAGTGGCGACACTTGCATTGCATGTCATAACTTACCTCTTTGGTCCTTTTTCTCCTTTTGGCTATAAATTAAGGTGCTCCCTCCCAATTTCATAAGGATAGATTTTCAACATTCAACCACGAAGTGCTACCCATATTTGTCCTCATATTTGCCCATGTATTTTCCTTGGAAATCTCTTTATTTTGAAGGCACTTTTAGGGGCATACCAAAATACATTAAGAAAGTCCAAAACCTATCAAATTTGAGAGTAATTTGACCAAATTTGATGAAAACACATTTAGGAGAGTTCTAGACCAGATCCCCTTGGAATTGGTGGCAAAAACCACCCAATTTTGTGACCATCCCTACCAGGGATGGATAACAGTCCTAGTTGCACTTGCCAGGGATGGCCATGAAATGGCTAACAATTTGGACCTGATTTTAACATAGATAAGTTCTATAGCATTAAAATAGCAATTTTGGTTAAGTGTTGAATAGATTTGATGTGTCAATTTATGTTTTTATGATTTCAATCGTAGTCGTTCCTACCAAGGATGGCCACATGTTCTGATCATAATTCCACTTTAATTTATGCTCATATCCTTCCAAAAACATCTCATTAATATCATACTTAAATTTCAAGTCATTTGGAGTTGTTTAGATTTGTCGCAAATAAATTTGATATTCATTATTGCATGTTTTTCCTAGTTTTCACCATCAAACACATATGCTATTAATGCATTTTAATAATTTATGTGTAGGTGCAGGTATTCTAGGCATGAGGGAGGATATAAGGAGCTGAAAAAATGTAGCCCAATAATAGCTCTCTATTGTGCATTGCAAGAAGAACACCAGAAACCCATCATTAAGCTCATGAAGGGATTTGATCCCTTGTAATTTGTAATATGAAATGTATCAAAATGAGAAACCCTCAAGGAGACATATTGTAACCATTGGATTTATGAATTTATAAATACAAGGACAAACCCCCCTCTTTTACTTCAAATCATTCATCATTTCAATAGCTTTATTTGTTTGCCTCTTTAACATCTTTCTTTTGCATGCTTTCTTATATTCACTATATTACATTTCAGTTTCAACCTATTAGGTGAGACGATTTTTTTTCTACTTCAGTGGCGATCATAGTGGGATGCTTGTCCATTGCCCCCTTTCATTTTTATCATTTTTGACCTCCTTTTTGTGTTTTGTGTGTTGTAGGTTCTGGTTGTTTTGAGTAGGAACAATCGTTGAATTCCTATTTGGAACTGCTAGGGACGACCACTGTAAACGTCCCACCAAGGCATGGCCACTGTAAACGTCCCACCCAAGGATGAACTTCAAATTTACAATTGTCCCACCTAGGGACGACCATAAAACCAAGGGTTTGCTACAAAAATTGTTAGTCTCACAATGCCACTGAGAGGGGGGTGAATCAGTGTAGCTCTTTAAACTTAAATACACAGTTCTTAGAATAGAAATAATGAAACCTTAAACCAGATAGAGCAAGTATCACAAGAGAACATCACACAACACAAGATTTAACGAGGTTCACCAATGTGGCTACTCCTCAAAAATGACTGCTTGGACTACCATCCAAATCCAGCCTTTGCAAAGCACCAACTTTACAATCAATTTACCAACACCCACTGGAAGGAGCACCAACCCCTTATTTATCTGCACCAACAGAAAGGAGCACCAACCCTTACCAAACCAACCAAAGCACCAACCCCCGATGCCAAGCTGCAACTTGGACTTCAATTTTGAATCTAGAAGTTTACCAAAAATACCTTTGCTTTTACAAGACCCCGATCGGTCTATCTTCCACACTTTTGCGATCTCTCGCACACTCGCTCTCTCTGCGCAATCACTTTGCACACTCTGCTTCACTATAGTCAACCTTCACGATCATCTTCTCCCTTTCATGCACTCTGCTCTATTTGCGAATTTTGCACTTAGCTCGATTCGACACGACTTGCTCTCTGCGCACTACGACCGAACTTCGCACACTTCAACATCACCAAATCTCCAAATAGCCCTCCTTTTATAACAGAATGTTTGAGATGAAAACCCTAATCTTAGTCGACTGTAAATCCTAATCTTAGTCGGTTTTCATGACAACTGTAAACCCTAATTTTAGTCGGTTGTTCATCGGTCTTCGTCGGCTTCAACTTAACCGCGAGAATACAACATGTCACGATATCATGACACTTTTTCTCCTTGCTCTTTCTCTTAGCTTTGGCCCATGAAAATACATGTCGCGATATCGTGACACTATTTTCTCTCTCCTCTTTCTCTTTGCTTTGGCCTGCAAAAATACATGTCGTGATATCGTGACACTATTTTCTCTCTCCTCTTTCTCTTTGCTTTGGCCCACGAAAATACATGTCGCGATATCGTGACACTATTTTCTCTCTCCTCTTTCTCTTTGCTTTGGCCCAAAAATACATGTCATGAAATCGTGACACTATTTTCTCTCTCCTCTTTCTCTTTGCTTTGGCCCAAAAATACATGTCACGAAATCATGACACTATTTTCTCTCTCCTCTATCTCTTTGCTTTGGCCCGCAAAAATACATGTCACAAAATCGTGACACTTTCGCCTCCATATACTTCATCTTAGCTTTTGTCACGAAATCGCGACACTTCTTCAAGTACTTACTTCTTGCTTTTGTCACGAAATCGTGACACTTCGCTTTCAGTACTTAGCTTCTTTGCTTTTGTCATCAAATCATGACACTTCGCCTTCGAAGTCTTCTTCTCGCTTTTGTCATGAAATCGTGACACTTCGCCTTCAAGTCTTCTTCTCTGCTTTTGTCACGAAATCGTGACACTTTTCTTCTACGCTTCCTCTCTTTCTTTTGTCATGAAAATGTGACATGTCACGAAATCGTGACACTTTTTCTTTCTCTTCCTTCCTGCGCTTTTCGAGTCACGAAAATGCGACATGTCACGAAATCGTGACACTTTTTCTTTCTCTTCCTTCCTGCCTTTCGAGTCACGAAAATGTGACATGTCACGAAATCGTGACACTTTTTATTTCTCTTCCTTCCTGCGCTTTTCGAGTCATGAAAATGTGACATGTCATGAAATCGTGACACTTTTCAAACTTACTTTCTCTCTCCTATTTTAGTCACGAAAATGCGACATGTCACGAAATCGTGACACTTTTCCAACTTACTCTCTTTCTTCGAACTTGTCACGAAATCGTGACACTTCTTCCTGCTTTCTCTTTTTCTTCCAACATGTCGTGAAATCGCGACAGTTTTTCCACTTGCCTTTTTCTCTGCCAACATGTCACGAAATCGTGACAGTTTTTCCACTTGCCTTTTTCTCTTCCAACATGTCACGAAATCGTGACAGTTTTTCCACTTGCCTTTTTCTCTTCCAACATGTCACGAAATCGCGATAGTTTTTCCACTTGCCTTTTTCTCTTCCAACATGTCGCGAAATCGTGACAGTTTTTCCACTTGCCTTTTTCTCTTCCAACATGTCACGAAATCGCGACAGTTTTTCCTACTTTCTCTTTCTCTTCCAACATGTCACGAAATCATGATAGTTTTTCCTGCTTCTTCTCTCTTCCAACATGTCACGAAATCGTGATAGTTTTTCCAGCTTTTTCTCTCTCTTCCAACATGTCGTGAAATCGCGATAGTTTTTCTTGCCTGTTGTATATGTCACGATATCGTGACACTTTTCTTACTTGTCTTTTTCTTTGATCTTTTGCAAATGGGCCACTTCGGTCTTCTTGGAAACTCACTGTCCATACTTTGAATAACCTTTGAACTCCTATCTTCTGCATCTGAATAGCTTTTGAACTTCCTGTCCACTGAAACAATAGATCTATCTGACTATGTTGACAACAATGACAATACTGTTGCTGCACCTTGCTCAACAATCTCCCCCTTTGGAATTGTTGGCAACACATGTGCAATTTCCTGTAACTCTTCTCCCCCTTTGACAATAATACCAAAGGGCTACTGCAGACCTCCCCTCGAGTCCATGCACAACATTCTCAAGCAAAATTGATTATACTTAGCAAAAATCATGAACATGAGCAACAAGATAATCAAATACTTAGATGCTCCCCCTGAGAATGTGATCCCCGTAGCTAGTCAATCTTTGGGAAGTGTGACCACTCCCAATTTATTGCGAAGGTACTCAAAAACTTCCTTGGGCAATGGTTTTGTGAAGATATCTCGCTACTTGCTCCGTAGTTGGAACAAAATCCAACTTAATCTCACCTTCTGCAACTCTCCTTTAAAAAGTGATACCTAATAGCGATGTGTTTTGTGCATGAATGCATAACTGGATTCTTGGAGATGTTAATGGCACCGGTGTTATCACACTTAACTGATATTGACTCACTGAAGCAAATACCAAGATCTTTCAGGGTTTGTTTCATCCACAATACCTGCGTACAACATGTTGTCGCTCGCAATATATTCTGCCTCTACTGTCGATAAAGAAACCGACTCTTGTTTCTTACCGTGCCATGCGACCAATCTGTCTCCAAGATAGAATGCACCTCCACTGGTACTCTTTCTGTCATCTACACATCCTGCCCAATCTGCATCTCGAATACGAAATAAGGGTGAAGTCTTTACCTTTTGGATACCATAACCCATACTCCATAGTACCCTTGAGGTACCGAAGAATCCTCTTTACTGCTGTCACATGAGTCTCCTTGGGATTGGCCTGAAAACGTGCTACCATGCATACCGCCTACAAAATATCTGGTCTAGTAGCTGTCAGTACAGTAGGCTTCCAATCATAGATCTCGTACATGGTTTGATCAACAGGTGGAGATTTGTCATCTTTGCTCAACTTGCAGCTCTGTCGTCATGGGAGTGCTAACTGGCTTACAATCCTCCATTGTGAACTTTTTTAACATCTCTTTTACATATTTAACTTGAGAAATAAATATGCCCTTCTTACTTTGATTAACTTGCAAACCGAGGAAATATGACAGTTCACCAATCATTGACATTTCAAATTCTTTCTGCATCTTATTTGCTAAATCTTTACATGACTCATCTTTGCTGCTGCCAAATATGATATCATCTACGTATACAACAAGAACAATAAGATGCCCATTTTCTATTTTGACATACAAGTTACTATCCACCATACCTTTCTTAAACCTTTGTTGAGTGAGATAGTTGTCTAGCCTTGCATACCATGCTCGGGGTGCCTTTTTTAAGCCATATAATGCTTTCTTCAACTTGCAAACCAAGTTTGGATCATCACCAAGTTGGAAACCATCTGGTTGCTCAATATAAACCTCTTCTTCAAGTTTCCCATTCAAAAACGCTGATTTCACATCCATTTGATAAACTTTGAAATTCTTGTAGACTGCTAAAGCCAGAAACATTCTAATTGCCTCAAGTCTAGCTACTGGTGCAAAAGTTTCCTCAAAATCAATGCCTTCAACTTGAGCATAACCCTTACATACCAATCTTGCTTTATTTCTGACTACCTGTCCGTCTTCATTCAATTTGTTTCGAAAAATCCATTTAGTTTCGATTATATTTTTATTTGCAGGTCTAGGTACTAACTCCCAAGTTTCGTTTTTCTCGATCTGATCTAATTCTTCATTTATTGCCTTCATCCAACTTTCATCTTTGCTTGCGTCAGTAATATTTTTGGGCTCAATGCTGGATAATAGAGAGTAGTTACTTACTACTCTTCTTCTTGTCTGAACACCAACTTTGGGGTCTCCAATTATTTGCTCTCTAGGATGATTTTTCTGCCAGCTGCTTGTTTTGAATTTCTTATTTTCTTCCACTTCTGAATCACAACTTAAATCATCTGAGTCAATTTTTTGCATCTTTTCAATTTCGTTTTCCTCATCTCCTTCAATAACCTCTTCATAAATTGGGTAGTTCGTTTCATAGCTAATTACTCGTTCTCTACCTTCATCAAATTTAACATCGGCACTATCCACAATTTTCTTTAGCCTCTTGTTGTAGCATTTGTAAGCTTTGCTTTTTGATGAGTAACCAACAAAAATACCTTCATCTGCTCTATCATCAAACTTACCAAGATTATCTTCAGTTCTTTTGATATAGCACTTGCTGCCAAAAACTTTGAGGTATTTTGTTGTTGCCCTTTTACCGAACCATAATTCATAAGGAGTTTTGCTTTCATGTGTTCTCAACATGTACCTATTTTGGATATACACCGCAGTATGGACTGCTTCTTTCCAAAATCTATCTGCTACTCTGCTTTTAGCCAACATAGTCCGTGCCATTTCCTGCACTATCCTGTTCTTTCTTTCCACCACTCCATTTTGCTGAGGTGTCCTGGTTGCTGAGAACTATCTCCTAATACCGTATTTTTCATAGTATTCTGCAAACTCCTCTGAAATGAATTCTCCTCCTCTGTCTGATCTTAAACATTTGATCCTCTTTCCTGTTTCATTCTCAACCTGGTTTTTGAAAATCTTGAACATATCAAAAGCTTTTGATTTATGCTTCAAGAAAAATATCCATGTCATTCTGGAATAGTCATCAATGCACAACATAAAATATTTGTCACCATTTATGCTTTGTGTTCTCATGGGTCCACATAAATCAGTGTGTATTAGTTCCAAAGGTTTGCTTGTGTAGTATTCTTTTGTTTTGAAAGAGACTCTAGTTTGTTTCCCCTTTTGGCATGAAGCACAAATGTTGTTTGCAGGTTTGCTGATGGTGGGAATATCTCTCACTACTCTTTTTGAGGTGATTTTTACTAGATTATCAAAACTGATATGACCGAGTCTCTTGTGCCACAACCAATTTTCTTCTTCCTGTCCAATAAAACAAGCTCCTTCTGAAGTCTCTGAGAGCGTGTACAGGTTTCCAGATGTTCTTGATCCAGCTTGCTATCAATTTTCCACTCGTTTGTCTTTCTCGACTTCACAACCCCGCTTCTTAAAAACTACCTCATGACCTTTATCACAAATCTGACTTACGCTCAACAGGTTATGTTTCAAACCATCCACAAACAAGACTTCTTCTGACTTAATTTTTTCGTTAATAATTTTAACTGAACCTTTGCCAACTATCTTAGCTCCATCATTATTTCCAAACTTTACTGAACCACCTTCATATTTCTGTAACTTCTCAAATTTTTGTTTGTTACCTGTCATATGACTGGAACATCCACTATCAAGTATCCATGGTACATATTTATTCTGTGCTTTAAATGTTGTTTGTACGATTAAGGATTCCTTTTCTTCCTTAAGTTGTTCCTTTTCTTTCCACTCCATTTTGATAGTGGTTTTGGGCTCTTGTTTTGCCTTTCCCTTATCAACAACTTGTGCATGTTTTACGAGAAGTTTTCTATTTTGTCTCATCCTATTTGGTTGAAACTTTTCTTCCCTGAAACTGATTTGATGCAAATGTGCTTCTACAGTTTCTTGCAATGTGCCCAAAATTATGACAATTATAACATTCTACTCGTATAATTCATCGGGAGGAGAAAAAGCATTTCTACTGGTGAAATTCCTTGGTCTTACATTATATTTGCAGTCTGAGATTTTATGTCCATAGCCATTGCATTTAAAATAGAAACCAGAGAAGGGATAATTGAACCTGGGAGATGGTCTTTGCCATGTTGCCGTAGGAGCCATAGGTCTTCTTCTTCTTTGATGTGTGACATTGGTGAATCCATCATTGTCAGTTCTCCTTTCGTGCCTGGCATTATTGCTTTCTTTTGCATGAGACATTTTCCCTTGATCAACCTGTTTCTTATCTTCATTCTTTATGGATTCTACATTTCTGGCCTTTGATCCACTTGATGATTCTCCTTCGATGAAACCCAGACCAAACTTGATGCCTGCAGGCCTTTGGTCATTTATGATCTTATCCAGACTTCATAGAACTTTCTTCACGTTTGTGATAACAACTAATTTTCTTATTCATCTCTTCTAGCTGCATTCTCAAACCAACAGTCTCTTCTTCTAGCTTGCTGCAATAATCTATTTTCATGGTTATTTGCACTTCGAGATCTTCGAAGATTTTCTTGGATTCTTCTATCTCGTACTTTCAAACCGGTTATGATTTCATTTGCATCCTCAAGCTTTCTTGAAAGTTTTTTATTCTTTTTCTTTTCTATCTCCCACTCTTCAAGTGCAGAGATCAACTCACCTTCTAGATCTACTTCAGCCTCAGGGTTTTCACCACATACTTCAGAGTTCACTCCTTCTTCCTTTTCTGATTTTGCTTCTTCAAATGCCATGAAAAGAGCTTCACCTTTTTCCTCTTCAGACTCTTCACCGGAGCTGTCTTCTGATGAACTGACATTCTTGGAGATGAAACTTTTCTTCTTGAAGTTGCCTTTTCTGAAATTCATTTTCTTCTTCCAGTCACTTCTTTCATGGTGCGATCCTTCATCATTTTTGTTCTGCTCTTTAAGTGGACATTTAGTCGCAAAATGCCCAATGCCTCCATAGTTGAAACATTTAAATGGTAGCTTCCCTCTGTATTTTCCTTTTCCCTTTTTTAGTTTTCTAACAAAGTTTGCTTCCATTTCATCTGATGTCCCTTCTTCCTCGGACTCTTGTTTAGTGTTTTTATTTTTAAGGGCTTTAAAAGCCGCTTCTCTGTCTGTGGGTTTAGATCTTCCTATCCTCATCTCATATGCAGTTAAAGAACCATACATCTCATCTATACTGAAATAATTTAGATTTTTAGCTTCTTCTATTGCTGAGACTTTGGAATCAAACCTTTGAGGAAGAGATCTTAGTACCTTTTTCACGACGGTAGAGTCTCCAATATCCTCGTCGAGTCCTCTGATCGCATTAATGATTCCATTGACTCTCAGCATATATGCCTCAATGTTTTCATCATCGTTCATTTTCAATGCTTCGAACTGAGCTCGATGTGTCTATAACTTGGCCTCCTTGATCTTATCATCTCCTTCATGAATACTCCTCAGTTTGTCCCATATCTCTTTTGCCATATTACAGTTCATGATCTTTACTAGTTCACTGTCTGCTAATCCGCACATGAGAGCATTTTTTGCTTTTGAGTTGTTTTCAAATAGTTTCTTTTCGTCAGCCTCTTTTGGAGGAGTGATGGGTATTGTGTATCCACTAACTACTGAATCCTAGATGTCGTAACCCAAAGCACAGAGATATGTCTGCATCCTGATTCTCCAGAATGTGTAATTAGATCCATCAAACAATGGTGCTTTGTTTGATGAGAAACCTTCACCACCTGCCATTGTGTTACTTCCAAGATCACCCTAGCCGGTTAAGCTTGTATAGGAACTTGGCTCTGATACCAATTGTTAGTCTCACAATGCCACTGAGAGGGGGGTGAATCAGTGTAGCTCTTTAAACTTAAATACATAGTTCTTAGAATAGAAATAATGAAACCTTAAACCAGATAGAGCAAGTATCACAAGAGAACATCACACAACACAAGATTTAACGAGGTTCACCAATGTGGCTACTCCTCAAAAATGACTGCTTGGACTACCATCCAAATCCAGCCTTTGCAAAGCACCAACTTTACAATCAATTTACCAAAGCACCCACTAGAAGGAGCACCAACCCCTTATTTATCTGCACCAAAAGAAAGGAGCACCAACCTCCCCACACAAAGCACCAACCCCTGATGCCAAGCACCAACTTGGACTTCAATTTTGAATCTAGAAATTTAACAAAAAATACCTTTGCTTTTACAAGACCCTGACTAGTCTATACTTACCCAATCTCTTCCTTTCAAAACACTTTTATGATCTACTCTGCACCTCGCTCTCTCACGCACAATCACTTCGCACACTCTACTTCGTTATAGTCAACCTTCACGATCATCTTCTCCCTTTTGTGCACTCTACTCTCTTTGCGAATTTTGCACTTAGCATGATTCGACACGACTTGCTCTCTACGCACACCGACCAAACTTCGCACACTTCAACAACACCAAATCTCCAAACAACCCTCCTTTTATAACAAAATGTTTGAGATGAAAACCCTAATCTTAGTCGGTTGTAAATCCTAATCTTAGTCGATTTTCATGACAACTGTAAACCCTAATTTTAGTCGGTTGTTCATCGGTCTTCGTCGGCTTCAACTTAACCGTGAGAATACAACATGTCGCGATATCATGACACTTTTTCTCCTTGCTCTTTCTCTTAGCTTTGGCCCACAAAAATACATGTCGCGATATCGCGACACTATTTTCTCTCTCCTCTTTCTCTTTGCTTTGGCCCATGAAAATACATGTCACGAAATCGTGACACTATTTTCTCTCTCCTCTTTCTCTTTGCTTTGGCCCACGAAAATACATGTCACGAAATCGTGACACTATTTTCTCTCTCCTCTTTCTCTTTGCTTTGGCCCACAAAAATAAACATGTCACAAAATCGTGACACTATTTTCTCTCTCCTCTTTCTCTTTGCTTTGGTCCACAAAAATACATGTCAAAATCGTGACACTATTTTCTCTCTCCTCTCTCTTTGCTTTGCCTATGTCACGATATCGTGACACTTTCGCCTCCATATACTTCATCTTTGCTTTTGTCACAAAATCGTGACACTTCTGCCTTCGAAGTCTTCTTCTCTGCTTTTGTCATGAAATCGTGACACTTCTGCTTCCGTACTTAGCTTCTTTGTTTTTGTCATGAAATCGTGACACTTCTGCCTTCAAAGTCTTCTTCTCTACTTTTGTCACAAAATCATGACACTTCTGCCTTCAAAGTCTTCTTCTCTACTTTTGTCATGAAATCATGACAGTTCTACTTTCGTACGCTTCCTCTCTTTCTTTTGTCATGAAAATGCGACATGTCGCGAAATCGTGACACTTTTTCTTTCTCTTCCTTCTTGCGCTTTTCGAGTCATGAAAATGTGACATGTCACGAAATCGTGACACTTTTTCTTTCTCTTCCTTCCTGCACTTTTCGAGTCATGAAAATGTGACATGTCATGAAATCGTGACACTTTTTATTTCTCTTCCTTCCTGCGCTTTTCGAGTCGCAAAAATGTGACATGTCACGAAATCGTGACACTTTTCAAATTTACTTTCTCTCTCCTATTTTAGTCGTGAAAATGCGACATGTCACGAAATCGTGACACTTTTCAAACTTTACTCTCTTTCTTCGAACTTGTCGTGAAATCGTGACACTTCTTCCTGCTTTCTCTTTTTCTTCCAACATGTCACGAAATCGTGACAATTTTTCCACTTGCCTTTTTCTCTTCCAACATGTCACGAAATCGTGACAGTTTTTCCACTTGCCTTTTTCTCTTCCAACATGTCGCGAAATCGTGATAGTTTTTCCACTTGCCTTTTTCTCTTCCAACATGTCACGAAATCGTGACAGTTTTTCCACTTGCCTTTTTCTTTTCCAACATGTCATGAAATCGTGATAGTTTTTCCTACTTTCTCTTTCTCTTCCAACATGTCACGAAATCGTGATAGTTTTTCCTGCTTCTTCTCTCTCTTCCAACATGTCGCGAAATCGCGACAGTTTTTCTAGCTTTTTCTCTCTCTTCCAACATGTCACGAAATCGTGATAGTTTTTCTTGCCTGTTGTATATGTCGCGATATCGTGACACTTTTCTTACTTGTCTTTTTCTTTGATCTTTTGCAAATGGGCCACTTCGGTCTTCTTGGAAACTCATTGTCCATACTCTGAATAACCTTTGAACTCCTGTCTTCTGCATCTGAATAGCTTTTGAACTTCCTTTCCACTGAAACACCAAATCTATTTGACTGTGTTGACAACAATGACGATACTGTTGCTGCACCTTGCTCAACAAAAAATTCTAGAAATAGCAACTTTTAAAACAGACAAGGTAACCTCCTTAACCTTCAATTTATAGTTAGGTTGTGTAGAAAAGGTTAAATTTTAGTTTTTTATGTATTTTGTATGTGTGCTTGAAGGTTAAATTTTTAATTTCTAAATTCTGCATTAACAAATCAAAGAAAAACTAGAAAAGGAACAACTTTAGACATGCATTTGAGTGGTTTTATTGCTTGTGACCTGCATACAGGTTAGTTTTTCATATAGGTAATAAATTTTATAAGTTCCTTCCTTATATATGCATATGAATATAAAAGTAAAACGTTGTTTATTGCATTTAGTGAAAAATAGTTGAATGCTATCTTGTTTTCTTTCAATAATTTTAAAAGGAACCACACACACCATTCTTATTTTTAATGTTAGTGATTTGGAATTCATCCCCAACCACTGATAGAGTTCAAAAATGGTAGGTTTCATCTCCATACATTGGCTCAAATCCCACGTACCCCATTTTTGGCCAAATCCAGATCCAAGATCCAACGTAGCTTGGAAAAGTTTCATGTACTTCTCTTTGGAGGGTATAATGCTAACCATGTAAGTACTGGGTTAGGACTGGTAGGACCTATGCTCCCTTATCAGGTATGGGCTTCATCTCCATACCTTTTTTGGTTCACATGACTAGAATTTCATTATCGGTTGTTGAGCTACGAGTATATAGGTGAAATCCATTTAAAAATTGAGAATTACATCAACATTCAAAACACATTAAAGAGATTCTTTACAAAATCAATAAATATGAAACACATCAAACAATTTAGGAACACATAATATTTAAAAGAGATAATAATTTGTATTCTTATGTGTTTCTATTTTTGTGTGTTTAAATCCATAAAACTTATAAAGGAGATAATCACATAGAGGTTTAGAGTAAGTAGCTATGGTATATAAATGTAGCCAAGCCCACTTAATTGTGGATGTTGCGGGGAGTAGGCAAGGAGACATGGATCATCTCCAATTTGATCCCAAGGACATGGTTATACCTCCTTGGTAGCCAACTAATCTTCCAAGTCCTAGAGTGTCAGAGAGGGGACATAGCTTGCAATGGACTCCTATGTGAGGAACCCCTATAAGCCATAGTCCCACTCCAAGAAATTACTTCCTAAGTATGTATACTTCCAATGGTTTCTTTCAAGAAAGGCAATTGTGCAATGATGCACCTACACATAGAGCAATACCATGCATTCATGTTCCTACTTGGTCTACTCCTCACACTTGTGTACATGATCAATACTATACACCAAGGGTAGGGTTAAATGATCATCTTATGCTCTCAAATAAACCTTGTCCAAAATGCACATACCATGATGAGTATGATACTCATTGCATTGGGTGAGCTAATTCTACCCTACCATTCCTCATTTATGAGGAAATATCTAAGGAAAATCCTAATTATCCTCGGTCGTATCATTCCATGTAAGCACAATGTGCCTTTGTGCCAACAGATTATTAATAACATATGTTCAAGGGTGAGCCTAAAGTTAATGCAACTTCCCTCAATTAAGGAAAAGTTGTAGTAGACCTCACAAACCCTCCTAAACAAGATATGTGTTAGGGTAATAATTCTAAGGCACATAGACCCAATACAGTTGATAAACTAAATCAACTAGTCAAGAGGTATGTTGATCATCAAGCTAAGTTTAATCAACTTCTGTTTGATCAAAGGCTTAGATCTCCTAGAGTAGTGACAACAACTAGAAAGACAAACACTTGAATAACAGATTCAGTAGACTTTGCGTAATGGGTTTCCTACTCCACGAACATATAGACAAGAGGCTCATCAAAGACAACCCACTTTCCATCAATATAGGTCTCCTAGACCTAATAAAATATTGCCATCTAGACCTCCTAGGCATGATTAGAACTTACCTACTAGGCCTAATATAGATCACCTTTAGTAGGCATTAGTTCCTCCTTGTAGGCCTATTCCAGAAATACCTTATGGGGTTTATGATGATTTGGAACAAAATGAGGATTACATAGAAGCACCTTTTGGAGATATGGTTGATGAAAATCAACCACCTCAACCTATGCTTAATATTCCTCATCCTCCTTCGTGGGTCCAAAAAAAATAAGAAGAGATTAAATTCTTTGATGCATATCAAGCATTGCTTGAATGCTTAGAAACTATAGAGAGTAAGACACCTGGGAATGGGATTCAAAATCCCTCCTTGTGCTACTTGTGCAATCAACTACTGCATCCATCTATTCCTTCCCCTACATATACTAAGCATTTTAAAATATCCAAATTGGACAAGTTTAAAGGGGAAGAATATGCTCAAGATAACATCATGAGATTCATGAATTAGTGCTTCAACATATAGGAGAATGATGCATTACTCCTGAGAATATTCTTAATTACCATCTCTGGTCCTACCATTGAGTGGTTTAACCAACCTCCAAGGCATAGAATCTATACTTTTGAATAGTTTGTAGATGCATTATTGGAATGTTTCACCTTTAACACCAAAAGAAATGTGACCTTAACCAACCTTACGAGGTTAAAACAATATGATGATGAGCCTATAACTGACTATGGAAATAGGTGGTGAATGCTCTTAGCTAAGCTACCCTATCTATTTCTAGTGTCCAAGTTGACTCGAATGTTTTCAAAGAGTTTCTTAAAACCTATATATTTGTTATTGCAACTCCAACAATATCCCACTCTTGAGGATGCTCTAGCGTAATATAGAACCATAGAAGAGATTAAAATCCAAGAGGTAGGGATAGCTAAAGCTCGCAATAAGGATTGGACAAAGAATTCAAAGAGCAATCTAGTGCCATAAAAGTTGTAAGTGGTAGATCGAGTGACCATTAATGTCCTAGATCCTGCATAAATGATGCCTCCTCAAAAGGTAAATTATCAGGCCCAACCTCCTCCTGCGAGTTATAATAACAATATTCAAGTGAATCAGGTCTAGAATCAATCATGTCATACTAAGTGATAGTTCACGTCCTTCGCTAAGTCAATGGACTGTCTATTCGATCGATTGTGGGGTGATAAAATGATTACTCTACCCAAAATAAAGCCTATAGACCTGAATACAGGCAAACCAAAGCCTATGGGACATCAAGAAGATCAATTTAATAGATATCATTGGCATAATGGCCATGACTTGCCTACATGCTATAGTTTCAAAAGCATAGTGCAAGATATGATCAATAGGAATGAGCTCCAAGTGGATAATCCTCTCACCCCAAATAATCAACATATGGATGTTTTCAAAGACCCATTACGTACTTATGAGGTACAGGTAGCTCCTGCTAAACAAATAAATGAGGTTAAAATGGCACCCCCTTTACAAGGGTATGTCGGGATGGTAAGTATTGTGACTAGGAATAGATGCTACCCAAGTCAAGTTGCACCTCCTACAAATTCAAGCGATGTTCCATCAACATCACAACCTCTTCCACCTCTAGTACAAAGCCTTCTACATAGGCCAATAGTGATAATAAAAATTAAGCTTGCATAAAGCTTAAGAACAACATCAGATAGATAATCTATTTATGAGCTAATTCAACAATCTCCACCTCACATAGAAGCTCTAATGGATATTCTTAAGTCGATAAAGTTGCAACCCCATGATTCTAACTCCATTGATTTTTTGGGGCATGTGTAACAATGTAAGGAATTAGTTATCATGTTCCATGAGCATGAACTCAAAACCATAACAAGTGATGTGGTGGATCCTCCTTTACACATCATTGCATGTGTGAATGACATGTCATATAAGAGAATTCTTATAGACACTAGTTCATTGAGCAACATAATAACCACTAGTGCTCTTAAATACCTAGGACTATCGGCATCTCATGTTGTATCGTCCACCTACACCATTCGAACATTCAACAATACGATATGCTCCATAGTCGACACTATGGTCCTACCCATTCATGTGGGATGTAAAACTATACCAACATTGTGTCATGTTTTAGAGGGTATAATAGCCTATAACAATTCTAGGTAGACCCTGGATCCAAAACATGAAGTGTGTCCCATCAATATCTAAAATATACTTATGAAGGGCAAGTACACATAGTCTCTATAGACCTTGAGCCCTTTAAGTATTGCAACATGATGCAACAATTCCCCAATTCAATCTTACCATCGACTCATGTGGACTTCCAACTAAAAACATCCATTCAATGTTCACTTTCCTCTCCATTTCATTCCAAATTAAACCATTACCATATTCATCCATACCATCATCATCATTGGAAACATCAAAAATGTCTTCATCATCATCTAATCCTTCATAGAGAAACATGTTGAAGAGGTCAATCGATGAAATCCCTCCCATCATTTCCACCATCTCTACGAAAGATATTCCTAGTTGGTAATATGAGGAACCATATCATTAGGTACGCATTGAATCATATCAAGCCTCACTTCCATCCCCTCCACCTTCATCATCTCAGGTTACCATCTAGATTTCTAGTATAGGTATAGAGGAGTACTTAATAAGAAATATCACAATATTTCTATCCATCGAGACAGTGCAAGATATGGGACGATCTTGTATCTCCATAGGTAGCATTGTGCCTCTTGGCATACCATCCAATCAAAAAAAAATTATATATGGGGTATTGAGTATGGAATGTTGCTAGTTCCTCAGAATCTATACTAAACACAGTTCATTCGGTCTAGCACAAATCTACTCAACACTTGCACTAAACATAGTTCAATCGGTCTGACACAAGTCCAATCAAATATGCACTAAACACATTCCAGTTGGTCTAGCACAAATCTTCTTAATAGGTCCACTCAAAACCTACTCAAATATGCTCAATAGGTCTACTCAGAACCTACTTAAATCTACTCAATAGGTCCACTTAGAACCTTCTCAAATCTACTCAATAGGTCCACTCAGAACATGCTCAAATATGCTCAATAGGTCCACTCAGATGTTGAGCAAGGTGCAGCAAAAGAATTGCAAAAGTATTGTCATTGTTGTCAACACAGTCAGATTGATGCAGTTGATACAGTTCAGAGGTCACCGGATCAAGTGCGTAAAGTTTCAAGGAAAATGAAGTGACCCAGATTCAGAAACTGGCAAAAAGAGACAAGGAAGAAAACTGTCGCGATATCGCGACATGTTTTCTGTCGCGATTTCGCGACATGGTCGAGGAGAGAGAAGGCGCAGCCGAAAATGTCGCGATTTCGCGACATGTCAAGTTTTCACTGAGGAGAGAGAAAAAGTGTCGCGATATCGCGACAAAAAGTAAAGAGAAAATGTGTGGATATGGAAAAAGTAGGAGAGAGAAAATGCACGCCAAATTGTCGCGATTTCGCGACATGGTCGAGGAGAGAGAAGATGCGAGCAAAACTGTCGCGATTTCGCGACATGCCGGGCAGAGAAGGAAACAAAGGTGTAGCGATATCGCTACATGTTGAAATGAAAGGAAACAAAGGTGTAGCGATATCGCTGCATGATGAAAATACATGGAACTAAGGTGTAGCGATTTCGCTACATGTTGAAACAAGGAGAAACTAAGGTGTAGCGATTTCGCTACATGTTGAAACAAGGAGAAACTAAGGTGTAGCGATTTCGCTACAGGTTGAAACAAAGAGAAAATAAGGTGTAGCGATGTCGCTACATGTTGGAACAAGGGGAAACTAAGGTGTAGCGATTTCGCTACTAGTCAAAAGTGTAGATCTGAAAGATGCAGCATTGATATTACAAGTCAAAATTTCATGAAAAGAGACAAGGTAAAAGCACAAGGCAAAAAGTTGTAGCGATTTCGCTACTGCATGGAGCAAAGAGCGTACGGAAGCCAGAAGCGTCGCGATTTCACGACAAGAAGATTGATGACGTCAGCAAGAGCCGAAAGCGTCACGATTTCGCGACATGTTCCATTTTCACTGGAGTTGGCAAGGAAAGCTGTACGGAAGAGCAAAGTGTCACGATTTCGTGACATGTTCCATTTTCGCTGGAGTTGGCAAGGAAAGTTGTACGGAAGAGCAAAGTGTCACGATTTCGTGACATGTTCCATTTTCACTGGAGTTGGCAAGGAGAGTTGTACGGAAGAACAAAGTGTCACGATTTCGCGACATGTTCCTTTTTCGCTGCTGCTGGCAAAGAAGAGTGTACGGAATCCGAAAGTGTCACGATTTCGCGACAAGCAGGATGATGACGTCAGCAAAGTTGAAAAGTGTCACGATTTCGCGACAGGATGAAAGGAAAGCTGCTGGAAGCCGAAGCGTCGCGATTTCGCGACAAACATTGAGGATGACGTCAGCAAAAGCTCAAAGTGTCGCGATATCGCGACAAGATGCAGGGAAAGCTTCCAAGAGCCAAAACGGTCGTGATTTCGCGACATGCTGAAGGATGACGTCAGCAAAAGTTCTAAGTGTCGCGATATCGCGACATGAGCGAGGGAAAAGCTTTCAAGGCCAAAATGGTCACGATTTCGTGACAACCTTCAGGGTGACGTCAGCATAAGTCAAAAGTGTCGCGATATCGCGACAGGTAACAGTCTGGCATGTAAAACCCGCAGGAACATGCAAGGTGACACGTGTCGAAAAAGCCGACAGGAAAATCATGCAGCCAGTTACGTAAAAAGTAACTGAAGTCAGACAGACAGTTAATCGTTGACAGGTGTTGGACATGCAATGCAACAACCAAACATGCAAAATTGAAACGCATTCGAAAAGCCGAATTTGAAGGATAATAAAAGCATTCGAAAGGTCAAATTTGCAGGCATTCTAATAGACGTATTTGAAGCATACGGAAAAGCCGAACATGAAGAATCGAAAAGCTTTCGAAGAATCATATATGGAGTTTCAAAAAGCATTCGAAAAGCCGTATTCGAAGAAATCGAACAGTCAAAGTACATGAAACAAAATTGCCGTATTGCATGGTTTCCAAAAGACGTATTGCAGGGTTTCGAACAGTTGAAGTGCATGGAACCGAACAACCGTATTGCATGGATTCGAACAGTCAGAGTATGTGATTCGATTGCATGCAGGATTGAAAGGTTATAAAAGAATAATCGTACAGAGAAGATGTTGCTGCTGTTAGAGAGAAATTGTTGTAAAAGGAGAGTTAGAAAAGAATCAAGAGAAAAATAAGCAGAGCCGTGAGAGTGTGCAGAGTTGAGTTAATTGCGATCACTACAGTGGTCGTGGCATAAAGTGAAGACATTTTTATGTCATTCTAAATTTATCGTAATTGCAGTACCAAGTTGGTGCTTGGTACTAGGAGTTGGTGCTCCATCTCATTGCAGCAGAAAATTACAGGGGTTGGTGCTCCTTCCAGCTTGGTGCCGGTAAAGTGTTTGTAAAATTGATTTTGCAAAGACTGGATTTGGATTGGAGTCCAAGCAGTCATTTTTGAGGAGTAGCCAAATTGGTGAACCTCGGTATATTGAGTGTTGTGGTTTGCTCTCTTGTTCAAGTTTTTTTTTGTTCTCTTTATTTCATATTAAATGTTGTAGATATAAAAATTTAATAGCTACACTGATTCACCCCCCTCTCAAGTGTCATTGTGTAAACATCAATTGGTATCGTAGCACAGTGTTCCTTGTACAAGCTTAATCAGCCTAAGGAGATCTTGGAAGAAACAATGGCAGGTGGTGAAGGATTTTCATCCAACAAAGCTCCCTTATTTGATGGAACAAATTACACCTTCCGGAAACTCGTAATGCAAACATATCTCGAGTGCATTGGGATACGATATTTGGGATTCTCGTAGATAGTGGATACACAAGACCCACTACCCCTCCAACGAGACATCGCTGAGAAAAAGAAATTTGAAAACAACTCCAAAGCTAAGAATGCCATAATGTGTGGGCTTGTTGACAAGTGAACCGATAAGAGTCATGAGTTGTAAATCAGCAAAGGACATGTGGGATAAACTCGAAGAGCATCCATGAAGGAGACAAGAAGATTAAGGAAGCAAAACCGCAAACTCATCGAGCACAGCTCAAGCACCGCAAATGAAGGAAGATGAAAACATAGAAATTTATATGCCGAGAGTCAACGAAATTATTAATGCAATCGGAGGACTTGGTGAAGAAATTGATGATGCAATTGTGGTGAAAAAGGTTCTCGGAACACTTCACAAAAGATTTAACTCCAAAGTCTCTCGCAATAGAAGAGGCAAAAGATCTAAACAACTTCAAAGATGGATGAGTTGCATGGTTCCCCGACAAAGATATGAAATGAGAATAGGACAAACCAAGTCTACAGATAGAGAAGCAACTTTTAAAGCACACAAGAATGTAAAAGCCGAACATGAATCCGAGGATGAAGGAACACCGGATGAAACAGAAGCCAATTTTGTTCGAAAACTCACAAAAGGAAAAGGAAAATATAGAGGGAAGCTACCTTTTAAATGCTTCAATTGTGGAGGAGTCGGTCATTTTGCAGCCAAATGTCCAATGCAGGAGAGAACCAAAAATGGTGAAGGGTCACACCAAGAAAAAGGTGACTGGAAGAAGAAACAAAATTTCAGAAAGAATAACTTCAAGAAGAAAAGCTTCATAACCAAGAATGTCAGCAGTTCTGAAGAAAGCACAGATGAGGAGTCTGAAGAAGAAGGAGGTGAAGCTCTGTTCATGGCACTTGAAGAAGAAAGAACAGAGGAAAATCAGGTGATGAAAATTCCAAGGATGAAGTTGAAGTGTATTTGGAAGGAGAATTGGTTGCTCGCACTTGAAGAGTTGAGTGCATAAAGGAAGAAGAATAAAATTTTTTCAAAGAAATTAGAGAATGCCACAGACATAATAAACAATCTGAAAATACAGTCAGAGGAATTCAAGAAAATGTCCGAAGTTCTTGATGAACAATTAACTCAGTAAAGACAGCTTGAATGCAAAGAAGTTAGAGGAAGACATCCTTAAGTTAAGGATGCAGTTAGAGGAGATGAATAGAAAATTAAACTGTTTTCATAAGTTTGAAGAAAGTACCGTAAAGCCGGATAAAATGCTAAATAACCAAAGGCCTTCTGGCATCAAATTTGGTTTAGGCTTTGATGAAGGAGAATCTTCAAAGGATTCAAAGAACTTGAATATAGAACCCACAAAGAAAGAAGAAAAGATCGTGGTTGAACCGAAAAACAAAATAATGCAAAAGAAAACAATAATGCCGTATTCAAGAAGAATACCGACAAAGATGGATTCACAAAAGTCACACATCCGAGGAGGAGAAGATTCATGGCTCCTACTTCAAACTGGCAAAGACCGGCACCCAAGTTTAATCATGCATTTTCTGGTTATTGTTTTAAATGCAATGCTTATGGCCATAAGATTTCAGATTGCGGGCATAATGTATCTCAAAGGAATTTTACCAAGTAGAAATGTTTTTTCTCCTTTAATGAATTATGCAGCTTGAATGTTATAATTGTCATAATTTTGGACATATTGCTAGAAACTCCAGAAGCACTTTTTCATCAAATAATTATCGTGGCAGAAAATCTCAGCTAAGTGGGTTGAAACAAAACCAGAAATTTCCTGCAAAATAGGCACATGCTAATGAAAGGACAAAGGCAAAACAAATAGCAAAATCTGCTATCAAACCATAATGGAAAGAAAAGGAATCTTTGATTGTCCAGACTGCTTTTAAAGCTCGGAACAAATCAGCACCTTGGATACTTGGACAGTGGTTGTTCCAACCACATGACAGTGACAAGCAAAAGTTTGAGAATTTACAGAATTATGAAGGTGGTTCCGTGAAATTTGGAAATAATGATGGAGCAAAGATTGTTGGAAAGGGATCAACCAAGATCAGTGATGGCAATATAAAATCAAAAGAAGTCTTGTTTGTAATTGGCCTCAAGCATAACTTGCTAAGTGTAAGTCAAATATGTGACAGAGGTCATGATGTAATCTTCAAGAAGGAGGGTCGTGAAGTAAGAAAGACAAAAAATGGAAAGTTAATAGCCACCGGACCGAGAACTTCAGGAAATCAGTATACACTTTCGAAACCGTAGAAGGAACATGCTTGATGGGACAGGAAGATGAAAACCGGCTATGGCACAAGAGGCTTGGGCATATTAGTTTTGACAATCTGGCAAAAATCAGCTCAAAAAGAGCAGCTTAGAGACATACCAAACATTGGCAAACCCGTAAATAGCATCCGTGAGTCATGCCAAAAGGGAAAACAAACCAGAGCCACTTTCAAAGCAAAAGAATACTTCACTAGCAAGCCATTAGAACTAATTCACACCGATCTATGTGGACCCATGAGAACCGAAAGCATAAATGGACACAAATATTTTATGCCGTGTATAGATGACTACTCAAGAATGACATGGGTACTATTTCTGAAACTCAAGTCGAAGCCTTTGAAATGTTTAAAACCTTCAAAAATCTTGTTGAAAATCAATCAGAAAAAGAATTAAATGCCTAAGATCGGACAGGGGAGGAGAGTTTATCTCCGAAGAATTTGCAGAATACTCGCCAAAAACATGGGATAAGAAGACAGCTTTCAGCAGCTAGGACACCTCAGCAGAATGGTGTTGTAGAAAGGAAGAATAGAACAGTGCAGGAAATGGCAAGGACAATGTCGGCAGAAAACAAAATAGCTGACAAATTTTGGAAAGAGGCAGCTCATACTGCAGTTTACATTCAAAACAGGTGCATGCTGAGACCACATGAAAGCAAAACAGCTTATGAGTTGTGGTTTGGCGGAAAGGCAACAACAAGACATTTCAAAGTATTTGGCAAGCAAGTGCTACATAAAACGGACTGAAGATAACCTTGGTAAATTTGAAGATAGAGCTGATGAAGGTATCTTTCTCGCTACTCAACAAAAAGCAAGGCATACACATGTTACAACAAGAAGTTGAAGAAAATTGTTGAAAGTGCTGATGTAAAAGTTGATGAAGGTAGAGAACAAGAAACTACTTATCAAGAAAACTACCCTATGTATGAAGAAGTCATTGAAGGTGATGATGAAAAAGAAACAGAGAAGAATCAGAAAATTGATCCAGTATAGTGTAAAAACCGAATCAAGAAGAAGAAAACAGGAAATTTAAAACAGTAACCGGCGTAAAAATCATCCAAGTGAACAGATTATTGGGGATCCCACAGATGGTATTAAAACAAGAAGAACAACAATGAGGAACTATTCTCTGTTATCTAGTATTGAACCTAAAAATGTTGCTGAAGCAAGCACTGATGAAAGTTGGATGAAGGCAATCAATGAAGAACTAGATCAGATAGAGAAAAACAATACCTGGGAATTAGTACCTAGACCAACAAATAAAAACATAATTGGTACTAAATGGGTTTTTAGAAATAAATTGAATGAAGATGGGCAGGTTGTCAGAAATAAGGCAAGATTGGTATGTAAAGGCTATGCTCAAAGTTGAAGGCATTGATTTTGAAGAAACTTTTGCACCGGTAGCCAGACTAGAGGCAATCAAGATGTTTCTGGCATTAGCAGCTCATAAAAACTTCAAAGTATATCAAATGGATGTAAAATCAGCATTTTTGAATGGAAAACTGGAAGAAGAGGTTTACATTGAACAACCCGATGGCTTCCAACTTGGTGAAAATCCAGATTTTGTTTGCAGGTTAAAGAAAGCTTTATATGGATTAAAACAGGCACCCGGGAGCATGGTATGCAAGGCCGGATAATTATCTAATTAAACAAGGGTTTAAGAAAGGTTTGGTGGATAGCAACTTATATGTCAAAACAGAGAAGGGTCATCTTATTGTTCTTGTTGTTTATGTAGATGACATAATATTTGGCAAGAAGGATGGATGAATACCGCAAAGACATATCAATTAAAATGAAAAAAGAATTTGAGATGTCAATGATTGGTGAACTTTCTTATTTCTTAGGACTCGCAGGTCAATCAAAATGAAAAAGGCATTTTTATTTCTCAAGTTAAATATGTAAAAGAAATGCTGAAAAAGTTCACAATGGAAGACAAGAAACCGGTCAAGGACTCCCATGACAACAAGTCGCAAGTTGAGCAAGGATGATAAATCCCCGGATGTAGATCAAACAATGTACTGTGTCTATGATTGGAAGCCTCATCGTATTTAATGTACCACTAGACCAGATATATTACAAGCAGAATGTATGGTTGCAAGATTTCAAAGCCACCCCAAAGAAACTCATGTAACAACTGTAAAGAGGATTTTCGAGATATCTCAAGGGCACTATGGATTATGGGTTGTGGTACCCAAAAGGTAAAGATTTCACTTTGATTGCATATTCCGATGCAGATTGGGCAGGATGTATTGATGACGAAAAGAGCACAAGTGGAGGAGCATTTTATCTTGGTGACAGTCTGGTAGCATGGCACAACAAGAAACAAGAATCAGGATCTCTATCCACTGCAGAGGCAGAATACATTGCAAGGAACAACATGTCAGTACTCAGATATTATGGATGAGACAAACGTTGAAAGATCTTGGTATTCATTTCAATGAACCAATTTCAATTAAATGTGATAACACTAGTGCTATCAACATATCCAAGAATCCAATAATGCATTCAAGAACCAAACATATTGCAATCCGATATCATTTCTTGAAGGATAAAGTTGCAGAAGGAGAGGTTAAATTGGATTTTGTTCCAACTACAGAGCAAGTAGCTGATATATTCACAAAACCTTTGCCTAAGGAAGTGTTTGAATACCTTCGGAAGAAGTTGGGAGTAGTCACACCACCCAAGCACTGACTAGCTATGGGAAACACATTCTCAGGGGGAGCATTCAAACTTTTTAAGTCTGAGAATGTTGTGCATAGACTCGTGGGGAGTCTACAACGAGCCCTTTGGTATTATTGGCAAAGGGGGAGAAGAAATTAAGCAAGGTTGCAGTGTGTTGCCAACAATTCCAAAGGGGGAGATTGTTGAGCAAGGTGCAGCAAAAGAATTGCAAAAGTATTGTCATTGTTGTCAACACAATCGATTGATGCAATTGATGCGACTCGGAGGTCACCGATCAAGTGCAGAAAGTTTCAAGGAAAATAGAAGTGACCCGGATTCATAAACTGGAAAAAGAGACAAGGAAGAAAACTGTCGCGATATCGCGACATGTTTTCTGTCACGATTTCGCGACATGGTCGAGGAGAGAGAAGGCGCAACCGAAAATGTCACGATTTCGCGACATGTCAAGTTTTCACTGAGGAGAGAGAAAATGTGTCGCGATATCGCGACAAAAAGTAGGAGAGAGAAAATGCACGCCAAATTGTCACGATTTCATGACATGGTCGAGGAGAGAGAAGATGCGAGCAAAACTGTCACGATTTCGTGACATGCTGGCAGAGAAGGAAACAAAGGTGTAGCGATATCGCTACATGTTGAAATGAAAGGAAACAAAGGTGTAGCGATATCGCTGCATGATGAAAATACATGGAACTAAGGTGTAGCGATTTCGCTACATGTTGAAACAAGGAGAAACTAAGGTGTAGCGATTTCGCTACATGTTGAAACAAGGAGAAACTAAGGTGTAGCGATTTCGCTACAATGTTGAAACAAAGAGAAAATAAGGTGTAGCGATGGCACTACATGTTGGAACAAGGGGAAACTAAGGTGTAGCGATTTCGCTACTAGTCAAAAGTGTAGATCCGAAAGATGCAAGATTGATATTACAAGTCAAAATTTCATGAAAAGAGGCAAGGTAAAAGCACAAGGCAAAAAGTTGTAGCGATTTCGCTACTGCATGGAGCAAAGAGCGTACGGAAGCCAGAAGCGTCGCGATTTCGTGACAAGAAGATTGATGACGTCAGCAAGAGCCGAAAGCGTCGCGATTTCGTGACATGTTCCATTTTCACTGGAGTTGGCAAGGAAAGTTGTACGGAAGAGCAAAGTGTCACGATTTCGCGACATGTTCCATTTTCGCTGGAGTTGGCAAGGAAAGCTGTACGGAAGAGCAAAGTGTCGCGATTTCGTGACATGTTCCATTTTCGCTGGAGTTGGCAAGGAGAGTTGTACGGAAGAACAAAGTGTCGCGATTTCGCGACATGTTCCTTTTTCGCTGCTGCGGCAAAGAAGAGTGTACGGAATCCGGAAGTGTCACGATTTCGCGACAAGCAGGATGATGACGTCAGCAAAGTTGAAAAGTGTCACGATTTCGCGACAGGATGAAAGGAAAGCTGCTGGAAGCCGAAAGCGTCGTGATTTCGCGACAGCATTGAGGATGACGTCAGCAAAAGCTCAAAGTGTCGCGATATCGCGACAAGATGCAGGGAAAGCTTCCAAGAGCCAAAACGGTCGCGATTTCGCGACATGCTGAAGGATGACGTCAGCAAAAGTTCTAAGTGTCGCGATATCGCGACATGAGCGAGGGAAAAGCTTTCAAGGCCAAAATGGTCACGATTTCGTGACAACCTTCAGGGTGACGTCAGCATAAGTCAAAAGTGTCGCGATATCGCGACAGGTATCAGTCTGGCATGTAAAACCCGCAGGAACATGCAAGGTGACACGTGTCAAAAAGTCGACAGGAAAATCATGCAGCCAGTTACGTAAAAAGTAACTGAAGTCAGACAGATAGTTAATCGTTGACAGGTGTTGGACATGCAATGCAACAGCCAAACATGCAAAATTGAAACGCATTCGAAAAGCCGAATTTGAAGGATAATAAAAGCATTCGAAAGGTCGAATTTGCAGGCATTCTAATAGACGTATTTGAAGCATACAGAAAAGCCGAACATGAAGAATCGAAAAGCTTTCGAAGAATCATATATGGAGTTTCGAAAAAGCATTCGAAAAGCCGTATTCGAAGAAATCGAACAGTCAAAGTACATGAAACAAAATTATCGTATTGCATGGTTTCCAAAAGACGTATTGCAGGGTTTCGAATAGTCGAAGTGCATGGAACCGAACAGCCGTATTGCATGGATTCGAACAGTCAGAGTATGTGATTCGATTGCATGCAGGATTGAAAGGTTATAAAAGAATAATCGTACAGAGAAGATGTTGCTGCTGTTAGAGAGAAATTGTTGTAAAAGGAGAGTTAGAAAAGAATCAAGAGAAAAATAAGCAGAGCCGTGAGAGTGTGCAGTAGTTGAGTTAATTGCGCACTCGACCAGTGGTCGTGGCATAAAGTGAAGACATTTTTATGTCATTCTAAATTTATCGAAATTGCAGTCCAAGTTGGTGCTTGGTACTAGGAGTTGGTGCTCCATCCGTTGCGAAGAAAATAGGTTGGTGCTCATCTCATTGCAGAGAAAATTACGAGGGTTGGTGCTCCTTCCAGCTTGGTGCCGGTAAAGTGTTTGTAAAATTGATTTTGCAAAGACTCGGATTTGGATTGGAGTCCAAGCAGTCATTTTTGAGGAGTAGCCAAATTGGTGAACCTCGGTATATTGAGTGTTGTGGTTTGCTCTCTTGTTCAAGTTTTTTTTTGTTCTCTTTATTTCATATTAAATGTTGTAGATATAAAAATTTAATAGCTACACTGATTCACCCTCCCATCTCAGTGTCATTGTGTAAACATCATCAGAACCTATCTAAATCTGATAAACAAGCTCACACAGAACTTGTCCAAATCTACTCAAAAATATCACATAGAACTTGTCCAAATATGTATTGTAAGCTTCCACAAAAGCTCACACAAAATCAGTCCACAAGTCTTCTCAAAGACTTACCTCAAATATGCTTAACAAGCCCACACATAACTTGTTCAATATCATAGAAACATAAAGAGAATTGTTAGAGACTCAATATGTTCTATACTCAATGCTCAATCACTTTCTCAACTCAAATCAATCTCATAGAAGCATAAAGATAATTGTTAGAGACTCAATATGTTCTATACTCAAAACTCAATCACTTTCTCAACTCAATCTCATAGAAGCATAAAGAGAATTGTTAGAGACTCAATATTTTCTATTCTCAAAACTCAATCACTTTCTCAACTCAATCTCATAGAAGCATAAAGAGAATTGTTAGAGACTCAATATGTTCTATTCTCACAACTCAATCTCTTTCACAACTCAAATCAGAATATAGAATAGTTTATTTTATGGAACTTGAACAATCACTTCATTCATCCACTTGACTAGGCCCAATCAACTCTACTCAACCAATCACTCAAGAAACAACTCTTGCTCACAAACCCTAGTCCAAGCATGTATCATCCAACTCAAAATGTTTCCAACAATGCTCAACAACAAATCTCACATAACAATGATACTCATGATCTTTTCAAACCCTAGTTCAAGTTCTTTGCATAACAACTCACTTCAACAACCATGCTCATAAAACAAGGTTTTAACCACAACTCTCAATTTTAGAAAACCTTGAAGCATTAACTCAAAAACACTTCACTCAACCAATGGTCTCAACAACAATGCTTATCAAACAAGGTTTTAATCACAACTCTCAATTTCAGAAAACCTTGAAGCATTAACTCATACACTTTTGAAAAGGAAACCCTAATCAAATCCTTTTCACTCCAAACTTAATTTTCAAGAAAGCCAATCAACCAACTCAACCAAAGAAGAATTTGCCCATACCTTTTTGCTTGACAAGGAGTTGATCTCACAAATCTGCCACACTCACAAATTTCTCTTTTCCAATCTCAATAAGGGTTAGAAGACTTTAATAATAACACAATGCAAAATGATGACCCAAAATACACCTTATTACTCCAACTCAAAAATAACATTCACCATAGTCTTCTTTTAATAGAAAAACCCTTATACAAAAATAATGCTCAAAAGTCTTAATAAGAATTTAATCAAGACTTTACTAAAACTCCTTATTACTCCTAAAATAATAAATCTCAAATACCAATACCTCCAAAATAATCCTCAACAATCATTCACCATAAAATTTATGCCTTAATGTATATTCAAAAATAATAATCAATTATTCACCCTTATTCCTCCAACATTAGGCAACTAATAAAAATTAAAATAAAAAAAAATTGTACCTCATCTTCGGAGGGAATCGAACCCTCACTCTGCCCACATGCCAAGTGCCTTAACCGTGGCCTCAACCATCGCATGAGCTACCAAGCTCGTTCACTATCAAAAAAGCACCATGTGCTTCTAATACACATGTTCTCCCTTTGCCTTGGCCAAAAACCACATGTGCCTTGGGTGCTTCCAATCAACACTGCCTCGAACGCAGTCATCGCATTTCGAACGCAGGACCTATAGCAAACTAACGCCTTTGCACTTTCCCACTCACCACTAGGCCACGCTACCTGGTTGGGCTTCAACACTCAACACTTGTTTTCTTAAACGAATCGTTGTTCACAAAAATCAAATCTCACGAGCTCTATTTCCTCTTCGCATGCCAAACATTAAAATCGAGAGCAAGGGTAAATAAAACTTAGGACTTTGGGCATATTTATATGCTCCTCCATTGCATTAATGATGTCGACGCTCACCATGCTTCCTTCCATGATGTCGGTGGTAAAGGCTTCGAATGCCTTTAATTTAAACCCAACCTTTGGGTTTAATCAACATTAAACTTTGCGCTTTGAAATATTTTTCCCTTCAAAACCCAACCTTAGGGTTTATAAAAATAATTAATTGACCTTTGTAAACCCAATAATATTATAATTAAAATTATAATAATTTATTTGGGTTTTTCACCAACTTGGTTAAATATTATAATAAATATTATAATATTATATTCTTCCACTACTTCGGATACATCTGCTTCCAAAGGAGAAATGAAACCACTTTTTGACCCATTATTTTGGGTGTAAAATAAATATATTTTAACCCATTATAACTTCCATTAAACTTTGCACTCAAACTGAAGAAGAGCTATCACTGACATCTTGACATCAATGACAACTTTGACTTAGGGACTCAAAATGTCCAACAATATCCCCCTTTGTCATTGATGGCAACCCATACTCTTCTTACCAAAACTTGACCTTTCTTTTTATTCTGCTCCCCCTGGGACATTGCTCCCCCTGGCTATTTGCTCTCTCAAATATCAAATCTCTCCCCATTACACAAATCTCTCCCCCTTTGACATCAATGGCAAAGGGTCACCTTTGGGGCTCGGGGCTAAGAATGAGCCTCTTAGCTTAGCCCCTCCCCCACCTCCTTTGAGGTGGTTAATTTTGGGGTGGGAGTATTTCTACTCCCAAAAGGCATTTTTCTTTGCCTTTATCCTCTTCCCTTCTTTTATGAATTTTTTGATTCTTCTGATTGTTTCTATCCGTGTCATCATTCCTGTTCCTATCATCATTCCTGTTCATGTCATCATTCTTGTTCCTATTTTTGTTCCTGTTCTCATCCATGTTCATGTTCCTGTTCGTGTTCACATCCAAGTTCTTGTTCCTGTTCATGTTCATGTTCTTGTTCCTATTCATGCCTATTTTTGGAATGTCCACTCTACACCATTTTGCTGTGTGACCATCATTATTGCACTTATAACACTTAATGTTATTATTCCTTGGAGGTGCAAATGTCTTAGGATTTCTCCTAGTGAAGCCATATCCTCTTCTATCATGAACCCTGCAATTCATTGCCTTGTGACCAAACTAATTACATGAGTAGCAATACCCATGGAAAAGTTGTCTATTCCCATATTCCTATCTTTCATGTGTCCTGCATTGTGAAGCCATGTGCCCAAACCTATGACATGAAAAACATATTCCATTGAAGCTTCCTTGTCTTGACCTCATTGGTCTCCTATTCTGATTGTTGTTCCATTTGTATCTTCTTTGTGCATTGTTCCTGTCTTTGTTGAACCCTTTATTGTCCAACCCATCCTCTGATGTCTCACTTCCTGTTACACTGTCTTCTTCTGATGTATCTTCATCTAAAGTTTCTTCTTCTTCAAGGCTTGAAGTTGACTCCTCTTCCCATTTATTTTGAACCTTTTTGGAACCAAGACCTATTTTGTTTGTTGCTCCTCTTTGTATCTTGATTATTTTATCCACACTCTTTACACTGTTCACATATTTGTATAGCTTATTCTTGGAGTCTTCTAAATATTCTTTTAGAATTGCCACTTCTTGTGCTAACTTCTCACATTCCAAGATATTTGCTTCTAACTTATCTTTGAACTTCTTTGCCTTAGCCTTTGATTTTTCTAAATCCTCTATGAGCAATATTCTTTCTTCATCACATTCTTGAAACTGAATTTCAAGCTTAGAGTGTTGCTTTCTTACCTTCTTTACCATGTCAAGGGCATAGATGAGTTCTCCCTTGAGATCATAACCATTCTCTGCTGAATAATCCTCTATTTGTTTGCCTTTGTCCACATCATTACTTTCTTTTGGCTTATCTTCTATAGGATCACTCACTTCTCCTTCTAATGCCATTAGAATATTTTCATCTGGTCCTTCAAGTGTATCTTCATATTCATCATCACTAAAACTATAACCATCCCTTGTGCAATCATCTTCAAGATGTCCAAAGTTACCACATCTAAAACACTTGAGAATAACTGGAGTCTTTTTCTTAACTGGTTCTTTCTCTTCAATCATAAATAGGACTTCATCTCTATCATTTTTTGAAAAGCTAGCATCACTATCATTTGAGTACTTACTTGCATTATCCACATAGTAGCTCCTCTTTTGTCTTTGGAAGAACTTATTTCCTTGTCTTCTTTGTCCATCCTTGCTTTTCTTTTGATGCCTATATATTTTTGATTCCCTATACCTGTGATCCTATTTTTCTTCACCATTGTTGTTCTTTGGTTCTTTACAATCTATTGCAAAATGTCCATACTTTCCAAAATTGAAACACTTAACAGATATTAGATCTATGGGTCTTCTGGAACCTTTATCTCTTCTACCATAATTGGCTTCTTCATCACTGGAAGACTCATTGCTTGATTTTGACTTCTTACCCTTTGTTTCCTTGATTTCTTTGAATGTTGCTTCCTTTTTGGAAATAGGATATTTTGTTCTTATCTCAAAAGTTGTTAGCATACCAAGCAACTTATCTCTTGTCAAAGTATCACCATCCAATGATATTTCTATAGCAGAAACATGTTCACTGAATCTATTTGGAAGAGATCTTAAGACTTTATCACAAACATCTGATTCATCAATCTTCATTCCAAGTCCTTGCATATCATTAACAACCTCATCAATTCGAATTAGATAAGCACTGATATTTTCATCATCATTCATTCTCAATGCTTCAAATTGTCCTTTGAGATTTTGTATCTTTGCTTTCTTGACACTTTTATCTCCCTCATATATACATTGCAATTTATCCCACATTTCTTTTGTAGTTTTACAATGCATAACCTTCATAGATTCTGATCTACGCAAACCTCTCACAAGTGCATTCATTGCTTTTGAATTATAGTGTTGTAGTAGCTTACCTTCCTTATCTATAGGAGGATTGACTACTGAATCATATCCAAATTCCACTGCATCCCAAACTTCATTGCCAAGTGCCATCAAGTAGAACCTCATCATCATACTCCAATACATGTAGTCACTTCCATCAAATATTGGTGCTGAATTGCTTGAGGATGCATCCTTAGGATCCATTGTGTTCTTGTTAGCTTTTCCTTCAAGTTGTTAAACTCTTCTGAAGGAACCCACTCTGATACCAATTGAAGAACACAAGCTTATACTGAGAGGGGGGGTGAACAGTATAAGAGCACTTTTTACTTTTCTTTTCAAATCAATATTATGTAGTGTATAGATAGCAATATCAATAGCAGTAATAAAAGCAATGCACAAAACACCATACACAATAGAGACACAGATTTAACGTGGTTCACCCAAATATGGCTACCTCCACGGAGAAAATATTTCTTCTAAATATTTCTCAAATAATCTCTTGGGAATCCTTCCCAATTACAATATTTATGGACCTCTGTCCAAAGGAGATGCTGATCCCCTAAATATGGTTTGTGGATCTCTATCCATAGGAGAACTCCTTCTCCTCTGCTCTCGCTATGGTGATCCTATAGAAGACTACTGCCTCCACTGCACTGGCTTGTGGATCTCTCTCCACTGAAGACTCTTGTCCCCACTTAGAAGACCTATCCTCACTACCCTGGCTGATGGATCTCTATCCACTGGAGACTACTATCCTCTCTGCTCTATCACCTCCAAAGCTCTATCTCAATTTTGTACTAAACATAGTCTAGTCGGTCTAGCACAGCTCTGCTCAACTCTTGCACTAAACACAGTCCAATCGGTCTAGCACAAGTCTGCTCAACAATCTCACTCAAATCTGTACTAAACATAGTTCATTCGGTCTAGCACAAATTTGCTCAACTCTTGCACTAAACACAGTCTAGTCGGTCTAGCACAAGTCCACTCAAATCTACACTAAACACAGTCCAGTTGGTCTAGCACAAATCTGCTCAATAGGTCCACTCAAAACCTACTCAAATCTGCTCAATAGGTCCACTCAGAAACCTGCTCAAATCTGCTCAAAAGGTCCACTAAGAACCTGCTCAAATATGCTCAATAGGTCCACTCAAAACTTGCTCAAATCTGCTCAACAAGCTCACACATAACTTGTCTAAATCTTCTCAACAAGCTCACAAACTTGTCCAAATATGCTCAACAAGCTCACACAGAACTTGTTCAAATCTATATTGTAAGCTTCCACAAAAGCTCACACAAAATCAGTCCACAAGTCTTCTCAAAGACTTACCTCAAATATGCTTAACAAGTCCACACAGAACTTGTATAATCTCATAGAAACATAAAGAGAATTTTTAGAGACTCAATATGTTCTATACTCAATGCTCAATCACTTTCTCAACTCAAATCAATCTCATAGAAGCATAAAGAGAATTGTTAGAGACTCAATATGTTCTATACTCAAAACTCAATCACTTTCTCAACTCAATCTCATAGAAGCATAAAGAGAATTGTTAGAGACTCAATATGTTCTATTCTCAAAACTCAATCACTTTCTCAACTCAATCTCATAGAAGCATAAAGAGAATTGTTAGAGACTCAATATGTTCTATTCACACAACTCAATCTCTTTCACAACTCAAATCAGAATATAGAATAGTTTGTTTTATGGAACTTGAACAATCACTTCATTCATCCACTTGACTAGGCCCAATCAACTCTACTCAACCAATCACTCAAGAAACAACTCTTGCTCACAAACCCTAGTCCAAGCATGTATCATCCAACTCAAAATATTTCCAACAATGCTCAACAACAAATCTCACATAACAATGATACTCATGATCTTTTCAAACCCTAGTTCAAGTTCTTTGCATAACAACTCACTTCAACAACCATGCTCATAAAACAATATTTTAATCACAACTCTTAATTTCAGAAAACCTTGAAGCATTAACTCAAAACACTTCACTCAACCAATGGTCTCAACAACAATGCTTATCAAACAAGGTTTTAATCACAACTCTCAATTTCAGAAAACCTTGAAGCATTAACTCATACACTTTCAAAAAGGAAACCCTAATCAAATCCTTTTCACTCCAAACTTAATTTTCAAGAAAGCCAATCAACCAACTCAACCAAAGAAGAATTTGCCCATACCTTTTTTCTTGACAAGGAGTTGATCTCACAAATCTACCACACTCACAAATTTCTCTTTTCCAATCTCAATAAGGGTTAGAAGACTTTAATAATAACACAATGCAAAATGATGACCCAAAATACACCTTATTACTCCAACTCAAAAATAACATTCACCATAGTCTTCTTTTAATAGAAAAACCCTTATACAAAAATAATGCTCAAAAGTCTTAATAAGAATTTAATCAAGACTTTACTAAAACTCCTTATTACTCCTAAAATAATAAATCTCAAATACCAATACCTCCAAAATAATCCTCAACAATAATTCACCATAAAATTTATGCCTTAATGTATATTCAAAAATAATAATCAATTATTCACCCTTATTCCTCCAACATTAGGCAACTAATAAAAATTAAAATAAAAAAAATCTGTACCTCGTCTTCGGAGGGAATCGAACCCTCACTCTGCCCACATGCCAAGCGCCTTAACCATGGCCTCAACCACCGCATGAGCTACCAAGCTCGTTCGCTATCAACAAAGCACCACGTGCTTCTAATACACATGTTCTCCCTTTGCCTTGGCCAAAAACCACATGTGCCTTGGGTGCTTCCAATCAACACTGCCTCGAACGAAGTCATTGCATTTCAAATGCAGGACTTGTAGCAAGCTAATGCCTTTGCACTTGCCCACTCACCACTAGGCCACACTACCTGTTTGGGCTTCAACACTCAACACTTGTTTTCTTAAACGAATTGTTGTTCACTAAAATAAAATCTCACGAGCTCTATTTCCTCTTCGCATGCCAAACATTAAAATTGAGAGCAAGGGTAATCAAAACTTAGGACTTTGGGCATATTTATATGCTCCTCCATTGCATTAATGACGTCGACACTCACCATGCTTCCTTCCATGATGTCGACGGTAAAGGCTTCGAATGCCTTTAATTTAAACCCAACCTTTGGGTTTAATCAACATTAAACTTTGCGCTTTGAAATATTTTTCCCTTCAAAACCCAACCTTAGGGTTTATAAAAATAATTAATTGACCTTTGTAAACCCAATAATATTATAATTAAAATTATAATAATTTATTTGGGTTTTTCACCAACTTGGTTAAATATTATAATAAAGATTATAATATTATATTCTTCCACTGCTTCGGATACATCTGCTTCCAAAGGAGAAATGAAACCATTTTCTGACCCATTATTTTGGGTGTAAAATAAAGATATTTTAACCCATTATAACTTCCATTAAAATTTGCACTCGAACTGAAGAAGAGCTATCACTGGCATCTTGACATCAATGACAACTTTGACTTAGGGACTCAAAATGTCCAACAATCTCCCCCTTTGTCATTGATGGAAACCCATACTCTTTTACCAAAACTTGACCTTTATTTTTATTCTACTCCCCCTGGGACATTGCTCCCCTTGGCTCAATTCTCTCTCAAATATTAAATCTCTCCCCATTACACAAATCTCTCCCCCTTTGACATCAATGGCAAAGGGTCACCTTTGGGGCTCGGGGCTAAGAATGAGCCTCTTAGCTTAGCCTCTCCCCCACCTCCTTTTGAGGTGGTTAATTTTGGTGTGGGAGTATTTCTACTCCCAAAAGGTATTGTTCTTTGCATTTATCCTCTTCCCTTATTTTTTTTAATTTTTTGATTCTTCTGATTGTTTCTATCTATGTCATCAGTCCTGTTTCTTTCATCATTCTTGTTCCTGTAATAATTTTAGTTTCTATTTCTTTTCTTTTTCTCATCCATGTTCCTATTCTTGATCTTGGTCACATCCATGTTCTTGTTCCTATTCATGTTCATGTTCCTGTTTCTGTTCATACCTATTTTTGGAATGTTCGCTCTACACCATTTTGTTGTGTGACCCTCATTATTGCACTTATAACACTTAATGTTATTATTCCTTGGAGGTGCAAATTTCTGAGGATTTCTCCTAGTGAAGCCATATCCTCTTCTATCATGAACCCTTCAATTCATTGCCTTGTGACCAAACTGATTACATGAGTACGAATACCCATGGAAAAGTTGTCCATTTCCATATTCCTATCTTTCATCTATCCTACACTGTGAAGCCATGTGCCCAAACCTGTGACATGAAAAACATATTCCATTGAAGCTTCCTTGTCTTGACCTCATTGGTCTCCTATTCTGATTGTTGTTCCATTTGTATCTTCTTTGTGCATTGTTCTTGTCTTTTTTGAACCCTTTATTGCCCAACTCATCCTCTGATGTCTCACTTCCTCTTACACTGTCTTCTTCTGATGTATCTTCATCTAAAGTTTCTTCTTCTTCAAGGCTTGAATTTGACTCTTATTCCCATTTATTTTGAACCTGTTTAGAACCAAGACCTGTTTCGTTTTTTGATCCTCTTTGTATCTTGATTATTTTATCCACACTCTTTGCACTATTCACATATTTGTATAGCTTATTCTTGGAGTCTTATAAATATTCTTTTAGAATTGCCACTTCTTGTGCTAACTTCTCACATTCCAATATATTTGCTTCTAACTTATCTTTGAACTTCCTTGCCTTAGCCTTTGATTTTTCTAAATCCTCTATGAGCAATATTCTTTCTTCATCACATTCTTGAAACTGAATTTCAAGCTTAGAGTGTTGCTTCCTTACCTTCTTTACCGTGTCAAGGGCATATATGAGTTCTCCCTTGAGATCATAACCATTCTCTGCTCAATAATCCTCTATTTGTTTACCTTTATCCACATCATTACTTTCTTTTGACTTATCTTATATAGGATCACTCACTTCTCCTTCTAATGCCATTAGAATATTTTCATCTAGTCCTTCAAGTGCATCTTCATAATCATCATCACTGAAACTATAACCATCCCTTGTGCAATCATCTTCAAGATGTCCAAATTTACCACATATAAAACACTTGAGAATAACAGTCTTTTTCTTAACTGGTTCTTTCTATTCAATCATAAATATGACTTCATCTCTATCATTGTCTGAAAGGCTATCATCACTATCATTTGAGTACCTACTTAGATTATCCTCATAATAGCTCCTCTTCTGTCTTTGGAAGAAATTATTTCCTTGTCTTCTTTTTCCATCCTTGTTTTTATTTGGATGCCTATATCTTTCTGATTCCTTGTACCCGTGATCCTATTTTTCTTCACCATTGTTGTTCTTTGGTTCTTTACAATCTATTGTAAAATATCCATACTTTCCACAATTGAAACACTTAATAGATCTTAGATCTATGGGTCTTCTGGAACCTTTATCTCTTCTACCATAATTGGCTTCTTCATCACTAGATGACTCATTGCTTGATTCTGACTTCTTACACTTTGTTTCCTTGATTGCTTTGAATGTTGCTTCATTTTTGGAAATAGGATCTTTTGTTCTTATCTCAAAAGATGTTAGCATACCAAGCAACTTATCTCTTGTCAAAGTATCACCATCCAATGATACTTCTATAGTAGAAACATGTTCACTGAATCTATTTGGAAGAGATCTTAAGACTTTATCACAAACATCTGATTCATCAATATTCATTCCAAGTCCTTGCATATCATTAACAACCTCATAAATTTGAATTAGATAAGCACTAATATTTTCATCATCATTCATTCTCAATGCTTCAAATTTTCCTTTGAGATTTTGTATCTTTGCTTTCTTGACACTTTTATCTCCCTCATATATACATTGCAATTTATCCCACATTTCTTTTGTTGTTTTACAATGCATAACCTTCATAGATTCTGATCTACGGAAACCTCTCACAAGTGCATTTATTGCTTTTGAATTATAGTGTTGTAGTAGCTTACCTTCCTTATCTATAGGAGGATTTACTACTAGATCATATCCAAATTCCACTACATCCCAAACTTCATTTCCAAGTGCCATCAAGTAGAACCTCATCATCATACTCCAATACATGTAGTCACTTCCATAAAATATTGGTGCTAAATTACTTGAGGATGCATCCTTAGGATCCATTGTATTCTTGTTAGCTTTTACTTCAAGCTGTTAAACTCTTCTGAAGAAACCTGATCTGATACAAATTTAAGAACTGTAGCACCCTAAAATTGGTGCAATGAAATTGTAATAATTACATTCATCCTAGTAAATAATTTAAATTCAAATTTTAACCTCCCAAATCGCCCGTTAACTATCGGGTAATCTGTTTCCCCCTTTTCCATGCCATTTTAAGAGGTTGTTTTGACTGTTTGACGATATCATCGTCGATCAGATGATATCGCCCCAGATCTAACGATTTCGTTTGGGCTAGGACGTCCAGACGATCTTGTCGTAAAACTAATTTTGCATAATTAGCTTCTATTCCAACGGGCCTCTAATCCGGGCAGAAGCGTGTCTGCGCCATTAGAGACCCTCCCCCATTGGAGATATCCCAAATAGGGATGATCTCCAACCTCCTAACTACTCCCCTAAACCTATTTAATCCTTAGGACCTTCCCTTCCCAACCCCTGGCTGAATTTCTCTGTGACTCGATTTTGCGTGCATTAGAATACCTAGAGCATCATTTTGCCTTTGTTATTTTGAAGTTTTCTTGCAGGGACCTCATTGATTTTTAGCTGGAGCAAGCTCAAATCATCGCAGACGATCTCGTTCAAATATCGGACGATCTTGTCACAATTCGAGATGATTTCATCTCTTCCAGATGATTTCGACTGCAATCTGCATTGGGGGCAATCAGTGCCCAGAGTTTGCACTTTATTTTGTTCCTTTTGCTATTTTATTCTGCATTTTAATTAGTTTTATCCTTATTTCTTACTATTTTGCATTTGGAGTTCACCCATATAACTTAAATTGCATTATAAAATCATAATTTCTCATTAGAATATCATAATTTGTTTGAATTTCTATTCATAACTATTGTTCAGTATTCATACTATTATTTTGTGTTGTTTCCCTCTGTTAGCACAGTGGTATTCTTTGTATTTTGCATCTATTTTTTTGTTTGTAGGTCTTTGATGAATTCGTCTGACAAATTCGTCAGATCTCAGACGATCTTGTCTGATCTCAAATGATTCTATCGAATTCTAGACGATCTTGACTGCTTCAAACATCAAAATCTCCATTAGACATCCAGATCGGGTATTCTTCATTTATATTCTGTAATTTCTCTGTTTTCTGTCTTTAAATATGTTTTTTGTACTCATTGAATTTGTATTTTCATATAGATTAATCTAGATTCATTTGGCCAAACCTAGGATATGAATGCTTAAGACTAAAAACGAACACATTAAAACACATTCTAAAACCTAGGCATGGAAACTGCCACTAAATGTTTCCTGGTGAACCCACCATCCGTCAAAAAATCACCAAAATACACCTCCCTTGAGAGGCGGGACCTTTGCAAGTCCTCTTAGTCCGAGGTAACGTGACATCCTTTTCCCATCCTCCTTCCGGGCATGGATCCTATAGCCTGAAGGTAAGGATGCAAAAAATTTGGAGCGGTACATTTTGGTGAACCCGACGTGAATGCATCATAACATTTTGAAAACAAACACAAAAAAAAATATAGAACAACTAAAACAAAGAGGCATTTTAGATCATTTAAGTTTAATATCATGTTTAGATGGTAGCTCCTAAGAAAAGATTTGCATTTACTATAAATGTAGAAAACCAATTGGCAGCCATAGAAGTCAATTCTGTACTTAGTGTACCTGAAATAGATAGAAATCAACTCTTGTGGAACGAACTTGATAGGAGACTTAGTGTCATCTCATCTAGGTCAACAGAACTTAAACAAATCAAGAGGCAAGTCCTAGATAGAATCTTGGATCCTCATCAACTTATCTTTTATCATGAACTTCAGAGAGCCTGCCATAGATGGTTAGCTTATAGGAGAGCTCTTGTATCTTCAAAATTTTTAACTTTCGAGGAATATCTTAAAGACACAGTTGTGGTACGCCCATTTCTAGTTCATATAGAATCCCTAGAAACTGATCTTATGATTAGAAGAAGATGGAACAACATTCCTAGAGCTATGTTGTATCGTGAATATTGTCGTGAGAATTATTATTATCAATCAAAATCTGAAATACATGGTATCTCTATAGCTCTTTTCATTAAATTCTTAGAAGAAAAATTTCAATTTGAAGAAGAACACTTCATGACTCCTGAAGAATTAGAGCCTATTAATGATATTTATAAATTGTTTATAGAAAACTAGATTATTACTTTCAGTCTTATTATTTCTTGCATTTATTGTGTTGATTGTCTTTACAGTATTATTTCAAAAACTAAAAACTAAAAAACATAGAAAAAACTTAAACATTTCATTTCAAATATTGTAGTAGGTATATAATAAATATATACCTCTTAAAATTGTTGCATATATATATATATATATATATATATATATATATATTTTCTGAAATCAAAATTTAGCACCATGCCTAAACTTAGGAATGGTAAAGAAACTATAGGAGAAGAAGAAGATTGGTTACAAGATGGAACTAGAGACCCAAATGTCCTTCCTGAAGATCCAACTTCGGAAGGACAAACTTTAGCTCAACCAGAAGATGACCTAGGTGAAGATAACGAACAAGAAGGAAGTGTTAAAGAGGATGGACCCTCATCCCCTAGAGTAGCTCTAGATGGAACTATTGCTTTTGACAACGTAGATCATCTCCGAAAATTTCTCAGTGATAATATTGACGCCCTTAATGTGGCAGTTCGTATTGATAAAGGGCAAATTAGTAACACTCAAGCAACCATGGAATATATGTATGATGTGCGCACTAATCCCTTGTCGTTCATTGATCAAGAAAGTGATAAGGTTGGGCCATCCAATACAAATATGGTCACTATGATGCAAAACATGTCAAAACAATAGGCTATCCAACCTCCTAAGGAACCTGTTATTCAACATAAAATCATTCCCACACAAAATAAAACTTCCTTCACTACTTTATTTCACCAAACTATTGAGCAATATGCTTCAAGTAAACAAAAACCTAAAACGAAGCCAAATACCAATTTTCAACAATCTGGAATACATCATAATACAACTTCAAAATTCTTTCATAACACTTTTCCTACCAACAATTTACACAATAGTAACATGGCATCTAATCTTCATGTTCCTCCATCATATGCCCATAAAACCCATGTCAATGCCCTACCAAACCAATATGGAGGGCAAACTAGTAATCTGGAAGCCATGGTGAAACAGTTAGCTTCACGTATGGACCAGATAGATCCCTACCATCCCTCGTATAATTATCGAGAGATATGTAGTCAACCTTTGGATCCCATAGTTGTAGCTCAACCATACCCTAAGCATTTTCCCATGCCTATCTTGCCTATATATAAAGGAACCGAAGATCCCATAGAGCATCTTCGCATGTTTAGGATAGCATGTCATGATATATCACATGATGACTTGCTATTACTAAAAATGTTCCCAAAAAGTTTAGGTGGAATGGCATTAGAGTGGTACTATCAATTGCCCACTCATTCTTTGAGAAACTTTGAAGAAACAAGTTGAATCATTTGTCCATCAATTTAGTGCCTACATCGAGAGGCATGTAACCATTAAAGATCTATACAATTTAAAACAAGACAAGGATGAATGTTTTGCCGATTTCTTAGCTAGATGGAGGCAATTGATAGGAAAATTGCACTTTGTGCTGCCTTATAGGGAAATGTTGGACATTTTTATCAATAATTTACAAGAACAAATATCTTATGAGCTATCAACTACTACTTTAACTACCTTTGATCAAGCTATAGATTTAGCTCGAAGAGTAGAAGATGCCCTCATTAGGAGAGGCCAACTTAGGAAGAAGGATGATGAGAAAACATCCAGAAATCAATATAAAAACAAACAAGTTGTCGGTGATGGAGTCACTGACAACAGAAATGTTGCTAATATCAATACAACGAAGACAACAGAAAAATTTATATTGAAGCCTCCTGATAAGCCTCCTCGAGAATTTACTAGATTAAATCAACCCTTATCAACTATTTTACCTCAATTACTTGAAAGAGGTTTGATCTAATTACCAGCTATCCGAGAACCTGATCCAACTATACCCGGATACAGAGTTGACTTACACTGTGATTTCCATAGAGGACCTGGACATTCTACCAACACTTGTAAAAGGTTGAAACATAAAATACAATATTTGATTGATAATAATGAAATGGAAGTGCAAGCCTTCCAACCTAAACAAAACCCTCCTAATAATACTTAGAAGACCATTCCCCAAAATCAAAATCAAAATGCCAATCAAACTTTAGACATATTTCAACACCCTTTACCAAGACATGGTAAAGAAGTGGCCAATCAAATCAAACATCATAATGTTCCCCCTCCTACCCGATACGTAGGAACCATTAGTGGACAATTACCTATTCAGGATCCTCAAATATTTGACACAACTTTATCCTTGGTTACAACCAGGCCCTTACATAATTTCCAAACTTCTGATTCTAGTGATATAGAATCAGATACTGAAAGTGAAGTGGACATCACTTCAAACCAATCGAATAGTTCTAAAAACGAATCAGATCCTATTCAACCCGTCACAGATGCTATGGTTCCAGAAGAACCATTTCCTAGAAGAGTTACTACTCGACCTTCTTCTAATATATTCCTTTCTAATGAAAAAGCCATCAATTCTAGACCGAGACCAGTTCAGCGTCTTCACTATAACATTGTAGGTACCATCGGAGTCGTCACCCGACAACAAGCTCAAAATTCCCAACAAGAACCAAACCAGAACGATGGATCAACTCCATTCGTTTTGAAAAATCCCAATAAAGGGAATCATGCTCCTAATGTTCAACCTAAACCCCCTTACAATATTAATGAGCAATTGTCCAATACTAAGGCCAAAATTTCCCTTTTGGATTTATTAAGATCCTCTCCCACCCATAGGGATGAGTTGATGCTTACATTAAGCCAAATGATGGTACCTCAAAACATCCAACCTGAAGCTATGGCCAATACTATCATCACTCGAGAGGTTGATTGTCTTGAATTTCGAGATAAAGATATCCCACAACACAGTTTACATAAGGATAATCCCTTATACATTACTGCTCTAATTGGAGATGTAGTCATCAAACGAGTCTTGATTGATAATGGCTCATCTCTAAACATTTGCACTTTTGACTTCTACCAAATATTTGGCTTTAGAAGTGATGAAATGAAGAAAACTAATATGATTATCAAAGCTTTTAATGACGAAACACAAGAAACGTGTGGAGTTATTACCCTCCCATTGCAAGTTGGTCCTAGAACCCTAGAAACAATCGTGTTTATTGTACATTGCCTAGCATCGTACAATATACTTTTGGGTCGCCCTTGGATCAATGCCATGCGAGCGGTCCCATCAACCTTACACCAATGTGTTAAATTCGAGTTTAAAAATCAGTTGGTCACTATCCATGGTGACCCTAGACCTTTTGATATGTGTGCTTTGGCAGAACCCGTTGGAGTGCAATTTTGCCCTCGCTCTGTCATCCACACATCCTAGTTCTTATTTTTCATCTAAAACTGTGAAACACACACCCATAACTTCACCTATTTCCCCTCCATTAATTTCATCCTCCTATATAGATCAACAATCCTCTAAACAAATCACTCTAGAACCTCAAAAGGATCTTAAATCTACAACTAATCCTTCAAGTTCTATCCCTATAAATTCAAAACCTACAGAAACAACTATCATACCTTCCACATCTCAAGATATAGGGAATAAGCCTTCTACATCTTATGCCCTTTCCGATGAACTTTTACCAGATTTATCCACAATCTTACTATCAGAAAAAACAAATGCTTTCATGCAAGATTCAATTCTTTTAAATAACTTGTTGTCGTCTCCTCGTACTTTGGGCCTCCCACAACCTATGGGAAGTACTTACCAAGTCGAGAGTTGTGCCTTCATTTATAAAGGATATGACTGGGGAAGAATCCCTCGAAATATCAAAACTCATCATGAGGGATACGCTCGGTGTTATTTTACCAATGATTATATTAAAGCTAAACCCATGATGCTTAAAATGGGATATAAAGGGAAAGGCTTGGGACCTTTCCAAAATGGCATGAAGGAACCTTTCGAGGTAGAACCGTGGCCTGCCCGCTGTGGTGTGGGCCTATTTCCTAGTAAGGTTCAACCCTTTCCTGTTGAAGATGATGATCATCTCATATGTTATCAAGATTATTTGGATAGGCATGTTGATTTGCCTCTTAAAAATCAGTCGTTTTCATGTAACATGCTATCCATAGCATACCCTGAAATGATTGTCGACCCTGATGAAGAGTTGGAAGGAGATATCTTCCACGACGTCTCTGTTGAAGAGATGTTACACAATGGATTTTATTTTGATGGTTCTATACCAACTATAGCCCAAATTGAGGCCACTAATCCTCAAGATGAATTATCTAAATTAACCTTACAAGAATTACAAGAATTGGGTGTTTCACCCGCCCCACCTAATTTTGAAAGAGATCTACACATGGAGGTAGAAAACGTCATTAAAATTAACATTGGAACTGAGGATAATCCTCACATAATCAATATTGGATCAAAATTAAGTCAAGAAAAACAAGAATAATACATTGCATTCCTTAAAGAGTATGAAGATGTCTTCGCTTGGACATATGAAGATATGCCAGGTCTCGACCCTTCTGTAGTCATGCATCATCTAGTGGTCCATCCGGATGCTAAACCCGTTAAACAAAAACTTAGAAAAATGCATCCCAAAGTGGCTCTGCTAGTCAAAGGGGAGTTAGAAAAACTCCTGAATGTTATCTTTATACAAGCTATTGATTATGCTGAATGGATCTCAAATGTAGTTCCAGTCACCAAGAAAGAAGCTACCAAAGTTAGGGTTTGCACAGATTTTAGAGATATTAATGCTCGCATGCCCTAAAGATGACTTTCCTCTTCCAAACATGGATCAAATCATCGAATTTACTTTCGGGAGTGGGATGATGTCCTTAATGGATGGATTCTTCGGTTATAATCAGATCAGGATAGCTCCTGAAGATCAGGCTAAAATAGCCTTTATTACCCCCTGGGGTACCTTTTGCTGGAAAGTGATGCCATTTGGCTTAAAGAACGCAGGTGCAACCTATCAACGAGCTATGACATGCATTTTTCATGATATGATGCATCATATCCTACATGATTATGTAGATGATATTATAGCTCGCTCTATTTTGGAAGACAATCATTTAGATGATTTGAGAAAAGTTTTTAATCGATTACGAGAATATCTCATTCGATTAAATCCATCAAAATGCATATTCAGAGTTAAGTCCGGCAAACTATTAGGGGTTTTAGTTTCTTTACGTTGTATTGAAATCGACCCTCTCAATATTGCGGCCATCATTGATATGCCTGCACCTACTAATATATCTGAGTTACGAAGTTTACAAGGTAAGCTTTAAGCTATCCGTTGCTTCATTGATAAGCTGGCGGACAAAATCGGTCCCTTCCTAAAAATCCTTAAGAAGGATGTCCATTTTAATTGGGACACCGAATGTAGAGAAGCTTTTGAACTTCTCAAACAATACCTCCTTAATCCACCCGTGCTTTCATCACCTAAACCTAATCGCCCATTTCTTCTATATATTTTAGCTTTAGATTCTGCCTTAGGGGCTATGTTAGCTCAGCTTGATGATGAAAAGAGAGAACGTGCTAATTATTATATTAGCCGAACCTTCATCAGTTATGAAACCCGCTATATAACATTAGAAAAACTATGTCTAGCATTCGTTTTTGCTACGCAAAAATTATGACATTATATGCTTAGTCAGAAAACTTATGTCATTGCCAAATACGATCCCTTAAGGTATCTCATGAGTCGACCTTATTTATCGAGTCGCACAACCAAGTGGGTTCTTGCTCTAAGCGAGTTTGATCTCACATTCATAGGACAAAAGTCTGTTAAGGGTCAAATCATAGCAGATCCATTAGCTGCTGCACCCTTAGAGTCTACCCATCCCCTCGTCATCGAGTTTCCTGACGAATGCCTTCAATTAGAGGCAAACCATATTGAACAATGGTCCTTATACTTTGATGGAGCCCGATGCATGAGTGGGGCAAGTGCGGGTATTATTTTAATATCCCCGCAAAAACATCTTATTCCTCTCGTCCTTCAAATTGACATTTGCTTGCACCAACAATATCGCTGAGTATGAAGCTCTAATCCTCGGATTACGAGCTACCTTGGCACTAAAAATTAAACATCTGTTAGTTTTTGGTGACTCTCAACCGGTTATAAACCAAATTAATGAAGTTTATCGGACCGGAGATGATAAACTCGCGCCCATATAAGACCTATGTTTTACAATTAATGTCTCTATTTGATCAAGTTACCTTGGAAGCTATTCCTCGAACTAGCAACCGTGCAGCTGATGCTATGGCTGCAACTTGCATCTCTCCTGCCCTTGGAGTTAGATGACGAATATGCCACTATCCTTATTCGTCGACTCCAGGAACCCACTTCAAATAAGTCATGCTTAGAGCCTCTGGATGTGTTTCTAATCAACGAAACTACTTCGAAACCTTGGTATACGGACATATTTAATTTTCTCCAAAATGGGACTTTCCCTGCCAATTCTAATAGCAACCAGCGTCGATTATTACGTAGACGAGCAAGTCGATTTGTAATAATTGGCAATACTTTATATAGGAGATCTTTTGAAGGTATCCTATTAAGATGTTTAAACTTAGAAGAGTCTAAATCAGCCTTGAGTGAAGCCCACGATGGATCTTGTGGAGGACACTTTAGTGGTAGTGTCATTGCTAAAAAGCTCCTTCGGATAGGATACTTTTGGCCTACCATGGAAACGGATGCACATGAGTATGTGTGCCATTGCGATAAGTGCCAAAAACATGTTGACCTTGTCCATGTGCCTGCACAAGAGCTGCAGGCTATTTCATCTCCTTGGCCCTTTTCAAAATGGGGCTTAGATATTATTGACAAAATCAATCCTGTGTCATATGATGGACACAAGTTCATCATAACCACCACTGAGTATTTCACGAAGTGGGTCGAAGCTATGCCTTTAGCTTCCTGCACTGGCACACAAGTCTCTAAATTTATTTTTAATCAAATCATTTGCAGGTTTGAAATTCTCGCAAATCTCATCTCTGACAATGGAACTTGTTTCAAAAATAAAGATGTTAAAAAATTATGCCAAAAATATCAGATTCAACATCGTTGGTCCACTCCCTATTATCCTCAAGGTAATGGTCAAGCAAAAGCATCTAACAAAACCTTAATCAAAATCCTCAAAAGATCGGTCAATAAAACTGGTCGTGATTGGCACATTCAATTATATCCAGCCTTGTGGGCCTATCGAACTAGTGTTTGAACCCCCACTAGAACTTCACCATTTGTTTTGGTTTACGATGCTGAAGTAGTTTTTCCCTTTGAATTAGAAGTTCCTTCTTTGGCTCTACTACTTCAAGATACCGAAGTAGGAGATGAATATCGTAGCCGTGGCACTCGACCACTGGAACTCCTAGATGAAAAATGCATCAATGCTTTGGAGCATCTCCGTGCTTACCAAAACAAGCTTAAAATATCATATGCCAAAAAGTTCGTCATCGATCCTTTGAGATCGACGACCTTGTTTTAAAAGAAAACAAAAAAAATACAAATGCAACTAAGGACCTTAAAGGTAAATTTGAGCCCAACTGGCTTGGACCATACATTATTACTACTAAATTTGAATCAGGAGCTTACAAATTATCTACCTTAGATGGTAAAGAACTTAAAGAACCCATGAATATTTTGCATCTTAAACGTTACTATGCATAAATTTGGTTATTTCATCCTTGTATATATTTGTTTCAAATAATTCAAAATCACTATCTTGTATTTTCTCTCAATTTATAAATTCAAAAACACCAAAAACATTCATAATCATCAAAATCTTCAAAACTATTTGTTGCATTTATTTATGGCACTTGTTACATTTTTTCAAAAACAAAAATAATGATAAAAATATAAAAACAACAATATGTTTGACTCTTTCGAAACCAAAACAATGTAAAGAAGAAAGAGAGAGTCAACATTCTCAAAGCTTCTCAAAAAATTATTTATATATATTTTCTTACAATTATTGCAGTTATATGTTTCAAATTATTTTGGATAAATTAGCATTTATTTGGAATCCCTCACTTGCACACTCACAAAAATAAATATCTTGATTTTTATCTGGCATGATTACTAATCTCTCTTATATCAAAGTTCACAAAATTCAATTAAATAAAGTTTGAGCATAGAGAATTGATCTTGTTATTTACTTAAACCAAGCACATATTTTCACAATAAAATGATTATATTTGTAATTTCCATGTTTTGCTACATAGTAGAAGTGATTTCTTGAGCGAAAAGTTTCCCCGCTATCCTATCATGCACATGGTCTAGAATATTTGAGAATTGGCAAAAGGACAAGCTCACCCCTACCCAGAATAAAAATCCCTTGCTCTATAGCTAATCCGAGCAAGTATCCCTAGCAAAGAAAAAGAAAAGAAAAGTTCAAGAAAAAAGAGAAAAGAAACATGTTATTTTATATCATTACAACAATATTTCAAGCACTATCTCAAAAATCAAGCAAAAAAAAAATACAAAAAGAAAAAGAAGCAAAGTTCAAAAGAGCAAAAGAAAGCAGAAAGCAAAAGTAATAAAATCCCTTTCCCTACCCTTTGAAAAGAAAAGAAGGGTTGATGAGCTTGAATCCCTGGAATTCTCAATTATTCGAAAACTGTGAGGTAAGCCCCATAACAGGTGGTTTGTGCCCAACCCGCTTGGCCTTGGGTAACTCCTAGCGTGGCGATATGTCCGTCACATTAGCGACCTTCTTTTGTACAGACCTATGTCTGCTTATGGATTAGCTAGCTCTTGATAATCCGACCTACATAGTAGTCTAGTATGGTTATATGAATCTACATCATGGTTAATGAACACTTATTTGGTTTCTTCAAATAACTTGTATCATATTATCTTGCTCAAAACTGGTAAATGCACAAAGCAATTGCACACACATTTGTATTTGAGAGATTTTGTGTATCATTATGATAAATCAAGATCGGAAATGAATTCACATATGCACATGGGATTCCTTATAAATCTAACTTTTGTCTTCAAAATACTTTGAAATATTCTTTTTGCAACTTGTTTGGAATAAATCAAGTACAGTTGTTTAGCATAAAGACAACTATATAATAGAAAAATCAAAATTTTCTTTCAAAAATATACAATCAAAACATATATATATATATATATATATATAACTTTTGTCGACTTTCGTGACGATGGTATAGTTCCAAAACCAAAATTGGAATTTTATGCCTAGCTCAAGTCCTCATCTTCATATTTTTTGTTTATTACAAAATCAACCATGCAATCAAACTATCTATTTTTTGATTTTCGCGATGATGGTATAAGTCTATATCTACATATTCTATGCCTAGCGCAAATCTTATTCCCCATTTATTAAAAATCATGAAAAACATATGACTTAATTCATTATGTTACACAAATTATGCTTTTAAAAAGCAAACACATTTTCATTATTTCATGTCATTATGTCAACCTTCAATTTTGCAATGATGGTATAATTCCTAAGGAATTATCCAAAAAATTTATCACACTTAGGAATTTATGCCTAGCAAAAATCATTTTAACATTATTTCATGCATACTATTTTTTATGGAAATCTGAAAAACAAACCATCTTCACCATCATTTTCATCATTGCACCAAAGTCTTAAGACAGTCTCTTAAGCACGCTTTTACTTTTAACAATATTTCTATACTGGGATTAGCTTGACGACCGAGTGAGCAGCGACTCCATGAAATGGTCTATAATAGCGACAATGTCCTTTGAAATTATTGTTAGAAGTCTCTTTTTATCTTTTTATTACATTACATCATAAACAATCAATTTGTTACATCAGATTATTTCATCTAAAATATTACCGCATGACATCAAAGTTATAAATTTTCAAAATGACATAATTTCATGAATCCTCAATCCAATTATCAAATCAATTAATCAAACATAAAAGCATCATAAACATATACATAACACAAGTCATATGATCAAAAACATATCATATATATATATCAATAGCATATATACATCATCAAAACTGGATTGGTATGCCACAATCTGTACCTCGGCATACTCAATCCTCTATCAACAAAAAAATAATAATACAATGCTATCATGTCAATCTGTACAAAGCTATGCAATCCTATAGCCTCGAGAGCCCCTCGAGCTCTCAGCCTCATCTCCTCCCCTGCCCTTAGGTGGACGAGGAGGCCCCATCGCAGTCTGAGTAGTACTGTGAGTCCTAGTCCTCGATCGAGATGAAGTCCTAGATGACCCAATCCTGATCGGCTCTGCGATGTTGGCTGGCAGGGGTAGTCTATCCACCTCTGGCACCAACTGATAGTACAAATTTTGGTAGAAAGTAAGTTGGGCAATAGCCCGTGTTAGCTCCCCAGTGCTCGCCCCTCCGCCCCATGCCCTGAGGTGTGCAATCTCGTCTCGGAGCTGTGTAACCTCAGCTCGATGGCGTGCAGCCTCATCCTGCAATGTCTGCACCTGTGCCTGGAGATGATCTCTCTCCGCTCGAAGAGTAGCGGTCTCGCTACTCTCCCCTGTGTCAATGCCCTTGCCCTTATCGGGCGATGGTGGCCTCTCCCTCTATGGAGATGGGGGTCTCGCCTCCCTCCTATCCCTTTGTCATGGCCTCTCCTGTGCTTGTGGCCTCCTCGGCTCTCTCCCGTCGTGACCCTAGGCCACCTCCATAGCCGCCTGGTGCCGCCTCCCTATCCGATGCACAACTACATGAATCGAACCCTGAGCCCTCGTCATCCGAGGAGGGCGGATGCCTACGTACCAAGCATCGTAGCCATCGGCTACACCTGCATCATCCCCATCCACTGGTTGGATGGGGGCATCGTCTGCATCCTGGATCTAAAAGCGCTGCATGTCTGGAGCCCCGCTAATCGTGGTGTTATCCTGAACAGTCCGAGAAAACTCATAATCCCTGAGAGATGGGATCCCCTGCTGCAGACCGAACTGACACAAATCTCGGTCATAGCAATGGACCTCCACCTCTCCCCTCTCCATCCAAATCCAACAAACTCGCCTAACGTGAGCTAGCTCCTGTCCATCTTCGGCCCACCCTGGATGCTCCCTCCATGGCCTCTAGGTGATCTGGTCTGGGACTAAGTCATCTAGTAGTCTCCGGGACATCGAAAGGTCGATCCGTCGCTGTGACCCTCTTCGGAGCCACCAATAGAAGACTCGAGGCCTCTCCCCATCAACCCTTGTCAGAGGAAGCCCTATCGGCCTTCGCACTGCAATGTGCTCCTAGCACCAAACCTGTAGGAGCGATGTCATCACTAGACATTGGCCGCCCTTGTACATGATCCCATACAGGATCCTGTACAATCGACATAGTACAAAACTGCCCCAAGAGAATCTATAGCTGTGGTCTCGCATGTCGCAGATCACATCTGCCAGCATCCACGACACCCTGCACCCACTCTGGTGGCATAATAAAAGTCCACCAACTACTCTAGCTAGAACCCGTGTGAGTCTAGATGCCCTAGGCATCTGACGTAGTGCCTCGATATTAACTTCGCCCTTCTCCAAGGTGAAGCTCGGGTCACCACACAATCATCCCATAGCATGGCCCTGATTGGCCGCAGGAGTGATCAATCGTCCTTGTATGGGGATTCTTAGAATCCTCCATACATCCTCCAGAGTGGGAGTCATCTCCCCTGTCGGTAGCCGAAAACATGAGGAACCCGGATACCATCTCTCTGCTAGGGCTGTCAGTAGCCCCATATCTATAGACACCTGTGGCATCTCTGCCACATGCTGCAAGCCGGCCTGTGCCAGCTGATCCCGCTCTGCTTGTGTAAGAGCGGCCAAGTCATCCCTCAAACCTCCATACTTCCATTCCCTTGCTCTTTAGCAAACCTCTCTGCAACATAAACAACAAAACAACAAACAATCATTAATAAACAATTCAAGTAATTAATAATGCAAGTTAAAGTTCAATTTTATGCAATTGATGATATCACCCACTATTGGACGATATCGTCCCAAATTTGAGCAGAATCGTCTCCGATTTCGCAGTTCGAAATCGTCCCTAATTTGACGAAATCGTCCCCCTTTCGTCGATTTCGCCCTTGGACGAAATTGATGAAATTGAGACGATTTCGTCGAAATCGGGATGATTTCGTCCCAATGACGTCGATGGCCCAAAAACGGCCGCGATGCTCAAAATTCATCTAAAATCTACCTAAAAAGCATGTAAAATCAAATTAAAGCATTCTAGTTAAGTCTAGACTCTTACCCATAGATCGCGCCGGACCTCTGTCGATCTGTGCATCGTCTCCACCATTTTTGCTTCCAGAGCTCTAAAAACCAGAAAATGAACAATAAAAATGAATTAGGGTTTTACCCTATTTTTCTTAATTTTATTCAAAAATAAATTTTGCTTTTCTATGTTTTCACCTCAAACGTTCGATTTGGGTAAAAACACGGAGGGGGCACCATAGTAAGCTGTCGTACGATTCGACCAAGAATCGTCGCCTAAAAATGAGAATAATTTTTGCTTTCTCGTAGATCGAGAAGAACTCATATTTAACGCATTTTCTTCAAAAAATTCGCTAAAGAGGGGGCAAAATGTAGCACCCTAAAATTGGCGCAGTGAAATTGTAATAATTACATTCATCTTAGTAAATAATTTAAATTCAAATTTTAACCTCCCAAACCGCCCGTTAATCGTCGGGTAATCCGTTTCCCCTTTTTCTGCGCCATTTTTAGAGGTTGTTTTGACCGTTTGATGATATCATCGCCGATCAGACGATATCGCCCCAGATCTGACGATTTTGTCTGGGCTAGGATGTCTAGACGATCTTGTCGCAAAACTAATTTTGCACAATTAGCTTCTGTTCCAATGGGCCTCTAATCCGGCAGAAGCATGTCTGCGCCATTAGGGACCCTCCCCCGTTGGAGATCTCCCAAATAGGGATGATCTCAAACCTCCTAACTACTCCCCTAAGCTTATTTAATCCCTAGGACCTTCCCTTCCCAACCCCTGGCTGAATTTCTCTATGACTTGATTTTGCGTGCATTAGAATACCTAGAGCATCATTTTGCCTTTGTTATTTTGAAGTTTTCTTGCAAGGACCTCATTGATTTTCAGTCGGAGCAAGCTCAGATCATCGCAGACGATCGCGTTCAAATCTCGGATGATCTTGTCACAATTCGAGATGATTTCATCGCTTCTAGACTATTTCGACTGCAATCGGCATTGGGGCCAATCAGTGCCCGTAGTTTGTGCTTTCTCTTATTCCTTTTGTTGTTTTATTCTGCATTTTAGTTAGTTTTATCCTTATTTCTTACTATCTTGCATTTGGAGTTCACCCATATAGCTTAAGTTGCATGATAAGATCATAATTTCTCATTAAGATATCATAATTTGTTTGAATTTCTATTCATAACTATTGTTTAGTATTCATACTGTTATTTTGTGTTGTTTCCCTCCGTTATCATAGTTGCATTCTTTGTATTTTGCATCTGTTTTTCTGTTTGTAGGTCTCTGACGAATTCGTCAGATCTCAGATGATCTTGTCTGATCTCAGACGATTCTATCGAATTCCAGACGATCCTGACTGCTTCAAACATCAGAATCTCCATCAGACATCCGGATCAGGTATTCTTCATTTATATTCTATAATTTCTCTATTTTTTGTCTTTAAATCTATTTTTTGTACTCATTGAATTTGCATTTTCATATAGATTAATCTAGATTCATTTGGCCAAACCTAGGATATGAATGCTTAAGACTAAAAATGAACACATTAAAACACATTCCAAACCTAGGCATGGAAACTGCCATTAAATGTTTCCTGGTGAACCCACCATCCGTCGAAAAATCATCAAAATACACCTCCCTTGAGAGGCGGGACCTTCGCAAGTCCTCTCAGTCCGAGGTACCGCGACATCCTTTTCCCATCCTCCTTCCGGGCACGGATCCTATAGCTTGAAGGTAAGGATGCAAAAAATTTGGAGCGATACAAGAACACAAGCTTATACTTAGAGGGGGTGTGAACAGTAAAAGAACACTTTTTACTTTTCTTTTCAAATCTATATAATGTAGTGTATAGATAACAATATCAATAGAAGTAATAAAAACAATACATAAAACACCATACATAATAGAGACACAGATTTAACGTGGTTCACCCAAAGATGGCTACCTCCACGGAGAAAATATTTCTTCTAAATATTTCTAAAATAATATCTTGGGAATCCTTACCAATTATAATATTTATGGACCTTTATCCAAAAGAGATGCTAATCCCCTAAATTTGGTTTGTAGATATCTATCCACAGGAGAATTCCATCTCCTCTACTCTGGTTGGTGATCCTCTTATAAGACTACTACCTCCACTGCATTTGCTTGTGGATATCTCTCCACTGAAGACTCTTGTCCCCACTTAGAAAAATTGTCCTCACTTCCATGGATGATGGATCTCTATCCACTGTAGACTACTGTCCTCTATGCTCTTTCACCTAAAAAGATTTGTCTTAATTTTGTAATAAACATGGTCTAGTCAGTCTAGCACAACTCTTCTCAACTCTTGCAGTAAACACAATCTAATCAGTCTAGCACAAGTCTGATCAACAAGCTCACTCAAATCTGTACTAAACATAGTTCATGCAGTCAAGCACAAATCTACTCAACTCTTTCACTAAACACAGTCTAGTCGGAGTAGCACAAATCCACTCAAATCTACACTAAACACAATCCAATCGATCTAGCACAAATATGCTCAATAGGTCCATTTAGAACCTACTCAAATTTTCTAAATAGGTCCACTCAGAACTTTCTCAAATCTACTCAACAAGTCCACTCATAACTTGCTCAAATATTCTCAATAGGGCCACTCAAAACCTGCTCAAATATGCTCAACAGGTCCACTCGAAACCTGTCCAAATCTTCTCAACAAGATCACACTTTTCTAGATATGCTCAAGAAGCTCACATAGAACTTGTTCAAATTTGTATTTTAAGCTTCCATAGAAGCTCACACAAAAAATAGTCCACAAGTCTTCTCAAAGACTTACCTCAAATCTGCTTAACAAATCCACACATAACTTGTTCAATTTCATAGAAACATAAAGAGAGTTCTTAGAGACTCAATATGTCCTATACTCAATGCTCAATCACTTTATCAACTCAAATCAATCTCATGGAAGCATAAATATAATTTTTAGAGACTCAATATGTTTTGTACTCAAAAATCAATCACTTTCTCAACTCAATCTCATAGAAGCAGAAAGAGTATTGTTATAGAATCAATATTTTCTATTCACAAAAATCAATCAATTTCTCAACTCAATATCATATAAGCATAAAGAGAATTGTTAGAGACTCAAAATGTTCTATTCACACAACTCAATCTCTTTCACAACTCAAATCAGAATATAGAATAGTTTGTTTTATAGAACTTGAACAATCACTTCATTGATCCACTTGACTAGGCCCAATCAACTCTACTCAACCAATCACTCAAAAAACAACTCTTGCTCACAAACTCTGGTCCAAGCATGTATCATCAATCTAAAAATATTTCCAATAATTCTCAACAACAAATCTCACATAACAATGATACTCATGATCTTTTCAAACCCTAGTTCAAGTTCTTTGCATAACAACTCACTTCAACAACCATTCTCATCAAACAAGGTTTTAACCACAACTCTCAATTTCAGAAAACATTGAAGCATTAACTCAAAAGTACTTCACTCAACCAATGATCTCAACAAAAATGCTTATCAAACAAGGTTTTAATCACAAATCTCAATTTCAAAAAACTTTGAAGCATTAAATCATACACTTTTGAAAAGGAAACCCTAATCAAATCCTTTTCACTCCAAACTTAATTTTCAAGAAATCCAATCAACCAACTCAACCAATGATGAATTTGTCCATACCTTTTTACTTGACAAGGAGTTGATATCACAAATCTACCACACTCACAAATTTATCTTTTCCATTCTCAATAAGGGTTAGAATACTTTAAAAATAACACAATGCAAGAATATGACCCAAAATACACCTTATTATTCCAACTCAAAAACAACATTCACCATAGTCTTCTTTAAAATAAAAACCCTCATACAAAAATAATGCTCAAAAGTCTTAATAAGAATTTAATCAAGACTTTACTAAAACTCCTTATTACTCCTAAAATAATAAATCACAAATACCAATACCTCCAAAATAACCCTCAACAATAATTAATAATAAAATTTATGTCTTAATGTATATTCAAAAATAATAATCAATTATTCACCCTTATTCCTCCAACATTAGGCAACTAAAAAATTAAAATAAAAAAAATTGTACCTCTTCTTCGGAGGGAATTGAACCCTCACTCTGCCCACACGACAAGTGCCTTAAGCATGGCCTTAACCACCGTATGAGCTACCAAGCTTGTTCACTATCAACAAAGCACCATGTGCTTCTAATACACATGTTATCCCTTTGCTTTGCCTTGGCCAAAAACCACATGCACATGGGGTGCTTTCAATCAAAACTACCTCGAATAAAGTCATTGCATTTCAAACGCAAGACTTGTAGCATGCTAATGCCTTCGCACTTGCCCACTCACCTCTAGGCCATGCTACCTGATTGGGATTCAACACTCAACACTTGTTTTCTTGAACGAATTGTTGTTTACTAAAATCAAATCTCATGAGGTCTATTTCCTATTTGTATGTCAACCATTAAAATCAAGAGCAATGGTAATAAAAAATGAAGACTTTGGGCATATTTATATGCTCCTCCATTGCATTAAATATGTCGACACTCACCATGCTTCCTTCCATGATGTTGGAGGTAAAGGCTTTGAATGCCTTTAATTTAAACCCAACATTTGGGTTTAATCAACATTAAACTTTGTGCTTTGAAATATTTTTCCCTTCAAAACCCAACCTTAGGGTTTATAAAAATAATTAATTGACCTTTGTAAACCCAATAATATCATAATTAATATTATAATAATTTATTTAGGTTTTTTTGTTGAGCAAGGTGCAGCAAAAGCAGTGCAAAAGGATTGTAATTGTTGTCAACACAGATAGAGTGATGCAGTTGAAGCAGTTCAGAGGTCAACCGGATCAAGTGCAAAAAATCTCCAGAAAAACAGAGGGGACCCAGATCCAGAAATTTGCGGAAAAAGACAAGGAAGAAAACTGTCGCGATATCGCGACATGGTTCCTGTCGCGATTTCGCGACATACCGGAGGAGAGAGAAAATGCATAGAAAAATGTCGCGATTTCGCGACATATCCGAGGAGAGAGAAAAAGCATGCCAAAATGTCGCGATTTCGTGACATGTCTGAGGAGAGAGAAGATGCATTGAAAAATGTCACGATTTCGCGACATATCGGAGGAGAGAGAATGTGCAAGGAAAAATGTCGCGATTTCGCGACATGCTGGAAGGAAAGAAGCCAAATCGAGAAACTGTCACGATTTCGCGACAAGTTTGAAGCAAAGGCACCAAGGATGAAAAATGTCACGATTTCGCGACACATCGGAGGAGAGAGAAAGTTGATGAAGAAGTTGTAGCGATTTCGCTACATGTCTGAGTTTCGCAAGCATAAGCAAAGAAAAAGCACCAAGTAAGAAAAGCGTAGCGATTTCGCTACAAGCTTGAGACACTAAGGACAAAAGTGCAGCGACTTAGATACAGCTTCGAGTTGCAAGGTGAAAAGTAGTAGCGATTTCGCTACATGGTCAAAGTGCAAGGCAGAAAGATGTAGCGATTTCGCTACAAGTTGAAAGTGCAAGGTAAAAAGGTGTAGCGATTTCGCTACAAGTTGAAAGTGCAAGGTAAATTGGTGTAGCGATTTCGCTACAAGTTGAAAGTGCAAGGTAAAAAGGTGTAGCGATTTCGCTACAAAGTTGAAAGTGCATAGTGCAGAGGTGTAGCGATTTCGCTACAGGTTGAAAGTGCATAATGCGAAGGTGTAGCGATTTCGCTACAGGTTAGAAACACATGTTGGAAAGGTGTAGCGATATCGCTACACGTCGGAGTTTCACTAGCAAGCAGCAAAGAAAAATGCTAAGGCAACAATGGTGTAGCGATTTCGCTACATGTAAGGTTTTTCACGGCTGCATGGAGTAAAAATTGTACGGAGGCCAGAAGCGTCGCGATTTCGCGACATCAATGAAGATGACGTCAGCAAAACCAAAATGTGTCACGATTTCGCGACAGGGTGAACGAAGAGCCTTTGCAAGCCGAAACGTCATGATTTCATGACATCTATGAAGATGACGTCAGCAAAACCAAAATGTGTCGCGATTTCGTGACAGGGTGAACGAAGAGCCATTGCAAGCCGAAAACGTCACGATTTCGTGACATCTTTGAAGATGACGTCAGCAAGTCTAAAAATGTCGCGATATCGCGACAAGTTGCTGGAAAAGCCGTTGCAAGCCGGAAGCATCGCGATTTCGCGACACCTTAGCGGATGACGTCAGCAAGACAGAAAATGTCACGATTTCGCGACATGTTTCCAGAGAAGCCTCATGAAGCCAGAAACGTCACGATTTCATGACATCTTAGAGGATGACGTCAGCAAAACCCAAAATGTCGCGATATCGCGACAAGTTGCCAGAGAAGCCTCAGGAAGCCGACAGTGTCGCGATATCGCGACAAAGTTAAGGATGACGTCAGCAAAGCGGAAAACGTCATGATATCACGATAGGTAATGTTTTGGCAGGAAAAAGTCAAAGATACATGCATTGTGACAGGTGTCAAAAAGGTGCCAGTTACGAAAAGTTAACTGGAGTCAGATCTATAGTTCCAAGTGACAGGTGGTGAGAATGCATAGGAGAAATTCATGCTGCAGTTAACTGAAGTTAAAAGGAAAGTTACGAAGCATTGCAATTAAGAAAAGAATGGTTGTTGCAGGGCCATGTTGCAGCATGGATGGCAAAGGTGGCAGTTACAAAGAGTTGCCACTGAACTATGCATTGAATGTAGAACGGTTGTTGCAGGGCCGTGATACAGTATTCTCGATGCTTGTGCTTGACTCACAAGAAAGTAACAGGTAGAATAGAAGGATTGACACCATTTAGAATAAAGTGCAGAAGAATTTTAAAGAGCAGTTTCGTAGAGATAACAGAGCATCGAAACGCGTAGAAGGGTTGTCAGTATATGCAGAGAAGGACTGTCAGAATATGCAGACTGTGCAGAGAAAAAGGCTATCAAAACGTCAGAATGTCAGAAAGAAAGCGGCTAAAAGGCGGATCAGGTCAGAGAAAGATTTGACACGTCAATTACAAACTGAGAATGCATGAAAAGTTGGAGGGAAAGTTAAACCGTTTGAAATCGAGCCGTTCGAAGAAATCAAGAATAAAAGGATCGAATTGGCATAGTGAGAAGGTTACTGTGACTGTGTTTTCATTGTGCATTTTAAAAGGTCTCAGGTAAGTAAGGGTGCTGTAAGAAAACAACCTTGGATCAAAACCCGCAATTCTATTGAATATTCAAGAGAAAGGTTTTAGATTAGATCAGAAGATATTGAGTCTCTAACAATTCTCTCTATGCTTCGTGAGATTTTTGTATGTGCTATAGACCAAGTAAGGGTCTTGCAAAAGAGAAGGCATTTTTATGTCCATTTATCTTGCAAAATAGAAATCCAAGTTGGTGCTTGGATAAAGGGGTTGGTGCTCCTATCTCATGTGCAGCAGATAAATCGGGGGTTGGTGCTCCTTCCAAGTGGGTGCCGGTAAACAATTGTAAATATTGAATCCTTGCAAAGACCGGATTTGGATTGAAGTCCAAACAGATCATTCTTTGAGGAGTAGCCACATCGGTGAACCTCGTAAAATTCTGTGTTGTGTGATGCTCTTGTGTGATACTTGCATTATCTAGTTTCAAGCTTGCATCATTAGTTTTAAAAGTTGCAGATTTAAGTTTTTAAGTAGTTACACTGATTCACCCCCCCTCTCAGTGTCATTGTGAGAATATCAATTGGTATCAGAGCCAGGCACCTGCACAAGCTTAATCAGCTAAGGTGTTCTTGGGAGATATACAATGGCCGGTGGTGAAGGTTTTTCTTCCAACAAAGCTCCTCTGTTCGATGGAACAAACTATTCCTTCTGGAGGCTCAGAATGCAGACCTATCTCTGTGCATTGGGTTATGACATTTGGGAATCTGTTGAAAATGGATACACCACTCCCACTGTTCCTCCAACAGATGCTGCTGAAAAGAAAAAGTTTGAGAACAACTCGAAAGCCAAGAATGCGATTATGTGTGGATTGGTCGACAGTGAGTTGATACGCATCATGAACTGCAAATCTGCTAAAGACATATGGGACAAACTGCAAAGCATTCATGAAGGAGACAACAAAAATCAAGGAAGCTAAGCCGCAAACACATCGTGCCCAGCTCGAAGCATTAAAGATGACCGATGATGAGAACATAGAAGCTTACATGCTGAGAGTAAACGGAATCATCAATGCAATAAGAGGACTGGGGGAAGAAATGGAAGATGCGGTTGTTGTGAAGAAGGTACTGAGAACTCTCAACAAAAGGTTTGATGCAAAGGTTTCTGCCATAGAAGAAGCAAAAGATTTAAACTTCTTCAGTATGGATGAAATGCATGGTTCTCTAACAACTTATGAAATGAGGATTGGACAAACTAAGCCCCCCACAGAGAAGTAACCTTCCAAGCACATAAAAATGTAAAATCTAAACAAGAGTCAGAGGAAGAAGAATCTGCAGATGAAAATGAAGCAAACTTTGTTAGGAAATTAGTAAAGGGAAAAGGAAAGTACAGAGGTAAGTTGCCGTTCAAATGTTTTAATTGTGGAGGCATCGGGCACTTTGCAGCAAAATGCCCAATGAAGGAGAAAAATAAAAATGATGAAGGAACACATCCAGAAAGAAATGTCTGGAAAAAGAAACCGCAGTTTAGAAAAAGAAACTTCAAGAAGAAGAGTTTCATTTCCCATAATATCGATTCTTCTGAAGACAGTTCCAGTGAGGAATCAGAAGAAGAAACTGGTGAAGCCCTATTCATGGCTTTTGAAGAACAAACAACTGAGGAAACACAGGAGTGTGAAGAAAAATTAGAAGATGAGGCTGAGATAGATCTGGAAGGTGAGTTAGTTGCTGCTCTTGAAGAGTTAAGTGCAGAAAGGAAAAGAAATAAAAAGATTACAAGAAAATTTGAGGAGGCCAGCAATGTAATAATAAGTTTGAAAGTACAAACTGAAGAATACAAGAAAAGGTCTGAAGATGTTGAAGCTCAGCTGACCGTGAAAATAAATGAGAGCAATAAACTGGAAGAGGAAATAGTTGGATTAAGGCTGCAGCTAGAAGAAATGAATCGAAAACTGAGCTGTCATCAAAAATTTGAAGACAGTTCTGAGAAACTGAACAAAATGTTGAATAATCAAAGGCCCACAGGTATCAAATTTGGCTTGGGCTTTGATGAAGGAGAAACCTCAAAGGACTCAAAGGTCAGTAACAAGAGATCCAAATAAATAATAAAGACAAGATTAGAGTTGATCAAGATAAACCGTATCATGCAAAAGAAAACAACAAATTCAAGCTCGAAAGGAGTGCGGCAAATGATGGATTCACCAAAGTCTCTCATCAAAGAAGAAGAAGACCCATGGCTCCTACCTCCACATGGCAACATCCATTTCCCGTGTACACTCGCTCCTTTTCCGGTTATTGTTTTAAGTGCAATGCATATGGTCATAAAATTTCTAGTTGTAGATATAATATAGAACAAAGAAATTTCACTAGCAGAAATAATTTTTCACCTCTGATAGATTATGTTGTAGAATGTTATAACTGCCATAACTTCGGCCATATTGCAAGAAATTGTCGTAGCTCTTTTGCAGGAAATACATACCAGGGAAGAAAATATCAATCGACTGGATCAAAACAGTACAGAAAATTTCCCAATAAACTGTCACAAGCAAATGAAAGGGAGAAGGTGAAGAAAGTAACCAGATCTGCTGTCAAAACTCAGTGGAAAGAAAAGGGACAACCGAAGAAAGACAAAGAATCCCTGATCGTTCAAACAGCTCTCAAAGCACAAAATAAATCTGCTCCCTGGATTCTAGACAGTGGATGCTCCAGTCACATGACAGGAGACAAACAGAAGTTTGATAAGCTGCAGACATACGAAGGTGGTTCTGTGAAATTCGGAAACAATGATGGAGCAAAGATAGTGGGTAAAGGATCAGTTAAGTTAAGTGACGGTAAAATCAACTCTAAGGAAGTTCTTTTTGTGGTAGGACTGAAACATAACCTACTGAGTGTAAGTCAGATTTGTGACAGAGGTCATGAAGTAATTTTCAAGAAGGAGGGCTATGAAGTAAGAAAGACAACAAATGGAAAGTTAATAGCCACTGGACTGAGAACTTCTGGAAATTTGTATACTCTCTCGGAGACTTCAGAGGGAGCTTGCTTGGTTGGACAGGAAGAAGAAAACTGGCTGTGGCATAAAAGACTCGGTCACATAAGCTTTGATAATCTGGTAAAAATCAGCTCGAAAAGAGCAGTAAGAGACATACCCACTATTGGCAAACCATCAAACAACATTTGTGAGTCATGCCAAAAGGGGAAGCAAACCAGATCTACCTTCAAAGCAAAAGAATATTTCACTAGCAAGCCATTAGAACTGATTCACACTGATTTGTGTGGACCCATGAGGACAGAAAGCATAAATGGATACAAATATTTTATGTCGTGCATTGATGATTTTTCCGTAATGACATGGGTACTCTTTCTGAAACAGAAGTCAGAAGCCTTTGAGATGTTTAAAACCTTCAAAAATCTTGTTGAGAATCAATCTGGAAAAAGAATTAAATGTTTGAGATCTGATAGAGGAGGAGAGTTTATTTCAAATGAGTTTGCTGAATTCTGTGAAAAACATGGAATAAGAAGACAGTTCTCAGCAAGAAGAACACCTCAACAGAATGGAGTAGTTGAAAGAAAGAACAGAACTGTACAGGAAATGGCAAGGACCATGTTAACAGAGAGCAAAATTGCTGACAGGTTCTGGAAAGAGGCAGTCCATACTGCAGTTTATATTCATAATAGGTGTATGTTGAGGCCGCATGAAAGCAAAACACCATATGAACTGTGGTTTGGCAAAAAGGCTACAGCAAAATACTTCAAAGTGTTTGGCAGCAAGTGTTACATTAAGAGAACTGAAAGCAATCTTGGCAAGTTTGAAGACAGAGCCGATGAAGGAATATTCCTTGGGTACTCAACTAAAAGCAAAGCCTATACATGCTACAACAAAAGACTTAAGAAAATAGTGGAGAGTGCGGATGTGAAGGTTGATGAAGGCAGGAAACAAGAAATCAGCAATAATGAAAACTACCCAACCTATGAAGAATTTATTGAAGAAGATGAAGATCAAGAAAAAGAAGAGAGACAGAAATCAGATTCAGAGGACTTAGAAAGAGATGAAAATAGAAAATACAGAACATGCAGTTGGCAGAAAAATCATCCCAAAGAGCAGATTATTGGGGACCCTACAATTGGCATTCAGACAAGAAGAAGAGTAGTAAATAACTATTCTCTCGTTATCCAAAGATTGAGCCCAAGAATATTATTGAAGCAAGCACGGATGAAAGCCGGATGGAAGCAAGAAATGAAGAACTAGATCAAATTGAGAAAAACAAAACCTCGGGAATTAGTACCAAGGCCCGAAAATAAAAACATAATTGGTACTAAATGGATATTTAGAAACAAACTGAATGAAGATGGACAGGTGGTAAGGAATAAAGCAAGATTAGTCTGTAAGGGATATGCCCAAGTTGAGGGGATTGATTTTGAAGAGACTTTTGCACCCGTGGCCAGACTTGAAGCAATAAGACTGTTTTTGGCTTTAGCTGTTCATAAGAATTTCAAGGTTTATCAGATGGATGTAAAATCAGCATTTCTGAATGGAAATCTTGAAGAAGAAGTATATATTGAACAGCCTGATGGTTTTCAACTTTGTGATAATCCTGACTTTGTTTGCAAGTTGAAGAAAGCATTGTATGGCTTGAAACAAGCACCTAGAGCTTGGTATGCAAGACTGGACAACTATCTCACTAAGCAAGGATTCAAGAAAGGTATGGTGGATAGCAATTTATATGTGAAAACTGAAAATGGCAATTTCATTGTTCTAGTTGTTTATGTAGATGATATAATTTTTGGGAGTAGCAATGATGAATCATGCAAAGACATAGCAAAAAAAAATGCAGAAAGAGTTTGAAATGTCTATGATAGGTGAACTTTCATATTTCCTTGGATTACAAGTTAATCAAATCGAAAAGGGGATTTTCGTTTCTCAAATTAAATATGTGAAAGAAATGCTAAAAAAGTTCACTATGGAGGATAGTAAGCCAGTGAGCACCCCCATGACAACAAGCTGCAAGTTGAGCAAGGATGATAAATCTCCGGATGTTGATCAAACAATGTACAGATCAATGATTGGGAGCCTCGCCGTATTTGGATGTACCACTAGACCGGATATCTTACAAGTCGTTTGCATGGTTGCAAGATTTCAGAGCTAGTCCAAAAGAGACTCATGTGACAGCGATGAAAAGGATTTTTAGGTATCTCAAAGGTACTATGGAGTATGGGCTATGGTATCCAAAAGGAAAAGACTTCACTCTCTTTGCATACTCTGATGCTGATTGGGCAGGATGCATTGATGACAGAAAAAGTACAAGTGGAGGAGCATTCTTTCTTGGAAACAAATTGGTTGCATGGCACAGTAAGAAGCAAGAATCAGTCTCTTTATCCACAACCGAGGCCGAATACATTGCAGCTACTACATGCTGTACACAAATACTATGGATGAGACAAACATTGAAAGATCTAGGCATTCACTTCAATGAGCCCATTTCAGTCAAATGTGACAACACTAGTGCAATCAACATTTCAAAGAATCCGGTCATGCATTCCCGCACCAAGCATATTGCAATCCGGTATCACTTCTTGAAGGATAAGGTTGCAGAAGGAGAGGTCAGATTGGAGTTTGTTCCCACTACAGAGCAAGTAGCGGATATATTCACCAAACCTTTACCAAAGGAAGTATTTGAATACCTTCGGAAGAAGTTGGGAGTAGTCACACTTCCCAAGCACTGACTAGCTATGGGAAATACATTCTCAGGGGGAGCATTCAAGTTATTTATGCCTGAGAATGTTGTGCATAGACTCAGGGGGAGTCTGTAGCAGCCCTTTGGCATTATTGGCAAAGGGGGAGAAGAATTTGAGCAAGGCTACAAAGTGTTGCCAACAATTCCAAAGGGGGAGATTGTTGAGCAAGGTGCAGCAAAAGCAGTGCAAAAGGATTGTAATTGTTGTCAACACAGACAGAGTGATGCAGTTGAAGCAGTTCAGAGGTCAGTCAGATCAAGTGCAAAAAATCTCAAGAAAAACAGAGGGGACCCAGATCCAGAAATTTGCAGAAAAAGACAAGGAAGAAAACTGTCGCGATATCGCGACATGGTTCCTGTCGCGATTTCGCGACATATCGGAGGAGAGAGAAAGTCCATAAGAAAATGTCACGATTTCGCGACATATCCGAGGAGAGAGAAAAGAATGCAAAAATGTCACGATTTCGCGACATATCGGAGGAGAGAGAAAATGCAATGAAAAATGTCACGATTTCGTGACATATCGGAGGAGAGAGAATGTGCAAGGAAAAATGTCACGATTTCGCGACATGCTGGAAGGAAAGAAGCCAAATCGAGAAACTGTCGTGATTTCGTGACAAGTTTGAAGCAAAGGCACCAAGGATGAAAAATGTCACGATTTCACGACACATCGGAGGAGAGAGAAAGTTGATGAAGAAGTTGTAGCGATTTCGCTACATGTCTGAGTTTCGCCAACATAAGCAAAGAAAAAGCACCAAGTAAGAAAAGCGTAGCGATTTCGCTACAAGCTTGAGACACTAAGGACAAAAGTGCAGCGACTTAGATACAGCTTCGAGTTGCAAGGTGAAAAGTAGTAGCGATTTCGCTACATGGTCAAAGTGCAAGGCAGAAAGATGTAGCGATTTCGCTACAAGTTGAAAGTGCAAGGTAAAAAGGTGTAGCGATTTCGCTACAAGTTGAAAGTGCAAGGTAAATTGGTGTAGCGATTTTGCTACAAGTTGAAAGTGCAAGGTAAAAAGGTGTAGCGATTTTGCTACAAGTTGAAAGTGCATAGTGCAGAGGTGTAGCGATTTCGCTACAAGTTAAAAGTGAGTAATGCGAAGGTGTAGCGATTTCGCTATAGGTTAGAAACACATGTTGGAAAGGTGTAGCGATATCGCTACACGTCGGAGTTTCAATAGCAAGCAGAAAAGAAAAATGCTAAGGCAACAATGGTGTAGCGATTTCGCTACATGTAAGGTTTTTCGCGGCTGCATGGAGTAAAAATTGTACGGAGGCCAGAAGCGTCGCGATTTCGCGACATCAATGAAGATGACGTCAGCAAAACCAAAATGTGTCGCGATTTCGCGACAGGGTGAACGAAGAGCCATTGCAAGCCGAAACGTCGCGATTTCGTGACGGCAATGAAGATGACGTCAGCAAAACCAAAATGTGTCGCGATTTCGCGACAGGGTGAACGAAGAGCCATTGCAAGCCGAAAACGTCGCGATTTCATGACATCTTTGAAGATGACGTCAGCAAGTCTAAAAATGTCGCGATATCGCGACAAGTTGCTGGAAAAGCCGTTGCAAGCCGGAAGCGTCGCGATTTCGCGACACCTTAGCGGATGACGTCAGCAAGACAAAAATGTCACGATTTCATGACATGTTTCCAGAGAAGCCTCATGAAGCCAGAAACGTCGCGATTTCGCGACATCTTAGAGGATGACGTCAGCAAAACCCAAAATGTCGCGATATCGCGACAAGTTGCCAGAGAAGCCTCAGGAAGCCGACAGTGTCGCGATATCGCGACAAAGTTGAGGATGACGTCAGCAAAGCGGAAAACGTCGCGATATCACGACAGGTAATGTTTTGGCGAGAAAAAGTCAAAGATACATGCATTGTGACAGGTGTCAAAAAGGCGCCAGTTATGAAAAGTTAACTGGAGTCGATCTACAGTTCCAAGTGACAGGTGGTGAGAATGCATAGGAGAAATTCATGCTGCAGTTAACTCAAGTTAAAAGGAAAGTTACGAAGCATTGCAATTAAGAAAAGAACGGTTGTTGCAAGGCCGTGTTGCAACATGGCTGGCAAAGGTGGCAGTTACAAAGAGTTGCCACGGAACTATGCATTGAATGTAGAACGGCTGTTGCAGGGCCGTGATACAGTATTCTCGATGCTTGTGCTTGACTCACAAGAAAGTAACGGGTAGAATAGAAGGATTGACACCGTTTAGAATAAAGTGCAAAAGAATTTTAAAGAGCAGTTTCATAGAGATAACAGAGCATCGAAACGCGCAGAAGGGTTGTCAGTATATGCAGAGAAGGACTGTCAGAATATGCAGACTGTGCAGAGAAAAAGGTTGTCAGAACGTCATAATGTCAGAAAGAAAGCGGCTAAAAGGCGGATCAGGTCAGAGAAAGATTTGACACGTCAATTACAGCCGAGAATGCATGAAAAGTTGGAGGGAAAGTTAAACCGTTTGAAATCGAGCCGTTCGAAGAAATCAAGAATAAAAGGATCGAATTGGCATAGTGAGAAGGTTACTGTGCGACTGTGTTTTTATTGTGCATTTTAAAAGGTCTCAGTAAGTAAGGGTGCTGTAAGAAAATAGCCTTGGATCAAAACCTGCAATTCTATTGAATATTCAAGAGAAAGGTTTTAGATTAGATCGAAGATATTGAGTCTCTAACAATTCTCTCTATGCTTTGTGAGATTTTTGTATGTGCTATAGACCAGTAAGGGTCTTGCAAAAGAGAAGGCATTTTTATGTCCATTTATCTTGCAAAATAGAAATCCAAGTTGGTGCTTGGATAAAGGGGTTGGTGCTCCTATCTGTTGCAGCAGATAAATCAGGGGTTGGTGCTCCTTCCAGTGGGTGCTGGTAAACAATTGTAAATATTGAATCCTTGCAAAGACTGGATTTGGATTGAAGTCCAAACAATCATTCTTTGAGGAGTAGCCACATCGGTGAACCTCGTAAAATTCTGTGTTGTGTGATGCTCTTGTGTGATACTTGCATTATCTAGTTTCAAGCTTGCATCATTAGTTTTAAAAGTTGCAGATTTAAGTTTTTAAGTAGTTACACTGATTCACCCCCCCCCTCTCAGTGTCATTGTGAGAATATCATTTTTTACCAACTTTTTTAAAAATTATAATAAAGATTATAATATTATATTCTTCCACTGCTTCGGATACATTTGCTTCCAAAGGAGAAATGAAACCACTTTCTGAACCATTCTTTTGGGTGTAAAATAAATATATTTTAAGCCATTATAACTTCCATTAAGATTTGCACTCAAACTGAAGAAGATCTATCACTGGCATGTTGACATCAATGACAACTTTGACTTAGGGACTCAAAATGTCCAACAATCTCCCCCTTTGTCATTGATGGAAACCCATACTCTTCTTACCAAAACTTGAACTTTCTTTTTATTCTCCTCCCCCTGGGACATTGCTCCCCTTGGATCAATGCTCTATCAAATATTAAATCTCTCCTCCTTTGACATCAATGGCAAAGGGTCACCTTTGGGGCTCAGGTATAAGAATGAGCCTCTTAGCTTAGCCTCTCCCCCACCTCATTTGAGGTGGTTAATTCTGGTGTGGGAGTATTTCTACTCCCAAAATGCATTGTTCTTTTTCTTTATCCTCTTCCATTATTTTTAAATTTTTTTTATTCTTCTAATTGTTTCTATCTGTGTCATCATTCCCGTTCCTTTCATCATTCTTGTTCTTGTCATAATTTTAGTTCATGTTTTTTTTTTGTTCTCATCCATGTTCCTATTCCTGTTCCTGGTCACATCCAAGTTCTTTTTCATGTTCCTTTTCCTGTTCATACATATTTTTGGAATGTTCACTCTACACCATTTTGCTATGTGACCCTCATTATTGCATTTATAACATTTAATGTTATTATTCCTTGGAGGTGCAAATGTCTTAGGATTTATCCTAGTGAAGCCATATCCCATTCTGTCATGAACCCTTCAATTCATTTCCTTGTGACCAAACTGATTACATGAGTACTTATACCCATGGAAAAGTTATCTATTTCCATATTCCTATCTTTCATCTATCCTGCACTATGAAGCCATGTGCCCAAACCCGTGACATGAAAAACATATTCCATTGAAGCTTCCTTCTATTGACCTCATTGGTATCCTATTCTGATTGTTGTTCCAATTTTATCTTCTTTGTGCATTGTTCTCATATGTTTTAAACCATTTATTGTCCAACCCATCCACTGATGTCTCACTTTCTGTTACACTGTCTTCTTCTGATATATCTTCATCTAAAGTTTCTTCTTCTTCAAGGCTTGAATTGGAATCTTATTCCCATTTATTTTGAACTTTTTTAGAAACAAGACCTATTTTATTTGTTGCTCCTCTTTGTATCTTGATTATTTTATCCACACTATTTGCACTGTTCACATATTTGTATAGCTTATTCTTGGAGTTTTATAAATATTCTTTTATAATTGCCACTTCTTGTGCTAACTTCTCACATTCCAATATCTTTGCTTCTAACTTATCTTTGAACTTATTTACCTTATCCTTTGATTTTTCTAAATCCCCTATGAGCAATATTATTTCTTCATCACATTCTTGAAACTGAATTTCAAGCTTAGAGTTTTGTTTTCTTACCTTCTTTACCGTGTCAAGGGCATAGATGAGTTCTCCCTTGAGATCATAACCATTCTCTATAGAATAATCCTCTATTTTTTTACTTTTGTCCACATCATTACTTTCTTTTGGCTTATCTTATATAGGATCACTCACTTCTCCTTCTAATGCCATTAGAATATTTTCATCTAGTCCTTCAAGTGTATCTTCATATTCATCATCACTAAAACTATAACCATCCCTTGTGCAATCATCTTCAATATGTCCAAAGTTACCACATATAAAACACTTGAGAGTAACTAGAGTTTTTTTCTTAACTGGTTCTATCTCTTCAATCATAAATAGGACTTCATCTATATCATTGTCTGAAAATCTAGCATCACTATCACTTGAGTACCTACTTACATTATCCTCATAATAGCTCCTCTTTTGTCTTTGGAAGAACTTATTTCCTTGTCTTCTTTTTCCATCCTTGCTTTTATTTGGATGCCTATATCTTTCTAATTCCCTGTACCCATGATCTTGTTTTTCTTCACCATTGTTATTCTTTGGTTCATTACAATCTATTGTAAAATGTCCATACTTTACACAATTGAAATAATTAGCAGATATTAGATCTATGGGTCTTCTAGAACCTTTATCTCTTCTACCATAATTGGCTTCTTCATCACTAGAAGACTCATTGCTTGATTCTGACTTCTTACCCTTTGTTTCCTTGATTGCTTTGAATGTTGCTTCCTTTTTAGAAATAGGGTATTTTTTTCTTATCTCAAAAGTTGTTAGCATACCAAGAAACTTATCTCTTGTCAAAGTATCACCATCCAATGATATTTCTATAGCAGAAACATGTTCACTGAATCTATTTGGAAGAGATCTTAAGACTTTATCACAAACATCCGATTCATCAATCTTCATTCCAAGTCCTTGCATATCATTAACAACCTCATCAATTTGAATTAGATAAGCACTGATATTTTCATTATCATTCATTCTCAATGCTTCAAATTTTCCTTTGAGATTTTGTAACTTTGCTTTCTTGACACTTTAACCTCCCTCATATATACATTGCAATTTATCCCACATTTCTTTTGCAGTTTTACAATGCATAACCTTCATAGATTCTGATCTACGGGAACCTCTCACAAGTGCATTCATTGCTTTTGAATTATAGTGTTGTAGTAGCTTACCTTCCTTATCTATAGGAGGATTTACTACTAAATCATATCCAAATTCCACTACATCCCAAACTTAATTGCCAAGTGCCATCAAGTAGAACCTCATCATCATACTCCAATACATGTAGTCACTTCCATAAAATATTGGTGTTGAATTACTTGAGGATGCATCCTTAGGATCCATTGTGTTCTTGTTAGCTTTTCCTTCAAGTTGTTAAACTCTTCTGAAGAAACCCGCTCTGATACAAATTTATACTTAGAGGGGGGGTGAACAATATAAGAGCACTTTTTACTTTTCTTTTCAAATCTATATAATGTAGTGTATAGATAGCAATATCAATAGAAGTAATCAAAAAAATACATAAAACACCATACACAATAGAGACACACATTTAACGTGGTTCACCCAAAGATGGCTACCTCCACAGAGAAAATATTTCTTCTAAATATTTCTAAAATAATCTCTTGGGAATCCTTACCAATTACAATATTTATGGACCTCTATCCAAAGGAGATGCTGATCCCCTAAATCTAGTTTGTGGATCTCTATCCACAAGAGAACTCCATCTCCTCTACTCTGGTTGGTGATCCTCTTATAAGACTACTACCTCCACTGCATTGGCTTGTGGATCTCTCTCAACTGAAGACTCTTGTCCCCACTTAGAAAAATTGTCCTCACTTCTGTGGATGATGGATCTCTATCCATTGGAGACCACTGTCCTCTATGCTCTTTCACCTCCAAATCTCTATCTCAATTTTGTACTAAACACAGTCTAGTCAGTCTAGCACAACTCTTCTCAACTCTTGCACTAAACACAGTCTAATCAGTCTAGCACAAGTCTGATCAACAAGCTCACTCAAATATATACTAAACATAGTTCATTCATTCTAGCACAAATCTACTCAACTCTTTCACTAAACATAGTCCAGTCGGTCTAGCATAAATCTACTCAATAAGTCCACTCAGAATCTACTCAAATTTTCTCAATAGGTCCACTTAGAACTTGCTCAAATCTGCTCAATAGGTCCACTCAGAACCTTCTCAAATCTACTCAATAGGTCCACTTAGAACCTGCTCAAATCTGCTCAATAGGTCCACTCAGAACCTATCCAAATCTTCTCAACAAGCTCACACTTGTCCAAATATGCTCAACAAGCTCACACAAAACTTGTTCAAATTTGTATTGTAAGCTTCCACAAAAGCTCACACAAAACATAGTCCACAAGTCTTCTCAAAGACTTACCTCAAATATGCTTAAAAAGTCCACACAGAACTTGTCTAATATCATAGAAACATAAAGAGAATTGTTAGAGACTCAATATGTCCTATACTCAATGCTCAATCACTTTCTCAACTCAGATAAATCTCATAGAAGCATAAAGAGAATTTCTAGAGACTCAATATGTTCTATACTCAAAACTTAATTCATTTCTCAACTTAATCTCATAGAAGCATAAAGACAATTTTTATAGACTCAATATGTTCTATTCTCAAAACTCAATCACTTTCTCAACTCAATCTCATAGAAGCATAAAGAGAATTGTTAGAGACTCAATATGTTCTATTCACACAACTCAATCTCTTTCACAACTCAAATCAGAATATAGAATAGTTTATTTTATGGAACTTGAACAATCACTTCATTCATCCACTTGACTAGGTCCAATCAACTCTACTCAACCAATCACTCAAGAAAAAACTCTTGCTCACAAACCCTAGTCCCCAAGCATGTATCATCCAACTCAAAATGTTTCCAATAATGCTGAACAAAAAATCTCACATAAAAATGATACTCATGATCTTTTCAAACCCTAGTTCAAGTTATTTGCATAACAACTCACTTCAACAACAATGCTCATCAAACAAGGTTTTAATCACAACTCTCAATTTTAGAAAACCTTTAAGCATTAACTCAAAAATACTTCACTCAACCAATGATCTCAACAACAATGATTATCAAACAAGGTTTTAATCACAACTCTCAATTTCAGAAAACCTTGAAGCATTAACTCATACACTTTCGAAAAGGAAACCCTAATCAAATTATTTTCACTCCAAACTTAATTTTCAATAAAGCCAATCAACCAACTCAACCAAAGAAGAATTTTCCCATACCTTTTTGCTTGACAAGGAGTTGACCTCACAAATTTTCCACACTCACAAATTTCTCTTTTCCAATATCAATAAGGGTTAGAAGACTTTAATAATAACACAATGCAAAATGATGACCCAAACTACACCTTATTACTCCAGCTCAAAAATAACATTCGCCATAGTCTTCTTTTAAAATAAAAACCCTTATACAAAAATAATGCTCAAAAGTCTTAATAAGAATTTAATCAAGACTTTACTAAAACTCCTTATTACTCCTAAAATAATAAATCTCAAATACCAATACCTCCAAAATAACCCTTAACAATAATTCATCATAAAATTGATGCCTTAATGTATATTAAAAAATAATAATCAATTATTCACCCTTATTCCTCCAACATTAGGCAACTAAAAAATTAAAATAAAAAAAACTGTACCTTATCTTCAGAGGGAATCAAACCCTCACTCTACCAATGTGCCAAGCACCTTAACCATGGCCTCAACCACCGTATGAGCTACCAAGCTTGTTCAATATCAATAAAGCACCACGTGCTTCTAATACGTACGTTCTCCCTTTGCCTTGGCCAAAAACCATATGTACCTTGGGTGCTTCCAATCAACACTGCCTTGAACGTAGTTGTCGTGTTTCAAATGTAAGACCTATAGCAAGCTAACACCTTTGCACTTGCTCATTTACCACTAGGTCACGTTGCCTAGTTGGGCTTCAACACTCAACACTTATTTTCTTAAATTAATCACTATTCACGAAAATCAAATCTCACGAGCTCTGTTTCCTCTTTGCATGCCAAAAATTAAAATCGAGAGCAAGGGTAATCAAAACTTAGGACTTTGGGCATATTTATATGCTCCTCCATTTCATTAATGATTTTGGCACTCACCATACTTCCTTCCATGATGTCGATGATAAAGGCTTCGAATACCTTTAATTTAAACCCAACCTTTGGGTTTAATCAACATTAAACTTTGCGCTTTGAAATATTTTTTCCTTCAAAACCCAACCTTAGGGTTTATAAAAATTATTAATTGACCTTTGTAAACCCAATAATATTATAATTAAAATTATAATAATTTATTTGGGTTTTTCACCAACTTGGTTAAATATTATAATAAATATTATAATATTATATTCTTCCACTGCTTCGGATACATCTGCTTCCAAAGGAAAAATGAAATCACTTTCTGACCCATTATTTTGGGTGTAACATAAAGTAATTTTAACCCATTATAACTTCCACTAAGCTTTGCACTCAAACTGAAGAAGAGTTATAACTGGTATCTTGACATCAATGCCAACTTTGACTTAGGGACTCAAAATGTCCAACAATATCCCCCTTTGTCATTGATGTCAACCCATACTCTTCTTAACAAAAATTGACCTTTCTTTTTATTCTTCTCCCCATGGGAAATTGCTCCCCCTGGCTCAATGCTCTCTCAAATATCAAATATCTCTCCATTACCCAAATCTCTTCCCCTTTGACATAAATGGCAAAGGGTCACCTTTGGGGATTAGGGCTAAGAATGAGCCTCTTAGCTTAGCCCCTCCCCTACTTCCTTTGATGTGGTTAATTCTAGGGTGGGAGTATTTCTACTCCCAAAAGGTATTGTTATTTACCTTTATCATATTCCCTTATTTTCTATTTTTTCTAATTCTTTTGATTGTTTCTATCTATGTTATCATTCTTGTTTTTGTCATCATTCATGTTCCTATCATCATTATTGATCCTATTTTTGTTCATGTTTTTATCCATGTTTCTGTTCTTGCTCTTATTCACATCCAAGTTCCTGTTCTTGTTCTTGTTCATGTTCATGTTCTTGTTCATTGTCATGTTCCTGTTCATGTTCCTATTCTTGTTCATACTTATTTCTGGAATGTCCACTCTACACCATTTTGCTATGTGACCATCATTATTACATTTATAAAATTTAATGTTATTATTCCTTTGAGGTACAAATGTCTTAGGATTTCTCCTGGTGAAGCCATATCCTCTTTTGTCATGAACCCTTCAATTCATTACCTTGTGACCAAACTGGTTACATGAGTAGTAATACCCATGGAAAAGTTATCTATTCCCATATTCCTGTCTTTCATCTATCCTGCACTATGAAGCCATGTGCCCAAACCTGTGACATGAAAAACATATTCCATTGAAGCTTCCTTGTCTTGATCTCATTGGTCTCCTATTTTGATTGTTGTTCCAACTATATCTTCTTTGTGCATTGTTCCTGTCTTTGTTAAAACCTTTATTTTCCAACCCATCCACTGATGACTCACTTCCTGTTACAATGTACTCTTTTGATGTATATTCATCTAAAGTTTCTTCTTCTTTAAGGCTTGAAGTTGACTCTTCTTCCCATTTCTTTTGAACCTATTTAGAACCAAGACCTGTTTTGTTTGTTTCTCCTCTTTGTATCTTGATTATTTTATCCACACTCTTTGCACTGTTCACATATTTGTATAGCTTATTCTTGGAGTCTTCTAAATATTATTTTAGAATTGCCACTTCTTGTGCTAACTTCTCACATTCCAAGATCTTTGCTTCTAACTTATCTTTGAAATTTTTTGCCTTAGCCTTTGATTTTTCTAAATCCTCTATGAGCAATATTCTTTCTTCATCACATTATTGAAACTGAATTTCAAGCTTAGAGTGTTGCTTTCTTACCTTATTTACCATGTCAAGGGCATATATGAGTTCTACCTTGAGATCATAACCATTCTCTGTTAAATAATCCTCTATTTTTTTACCTTTGTCCACATCATTACTTTATTTTGGATTATCTTCTATAGGATCACTCACTTCTCCTTCTAATGCCATTAGAATATTTTCATCTGGTCCTTCAATTGTATATTCATATTCATCATCACTAAAACTATAACCATCCCTTGTGTAATCATCTTCAAGATATCCAAAGTTACCACATCTAAAATACTTAAGAATAACTGAAGTCTCTTTCTTAACCGGTTCTTTCTCTTCAATCATAATTAGGACTTCATCTATATTATTGTTTGAAAAGCTAGGATCACTATCATTTGAGTACTTAATTGCATTATCTGCATAATAGCTCCTCTTTTATATTTGGAAGAACTTCTTTCCTTGTTTGCTTTGTCCATCCTTGCTTTTATTTTGATGCCTATATATTTTTGATTCCTTGTACCTATGATCCTATTTTTCTTCACCATTGTTGTTCTTTGGTTATTTACAATTTGTTGCAAAATGTCCATACTTTTCACAATTGAAACACTTAATAGATCTTAGATCTATGGATCTTCTAGAACATTTATCTCGTCTACCATAATTGGCTTCTTCATCATTAGAAGAACCATTGCTTTATTCTGACTTCTTACCATTTGTTTCCTTAACTACTTTGAATGCTACTTCCTTTTTAGAAATAGGATATTTTATTATTATCTCAAAAGATGTTAGCATACCAAGTAACTTATCTCTTGTCAAAGTATCACCATCCAATGATATTTCTATAGCAAAAACTTGTTTCACTGAATCTTTTTGGAAGAGATCTTAAGACTTTATCACAAACATCTGATTCATCAATCTTCATTCCAATTCCTTGCATATCATTAACAACCTCATCAATTCAAATTAGATAAGCACCGATATTTTCATCATCATTCATTATCAATGCTTCAAATTATCCTTTGAGATTTTGTATCTTTCCTTTCTTGACACTTTTATCTCCCTCATATAGACATTGCAATTTATCCCACATTTATTTTGCAATTTTACAATTCATAACCTTCATATATTCTTATCTACGTAAACCTCTCACAAGTGCATTCATTGCTTTTGAATTATAGTGTTGTAGTAGCTTACCTTCCTTATATGTAGGAGGATTGACTACTAAATCATATCCAAATTCCACTGCATCACAAACTTCATTACCAAGTGCCATCAAGTAGAATCTCATCATCATACTCTAATACATGTAATCACTTCCATCAAATATTGGTGTTGAATTACTTGAGGATGCATCCTTAGGATCCATTGTGTTCTTGTTAGCTTTTCCTTCAAGTTGTTAAACTCTTCTGAAGGAACCCACTCTGTTACAAATTGAATAACACAAGCTTATACTGAGAGGGGGGTGAATAATATAAGAGCACTTTTTACTTTTCTTTTCAAATCAATATTATACAGTGTATAGATAGCAGTATCAATAGCAGTAATAAAAACAATGCACAAAACACCATACACAATAGAGACATAGATTTAACGTGGTTCACACAAATATGGCTACCTCCTCGAAGAAAATATTTCTTCTAAATATTTTTCAAATAATCTCTTGGGAATCCTTCCCAATTACAATGCTTATGGACCTCTGTCCAAAGGAGATGCTCATCCCCTAAATATGGTTTGTGGATCTCTATCCACAATAGAACTCCTTCTCCTATGCTCTAGTTGGTGATCCTCTTAGAAGACTACTGCCTCCACTGCACTGACTTGTGTATCTCTCTCCACTAAAGACTCTTGTCCCCACTTAGAAGACCTATCCTCACTGCCCTGGCTGATGGATCTCTATACACTAGAGACTACTGTCCTCTCTGTTCTGTCACCTCCAAAGCTTTGTCTCAATTTTTTAATAAACATAATCCAATTGATCTAGCACAACTCTGCTCAACTCTTACACTAAACATAGTCCAGTTGGTCTAGCACAAGTCTGCTCAACAAGATCACTCAAATATGTACTAAACATAGTTCATTCGATCTAGCACAAATCTACTCAACTCTTGCACTAAACACAGTCCATTCGATCAAGCACAAGTCCACTCAAATATACACTAAACAAGTCCAATCGATCTAGCACAAATCTGCTCAATAGTCCACTCAAAACCTACTCAAATTTGCACAATAGGTCCACTCAGAACCTACTCAAATATGCTCAACATGTCCACTCAAAACCTTCTCAAATTTACTCAATAGGTCCACTCAGAACCTGCTCAAATATTCTCAATAGGTCCACTCAAAACCTGTCAAAATTTGCTCAACAAGCTCACACATAACTTGTCCAAATATTCTCAAGAAGCTCATATGAAACTTGTCCAAATATGTATTGTAAGCTTCCACAAAAGCTCACACAAAAAATAGTCCACAAGTCTTCTCAAATACTTACCTAAAATCTACTTAACAAGTCCACACAAAACTTGTCCAATCTCATAGAAACATAAAGAGAATTTTTAGAGACTCAATATGTCCTATACTCAATGCTCAATCACTTTCTCAACACAAATCAATCTCATAGAAGCATAAAGAGAATTTTTAGAGACTCAATATGTTCTATACTCAAAACTCAATCACTTTCTCAACTCAATCTCATAGAAGCATAAAGAGAATTTTTAGAGACTCAATATGTTCTATTCTCAAAACTCAATCACTTTCTCAAATCAATATCATAGAAACATAAAGAGAATTGTTAGAGACTCAATATGTTCTATTCACACAACTCAATCTCTTTCACAACTCAAATCAAAATATAGAATAGTTTATTTTATGGAACTTGAACAATCACTTTATTCATCCACTTGACTAGGCCCAATCAACTCTACTCAACCAATCACTCAAGAAACAACTCTTGCTCACAAACCCTAGTCCAAGCATGTATCATCCAACTCAAAATATTTCCAACAATGCTCAACAACAAATCTCACATAACAATGATACTCATGATATTTTTAGAACCTAGTTCAAGTTCTTTGCATAACAACTCACTTCAACAACCATGCTCATCAAACAAGGTTTTAACCACAACTCTCAATTTCATAAAACCTTGAAACATTAACTCAAAAATACTTCACTCAACCAATGATCTCAAAAACAATGCTTATCAAACAAGGTTTTAATCACAACTCTCAATTTCAGAAAACCTTGAAGCATTAACTCATACACTTTCAAAAAGGAAACCCTAATCAAATCCTTTTCACTCCAAACTTAATTTTCAAGAAAGCCAATCAACCAACTCAACCAAAGAAGAATTTGCCCATACCTTTTTGCTTGAGAAGGAGTTGATCTCACAAATATACCACACTCACAAATTTCTCTTTTCCAATATCAATAAGGGTTAGAAGACTTTAATAATAACACAATGCAAAATGATGACCCAAAATACACCTTATTACTCCAACTCAAAAATAACATTCACCATAGTCTTCTTTTAAAATAAAAACCCTTATACAAAAATAATGCTCAAAAGTCTTAATAAGAATTTAATCAAGACTTTACTAAAACTCCTTATTACTCCTAAAATAATAAATCTCAAATACCAATACCTCCAAAATAACCCTCAACAATCATTCATCATAAAATTTATGCCTTAATGTATATTAAAAAATAATAATCAATTATTCACCCTTATTCCTCCAATATTAGGCAACTAAAAAATTAAAATAAAAAAAATTGTACCTCGTATTTGGATGGAATCAAACCCTCACTCTACCCACGTGCAAAGCACATTAACCACAACCTCAACCACCGCACGAGCTACCAAGCTCGTTTGCTATAAAAAAAGCACCACATTCTTCTAATACACATGTTCTCCCTTTACCTTGGCCAAAAACCGCATGCACCTTGGGCACTTCCAATCAACACTGCCTCAAACACAATCGCTGCATTTCAAATGTAGGACCTGTAGCAAGTTAACACCTTTACGCTTTCCCACTTAGCACTAGGCCACGCTTCCTATTTGGGGTTCAATAATCAACACTTGTTTTCTTAAATGAATCGTTGTTCACGAAAATCAAATCTCATGAGCTTTGTTTCCTCTTCGCATGCCAAACATTAAAATTGAGAGCAAGGGTAATCAAAACTTAGAACTTTGGGAATATTTATATGCTCCTCCATTGCATTAATGACATTTGTGCTCACCATGCTTCCTTCCATGACGTTGGCGGTAAAGGCTTCGAATGCCTTTAATTTAAACCCAACCTTTGCAAGGTTATGCATAGTGGCTATTTTCACAAAATTGGCTAAAATTAGGATTTTTAAAATTTGGAATTGGCTAATATTTGGGACCCTTGACCAGGGTCCATTAGCCAAAAATTTCTAGGTGCAATTTTTTTTTGGGGTCGATTCGCCCCAATTTTATAATAATTTGACCATTTTAAGTTTAAATTTTCAACATTACCCCTAATAATAGTGAACCTTCTACATGTGTTTTGAAACTATTCACTTGGATTTTGAAACTAATTTTCCAAATGTTTATAAATATATTTTGGAAATGATCCCTTACGCATAACCCTAAACCTTCGGGTTTAATCAACATTAAACTTTGTGCTTTGAAATATTTTTCACTTCAAAACCCAACCTTAGGGTTTATAAAAAATATTAATTGACCTTTGTAAACCCAATAATATTATAATTAAAATTATAATAATTTATTTGGGTTTTTCACCAAATTGGTTAAATATTATAATAAAGATTATAATATTATATTCTTCCACTACTTCGGATACATCTGCTTCCAAAGGAGAAATGAAACCATTTTTTGACCCATTATTTTGTGTGTAAAATAAATATATTTTAACCCTTTATAACTTCCATTAAGTTTTGCACTGAAAATTAATAAGATATATCACTGACATATTGACATCAATGACAACTTTGACTTAGGGACTCAAAATGTCCAACAAGTTTCTTTCTTATTTTCACCCTGATTGTTTGGGTAAACTGCATTGTTTGATACTTCATTGCTTTGGAGTTGATTTGCTTTCTCTATTTGAAGCAAATTGACTAACTCCACAAAGGTGACTGATATTTGAGATACATTAAGGGATGTGATTAACATATTGTAGGATTTAGGAAGAGCCCTCAATATTACTAAAGTCAAAATAGTATCTTCTACTTTGGCTCCTAAAGCATTTAGCTTTGACTTCAGTTCTACCACTCTACAGAGGAATAGTTCTACTGATTATCCTAACTTCATATGGAGTGTATGAAGTTGTGTTTAAAGGTTTAGAATAGTTGATTTATTCTTTCCTTCAAAAATGGTATAAAGTGCATCCCATGCATCTTTACCATTTTTAGCTTCACTTATGTGAGGCTAGATCTCATCAGTAGTTGCTAGGAGGATCAACATGAGAAGATGATTGTTCTTTTTATCCCATGATTTTTGATCTTCTCCTAGTGATGTGGGTCTTGTTTTAGTACCATCTACTAAATTCCACATTTTCTCTATAGTAAGTATGGATTTCATCTTAGTTTTCAATGCTGAATAGTTAGGACCTTTAAGAAATTGTGTATCATTTAGGTATTTGTTGATAGTTGCCATGATGAAGGTCCTAGAATTTGCACTAAGATGATATTTATTTCACTCTTAAGTGGTATTTAATGGCACCTACCTAAAAAACTCTCTTTGAAGAAAGATAATCAGTTTGAGGATATTTATGCCAAACAAATAATAAGTGAAAGAGAATTCACTCAAAAAGATATTTAATGGCACCTTCCTGAAAATCCTTTTGAAGAGGAATAATTAGTTTGAGGATATTGAGCCAAAAAAATAAGAGTGAATTTAGGGGTTTGTAAGGAGAGAATATCAATTTTACAAATGGCTTATAATTGTGCAAATAATTTACATAATTATTCGTGAAATTTGGGGTTTTTGAGTGCTCTTGATTTTGTGAATTATAATTGCATAAAACAAGAAAGTAAATGCAATAATCAATCAAAGAGTACCCACAAATTATTATGACTTAGGTGTTAGATGCAACCAAAAATGCACCTAATTTGCCAATTTGTAATAAATATGTTGAGTAAAATTGAAAATGCACCTTATTACCAACTTTTGAAACAAAATTGAGATTTGTGTTGTGCAAAAAAATTGATATTTTATGTTTCCTCTTGTTTTTCAAATTTGCAAAGAATGTGGCATAAAACAATTGTCTTTCCTTTTTTATGTTGCAATTTTTAACAAGTTTTGATTTTGTTTTAAGTTCTCCTCACTATGTTACAATTTTGCAAAAGAAATACAATTTCTTATCTTCCCCCCCCCCCCTTTTTTTGTAAAATTAACAAAATAACACTCCTTTCAATTCAATTCGACACACGACCCGCATTTGAAAGGCTTCCAGAACCAATCAACACACAACCTAGTTTTTATGGACCCAAGGTCTTCAATTTCTTCTCAATTTTACAAAAAATAGAATGTGCAATTTCATGTATTATATCCTCCATTGGAAAAAAACAAATGCACAATTTCAACTTTGAATTTTGCAAATTTTTGTGTCTCCTTGTGTTGCAATTTGGCAAAAAAGAATTCAATTTTGATCCTTCATTGTTTGCAAAATTAACAAGGTTTGAGAAGATTCTAGGTTCCCTAATTTGCAAACAAATGGTGCTCTTAAATGTCTTATATCCATTTTTTGGAGAAAACAAAAGCCCTCTTTGATTGAAAATTGCAAAAAAAAAACAACCCTCTTAATTTTAATTTTAGTGCATATGTCTAATTATTTGAAGTATAAGTTATTAATAATAAAAATTATTTTTTTAAAAAATTATTTTTTATTAAAAAAATTATTTTATATAAAATAATATTAAATCATTAATAAATTAAAACTAAAAAGAATTAGAAAAAAAAAACTTAAAATAAAAAAATCATGTTTTTACCTTAGGCACCAAAATGCATAAAATAATAGTAAATCATTAATAAATTAGAACTAAAATTAATTAGAAAAAAAATAAACTTCAAAAAAAAAAATCATGTTTTTACCTTAGGCGCCAAAATGCATATGGTGCGAAAAGGTTTTAAACCTTGGTCTAGCACTTATGAGCCTTAGTGCCGAGCATTCAACTAGCCCGTCTAGGGCTCCATAATAGGACAAAGGGTAATACGACCCCTTTTGTCCTTTTCCCAACAACTTTGAGCATTGTGGGAGCTTTTATCCCACATGCACCCGATAGGTGCAATTTAATCAATACAAAAGGGGGAATGCTCCCCTTCAATGTGATTGTCTTCAGGTAATTAGATGGCCCATCCTTTTGCCATGCATACAAATCGAGGAGATACCATGTAAGTGTACTTTACCCATTCGATCCATGCCACGTCACAAGCCACCTTATCACGCATTCTAAGAATTTCACGTCACACTTGCAAGCCACCTCAAAATTCCAAGTCAGTAGCCACGTGTTCACCACATGAGCACTTGTTTCTAACTACCACCTTAGCTCCTTAGATTCTGCACTGCCAAATCAGGTCTCTAGGAGTTTGCCAGCTTAGGATCACCACATTAGCTACCACCAGATCACCAGGCGGTCGAATCATTGCTCACCATGGATCACCTTGATAGTCATGTCATTCACCAGGTGTAAGGGTCTGTTTCTCACCAGATTTTCAACTATCTAGTCAAAATCTGTCTACTCGTGATTCATTGATAGTTCCTCATAGTTCACATTTTGATTGCTATGCTGGGAGGAGTGGCTTGGGAGTCAGTGTGGGGGACTACTGGCTATCAGTGTTGGCCACCTAGGATTTAGTAAGGGTCCATTTTGCAGGAGTAGCCCACCCAAAGGTGATGGGCCTAATAATGTTGTCTATCTTGACTGCAGGTTGATAGTTGTTGTCATATTTGACTCCAAACAAGGTCCTCATGAGTAGCTCACCCAAAGGTGGTGGGCTTGATAGTGCTATCTGTCTTGACTATAGGTTGATAGTTGCTATCATATTTTACTCCAAACACAAAATGCATAGAAATATTCTATGAAAATATTAATGTCTTTAGTGGTCTAGCTTGATTTATGCATTGAGAAATCCAAGGAATTGAGCACCTTAGGAAACGTGTCCCATCTAGGGGGTTCTATTTTAGGATTTGTGCCCCATAGGACCAATGTAGGAGTGACAAAATTGCCACCTTCTCCTACATTGAAGGTGCACCTCAAACTCGTTAATTCCATAGTCAAATCAGTCATTCTGATACCAATGTTAACAAATAATTGAGTGAATATTAATGTTAATATTAATCAAAATAGTGCTTAAATAACATTTGACATAGGCTATGAATAGCCTATGAGTTAATCATGCTAACAAATGCGTAATAGGAAGCCCAACCATGAAGGTAGCTAACCACTAACCACAAATATAGTCAAAATGACTACAATGACTAACTAACCCTAGGTAAATAGTAAATAGTAAAAACTAGTGGTAAAAAGTAACAAACTAATTTTTACCATGTGGTAAATTAAATCTACCTAGGTGAATATTAAAAATTACCAAATGAGGTAATAATTTATAGTTGTTGTAGTATAGTAACTCTAACAGTTGCCTCCCATTACATTATTCATTTTAACCACTGCCACACCCATGCAAAATTGGATCTGTTTCTACAACATTCTCCTTAGCCCCCAAATATCCCCCAAAGCCAACTAAGCACCTCTAGGAATTTTTGGAACTCTTTGGTGCATTCACAGCATTTCCAAAATACCCTTGGGTGTCTCTCATAGTAGACCCTTGAGCACCATTTGGGTGTCCCCACGACCATCACCAATAAAAGTAGAAATAGAAATCACTATGTTGATAAGGTAATAAGTTTATTTGTATTTATTTCATGTTCTTACACTTCTATTTTTATTATAATTCGGCATTTATGGTTTTAGTTGTTTATATTTCTGAGGGCCTCACACAGTGAAGCCCTAGCAAGTGCTTCGACTCTCCTTTTCATTGTTGTCTCTATTTGCAGGTACAAGATCATATTTACAGAAGCTATTGAAGCTAGGGTGTCCCTTTTAGGATACCCAAGCCTACCCCCAACCTCATTTGGATCAAAGATAAGCGCGAAGACACCAAAATTGTATTGACATAGGGTTTCAGGGAACCCTAGTATTTGTAAAATTTGTATCACCAAAAGTATTGTAAAACCTCATATTGGGGCACATTGATTGTATAGTTTTGATATCCACCCATGCTAATAAAATCTTATTCATCTTTTGCAATCTTATGTTATTACTATGTTTTTATTACTTTATCTATTGGATTTGTGTTGCTTGATTTTGGTTTACATAGTTAAAGTAGCTTTATTTCAACTCCTTGATTAAATTCTCTCCTTTAATCAAACTACCCATTTACATTATCCCAAGGGTTTCAAATTTGTAATAAATATAAAGGGGGTTATCTTTACTAATTTGGTTAAATCTAGTTAATTAAAGGAGGTGGTTGATTTCTCTTTATAAGGCCATCTTAAATATAACACCACCAGCCACTTGGAGGTATTTTAATCTTCATGGTAAATATATTTACATTAGATACCCATGTGTCAAAACGGTGACCCTAATACTCTACTTTAAAAAATGTTTTAATCAAGATCACACCCTCAAAATTGACTCAATCAATCAAAATAATATGGTTGATGGTCAAATAGTCAACTATTCAATGCAATACTACTACACAATTATTCAATGCAACTGATCAAACTAATGATATATTCCACATGTCAATCCATAACATCTTCAACTAATGTCTGACCATAATTCAATGGCCACCATGACCATTGGATGATGGTCACTCAGCTAGGGGAGTGATTTACCTTTTAAACATTCATTGAATTTCCACATAGTTGATGTGGGGTAAAATAAATATTTTAGAACAACCAAAAGGTTTTTCAACCCTTTAGTTCCAAGTGCATATACACGTGCTACAACCTATAGTCTAAGGCAATAGTGAGGCAAGTCAGGTGTCAACCAACGACAAGGAGCATATTTCAAAAATAACCACATACATCCAACCAAGATGGGATCAATTTCCTCTTGGTGGTTGATTAATTTGAGGAAACTATGCTCTCTTTAAAGGGGCACATGGGTCAAAGCATATCCCTTTAAAGGAAGCCCTTTGGTGGATTTCTCCTAAGTGGGACCGAGCATGCATTAACACCTCTATTGCTTAGAGACCAACTTTCTAAAATGTGAATCCTAACAAGAGGCTCCCAACAATACTTATATTCAACCCTAGACTCAAAACATGATGGATTAATAATTGATAGATTAACTTATTGGTTCTAATCTTTGATGCAGTCATAGGAGTGATGTTTGTTAACAATTGATATAAGGAAGGTTCATTCTCGATTCTAGGGTGTTCATAGAGGATTTAAATATCCTAGAAGAAATCCCTTAGTATCTATATAAGTAATTACTATATGTGGTTTAATTATTTTTCTCAATTATTTTCTATCACCTATTTGATCAATGCATTACAACTCAAAGAGGGATGTCTGCAACAAGGTTAAGTTTATTTAAAACTTAAATTCTCCTCTTGAATACTTCATAACTGATTGTAACTATAAAAAGAAGTCCATACATAAGGTCTGATATTAATATATATTGTGCAAAATTGAGGCAGACTCAACATCACCATCCGGATGTGTTTGTAACAGTAAAAGTGCATAGGCCAACAATGACCAAAATTTTTGAATTGCAAAGCTTAAACCAGGTTTTCTAAAAATTAAAGCAATTGATCTAAAATATTACTCGCATATCATCATACTTAGTTTGAAATATCAATAAAAGGTACCACCGGCCGGGGGGCCCCCCCCTCCCGGCCCCGCCCCCCCCCGCCCCCCCCCCCCCTGCGCCCCCGGCCGCCGCCGCGGCGCCGCCCCCCCCCCCGCCCCCCCCGCCCCCCGCCCCCCCCCCCCCCCCCCCCCCCCCCCGCCCCCCCCCGCGCGCCCCCCGCCGCCCCCCCCCCCCGCCCCCCGCCCCCCCCCCCCGCCGCGCGGCGCCGCCGGCGCGCGGCCGCCCCCGGGCGCCCGGCCGCGCCCCCCCGCCCCCGCCGCCGCCCCCGGCCCCCCCCGGGGGCGCCCCGGCCCCCCGCCCGCCCCGCCCCCCCCCGCCCCCCCCCCCCCCCCCCCCCCCCCCCCCCCCCCCCCCCCCCCCCCCCGGCCCCCCCGGCCCCGCCCCCCCCCCCCCGCCCCCCCCCCGCCCCCCCCCCCCCCCCGCCCCCCCCCGGCCCCCCCCCGGCCGCCCCCCGCGCGGCCCCGCCGCCCCCCCCCCCCCCCCCCCGCCCCCCCCCCCGCCCCGCCGCCCCGCCCCCCCCCCGCCCCCCCCCCCCCCGCCCCCCGCCCCCCCCCCCGGCCCCGCCCCCCCCCCCCCCCGCCCCCCCCGCCCCCCCCCGCCCCCCCCCCCCCCCCCCCGCCCCCCCCCCCCCGCCCGGGGGCCCCCCGCCCCCCCGCCCCGGCCCCCCCCCCCCCCCCCCCCCCCCCCCCCCCCCCCCCCCCCCCCCCCCCCCCCCCCCCCCCCCCCCCCCCCCCCCCCCCCCCCCCGCCCCCCCCGCCCCCCCGCGGGCGCCCGGCCCCCCCCGGGGCCCCCCCCCCCCCCGCCCGCCCGCCCCCCCCCCCCCCCCCCCCCCCCCCCCCCCCCGGCCCCCCGCCCCCCCCCCCCCCCCCGCCCCCGCCGCCGGGGGCCCCGCCGGGGCGCCCCCCCCCCCCCCCCCCCCCCCCCCCCCCCCCCCCCCCCCCCCCCCCCCCCCCCCCCCCCCCCCCCCCCCCCCCCCCCGGCCCCCCCCCCCCCCCGCCCCCCCCCCCCCCCCCCCCCCCCCCCCCCCCCCGGCCGCCCGTTAACTTAAATCAACTTTTTAATATCTAATGGTAAGGTAAATGTATCTATTGGCTACAACTAGAAGGCTCAATCAGCCACAATATTAACATATTATGAAATTAGGTAGTAATCTAATATTTTAGGAATCAAAGCCATGTTTTATTTGACCAATAATTAAGGGCCTATAGGAATTTGAAGAGCATAAAAAATTGAAATAAAATGGGATGCATGGAAGAGCCTACCTAAAAACCTTCGAATCTTCTTCATAAAACTTCCAACTTACATCCCAATACTCATGCTAGTCTTGTCCAAATTGGCATCTCCTTGTCTTTCCTTCTTCTCTCAAGCTAGCTATCTCAAAAAATGTCCCCCCTCTCTTTTCAAATTTATGGTCCCTTTTTTATTATTTTTCCCCTAGCTTCTTTTTTACTCCCTCGACAAGAAAGTGGATTTATTATTAAATTATTAAAAGGAGCCTTTTGAAGTTAACCCAAAATAGTGAAATTAATATTTTAAATAAAAATGAGATTCTAAAGGATAAGTTGGAAGTAATTTTCTTATCTTAGGCCTCCCATTTCCCAAGGCAACTATAAGTTCAACTCTAATATTGTTTGGGAGTATTGGAAATTCAACCTTTGAACTGTTAGAGATAAAGAAAATAATTCTCTTCTAAATATTAACCATTATGAAGAAGCCATGTGGGGAATGAATAATTCATCAACCAATAAATTAAATAATGATATTGCTCTTTTGGGTCCAATTAAAATTGGATAGGCATATACACATAACTACCCTTTTTAATTAGTTGTAGTTGGACTAAATGAATATGTTAAATTTATTTTTGCAAAAGGAAAAATATTCAAATTAATCCTTCTCAAAATCCTTATTAGTTTCTCCAAAATATTCAAAAAATCCCTAATTGTCCTCCAAAACTCTTCAAATTAGTTTTATAGAGTGCAATTAGTTTAAATAAGGATTTTTTAGGAAGAATTAGGATCTACTGAAGAACACAATATTATACTAAGATGGGGGGTGTATATTATAAGATAAAACTTTTCACTTTTCAAACTAAATGATAACACCAATAATATGAAGACAATAAATAATGCATAAATCATCACACACATAAGAGACATAGATTTAATATGGTTCACCTAATGTGGGCTATGTTCATGGAGAAAATATTTCTTCTAAATTTATCCATAAATCTCTTGGGAACCAATTCCCTATTACAATTTTATGGACCTCTATCCAAAGGAGATCTCAATCCCCTATGCTCAAGTTCATGGAAATCTATTCATTGGAGAACTCTATCCCCTTACTGGTCTTGCTCGTGGAACTCTATCCATAGGATAAACCTATCCTTTGCTATGTTTCATGAAACTTTATCCATAGGAGACACTTCTCCTATGATCTGGTTCATGGAACTCTATCCATAGGAGCCATCTCTCATCTCTACTCTAGTTCATGGATCTCTATCCATAGGAGACACCTCTCATCTTTACTTTGGTTCATGGATCTCTATCCAGAGGAGACACCTCTCCTCTTTGCTCTGGTCACCTCCAAGGTTGGTACACTCCTCTACTTAACTCTAATCCAAGTCTACTGACGAGGCTTACTTAGGTCTACTCATAAATCTACTCTCAACTCTATCCCAAATATGCACACATTACATGCACAAATTTATCTCAAATATATCCCAAATTTGTCTTAAATCTATCCCAAATATGCACACATTACATGCACAAATATTTCTAAACTCTATCCCAAATTTGCACACATTACATGCACAAATGTGTCTCAAATCTATCCCAAATCTGCACACATTACATGCACAAATCTGTCTCAAATCTATTCCAAATTTACAAATATTACATGCACAAATTTATTTCAACTCCGTCCCAAATTTGCACACGTTACATGGACAAATATATCTCAACTCTATCCCAAATCTACACATATTGCATGCACAAATATATCTCAACTTTGTCTTAAATATACACAAATTACATGCACAAATATGTTTCAACTTTATCCCAAATCTGCACACATTACATGCGCAAATCTATCTCAAATCTATCCCAAATATACACATATTACATGTACAAATATATATCAACTCTATCCCAAATTTGTGCACATTACATGCACAAATATGTCTCAAATCTATCCCAAATTTGCTTCAAGTATTCTCACAAGACTTGCTCAAATCTGGCTAAAATCTGATTCAAGTCTTCTCACAAGACTTGCTCAAATATGGCTAAAATATGCTTCAATTATTCTCACAAGACTTGCTCAAATCTACCTCAAAAACATGTTTCAAGTCTTCTCCAAAGACTTGCTCAAATATGCTCACTTATCTTTGCTTAGATTTGCTCTAACACATTCTCAAAATGGTTCTAACATATACTCAAATCTTGCTCATAACCCATACTTTGATCAAAATAATTCAAACATATTCTACCCAAAATTATTTTCAAGAACACATAGAAAATGATATGCAATAAAATTTCACAATATGTTCTTTCCAAATATAACTCAAGGACAATGAAAAATTTACTTCACAAATGTCCTTTTTTACATTTACAAGTTTATCCCAATATCAATCAAGATTATACATAAAACTTGCTATAAAATCCTAGCACATGTGTTTCCAATTTTATTCAATAATGATGCAAAAATAGTTCACAACCTCTAGTATAAATGTTTCCAATTTCTTTTAACAATGAAGTACAAATAGTTCTCAAACCCTAGCACAAGTGTTTCCAATTTCTCACAACAATGATGCACAACTTGTTCACATATATTTCCAAGAATGCACATATACAATCCTTATTTCTCCATCTTATGATTTAAAAATATTTGCTCAACCAAACACCTTAAAGAAGTAATAATGTCACTATACCTCTTAACTTGCTTTGATGAAGATGTGCCCTCAAAATAATTTTCCTCAAAAATATGTGCATAGGAGAATTTGAAAATAATACTGTATGACTCTCCTTTTTTTATCACAAGATAAAGCATTAACACTTATCAAAAACCCTTCAAATTTTCTTTTCCACCATGCAAAATTACAATTAATACTTGAAATATAATGACACTTTATAACTCCTACATGTTAAATGCACAAATGATTTACAATACCACAATGTACCTCCTAATCATCCAAAATCCTAAGTGAAAATTATATTTTTAATTTAAATTTCATACACCTTATTACTCCTTATTTCTTATAAAATAATTCATAGAAAATACATCAATAATCCCCTAATCCTTTTTTACTAATAAAAACACTTTTTGCCCTTATAATTTCCAAATAAATCAAACCATATAATTTCAAAAATATCAACTTTTATCAACCTTTGTAATTTCCAAAAATGTCAATTTACACAACAAATATTATGACTCCCTATATTTAATTTTAAATTTAAAACAAAAGAAATTACCCTTACCACTTCTACCATCGAAGAGATACAAACACAAAACCTCATAGATCCCATGATCTAGCACGAGCTAGAGTGCCATATAGGCTGGACCACTCACTGGAACCAAAGGTGTACCAACAAAATTTATCAACCTTTCTTCTGCCCAAACATAACATAAAATCCAAATTACCACTATGACTCGAACCTGAAACCTTCTCACTATCAATATCTTGCATAGGGTCTACCTACCACTTGGGCTAGTTACCCAGCTGGAACCACTCGAGTGTTGCCTCCTATCTTGAGGTTCATGCATCATCCTCATTTTTCTCTGCCCTTGTGTTAAAATCTGTGAGCTCTCCTTCCTTCACTCTACCCTCACGTTAAACTTTGTGCACTCTCCTTAATTCACTCTATCCTCATGAATGGAATGAATGATGCTTGTTTATTAATCAAAAAAACCTTTGCAAAAGAATTTTATTTCCTCCTTATATATGCAATTCAAAAATTTATGAAGACATCGGCTCTCTTTCTACTTACCACCATTTTAATTTGAATTTTGGTGCCATTTAAAATTCAAATTTATTTTTATTATAATATTTAAACCTTGGTTTAAATATTATAATTTATCTTTTAAGATTTTATCTTTTGCTCTTGAAATATTTTTCAACCTTACAATAAATAAATATTTTTCAATAGAACATTGTATTTTTCTTGCTTACATACCATTGAGAATATTATCTTTTTCTTGCAAACATACCATGGAGAACCTTGTCTTTTTATTGTAAACGTAACCATGGAGAACCTTGTCTTTTTCTTGCAAACATAAATATGGATAAGCTTTTTAACCAAATAACACCTTGTTCTTTTCTTGCACACACAACCATGAATAATGCTTTTACCTTGATAATTATTGTACCCTTGAAAATATTTGCCTTACACTTTAATATTTCAACCTTGAAGATGATTTTCAAACATTTTACCTTTGACATCAATGACAACCAATGTACTCAATATTTCCAATAATCTCCTCCTTGTCATTGATGGCAACCCTTCTAAAATATTTCCTTTTACAACCACTGGACTCCAAATATTATTCCCTTGAGAAGTTGCCCCCCCTTACCAATTTCTCTCCCCCTTACTGAAACTCTCCCACTTTGACATAAATGGAAAATGGCTCCTTTGGGGCTAAAAATAAGACTCTTACCTCAGGCCCGTCACCACCTCATTTCCTTGAGGTGATCAATTTTAGGGTGGGGGTAAATTTGCTCCTAAATTACAATGCTCTTCTTCCTTTTCAACCTTCTTTTTCCGCATGTTTGTAGTCATACCCTTTTGATCCTTTTGAGTATTCTTATTTTTCCTTGTCTTTGGATGTTTCAAAAACTTTGTTCTACACCACTTAGCCTTATACCCAAAATTATTGTAATTGTAACATCTGATGTTATAATTCTTGTAAGATGCATATGACCTAAAAATTTTCTTGGTGAATACATAATCATATTTTCCATGAACCCTACAATGTATACCTTTATGACCAAAGCTATTACATGAGTAGCAATAAAATTGAAAGAAATATCCATATTCAAATGAATTGAAGTTCCTCTTAGTGAAACCATAATTATTCTTTCCATGAATACTGCAATGCATAACTTTATGACCAAACTGATTACATGAGTAACAATAACCCTGGAAGAAATATCCATCTTACCTTGGAGAATATGGTCTCTTGGTCCTTTCTTTGCCTTCTCTGTGATGGTCCCTTTTCCTTGATGGTGCATTTTTTCATCCTCTTTGATACTATCACCTCTCAATACATCAACATAAGTCTTAGGTTCTTTTAATTATTTTGAGCTTGATATTGACCCTTCTTCTTGTTTCCCTTGTCCTTCTTCAAAACCAAGTCTAGTTTTGATAAATGGAGATCTTTGTACCATGAGAATATCATCCAAATATTTTGAGCTTTTCTCAAGCCTATGTAGCTTATCATTAGAATATTTCACTTCCAACCTTAGAGAAACCACTTCATGTTCTAATCTCTCACATTCTAGTTCTTTTGCCTTTAATTGTTCAGTCATACCTTCTTCAATTTTCTTTGCCTCTTCAACCTTAACTTTTAGGTCAATGAGATCTTGTAGAAGCTTTACCTTTGCCTTCCCATATTATTGTACTTGAGCCTTCAATCCTAGATTCTCCCTTTTTAGCTCTTCAAGTTCCTTTTTCATTTCAACTATAGCTTCTTCCTTTTTTGAATATTTCTCTTTTTGTAGGTCTTCAATAACATGATCATATTCTTTCTTTTCAATTTGGTTTTTGAAAATAGGTGCATCTTCTTTCTCTTTTACTTGGTATTCAATAGGAGCATCTTATTTTTCACTATCGAAGAAAATTTCATCACTACTATTTCCAAAAAAAATCTTCCTCTCATACCTGTATTGATTGTGCCTATTTTTATTTTCATAACTAAATTCCTATTCATATTCACTGCTACTAAACCCATTACAATATCTTGCATTGTGACCAAGGTTACCACAAACAAAACATTCTTCTTCTATGTCCACCATAGTTTCCTCTTTCTCTCCATTTACTGGAGCATCTTCCTTTTCTTATTCACTACTAATATACCCATTTATGGACAATAAATTGCCATGTGATCAAGATTACCACATTCAACACATCTCTCAAATTTAACCTCTTCTTCACTATTACAGTACCCAGATTTTGAACACTGATATGCAAGGTAACAAAAATTACCACATAAAATGTTTGAGTATTCTTAGACCTTATTATAATATTTGAGTGTTGACTCTCTTTTGGATGTTTGTTCTTTCTCTATCCTTATCTTATAAGCTATGATATTTATATGTCACTCATCCATGTGTGTTCCTATATTATCTTCCTTCAAGATATTTAGACTTTCACAAAGGAACCCCCTATTGTACCAATTGAAGAACACAAGCTCATAATGATAAGGGGGTGAAAAGTATAAGATAAAACTTTTCATTTTTAAATCCAAATGATAACGACAATAATATCAAGGCAGTAAATAATGTACAAATCATCACACACATAAGAGACACAGATTTAGCATGGTTCAAGCAATGTGGGCTACATCCACGGAGGAAATATTTCTTCTAAATTTTCTCAAAAAATCTCTTGGGAACCATCCCCTATTACAATTTTTATGGACCTTTTTCCAAAGGAGATCTCAATACCTTATGCTTAAGTTTGTGGAACTCTATCCATATGAGAACTCTATCCCCTTACTAGTCTGGTTCACGGAACTTCATCCATAGGAGACATATATCCTTTGCTTTGTTTTGTGGAACTATATCCATAGGAGACACCTCTTCTCTTCTCTGCTCTGATTTATGGAACTCTATCCATAGGAGACACCTCTCCTATCTACTCTAGTTCATGGATATTTATATATAGGAGACACATCTCCTCTCTTCTCTAGTTTTGGGATCTCTATCTATAGGAGACACCTATCCTCTATGATTTGGTCACATCCAAGGTTGGTACACATCTCTGCTTAACTCTACTTCAAGACTACTCATGAGGCTTACTCAGGTCTGCTCACAAATATACTCTCAACTCTACCCCAAATCTGCACACACTATATATACAAACCTATCTCAAATCTATCCCAAATATACATATATTACATGCACAAATGCATCTCAACTATATCCTAAATTTAAACACATTACATACACAAATATATCTCAACTCTATCCCAAATATGCACACATTACATGCACAAATATGTCTCAAATATATCCTAAATTTGCACATATGACATGCACAAATCAGTCTCAACTCTATCCCAAATCTACACACATTACATGCACAAATTTATTTCAACTCTGTCCCAAATTTGCACACGTTACATGTACAAATATATCTCAACTCTATCCCAAATCTACACATATTGCATGCACAAATCTATCTCAACTCTGTCTTAAATATGCATAGATTATATGCACAATTTTTTTTCAACTTTATCCCAAATATGCACACATTACATGCACAAATATATCTCAAATATATCCCAAATATACACATATTACATGTACAAATCTATCTCAACTTTGTCCCAAATTTATGCACATTACATGCACAAATATGTCTCAACTCTATCCCAAATTTTCTTCAAGTCTTCTCACAAGACTTGCTCAAATCTACATGAAACCTGCTTCAAGTATTCTCATGAGACTTGCTCAAATCTACCTCAAAAACCTACTTCAAGTCTTCTCATAAGACTTGCTCAAATATACCTCAAAACATGTTTTAAGTCTTCTCCCAAGACTTGCTCAAATTTGCTCACTTATCTTTGCTCAAATCTACTCTAACACATGCTCAAAATTTTTCTAACATATACTCAAATCTTGCTCATAAGCTATACTCTGATAAAAATACTTCAGACATATTCTACCCAAAATTATTTTTAAGAACACATAAAATGATATGCAATACAATTTCATAATATGTTCTTTCCAAATATCACTCAAGGCCAATGCACAATTTACTTCACAAATATTCTTTTTGACCTTTGCAAGTTTATCCCAATATCAATCAATATTATGCACAAAACTTGCTCTCAAATCCTAGCACATGTGTTTCAAATTTTCTTCAACAATTATGCACAAATAGTTCACAACCTCTAACATAAATATTTCCAATTTATTTTAACAATGAAGCACAAGTAGTTCTAAAACCCTAGCACAAGTATTTCCAATTTCTCACAGCAATGATGCACAACTTGTTCAGATATATTTCTAACAATGCACATATACAATATTTATATCTCCACCTTATGATTCAGAAATATTTGCTCAACAAAACACCTTAAAGAAGGAATAATATCACCATACCTCTTAACTTGCTTTGGTGAAGATGTACCCTAAAAAAACTATCTCAAAATATTTTTCCTTTCAAACTGCCACTTCAAAAATGGTTAGTAGATTTCTCTTTCAAACCATTCATATTAAATTTTTCCTCAAAAATATGTGCATAATAAGATCTAAAAATAATACTGTATGACTCTCCTTTTTCTATCACAAGATAAATCATTAACACTTATCAAAAACCCTTCAAATTTTCTTCCCCACCATGAAAAATTACAATTAATACTTGAACCATAATGACACCTTATAACTCCTCCTTGTTAAATGCACAAATAATTTCCAACACCACAATGTACCTCGTAATCATCCAAAATCATAAGTGCAAAATACATTTTTAATTTAACTTTCATATACCTTATTACCCCTTATTGCTTACAAAATACTTCTTAGAAAATACAACAATAATCCCTTAATCCTTTTTCACTAATAAAAATACTTCTTGCCCTTATAATTTCTAGAGAAATCAAACCATATAATTTCCAAAATATCAACTTTCATCAACCTTTGTAATTTCCAAAAATATCAATTTACACAACAAACCTCATGACTCCCTATCTTTAATTTTAAATTTAAAACAAAATTTATTTCCCTTAATACTTTTGTTGCCAAAGAGAATCAAACGTGAAACCTCATGGTCCCAATGCTCTAGTGCAAGCTAGAGTGCTAGATAGGTTGGTCCACCTATTGGAACCAAGGACACACCAAAAAAATATGTCAACTTTTCTTCTACCTAAATATAACTCAAAAATCAAACTATCACTGTGACTTGAACCCAAAACCTTCTCACTATCAACGTCTTGTGTAGGATCTCCCTACCACCTAGGCTAGCTGCTCAACTAGAACCACTTGAGTGCTACCTCTTATCTCAAGGTTTGTGCATTGTCCTCCTTTTTGTCTGCCCTTGCATTAAACTTTGTGCACTCTCCTTACTTCACTCTACCCTCACATTAAACTTCATTAACTCTCATTACTTCACTCTACCCTCATGAATGGAACAAATGGTGCTTGTTTATTAATCCAAAAAACTTTGCAAATGAATTTTATTTCCTCCTTATATATGCCATTTGAAACTTTATGATGACATCGACTCTCTTTTCACTTGTCACTATTTGAATTTGAATTTTTGCGCCATTTAAAATTAAAATTTATTTTTATTCTAATATTTAAACCTTGTTTTAAATATTATAATTTATCTTTTAATCTTTTGTATTTTTCTCTTGAAATATTTTTCAACCTTGCAATAAATAAATATTTTTCAATAGAACCTTGTATTTTTCTTGCTAACATAACCACAGAGAACATTGTCTTTTTCTTGAAAACATAACCAAGGAGAAATTTGTCTTTTTTTTGCAAACATAACCTCGGAGAACCTTATATTTTTCTTGCAAACATAACTATGGAGAACCTTTTTAACCAAACAACACATTGTTCTTTCTTGCACACACAACAATGAAGAATAATTTTACCTTGATAATTATTGTACCCTTAAATATATTTGCCTTACACTTTAATATTTCAACCTTGAAAACGAGTTTCAACCATTTCACCTTTAACATAAATGACAACCAATGTACTCAATATTTCCAAAATCTACAACCCTTTTAGTTAGGTATCAATTGATCCCTTAGATCAATTAATAATATTTTTAAAAGTCCTAATGGGGTAGACTATGACATTCTCTTTAGTCTATGAGAAAGCCTCTTCAGTTAGAATAAATATTTCTCAAGGATATTTGGGTTTGCAAGTGGATGAACTCTACCCTCTATCAGGATTTCAAAGGATAAATTTGGGTTAGATTTGATTGATCATGAAACTTAAACAATTATCTACAAAATTAAGGAAAAAATACTAGTCCTAGAGGAGATTAAAGGATACACTAAATATTGGTGGACTAGTATAGAATTCTATGTAACTCTCCTATCCAAAATATTATTTTTTTATTTTTTTCTAATTTAGCATATAAATATGAGGTAATAGATTATAGATATAATTGGTTTTTTGGACAAAATGGTGTATATAAAAGACCTTGAACTCCTAGTTTCAAGCTCTTTATAGAAGTTAATGGCTTCCTAGTATGGATGAATCTTTATGCTCTCCTTGTGGAGTTTTGGGAGAGAAGATATTCATCAAAATTGGTAATGGTATTGGTGCATTCTATTATATGGATGCTTAATATGAGTAAATAAAAATTGATTGTTTGAATGGATGTTTAATTTCCTAGGCCTCAATCCATTACTATCTCCTCGAGAAAAAGGAAATGGATCCAAAATATTGAATATAAAATCTTCTCCCTAAGATGTTATGGCTATCAATAATATGACCACCTGAAGAAGAGATGCTCAAACGTATAATCATGCTTTGATTTCTCCTTGGTGGAGAACACCCTACATGCAAATGATTCAAAACCTTCAAATGTCATAGTTCAAAATAAAGAAGCTCATCCTCTAGATGCACAAATTGTCTAGCAATAATCATGCAAATAACAAAAGACTCAATCCCAAAAGGAGAATTTGAATTATATCATTGGTAAAATCTAAATGGTTAATAAAGACCATCTAGATGGTTCCATGGAAAATATTAGCACTTTAGATGGTATTCTTGAATCTAATTATGAAATAGTCAATGATGGTCAATTTTCTAAAAAAGAAGATCCTACAAAATGTGTTACAACTAGATATTACCTTAAGATCTTAAAGTGTAAAAATATATTCTAATATCTTACCACTCTATGGGAGGAAGAACCTCTGCTACAAAATAAAAATAATCGAACCGGTTTCCTCTTTGATGGATGATTGTTATGTTTGTTTTCCTTCTATCTGTTGGGGTTATGTGTCATGTAAGGGTTGTTCTTGTTGTTAGTTCCTTAAAAAAAAAAAAAAAGAGAGTTGATTTTAGAAATTTAATAGTTTGAGGAAGATGGAGAATATATTTTATAGAAAAAACAAAGATAGGTATGTTTTAAATAACTTGATAGAAATGTAATGAGAATAATGTATTGTTTTATTTTTATAATGGGAGTGGCCCCAATAGAAGCCACACATAGCTTATTAAAAAAACTTAATATGACATTGGACTTGATTTTTATCCATTTCACAAAATTTCATAGATGAAATTAAATTATGTTATTTTAAAATAATTTTTTTGAGCGGTGGACATTAGATTACAAGATTTCAATATAATTTTTATTAGTTTTGTTATATATAAATGTTAACATTCATTAACATTAGTTTGAGGTATTATATGGATATGTAAATATCAAGATGTTTATTGTATTTTAAAGCATTTATTATTTAATTTTATTATTGTTATCTATTTTATGTTTATTGGTTATTAAAATGTTTGAAAACAAAAATAAAATCACTTATTTATTTAAAAATAAATGATAATAATTTTTTTTTTAAATGGTAAATTGTGTTGCCTTAGATCTACTTGTGTTGAATACATATTCATATAATATTTATTAAAAAATAATGTTATATGGAATTACATGGGAAAAAATTTATTAAATTTATAAACCAATAAATCATACACAATTTTAACCAGGTGTTGTAAGTGAGTTGGAGAGGAGAGGCCAATCCTCTAAGGGAGGTCCCATGTTCAAATCTCCACCCTACCAAAAAGCTGAATTGGGTATCCAAAATCCAATTGATAATGTTGGTGCGAGCAGGGTCGGGTGCGACTCTCGAGTGAATTTGATGGTGTAGAACCCCCTGTTCATGGTCTCTCAGACCAAAGCGACCCCACAAGGGGTTTTTCACTTAAAAAAAAAAAATCATACAAATTTTTTTAAAAAAGCAAAAATTATAATCCTTTTCTACACTTTATTCATAACACTTAACCTTATATAAAATAACATTTATGTTTTTGATGCATTTGAACTTACTACACTATTAAATATATATATATATATATATATATATATATATATATTTGATCTGAAAAGTTACATATTACAAATGGGTTTTGAGAGGATCCCCAAAACCTAATTACAAAATGACAGTAAAGGTAAAAAAACCAAAATGCTTTGAAATAAGATGCAATATGATAATAATCGCGATCATCAAGGCTAACCTCAAAAGGTAGTCCTTACTAAAATAAAGGAGGATATCCTTAGGTACAACAAAAAATTAGCAATAAGCATATACTACAGGTGACAAAGAAGCAACCAAGACCCTTTCCAAATAAAAAATCAAAACTTAAGCTTCTTCCTCAACACTAACATCTTGAATTTCATCGTTGGAAGTGTCTAAATCAGTGTCTTTACCCTTGCTAGGGTCATCCTCAGGAGTAGTCGTAGCTTTCACATCTTCAACAAGAGCACTATTCTTACCATCAGCAAAGGACTTCCTAAAAAAATACAGGTTAAGGACATTATGTAGGTCAACAAGATGAGAAATATAGTTTGATATGGAGTTGATGATGAACATCATCTGAGTCATCCTTCTCGTCATTCTCAGAATTAATGACTAGAGATTCCTTTTGCTAGGCTAATTTCTTGAGACGAAGAGAGGAGCACACAGGCTTCTGTTCTGGTTTAGATCAATTTTAGGGGATTCACTTGGGGGTCTCTTCCTTAGGTTACAAACAACTTCAATGATATTTTATTTCTTGGATGATATTTTATTGTACAATACATTGAAAAGCCCATGATGAGTGGCCAATTCAGACCCATTTTTCTTCCTATAGTGCTCAATTGAATTACCAATGAAAGTAATTAAGAATTGAGGAATATTGACCTAACTTACATCCCATAAATGATTATAAAAGTAAAAGTGGAAACTACAAAGAGGCTTATCTGGGTCATCAACTATAATAAAATTCATAATCATCTTTAGGAAACTTCCCAAAGGAAACATAAGTTCATAGCGATGCACCCACACCTGAGCTTTCCTGTAGATATATTTGTCTTTATTATCCTTCAACTCAACATCCCAATTATGCTTCTCTCTTTTGATTGATTTTCCTTTAGGAGACTGCCCAGTTAAATCGACCATAAATTTATTATCGACATTATAGGTCTTGTCATGGATGGTGATATGACCATTATCCCAAGTATCTATAAAAGCAATGGTAATATCTGGGTCTTACCCTTCAAACTTATAAAAAAATTATAGGAATCCCTTAGCTGCGAGGATACCTTCAACTATAGTATCCATGTAGACCTTGGACAACTTGACAAAACTCTTAGTGGTGACATAGGAATAGGGCCTCCTTAGCAAAAAAAATGAGAAAGACAATAATGGATAAAAACAAAAATAGAGCAGATATAAAAAGAATAGACTAAAGAGACCAAACTAGAAGAAGCCCAACAACCATATCAAAGAGCATGCCAAATGGGAAGGAGGTTCGAGGGTCTACACAAATAAAGGTATTCATTATGGAAAAATAAAATGAAATTAATTAAAGGGATCGTGTGGATGTCCAGTACAATAATCCACATGATGGATATGGCATTAAAAACACGAGGGAAAGGAGGGATAGGCTCAACGTGGATGAAATGGAGATGGATTTGAGAATGGGAAATGAGGGGAGTAGGGCAAAAGATAATGCAAGATCGGAAAGGAGTAATGACCATGGATAGAAGGGGTTAGAATATGAAAAAGTGGGGGGAATAAAAATGATAAAAAACACCGATGATGGAATCTAGAAAAAGGAAATCCTCACACCCAAAAATGACAAAATAAAAAACAACAGACAACACATTTACCAAGGTGTCATAGGAACTATCAATAAGGCAAAAGTGGATCATGAGCATGTTAACCAATTGAAAGGTATCTGAATTTCTCCATGTCAGCAATAGTATTGCATGATGACAATAATTCATGATTTGTGACCTGAACCAAATCATGAGGAAAAGCAGTAGTCCACGTCACCAAATTTGTGGATTGGGTTCCAATATTTGCTAACAAAACTAAAACTCTACCACTCTCTCAAAAAGTATGCTAAAATATAATATCTTGGAAATTTTGACTAAATGCTCTGACTTCAACAATGCAGTTCCTAATATTATAAGAATGAACTTTTGATTTTTTTAAATAATTGATGATGGTGAGGGATTCACCTTCCACAAATAACTTGTCAGAATAGTCTCCAGCCAACACCAGGCCTCGCCACATGGCATGAGATTTAGCAACATGATTTTTTTGGACTCACAAAAACTCATCAAAAGTAAGGATAACCCTACATGAACTGTCTCTGTGAGGATACCACCTACGCCAGCTCACCTAGGATTACCCTTATCATCTCCATCAACATTCAACTTAACCCAACCTAGGGGAGGAGGAGTCCAAGTGGAGAGAGATCTGTTATTGGAAGGTCGATACTGGGAACTATCAATAATGGAAATATTAAGGGACATCCCCAACAACATATCAAAACATGAAGCAGGGCGAGACGAAAGAGGACAAAGGGTGGCATTTTCAGTGGCAAAGGAAAGAATCTTGTTAAAAACATATATATTGGAACAAAAGAGGCTAAATTTATTTGATAATACTATGCATTTCTACACATAAATGTATATCAAATAATATTTTAGTTGTAATAAATAAAATCAATACATTGGTAAAGATAGAGATAATTATATTAAAGGAGTGCATATCATCGGATAATATGGTAATAAATTTTAGTTATAGTTGATATTATTTTGAACTTATAAATTTAATTGCTTTTGGTAAGTTTTACAATATAACCTCATGCTTGTTGTTGAAAATTTTACCAAATACGACTAACCTTCTTGTTACTAAGACATACAAAGCCTAATAAAATATGTAAAATTCTTAACTACCACTTTTCTACTGGCCTTTCTACGCTTACCATCATCACAAAAACTAAGGTGTAAATAAAAAAGCATTATATTTCCAACCTTAAAAACACATTATATAAGGATTTCTAAAATTATTGGACATCTAATGGAGTGATGAAGTAATTAGCTACACTAAATGTCGATTAAAAAAGAAAATTAAATAAATGGCCGGGGGGGGGGGGGGGGGGGGGGGGGGGGGGGGGGGGGGGGGGGCCCCGGGGGGGGGGGGGCGGGGGGGGGGGCGGCGCCCCCGCGCCCCGCGGCGGGGGGGGGGGGGGGGGGGGGGGGGGGGGGGGGGGGGGGGCGGCCCCCCCCCCGGGGGGGGGGGGGGGGGGGGGGGGGCGGGGGGGGGGGGGACCCACCAGGGGGGGGGGGGGGGGCGCCCCCCCCCCCCCGCCCCCGCGCCCCCCCCCCCCCCCCCCCCCGGCCCGCCCCGGGGGGGGGGCGGGGGGGGGGGGGGCCGCGCCCCCCCCCCCCCCCCCCCCCCCCCCGGGGGGGGCCGGCCCCCCCCCCCGCGGCGCCCCGCCGGGCGCGCCCCCGGGGGGGGGGCGGGGGGGAGGGGGGGGGGGGGGGGGGGGGCGCCGGGGGCCGCCCCCCCCCCCCCTTCCCTGGGGGGTGGGGGGGGGGGGGGGGGGGGGGGGGGGGGGGGGGCGCGGGGGGGGGGGGGGGGGGGGGGGGGGGCCCGCCCCCCCCCCCGCCCCCCCCCCCCCCCCCCCCCCCCCCCCCCCGCCTGCCCCCCCCCCCCCCCCCCGGGGGTGGGGGGGCGCCCCCCCCCCCCCGCGCGCGCGCCCCCCCCCCCCCCCCCCCCCCCCCCGCGCCCGGCGCGGCGCCCCGCGGGGCGGGGGGGGGGGGGGGGGGCCCCCCCCCCCCCCCCTCCCCCGCCTCTCTCCCCACTCCCCCCCCCCCCCCCCCCCGCCCCCCCCCCCCCGCCCCCCCCCCCCCCCCCCCCCCCGGGGGGGGGGGGGGGGGGGGGGGCCCGGGCCGCCGCGGGGGGGGGGGGGGGGGGGGGGGGGGGGCGGCGCCCCCCCCCCGGCCCGGGCGGCGCCCCCCCCCCGCCCCCCCCCCCCCCCCGCCCCCCCCTCCCCGCCGGCCGCCCCCCCCCCCCCCGGGGGCGGGGGGGGGGCGGGGGGGGGGGGGGGGGGGGGGGGGGGGGGGGGGGGGGGGGGGCGGGGCCCGCCCCCCCCCCCCCCTCCCCCCCCCCCCCCCCCCCCCCCCCCCCCCCCGCCCCGCCCCCCTCCCCCGTTCTCTCCTTGTTTTCTTTCTTTTTCTTCTTTTTCTTCTTTTTTTTTTCTTTTTTTTTTTCCTCTTTTTTTTTCTTTTTTTTCTCCTTTTTTTTTTCCTCCCTTTCTTTCTCTCTCTTCTCCCTGTCCACATTTTCAATAATATTAAAGTTTAATATGCCATTGGACTTCATTATTATCCATTTCATAAAGGTTGATAGGTTTATAAACTTTTTTTCACTTTTTTTTCTCAATCTACCACTTGTAAAATGCATATTTATTTTCAACATTTTACATATCTAGAAAAATAATATTAATTATTTTATACTACATTTTCCTATATAGACAATATATATGTGGAAGATAAATATTGAAAAGGTGGTACAAGAATTGCTTAAACCATGGGTCATTCAACTGAGTGTTATCTCTTACTCTTCATTAGTACTAATGGTACCAAAACATAATGGATCATGGAAAATGGATGTGAAATTTCAAGAATTGAATAAAATTATTATTAAGGCTAATATTTGAATTTATGATGGTAGATGAGTTTTGAAGTGAATTTCATGGTGTTCATTTTTCTCCAAGATATATTTATGGCTGAGATACTGTTAGATTTTCTTATGTGAATAATACATTCCTAAGTTTTATCTTTTGAGCTCATGGAGGATACTACAAGTCTTAGATCATGCCTTTTAATCTCACAAATACAAACTAATTTATTTTTCCTTTGAAAATTCATCTTGGAATTCTTCGATGACATCCTCAGTATAAGATATGGAAAGAAAATGGCATTCACTTGGAGCATACCCTAAATTTTTTTTCTAAAAATTAGATATGTTCAAAACATTCCATGTGTCCTTTGGTTAGTTAAACATGGAACATCTTGGATATATTTTCTTAGGAGTTAAGGTGGATCCTCAGAAAATTGAATATATAAAGAATTTTTCCAAACCTAAAATCCTCAAAATGTATTTGGTTATTCTCAAACCTTATAGATTGTTACCATAAGTTTGACATAAATTATAATAAAACTATGGATCTTGTGATACAATATATCAAAAAAATAATGTTACCATATGACCTAAGGTAACAAAAATAATTTATAAATTAATCAAATAGGCCATGTGTACCACATTGATATCTACTAGGCAAGATTTTCCAAATCATTCACCATTAAAAGTAATTTTTCAATAAGTGAAACTAAATTAGTATTGATGCAAGTAAGAATACCATTAACATTTTCCAATAAGATACTTATATTTAAAATTATGGTAAAATAAACCTATGGGAAAGATATTTTGACTATCTTCATGTTGTAAATCATTGTAAGCCATGTTTTAGAGGGGTGTGTTTTTCATTAACACATATCACTAAAAACTTAAGTACTTTTGAGAACAAGGAGTCTTTTATTCAAAATAATAGAAGTGGGCCCATAAATTTTTGGACTATGATTATGGCATTATCTACAAATGAGGAAAGGAAAATGGTATGGTTAATGCTTTATCTCAATGATTAAATGATACTTTGTGTCTTATTCTTACCAAATCTAAATTACTTGTAATAGGTCCAATTAAAATGACAACACATTAATTTATTTTTATAAATTATTTAGCATATAACCTCCTATTCCTTAACTAAATTAGGATATTTATGGAATGGATATTTATTATAACTACAAAAGATGTATTATGCTTGTTATAAATTTGACTATTCATGACAATTTGTTATAGTATACTACATGTATCACCATCCATAGGGTATTCTAGATTCTTGAATACATATTAATGGACTACAAGGAACTTCCTTTGGATGGGTATGAAATAGGATATAATTTTTTATAGAAGAATGTGATACTTGGAAATGCCTCAAACAATAAATAATTGAGACCCTAAGCGTGTTACAATAATTAACAAGTCTAATTATGATACAAATAGATAGTTTTATTGATTTTATTAAGAGATTGTAAAATATAGGAGGCAAATCAGTTATTTTTATAGTGGTAGATTATATCTCAATGTATTTCCATTTTTAATCATTGCCCAGTATTACAAAGATATAAATATTATCTCAAATATAAAGGGATTGCTACATGTAATACTTACCTTGAAGAAAATATATTTACCTTGAATAAATCATCCACTATTTGCTATCAACCTAGTCGGCCTTTGACATCAATGCCAACTCAATAATTCTAACAATGCCACAAACAATATATAATCAATTGCCATGAGCAATATGCAAATATTGAATATAAAAATAAATCAATGCAATTGAAAATCCATAGCCACTAGAGGAAGGTAAAGTCTCATGCACACACAAAGGTAACATAAATCCTTATTTGATGATCCAAATTAATAAAATTTTCTTCCTATTTATAGATAAAATCAATAGTAACCTAACCCTAATGCTCAATGATTTCCTAACTAAATATATGGTCTAATATAAAAGTAAAAATAATTATATGACATGGATATGGTGGGACCATCACATGGCTTCCCCTTTAGAAAGTTGTATTCTCAAAGCTATAAAAGACTAGAAAATATTGTCAAGCTATCATGTAGCATATTATTATAGAAAGTTCTACCACTTGATGAGAAACTCCTAAATTTATTGTCATAAAAGATAACAAACTATGGCCTGTAAGATTACTTTAGGATGAATAGTGATTTGACCTTGTTCATTGTGTAATGAAAGATCTATATAGGACTACATATTTTGACCAATAACATGTTTGAGACAAGATACATAAAAAATTGTATGGATGTAGGAAGATGGTGGAAGCTCCAACTAGTATGCTACTTTATCAATGCAATGAAGCACCTTGTAGAGACCATACAATCATGGATTTCTAGTTTGGTACTTATTATTTATCATACACACATCCTCTAAAGCAAAAATATGTTGTGATCAATTGTTGACTAATACCCAATCAATATTATTAGCAAGTTCATTTATGCACTCATATCTCGAGGAAGCAAGCACCAAAATTTAATTTTCCCACAAATATTTCATGATAAAAGATAATCTCATCTTCCTTGTATTTTATTTAGTTATTTATTATTTACTTAATTAATTTAAATAATTTTTTATTTTTTGCTTTCTTTCTTCTTTTTTAATAAAAAGATTAATGAAACAATTTTATTAATTAATGAGAAGAGGTTTAAAAATTTTGAGAAAGAGAGAGTGAGGGAGTAATTAATAAGATCATGTAAAAAGAGAGGATGGATGTTAATTAATAGGAATGGGGATGCATGAGGAATGGTCGAGAGGATGGGGTTGAGTAGGGTTTAATAACTATGGGGATTGTTTCATAATTTTAAAAACATGAAATGTTAAAGAGGGGGTTTAATAATTTAAAAAAAAATGAAATGTGAAACCATGGATACGCGGGGAGAAGAACAGAAAAATAAATGAAAATGGGATGATTTATCTCTCTATTAATAATTTAATTTAATTATTAATATAATGTAGGGAGGGGAGTTGCATCAAATAATTTAAAAGAAAAAAAAGTTAATTACTTTCAGGAAATCAAATGTACCTTTTTGGAAGAGAAATTTTGAAAACCTTTGTTTCTCTACAAAAAAATTGAAAAATTTATTATTAGCACATCAAATTTCTTTGTTAATTTGTATGGGTTCTAGAATTGTGCTTTGATACCACTTATTACAATTTTGCTTAAATAGTTAATATTTGTAACAACATTTCAATATTGAACCATTATTAACAACATGCAACTATGAATAATTTTTACTCAAATGGCACAAACAATATGCAATCAACTACCATGAGCAATATAAAAATATCAAAAATTAAGAATAAATCACTTTAAGAGGACAAAATATCATACGTGTACTAAGGTGACTTAAATCCAAATTATCTAATGATCCAACTACTGTCCTTAAATTAGCTTCGTGCCCTATTTTGTAAGTTTGGGTCACATACTAAAAAAAACTAATAAAATATTCTTTCTATTTATAGATTAAATCAATAAGAACCTAATCCTAATGCTCAAGGGCCAACTAAATAAATATATGGCCTAATATAATGATAAAAATAGTTAAATAACATGGTTATATTTGGATTGTTACAAGATATCTTACTGCACAAGTTAACAAATTAGAGTTGTAGTTGTTAGAATCCAGTCTCAAAACTGGGGAGGTAGAATAAGAGATAAACTACTTGATAAGAAGGTTGGTATAATATTCATTGGAAAAAGTAAAAAAATAGAAACCATGCTAGAATTACATAGTAATTCCAATCCACAATTAGTGTAAGGTACTATCTATGTTGATAGTCATACCTAGACTAGTAGTCTTGTTCACACTTAAAGTCCTATAAATTTTTTTGTATGTATTGTACATATTGTTGAAAGCCCAACTTATACAATGGCATTTATATGTGAATGGAAAAGGTGGAAAATAAGTTTTGTAGATATAGTTGATTACCCCAATAATACACCCTATGTAGTAGATCCTACAAGTCTAGATAGAATAACAACCACTATAGTTGCTACAATTTCTCTTAAAAAATATTTTACTCCATAATTGAAGACCAAAATGTAGAGTAAATTTATATTTCTAATCATAAAGAAATCATTTCAAAAATAAAATGGAGTGGAATTTGTGCTTTGATTCTATGCAAAAATATGTGTTACATTTGATTAAGAGTAAGCAAACTTTGAGAAAATACATAGAGAAGAACGATGCAATAATTAATTTAAAATCTAAACTTGAAATATTAAAGGGTCATTTTAGTACACAAGGGGATTTTATCCTAGATTTGTTGCAGTGTAGACCTCTTGCAAGGCTCTATTCCTTTATGTTAAGAGAAAAATACCTTCTATTAATAAAATCTAGTACTACTTTAGACCTTCCCTTTGACATCTCACTGCTAAGTGGTTTTGTGAAGTGTATTTTTCTAGTGTTCCAAAACAACAAGTTCTATTGTGTGAGCTATACTTGCATATTTATGCAATGAGTGGTATCACATACTAAACACCAATTTTTCATGTAGTTGAGAGTATTTTCATCAACTCTCATGATAAAATATAAGAGAAAAAGGGATATTAAATCCTTCAAAAATAGAAGGGATGCAATTGGACTAATGATTTGGGTTGAAAATCCATATACAAACCTTATCATTAAATAATATGAAATGTTGAGAAGTCCAAGGTATAGAGAAAAAATACAAGAAACTAGGGACCTATGTTTGAGAAAATTTTAATAAGCATTTGATAAGTATCATGAATAGGAAATTAAGGGAAGAAAATTTAAATTTTATGAATTTTCTATGGCTTCAAAAATAGAGATCTCATGCCAGCTCCAAGTTGGGCTATAACTATCATAAGAACTAAATTTTTAGCGATACAATTAGAACATCATGGACTCAAGTGGATAGGATAGAGGTTTAGAATTCCTATATTATGAGATTCTATCTTAGATTAAATAAATATTTATAGTGAAAGTCCTCATAATAAAAAGTCTAAATTCATAAAGAATTCAAGTTCTAAAGGTTATTATTGTCCCAAAAGAGACTTACATACTACTACATATAATTTTAGTGCCTAGCTAAATCAACAATGGTAGGTTTTGAATTATTTGAATGAAGATATGTAAGAAGACAAGTTGAGAAAAATTATAAGCCCATTTAATAACTATTTTATGACCATCATTGGGGTTAATATTTTCTATTTATAGTTGCATTCTTTATACATAGTGATCAATTGGTAGATATTTTAACTAATTTATGCATAAATATGCAAGAAGACATTGTGGATAATAGATGGTTAATTATGTAAATTATAGAACTAAATTTATGTTATTATACTATAAATTGAGTTATTGTGAGAGTATGCATATTTTCTCATAATTAATGAGCATTTATGGTTATCTTTTTCAAAAATAATAAAAAATTATGATGTCTATATCTTAAGTGTTATAGGTTTTTGATTAAAAGAATGTATTCTACCCAGAAGCAATTTACATACTACTACATATAATTTTAGTGCCTAGCTAAATCAACAATGGTAGGGTTTGAATGATTTGAATGAAGATATGTAAGAAGAAAAGTTGAGAAAAATGATGAGCCCATTTAATAAATATTTTATGACCATCATTGTTGTTAATATTTCTTATTAATAGTTGCATTCTTTAGGCATAGTGATCAATTGGTAGATATTTTAACTAATTTATGCATAACTATGCAAGAAGACATTGTGGATAATAGATGGTTAATTATGTAAATTTTATAACTAAATTTCTTTTATTATACTAAAAATTGAGTTATTTTGAGAGTGTGCAAATTTTCTCATAATTAATGAGCATTTATGTTTATCTTTTAAAAAAATAATAAAAGGTTTTGATGTCTATATCTTAAGTGTTATAGGTTTTTGATCAAAACAATGTATTCTACCCCAAAAGCAACTTACATACTACTACATATAATTTTAGTGCCTAGCTAAATCAACAATGGTAGGGTTTGAATGATTTAAATGAAGATATGTAAGAAGACAAGTTGAGAAAAATGATGGGCCCATTTAATAACTATTTTATGACCATCATTGTTGTTAATATTTCTTATTTATAGTTGCATTCTTTAGACATAGTGATCAATTGGTAGATGTTTTAACTAATTTATGCATAACTATGCAAGAAGACATTGTGGTTAATAGATGGTTAATTATGTAAATTTTAGAACTAAATTTCTATTATTATAATATAAATTGAGTTATTTTGAGAGTATGCAGATTTTCTCATAATTAATGAGCATTTATGGTTATATTTTACAAAAATAATAAAATGTTTTGATGTCTATATCTTAAGTGTTATAGGTTTTTGATTAAAATAATGTATTCTACCCCAAAAGCAACTTACATACTACTACATATAATTTTAGTGCCTAGCTAAATCAACAATGGTAGGGTTTGAATGATTTGAATGAAGATATGTAAGAAGACAAGTTGCAAAAAATGATGAGCCCATTTAATAACTATTTTATGACCATCATTTTTGTTAATATTTCTTATTTATAGTTGCATTATTTAGACATAGTGATCAATTGGTAGATATTTTAACTAATTTATGCATAACTATGCAAGAAGACATTGTGGATAATAGGTAGTTAATTATGTAAATTTTAGAATTAAATTTTTGTTTTTATACTATAAATTGAGTTATTTTTAGAGTATGCATATTTTCTCATAATTAATGAGCATTTATGGTTATCTTTTTTAAAAATAATAAAAGTTTTTGATGTCTATATCTTAAGTGCTAAAGTTTTTGATTAAAACAATGTATTCTACTTGTATCACTCTAGCATTACAAGTTAGAGAAACTATATTTAGGTAGAACTTGTAGTGCTCAATTTTACTTGGCTAAGTGTTATTCACAAATTAATACAAGAACTATAGGCTTAATGTACTAATTTAGGAAAATTCTTGTAACAACCTTGACTATAAGTAAATGAAATAAAATAATACATTACCTATAACACTTAATTTTATAAGTGATAACACTATTTTTGAAGTAGGAGTTGTAGCACATACAACTTGATCATTATAGATGAATACAATGGAATTTGTAGATGACTTGTAATGTTGAATGTTACAAGATAATACAATGATATTTGTAGATAACTTGTAGAGTGCAATGCTAAAAGGAAGAAAACATGTTTTGGCTCCACTTGTATGAAACAAAAATATATAACAACAAATAGGAAACCACAAATAGTTCATTGAAGTTACCCATTTTTTTATAGATAAATAAAGTAGTCTATTTTTAGAATCATGCAACAACTGTATGTTATCTTGTAAAAATAGTCAAGGTATGATTATGTTCCATTTTTTCCTTTAGTTTATTAAAATAGTTAAATAATGTAATCATCAAACTATCCTTACTTTTCTATATAAATAGTGGTGCTTGTAGACCTTTAGGTACAACACATATATGGACTAAGATAGATTGTAGATTAGGTAGAGAATATATAAGCAAGCATAGTAGTATGTTCTAATTGTAAGACTATGTTAATTGACAAAGCCTATCCTAGTATGAATAAATAAATGCATTATTTTTATAATTTTTGTATTTTATTAAAAAATTATTATTAGCTATCCCTAGGAGTAATTCTTCTTTTGAGATTCTTGGATAAGTACCTGGTCAACACCACTAGTAAGTGATGATGATATCTCCATTATATTTTTTTTTTAGTTTCATTATTTTATATTATTAGCATTTGTAGCTCTTACAATGTTAATACAGTCTTTTCATTACATACATAAAGTGTAGCTATTCAACCTCTATTAGATATATCAAAGGAATAGATATTAGGTTTCCATTTCTAATTTATCTACACATTCAATGCTAGTATCCTAGCCACATAAACATTTAGATTGATAGGTAAAAATGGAGCTCACCAAACTGATTGGCTGGCTTACAAGGAAGGATAAAGCTTTGCATATTGTATTATTCTCTAGGTTTAACGCCTAGGAACACATTACAATTATCAGACCACTAGGGATTATAGGGAAAGTGGAATTGGTAATATGAGGTAGGAGAGAGAATACCTCATAGAGTACTTTGGTAGTAGTGAGGATAGGTATAGATGATCTCCTAGGTAGTGTAAATAATCATGCAATCGTATATGCATCATCCTAGTAGCAAGATGATGTTTACAACACAACTAATGTGAGATATTTATATGGATGGTATGGCCATGGGAAGGATGAGATCTCCACAATTTTGATTGTGTGGTATTCCAATATGAAACACAATAGACTATACTACAGGTTTGGTTTGGCATGGGAGGTTCACATTGGATAAAGGATTTGGAGGAACATTGGATCCTAATTATTATGTATAGCTAGACCTTTATGACCCTATGATACTATATCTAAGGTGGGATGGTCCTAGAATAGTAGTCAAGTATGTGTAGTAGTAACAAGTGTTTCATCTGAGAAGGGTGATAGTTATAGGGGACCACAAAGGCTAAGGGTAAGGAAAATGATGTCAATTTTGATGTGCTCATAATTGGAGCTATAGAAGCATAGGAAGAACCAAAGTTAGGAAGTAATTATAGTAGCACTAGTAGTAGTATTACTACTACATGTGCTCTTGATTCCAAGAAGTAAAATTGATGAGGTAGGACTAAGAAAATTATCTTAGTTAACTATTGAGATAGAGTGAGAAACAATAGATATATAGGTAAAGAGCCTAATAATTGAGAGGACCAATTGGTGGTTAAAATCACTATGATGTAGTAGACTATTTACAATTTGAATATAGAGAAATACATAGCAATGATGATATCCACAATAATAGTTGGGGCAACTAGAGGAGGGCAAGTTGTTTAGATGCTATTAGACCAACTAGTTTAGGCCTAGGGTATCTATAGGTGATACAACAAGATCTATAGAATGAGATAGAATAGGTAACACAATACCAAGTTGCATATCATGTGATTATTTACATTATTTGACATCTCCCATCACTACCGAGGATAAAACCATAGACTCATTCTAGGTCTATGGCATACCACATGTAGTAGTTAGTGGGGATGTTGCCAATTGCAATATGGTAAGGGGTGGCAAACATAGGCTCCTAAATCTAGTTAGATTTTTGTTGATCTTGGGCTACTTACTATACTCATTTTTGTTGTACATTATGTATTATGATTTGTTTTATTTTCGATGGTAATATAGATATTTATATTTTTGATATTTATATATAAATATATAAATAAATATACAATGGCTCAAATTGACTTATGATTTATGTGATTTAATGCAATTTGTTACGTAAAATTGCATTATTGTTTTTTCTTGATACAAAGAGGTTGTACTTAGGTCCCTACCCTTTCTCTTAAATTGCATTATGATAATGTGATTGATGATGATTTGAAAAATGCTATGTGAATGAATTAGATTATGTGATGGTTAATTTTACTAAGAATGGTGTGTTTGGTTTCGGTGTCACAACAGGGCCCTAGAGGAAAATAACAAAGTGTTGGAGATCCCTAACGATGGGGTACGAGACCCCACTATAACAGTCTTGAAGAAGATGGTGATTTCATCAGCCTCCAATATTATCAACCAGTTAAAGAGTCTGTATGATTTGAAGTTGATGGCAAGGAGGAATCTAAGGATGAGGATCATAAAGATTTAGATGAGGACTACAAGGAATATTGTCTTCTTGGCCTCCTAGTTATCCATTTTGTGGGATGTTTGTTTGACTATATTTGGCTATTTTTTGTATGGGCACAAGCGACCCTGCGTGGTGCTTGCATGTTTAGTTTTTCTCATTGTTTTTTCTATTTTGAGTCTTTCTTTTTTGATGGCTACAATATTAGGCTTCCATAGTTTATTTTGGTTGTCTTCAGATGGAAGAGTAGGGATTGGCCTTTGTTTTTGTTAGATTAAAATTGTAGGGATTGGCCCTTGTCCATTTGGTCGGTGGAACCTATTTTGTAAAAAGGTTTTGGGTCAACCAGTTAAAACTTGGTGTTAATTATAATAGTCTCTTACTTACCAATTTTTTTTTTTACTAAGAATGTGTCATTTGATTATGATTAAATGTATTTACTATTACATAATTAAATGTGATAATGATTTGGTTAATTATTATTAGTGAAAATATGTCTAATACAAACGAATGATTAAATGATTAAAGAAAATGATATGAAGTGATGAAATATGCATGATGTACCTAAAAGGGTGTTGCTATAGTACAACTATGTATAAAATATATACAATTATATATATGGAGAGGTTTTAAGATATTCTTAGGGAGACTTTAGTTAACTTTACTTAGATGAAATCTAATTATCTTTGAAATTTGTGTAGAGAGAATTTAGAAACTTAACCTAGAGGAAATTGTTAGTTTCTATGATACACATATATATACAAAATTAAAAAATAAATGATTTTCCTAGAAAGACTTTAGGTAACTTTATCTAGAGGAATTGGTTAGTTGTCTGTAGGAATTTTGATGGGAGCTTTGGGCACCACCGCACAAAATTTTCTAAGTTTTTGCAACTCAAGAAGAAAAGGAGGACAAATTGTCACGATCACGACAGTCACGAAACGTATCGAAGGAAAAACCATTGAATGACGATTTCACAACAGTTCAAAACGTGACACCCGAAACGTACGAAGGAGAAAGCCATGAGAAGCACAATCGTGCAGTCGAAACATGACCCCGAAACATGAGCGCACGGGAGGAAACGTTGAGAAGTCACAATTGCGACACATGAAACACGATCATCATGAACGACAGCAGGAAAATGCCATTGAAATTCATGATTTCATGATAGTCATAACACGAAAAAGAGCACAAAAAGGCATTTGGGAATGCGGATTTTGTGACAGTTGCGAAATGTGACCAAACATGATGAAAACACCAGAAATTGGAAGCACGATTCGCAACATGTCACAAAAGACCCACGAAATCATACAAAAAAGCAACCGGGAGCAGTGAAATCACGATTTCAGCATTCACGAAACACTATCATAACACGACGAAAGAAGTCAAGAAACAGCTTGGAAGTCGCAATTCATGCATGTCACAAAAGCATGACCGCTACGATACTACCGAGCAAAAAGGGGGCATCCAAAGGCAAAGGCACAAACCGACACGTGATATCGTGACTTGAAGATAAGAAAGGTAGCGATGGAGGAAAATGTCACGATATTGCAACCCAAAGGTGAGGAGAACGAGGAAGGAAAACATGATATCATCATGTCAATATCACCCAAAGAGCGAGGAAGGAAAAGTCGGATACGTGACATGTTCGATATCATCATGTCCGATACGGACCCAAGGTGAAAGGCAGAGAAAGGGAAAACATCGCAAATCGTGACATGTCACAATCATCCAAAAGGGAAGGAGCACAAGGAAGCCAAAATGTTGTGATTTCACGACATGTCACGATATCGCGACAAATGGTTGGTTCATGGTTCGAAAAGGCACGTGTTCCAAGGTGTAGTAAAGGACGACCAAGAGGCATGACAAAGAGAGCCCGAAACAAGAGCGAGATTAGAGCGAGGGGCCAGAGAGGAGCCAGATCGGGTTTGGCTCGATTTTCAGGAAAGTTTAGGTCGGGGCCCTAAAAACCATATGAATAGGCGGGGGTGGTGGATTAGGATCCACGAAGGATAGAGTTAGAAACCAAGTCAGCTGTTATTGTAAAGCCTACGGGTTGTTTTTGTAAAAGAGATTCTAGATTAATGAAGAAAATTTGGATCTGAGTGAGTGCGATTGTCCGTCCCCCATAAACTTTTGATTTATATTTACCTATAGAAATTTTTATTAGAGATTTATCTTCAAGTAGATGCCTAAGGAAATTGTATTGCCTTTAAAAAAATAAATAAAATAATATTTCTTAGGTTGATTTACCTTATAGAAAAGTATCATAGAGATTGTAATTTATTGGTATAGCAACAAAGGTTGATCCAAATAGAATAAATATTTGTTTTTGACAATTTACCTCAATGTCTAGTGGTACTTGGGAAGAAAAAGACAACTAGATTGATCTTGCTATCAACAACTATGAACCTTGTAATATTCATCATGTAGAGATTTATGAGTTAGAAAATTTTTATTTGATTGGTTTTCCCATCAACACCTATTAAACACATAGTATTAATCATGCAAGAAGATATTGGTATCTTGGAAAATTTGATAGAGATAAGGTTTGAGGAAAATTATATTGATTATAAGAAGGATATATGATAAATACATATGATTATGTGAACCATGATTAGGTTTGCAATGATGTGACTAGGAGGATATGCTTTCATAATTTACCTAGTGTAATAAAAAATGAACTATCCTAAATAGAATGATCAACTACATGTCATCATATATCCTTTCCTTAATATGCAACTCGTAGTCTAGACATATACAAACATATGTATACAAGTAGGTATGAAATTAGATAAATGCAAACAAGAAACTAAAAGAAATAGGTAACTAATGGAGATTTAAATGTAATACCTTTTAAAATGCATTATATTCATTGGTTCTTTAACTTTCCTGTCATCATGTGTAGCAAGGCAATAAGCACCTAAACCATAGTTGCTAATTATGATGTATGGACCTATCCAATTAGGCTCAAATTCTTATTTGAGCTTAGTTTTGGCATTTATGTTATTTTGATTATATTTAACAATGAGATCACCAAATAGGGTTATGCACAGTGGTTTAATAGGTCCAAATTTACCCCAATTTTAAGGCTTCAAATACCCTAAATTTTGGTTTGAATATGATTGACTTGATTTCCTTAGGATTCGACATGATTCACCTTGATTTTGATTAGGATTCACCATTTTTTATAAGTACATTTTGAGTCCAACCCCTTATGCATAACCCTCTCACCAAACTTGAAGACCTTATTGGTATAGATATGCTTAAACCTTTTCTTGTAAATTTGTATGCTTTCTAGGGTATGAAAACTACATTTTCCATGTAACTCAAAGTGGCTAAGATAGACAAGATGGTATTCATCTCCAATAGAGGATTCCTACAATAGAATGTGCAAAGAAGGAACTTTTAAATAAAAAGAGAATATGAATTCATTTCCATGAACTAAATCATTGGGCACCATCATAGTGATATATTTGACACTAGTGGAATAAGCCCACAAGGAAGGATAGAACTAAAGATTCAAATATTGACTAGTTTTTTTAATAACCTTCTTAAGGATCATGATAATGGTCTTGTTAGAAGCTTCACCTTTGTTATTTCCTTAGATATAGTAAGGCATTAATCAACAGTATTGAATTTTGTGTTTACCATAAATATTTTATACATTCTTGCTCTTGGAGGGTGTGTCATTATCAAATATTAACAAGGAAGGCATACCATAATGACTAAGGATCTAGTTGAGGATAAAATTGAAGACTAGGACTCTAGTGGTTGGGGCTAAAGACATGGATTTCACCAATTTAGGAATGTAATTATTAGCCATTGTGATGGACATGTGTCCATAAAATAGCAATGGGTTGATCTTTGCAATGATGTATCAGAACCAAATAGAAGAAGGCCAAGTAGAACCAAAGGGTTGGATATCTTGGGATGACATGTGGATAAGGTTATAATGTTTTTAACACTTATATCATCTCTTGGCATAGTCACAAGACTCCTTATCCATGAAGGCTTAATAATAACCCATCCATATTTATTTATTTATTATGGTTACACCACTAAAGTGGCAATTTCATTATACATCATGGGCTTCTCTGATGGCTACTTAGGATTTGATTGAGGTGAGGAACCTAAGGAGAATGACATCAAGAGTATTATAATATAGCATATTGTCAATAATAGCATATCTATAGGCATGTTTCTAAATATTATTGTGCTCATTGTAGTTAAAACCATTAGGAAATTTGTCTTCCTTAATATTAGTAAACATATCAGTGTACTAAGAATTAGGATAAGAAGATAATTTTACAAAAATGTCTCCTAGAGGAAGATAACTATTCTATAATATTGAGGGCTTCTTAATTTATAAAATGATGATTATCGCTTGTTCATAATTCAAATCTAATTGAATAAGGCATATAACCAATCCCATAACATTGATATGGTAGTTATCAGACCTAGGAATAGCTTTAATGGTGATTTTTGTAAAAACAAATATTATTTTAGTAATTATGTCTTTGTATGGATTAAGCTTTTCATCTTTAGTTTGATAAACAATATTTACTTTGTTGACTACAAGATAGAAATATCCAAAGAAATAGAGGGTTCTAGCCTATAGAGCTAATGCTACATGGATCCCTATGATAGGGACCTTGTACTTAGTGGTATTATTATTATAGAAAAAGTTAACTTCAAAGGATAAAGGTATAATTTATTATTAAGGAGTGGTCAAGATGACTAGCCTACTTAAAATATAAAGTCTAACTCATCTATTAAGTATATTGAAAGGAATAGCTAGCCTCTAGTGCAATTTCTAGTTGGTTACTAATTAGAAAACCTTGACAAATACATCACCTATACAATTATACCATCAACATATTAACAAATAGGTAAATTTGCTTTGGTGAATCCACCACCTAAAATATGTATAGAAAATAAATTTATTTTCAGTCATTCTACGTACACATTTAGAGTAAAATATGGTATTGTCTATACTCATTGAAAATAATATTTTGAGTTATTTCTAACTATACCAATTTTGTGAAATTTAGAGTTCATTTGATTGTAACTTGAGAAGGATAAAGTTGAGGGCGTATTTTTGTCTCAAATGTTAGCTTTTGAGGTAGATCACAATGAGAGTTGGCAATCAAAAAATGCAAAAATCTGATAGAAAGTAGACTCACAAGATTTTTAAAATGTTCTATAAATAGAAATGACAAAAATAAGTATAATATTGCTATGGAGTAAATGGACACTCCATGCAAGATGCTACAAAACCATAATGTGCTCCATCACTAATGGAGTCACCCAATACTCCTACTACTACCTACTGACTTACTTATCAAACTCTTAAAATGAGGGCCTCTTATAATGGAAGATAGATTTCTTGCCCAACACTCTACCTAGATTTACAAAGGACACCTTGCACAATTACAACTTGCACATTGACACTTGTGCATCTATTACAGTGCATGAAGTAACTAGATAATTCCCCCCCAAATTAATCTATTGTCCTAAGTATGTACCTAGGAAGGTACATTTACATGATCCAAATGATGTAATAGACCTTAAATTTAACACCTATCATATTACATTATTTAAATACTAAAGACATTTGATATTCAATATGGATCTTCATCTTCATTCTAAAATTTGAATCCTTTCTCTAGATTCTTTGTAACCTGTTCAAGAAAAATTGTTACATTTGCTGATAGAGCTTTCTCCTCATAATTTTTTTGTGTTCATCCAGTTCTTCAATTTCTTCTATCCTCTGAACCAGGGGTTATTTTTTATTTCCCTTTCTATATTCCAATTGAGGATAATTGGTTGGTCACAAAAATTGCTACCGAAAAGAATTTCTTTGATACTATCTTTATTGAAATTAGTTCCCATTGTTTATCTTATCTCCTTGATTTTGGTTTTTGGGAATGTACCTACAATAAATGGTTCTATGACCTTTCTTTATGCATATCTAAAAATACCATGTTCTTTGTGCTTTTGTTGATAAAGACATATTTCCCTATGGATTATATTTTTATGTCAATGCAGTGTTAGTCATCTCATATTTAATAGTGTGTTCCACTTCATATTCCTAAAGAATATTGACTGTCATAAAAATAAGTATATTTACTTAAGATTTGTATAGATGTGCCCAAATTATTATAGTTGTATGGAAGTGCTCTCATGGTTACTTGAGTAAGAAGTTCATCTTTGGGCTCCTGTCCAAGAGTTAATAATTTTTGTTTAATATCTTCTACCTTTTTTAGAAAAATTTCTATGCTTTTCCCACTGCTCATTTTTAACGAATGTAGTTGAGTTTGTAGCTTAAGAATGGTGGATTTATTCTTCCCTTCAAATATTTTTTCTAAACTTGTCCATGCTTCAAAAGATGTTTTTTTTGAACTGATATAGGGTTGTATTTCTTCAATGATACACATGTTATTTATTTTTATTTTTTATTTCAGGTGGAACGAGCCCCACGCCGTAGGTCTAGCTGCCGCCCATTTCTTTCCCCCCAAAATCCCACTTCGCACCGCCCCTTAACCACCATACCAAACATTTTAAACCTTCGCTGAAAGCACCGGAAGGCAAGCGTCGCCAATGAGGCCCAAGTTGACCTGCTCCGATGATAACACATGTTATGATCATTTAAAATTTTGAATTATTTTCCTCAAATTTTTAAATATCAGTATCTCCTATGGTATATTTCTTTGTTTTCCCTTAAACAATATCCCAAATACCAAAATATCTTTCACTTTGTTCTTCCATGATAAATAATTTTGCCCTTTGAGTAGTTGAGATTCATCTAGGAAAAATTTTTTGGAAGTCATTGTATTCCCGATAACAATTCTTTAGAGTTTGTGGACTTCCTTATGTCTCCCTATTGATGAGATTTTACAAACCTAATAATTTTTTAGGTTTTGCAACAAGCTTACATCTACCAAATAAATTTATAACTTAATATTTTTTTATTGATGATAATATTACCAAGTTTTGTAGAATGCCTTATGACTCGCTAGGATATTTTGGATAGGATGTATTATCAATATAGTACTTTTGTAACTTTTAGTTCAAGTTTAAGTTGATTTTGTAAAATTTTATAAATACAAAAAATAATTTTTTTTATCTCCTTATTACTTCTATTGAACGAAGCACTAATTCTTTGAAAAATTTTTGAAGTTGGTATTTATTTTCCTTTCTTAAATTGTTTTTGAGACAACACTATAAAAAACCCACTTTTGAAGACTTTTAATATACCTATTTTAATATCCCTCTTTGATTGATTTAATGTTTTATAATTTCCAATTTCCTAAGTTGATGTTGTATTCCTTATAACTCCCAAGTTTGGAAAAAATTAGAAAATAATATTTGCAAGTTATTTTAACAATAATAATATCCCTTATTCCTCCTTGATAACTTTTTAAAATAATAACAAATCTAAAGTATGCTTGTTTAATATGTTTCCTTATAACTCCATAAACCTTATGTTAAGACAAGCATAAATATTTTTTCTCAACCATCCCTCACTGTTTTACGTTGGCATATCCTTAGCTACATGTTGCATAGCACTTGTGGGCAATTCAGAGCCCTCTTTGACCAATGTAACCTCATCCCTCAATCTACAGTCTGATTACTTCAAACATTTTTCACTAGGCTTGTCCAAATTCTAGCTTTATGAAAACATCTTTACTATCTTCCTTACATCCTTGAATGGCATATACATATTTCACCTTGAAGCACTAACTTGGTTTTTAATGCTCCTTGCTTTGCCTTATTGTGTTCTTTTACTATGCATTTCACTCTCCCCTATTGGAATCTTAAGAAGGATGAGATACATGACAAGTGTCACACAAAGTATTACGAGCCAACTCCCTTTGATAATGATGAGTGTTCTTCAGTAGTGAGTGTTTCTTTGATAGTGAGCATTTATTTGGTGGTGAAAGATATTCCTTCAGCAATGATGATGTTTGTCGTAAACTCCAATGAATCTAAACTCCCTCCAACTGAGTGTAACTCCCTTTAGGTGAGCACTTGAATATTGGTAGATATAGAGAGTTTGTTCCAAGTGGCTTGTGCATGCAAGATTTCTTTCTAACACTCCAATAAACCTCAATTCCTCCTTTATCTTTACACCCTACGTGAGCTTGTTGTTTCTTGGTACACAAGCTTTATTTTGTAAGATGGATTGGAGAGGATGATGGACAACTAAAACTAGATAGCTTCATGGTCTTATGGAACACCTTTGTTCTATTCTCTTGGTGGACACTCACTTCAATGGATGCCTTAGGTATAGCTTCCTCTTTCTATACTAGTTTGCAGATTTCTATGTTGATTTTGTTAGATTCAACGAACAATATATTATTCAGCAAAGCAGGTATAAATAATATTACAGCAGCCGGGAATAGAACACCGGCGGAACTGATCTTGTTACAGTAGTTGTAACAGTCAGCTAATCAACGTAATAGGGACAAAACTACAGGTACGCTAACATCCCCCTTAATTACATTATTTGGGTAATGTAATAACTAATAGCTATACTAACATCCCCTTACATTATTTTGAATACAAAGTGGCGCGGAAACAATTCAAATTTGACACGTCCAAGTGCCTTAGTGAAAATGTCCGCAACTTGAGAATCGGTGGGAATGTGTTGAGCTGATTTGATGCTTTGGAACTTCATCTCAAATGAAATGACATTGTGTGTCAAGTGCTTTGTTCTTTAATGATGGATGGATTCTTGACGAGGTGTAACACCCGATTTTTGCAAAACAAGTGTATTGGAGATTTTGATGGATGGCCCATACTTGTCAAAATGCGACGTAACCATATCACTCCACCCACATGCGGCACGATATTCCCTCTCGTTGATGAAATAGGAACCACATGTTGCTTCTGGCTGTTCCAAGAGACGGACCGGATCCCGATGAAAAATGTATCCGGAGTTGACTTGTGATCATCAAATGATCCGACAAAGTTGGAGTCCGTGTATCCTTGCAAGAAGAATTTGTTGTTCCTCTTGTATTCTAGGCCATATTCCATAGTACACGGACATAGTGAAGAACATGTTTTGTCGCTTTCCAATGAGTGGTCTTAGGATCGCATGAACTCGAAAGATAGTTGGCAAGAAATACGAGATCCGGCCTAGTATTGGTCGGATATATGAGACTCCCAATCAACCGTCGATAGAGAGTACCATCTACGAGGTGAGTCATCATATCACGATAATCGAAGTCCATTCTCCATTGGAGTTGCCATGGTTTCCCGATGTTGATGCCTCCGTCCGCGCGTAGGCTACAGACGTCAACGTCCGCTTGGACGTCTGTGCGCACCCTCCAAGCTGCAACGCCGCGGGACACGGCTCGACTGCTACCTGGAGCGGATTCTCAACTGCGTCCTGGCGATGGCGTGTTACTAGACTGCGTCTTGGAGCGGATTTTTTTTTTTAATCACGCGATGCCGTGATAAGTAAAATCATGTCGCAAAAATTAAAAAAATTCGATTTCGCCTCCCGCATTCCTTCTCACGCCTCCCTGTAGCAAATTTTCGTGCCTGGCTCTGATGCCATGTTAGATTCAACGAACAATATATTATTTAGCAAAGCAGGTATAAATAATATTACAGTAGCCAGGAATAGAACACTGACGGAACTGATCTTGTTACAGTAGTTGTAACAGTCAGCTAATCAACGTAATAGGGACAAAACTACAGTACGCTAACATATTTCTTCCTTCCTTTTCCAGTAGTTAGAAATTATTTATATTTCATGTAGATAATTCTTCATTGAATACTATTCTTATTTCTACATATGCATGAGTGTTAATCCTTTCTTCCAATGGTTCCACTTTTTTGGCTGATGTGCTACCTCATAGGAATGATTTTGATGGAATAAAAAAGATTTTTTTAAACACCTCAACTCCTAGACATGTGAGATATTTGGTAGCTCTTTATTTGGTTGTAACTCTGATGTTTGTATGAGATTATTCACCAAGCTATAAACCTATTAGACAAGGATGTGTGAGCTCTTCGGTAGCTCTTCCTCTCAGCCATAGATGTACTACTTATGTGAGCTTTGGATAGATCCTCCTATTGATTGCAAACCTGCTATACAAGGTCATGTGATCTCTCTTGTAGCTCTTTCTTTTTGGTTGTAGATGTACTTCTTGTGTGAGCTTTGGATAGCTCCTTCCCTTAGCCATAAACTTGTTATATGAAAATATTATTTTTTCCCCTATAAATGGTAATGCTTTTGTTATTCCAAGGAACAAAGGAGTTGACTTTTTTAATATGTAATTTTACACCTAAAATTAAGAATCTTTATAATACTTCTTTGTTATTTTGTATGTTAGTCAATCCAAGCTATTGAAAATGAGGATTCCTAGACTTTGTGCTTGAAGAAAGAATCCTTTTATTCTTCTTGAATCTTGAGACTACCAAGATATCTATTTGAGGCTTCCTTCAGGGATTTCAATGGTGGTTTTTATACTCCACCTTTTTTCTTGTAATGGTGGCTTCTTTTGGCCACTAAAGTGCTACAAATTGTTTTTGTGCTTCTTAATCAACACAAACAAATATAGAGCAACAAGTTAATAGTTTTACTAGAATAGTGCTTAATATATGCACTATAAATGGTAACAAATAAATTCACCTTATTTATCCACTGATTTCTTAAATATACTCTTAATAATTCCACTACAACTTTCAAATATAATCTACAAATTTCACTACAAACACAATTGTAGGATCCAGTCTTCTTTTTCAAGATATAATATAGGTAGTTGATAGATAGTTGTAATTTTTTAACTTAATCAACTCTAAATTAATGTGCAAATGAACCTTAAAAAGAACTTTCATTTTTACACTTATTTAAAGACTTATAATGCAATATTACTCTTTATAATTTCTGATCTAATTATAAGGTTCTTTAACAAATCTACTGAGTAACCTGAATAATGAACTCACTTGCACCAATAGTTGCTTACCTTTTTTATAGCTATAGATTAGGCTTGTTGCTTTCTGTACCTTTTGTAATATTTTCCAAGTAGCTCCTACTTCACCAAAATGATGTCTCAAACTTCATTTCACAATGATGGGGTTTGGTGTTTTGATCTTCTTCTTTTTGATGTGGATTTAGAGAATTATTTAGGCAATCCTCTAGTCTCTCAACTTTGACAAACTCATTTTGTCTTCAAGTCTTCTTATCGAATTTTAACTTCAATAAATATCTTCTTCTCAAGACTCTAAATTTCTTGAGGTCTATTGTATCTTCTTTGGAACTCCTTGCCAATTCATCTTCTCCTGATTGGACTTATTGTCAGATGGAAGCAATTGTCCCAAGTATTTCCCTTGTGATAAAGTTTCTCCTTGATGGAGAATTTCTCTAATGAGTTCTTCTAGGAACTCTTTGATGATCTTGCTTTAGCAACAAGACTTCTCCAAGCATTTTTTTCTTGATACCTCTCCTAGGTATTCAATTTTACAACTACTTTAGTCTTCCTTGAGATCTTTTTCTCCTAGAATTGAGATCTCCTTCCTAGATCTATTGATTCTGTTCCTTCTAGATTTGAACAGGTACCTCCTCGTCCTTCTCGTCCTTCCAAGAATGGAAGCTTATTCAATGAGATCTTCACTTGATCTCTTCACCTTTTGGTTTGATTTAGGAACTGGATGATTTTGAATTAAATACTCTTCTTAAATTTTATGTAGGAAGTTTATCAACTTCACAGGATATCCTATTTCCTATAAAAATGATTAGTACTTTTTGGGAACTGAATTGCATCAAGTTTTACTCAATATTGTAATTGTCTATCTTCCAACTTTCTGTCCAAGATTGCATCTGATAGCTACAACTTAGCACTCAACATTAGATGGACCAAAATAGAGTTTCTGATCCAACCTCTAGAGTAGGCTAGTTCCTTATCAACTTAAATAGGATGTTGACACAATTATGCTCACTTAGGGTTTTAGATATTAGGGTAAGAAAAGGATTAAGGTTAGAAAATGTGAAAAATGGTGGACGGATAGGCTAACAATATTGCACTACAGAAAAAATCTCTAAAAAACCAAATTAAAGACACATTACTCAGAACAACATTATACCAATTTATATGTACTTTCATTCATTAAAGAACAACATAGAAATATTGCAAATAGTGATTTCAATATATAAACAATGATAATCCAAATAGCAGAATTCACCAATATCTAGATTTTACAAAAATGCACTCCCTAACAATAAAGATCAAATTTAGAAGTAGATTTCAATTACCCTAGTAGCTAGTAATCCATTAATTTGGTACAAACTAACCATTTAAGTATTCACAAAAATATAACTTAAGAATTTGAACCTTTGATATCAAATATGAAGACACAATCTTTGAGGTAAATATCAATGTAATGCTCCTTTCATTAGTCCTTAGAATATTTATAGTAGCACAAGAAAACACACTAGAGCCGACCCTTTAAACATGAGGGTTCAACCTCTAGTTATAGTTTTGCAAAATTAAAAGAACAAGGAACATTACAAAGATTAAAAATTGACAGCTCAATAGAGAGTTCTTATTGGCATTCTCTTACTGGTTCATCATCCAAGAAATCCACTACAAGTGGAACACCATGGTAGCTCGAACTATCTCGAACTAACTAGAGATGGTTATAGATTGATGATGATAGAAGGCTTCCAAGAAGGATTGATGATGTAAATACAATCTCCAACGACCAAAGTTTTGGTCGTTGGAGATTGTATTTACATCATCAATCCTTCTTGGAAGCCTTCTATCATCATCAATCTATAACCATCTCTAGTTCTATCTTCTTGAAACCCTCAACACCTCAGATTTATCCTCTGACTAACTATTGTAAATCTGATGAAAAATGGTTTTATATACTTTAGATTCCTTAGAAAAATCACCACCATCGATCTTACCCATTGTATGGCTATGATATAATATGATATAAGCTTTTTATAATGGTGGGGGAGAACATAGTGTCATTCCACTCTTAAAAATTGATGATTTCATCCTTCCTACCTTAGAAACTATGAAATACCAATTCGGCCTTAAGTTTTTTGAATGTTAAGAGTGATCGAATCCACTCCTTGTCCCTTGTTTTTCTTCATTGGCCATGAAGTATTCACCAATCCACACAAAAATGTTGATGATGTCATATCTCCTTTGGAAATTTTGTGGATACCATTCTAGACCAAAGCAAGTACCTTGGCCTGTGAACACCATTCTAGACCTATTACAATGCAAAGTGACTCTTCCTTCAATAAAAACTGACCTCAAAGTACATCATTGCTTTTTGTCATTCTAGAAGAGAGTTAGTCAAAAATGTCCTTCATAATGAATCTGCATCTACTATATTAATAGCATTCTACCATGTCACCATTATGGGTAAAAATGTTCTATGCACTCTCTAGAATTGGGCTTTCCAAAACTTTGCCACTCGTAAGGTATTCAAAATATCAAGCAGTCACCAATCCACACTTATTTTTTGTTGATGTCATCCTTATTCAAAATTTTTTGCAAATTCGAGATGCATCACCAGTACGAAGCCAAGGATATTGGAAACCCTATGAAATTGCTCCAAGTGTGAAAAATTGCTTAGTGTTGGGTGGATTTGTGACCCTTGTTGTGGATCAGCTCCATAATACATTGCAAAGTGTGTGAAATGAGAACTCCACGACTTAGAAAAAAATTTCAAAATTTTCTTAAGTATGTGGCCATTTTGGGCCTACATTTTGGCACCTCCCAGGTGGATTTTCTTGCAAATCCATATAACTTAGAGTCTTATCCATTGGGTCTTAGGAGTTAAAAAATGCTCATCTTCAAAAATATGCTTTAAAGAATAATTTCCATACAAACATTACCCTTTGAAAAATCTAACAATTTGTTTAGAGGGTAAAGGTTCATATGGATATCATGCCAAAACATCAAGACTTATCCGCTTATAAGGAGACTATGCCAAAAATATAGGCCTGTTGCCAATGTCTTCAAAAATTAGGCACAACTCTACTCCTCTTATAAGACCTTATTGCAAAAAATACCTTCACACAAAATATGCTGCTCTTTATGCCTCTCTAAGCTGCATGCCTTTATTACTTATTTTTGACAATTTTTAGAGCAAAAAACAAAAATGCAAAACTTTTGCATATGTACAAAAACAAACTAAGGATGGGCCCCTTCCAGGCTTGTAACAGCTCCATCCTGTTCTTCCTCTTCATGGACCTCTTCCTCAGCCTCTTCCTCATTATCTTCTTCTTCTTATTCTTCTTATAAGGAAGGTTCTTTTTTATGCATTCCTCTAGAAGCATCACAAAACAACTGAATCATGAATTCCAAAGATTTTAAAGCCTATTTCTAGGATGCTTCACAGGGGTTTGATGTCTCTTTGAGCTACTTATAAACATATTGTAGTTATCCAATGTCCTCGTAATTAGTAGAATTCCCAATGTTCACTATATCTTCCATGAGATATCTTAATCTGGTAAAATTAACAATTAATTGGACAACTTGCTCTTGGGATAGTGGTTCTTCAAGAGAATCAATTCCAGATTCATCCTACAGATTTTCATCAATGCTTTTCTAGATCTCTTACACGAATATCAAGTTTTGATCTTCCATCCATAGGCCTTTTAAGCCAACTTGAATCATTTATTTATTCACATCTACAACATCCCTAATCACTCCCTCAAATTTTTCAAACAACTAGGCTTTTTGAAGTTCCCTATGCTTCTTAACCATGATTCGAGCAACAAATTTGGCAAGATTCCATTATTTATTGGGAATTAGTTTAGCAGAATCATTCTCTCTGCTATCAACCAACTTGTACATTTATTTTGAAGGAATCACCATAGGCTACAACTCTTCGATGATCTGATATAGCTCTCTCTAAACATTGGGGAGTAAGCGATTGACATCATCAAGATAGTCAATCATGAATTGAAGCCCTGAACATTTATCTTAGAATTTAGAGAGCATATCTTTTCTAATATTCTTTAGTTCAATTTTAGAAAATCCAGAGGCCTTACCCTTCTCTATTTGAAGTTGCTACTTTAAACTCTAAATTTCTTTCGCTTATTCCTTATTCAGCTTCTTTTACTCTCCTAGTTGATCCTTGAGATTATTGGCATTTTGAAATTTTTCTTGTTAGCCCTTGACCTCTTTTTTTAGAGACTTCTTGACTTCCTTTTGATTTATCAGAGTCCTTTGAATCGTTTCAATATATTTCTCCAATTTACTCACCTTCTCTCTGAATATACAATTTTTTACATAGAAGGTGTCTAAGTGGCTCTGGCTATGATCACCTCATCTTCTTCAAGAATCTTATCAATATCTTTTATGACCTCCTCCACTTGATAATATCAGACAGTAATTTTAGTTTCAGGCTTATTTAAAAGTGGATCCATAGATCTAGATACTCTTTGCCTAGCCACTGGATAAACATACATACTTCTTGTGATATCCATCCTGTTGGAAGGCTTAGAAAGCTTCTCTGTCCAAAAATCATTTATCTTCTATGTGGCTGCCTTCTCTTTTGGCAAAGTGCTAGGACTTGAAAAACTAGCAGCCAAGGGATATGAAGATACTGAAAATGCTAGGGTGGACTTATCTATCGACAATGGAGGTGTGGAGGTAATTACAATAGTATATGTAACAACAATGGACTCTGTAACTACTATCGAGGTTGGTATTGGTAAACTTATAGTCAAAAGACTAACAATTGGATGTATGGTGGTACTTGGAACAATATGTCCCTGTGATGGTGGTGGAAATGAGAGTGAAGATCAAATTATGGGAGATGATGAAGTGGTAAAATTAGATGTTGCAAGTGGTATTTGGGGTGAATTTGGGGGAACAGAGGTGGTGAATTGTACTTCAAAGACAACCAATGAAATATGGGGTGGACTGCAAGAGGGAGAAGGTATCTTTGTCACATTTTCTTGACCAGAAAGAGAGGGAGACTTCCTTGGGGATTTATAAGGATGTAGAGGAGAAGAGGGATTAGAAACCATACCTTTGCCTACATATGTAGGGTGCTCTTGCTCTACCTCTATTTCTTGTTGTTGCTCTTGATGAATCAATTCTTCTATAGCAGAAACAATCACCTCTTTGGTAATCTCATCCATATATAATATTTGTTTCTTCGAAACTTCTCTGTCCTTTATTTCTAGAGCTCTTTTAGTCCTTTTATGGACCAATTGAAATTAATCCATCTCACTCTTTGATTATTATTCTGATGCATTTCCTTGTACAACTCTAGCAAACCAGACTTGCTAAAAAATGGGACGTGCTTCAATTGATACTACAATGGTAAAAGAAATGGGGGTGAAATTGAAACTCTCATCCTTTTGTCTCCAGTCAATATTTGTGTCTAGAGGCTATCCCCCAAAGCTAAGAATTTAGGCCTAGATACTGATTCAATTACTGAAGTACTGATAGATTTTTCACTAGGATATTGCATTTTGCTTAGAAGTTGATCTCCCTTAGGAAACTTCTCTACCTGTTCAGTGGTAGGATGAAAAGTTTACAAAATCTCAGCTACTATAAAAGGAGTTTCTTGCTCTTCCACTAGATATTCTTGATCTGTGGATGGATAGAGATTTATAACTATTCTAGGACATTTCAACTATCAATACTATGTTTCTAATGTCCTTATCCTTCCAGGTTTTGATATTTTCATTATATTTCTTGGAAAACTCTTTATCAATCTTCATGTCGAACTTAGACTTAGGTTTTCCAATTTCAATTCTTATTCTCCACCAATCTAATATCTTCGCTAAATTCCATTGTTCTTCTTCCTTAGCTTTTTTAGTAGCATCCTTCTTAGGCTGAGGGTACTTTTTATTTTTAGTTTTCTCTTCAATGTCATTAATGGTGGCTTCTGTGAGCTGATGATTTTTCTTTTGGTCAGGATCAAAATCCACAATTTTTTCATAGAAATTCAACCATGGAGGCAATTAATCCATTTTTAAAATATTCCACTCTAAAAGAGTGGTCTCATAATTGTTAATGCCCTATTTGAAATGATCCCTAGGCCTATTTTCAAAATTATAAGCCTTTTCTCCATTTAGGGCTACATTTCTTGTAGTGAAAATACCATCAGGGTCATAGCTCCATATTTGGGGGATATAAAATAGATCTAACATATCAAGGTATTGGTAAATTAGCTAGCTCTACCCCTTATTTGTGATGGTAATATCTTCCATAGTGTGTTTTGTAAGTAGATATTTTATTTTCCTCCTAGAACCATAATTTAAATCAATATATTCTGCCTGCCTCAAATATTCCAAGGCAAAGATTCTCTCGATAACAAAATGGGATAGGAGAAAAGGTTTACCCATGAAACCATATAATATAATCATTGTACCCTTTGTAAGAAGATACCAGTCTCCTTCTTTGGCACCTTCTACTCTTAGAATTTGTTTAGCCAAAGATGGAAATCTAGGGCACTCTCCATACATTATTTTCAACGTGGGTCTAAGGAATTCCAGGTTGAATCTTTAAAAATACTCACTACTTTTCAAATGAATTATCCAATAATAAACCAGTAAGGGTTCTCCATCATTGGTTTTGTCCCTGACTAAAACCCAAGGCATTATATCCTTAATGGTAGCATAAAACATCCATACCAAACTTGAGAAATACCTGAAACTAGGAGCATTAGAGCCCCTTTTCATACTTACCAATTGTTAATGTATTCTCTGGGTAAGAAAAGCTGGTCAGTTAAAATAAATCACCCTAGTACCTATTTCCTCTATACCTTAATCATACATTATTTTGTTAGAAATACAATAGTCTACAAAAATTTTCCATCCATACACCATTCTATTAGAATCTAGACCCTCCATACAGGCCAACACAGAGTACAACATAGGGTTTGTAAATTTATCAATAGAAATTATGACTTTAGGTAATTTCTTCATGGGCTTAGTATCAAGTATTTTATAAACCCATATCTTAAATGAATAATCATAATTATCTCGCTTCTCCAAGGAGTAATACCCATCCTGGTCAGTCACCTTAAATGGAAATATGCGATGATACTAAAAAGGGTTTTGCCCTTAGAGGTTTTCACTGCTTTGGCCATTGGGTCATAAAATTTAACTATTACAGCTATTAATTCTAGATAGGAATGAATAGAATCACAAATGTAAAAATATAGATAAGAAATAATAGCACATCTACCTTCCACAAACAGAGTAGCTCTCTTCTTGAATCTATCGTTAATGCTTCTTTTGACCCTTGTTCTCTTTGTAAGGATCATTTCAATATCTGTCATAGTTTATGCTCTATCGATTTATGGTGCCGCTACCCTTTTCTCTAGAGTTTCAAACTCTTGAGCATCCTTTGAATCCATTTTTATAGCAACAAAACTTCGTTCTCTCTATAATTTTTAGCAAAAACCTTAGAGTATTGTTTCACTTTTTACTGTTTTGTATATGCAATTAGCTACTAAATGAACCTTGTGTATGTTTTTTGTTTCTTTTATTTACTGGAGCACGTGTATCTTCCACCATTAATACATTTGCTAGAACACTTTCCAACTTCCACTCATTCCTTTCAGGGGCTCAACGGTGGCATTCTAAATTTTCATTGGCTAAAAATTCAAACTGCACTACCACCTCACTACATCTCTTCAACCACTCTTTGGTTCAAGTGCGAGTTCATTAGCATTGAATGTGAGATCTTTTCTCTTTTCTACATGTAGCACGATTTCAAAGTCACTTCTTTGCTTCCCATTAGTTTTTTAAAATTGGTAGGTCGAAGACATCTTCGATTCCGTTGATAATTAGCAAATTCCATGCGTGAATTATCACCTTGGTTCCACTCCATCATACCTTAGCTTTGAAAGGTCCCCATATTGGATATGCCTTTGCTTATTTTAATATTTTGCTCTCTTCATCATGTGGGATAAGAAAATTTGCACAATTCTACTGGGATCTCAGTGCATTTTTATGCGGATTCAGAAACACTCACCATTTCAGAGGAATTTACATGCATTCGAGTGTGGAATGGAACATTGCTAAATACTTTGTCAATATTTAGTCATTTTTGCAATTTTTTTCCTTTTTCCAATATTTTTTAAAGAAAACTAATTACAAAGTGCAGAAAGAAGGGAAAATATAATACAATATATATACATATATTACAGTGAGCTCATATTTCAAACATAGTAGAGTTTGATATGAAAACCATTTATTGGAATCGGTTGTATGTTCCCTTCTTGATCTATAAGTTAGAAAACATTGAACTCCTTGGCATCTACTATTCTGAATGGGCCATCCCAAAAATAATCAAACTTTTAATGCTTTCCCGACTTTGCTCTATCAATATTCCACCTAAGAACTGAATCTCCAACCTATAATTTTTTGAATCTAGATTTATTATGAAACCATAGCTTAATATCTTATGAATACTTTTGAAAATTTTCATATTCGTGAGCTCTATTCTCTTCAAGTTGTAGTAGGTAGTTCAACCTATTTTTTACTATATTTTCCTCTGACTCCTCCTTTGTATTTACAAGCTTAAGTGTTGAAATCTCCAAATGGATAGGTATTACTACCTCTTTGTCATACACTAGTGTATAAGGGGAAGTTAATGGACTTATTTATAGTAATCCTATCATCCCACAGAGCTTGGTCCAGTTACATTTGCCAACTTATTTTATTTTATTCAAGCAATTTCCTCAAAATCCTTAACAATTTTTTATTGGTAGATTCTACAAGCCCATTACCCTGTGGATAATAATTTGAAGTATTATTAAGAGTGATGTCATACTTGCTGGTAAACATAATATACTTCGATCCTATGAAAGCTAGACCATTGTCACTCATCGAGGCTTCTGGAACCCCAAACCTCAAAATCAAAATTTCCATGAAATTCATCACAACATCTTGAATTGATTTGTTAGTAGGAATAGCATCTACCCATCTGGTAAGATAATATGTGGTAGTTAAGATAAAATTATACTCTAATGAGGAATTAGGGTTGATAACACCTATGATGTAGAGTCCCTATTCTTTAAAAGTCTCTTCAAATTGTATGGGCTTGAGGGGGTGAAGCATTTCCTGTCCTTCCAACATATCTCTAACATTTCTCATGGGCCTTGGTGGCACTAAAAGCATCATTAAATATAGTAGACCAATAATAGTCTGCTCTTATGGTTTTCAAAGTTGTAACCCTGCCTAAGCTATGTCCACTAGCTGGTCCTCCATGGAACTCTTCAATGACTCTCTTTTGTTGATCATATTTTAAGAACTTTAGAAGAACTCCATCCAAATTTCTTTTTTATAGACCTTATAGTAGTAATACATATTTTAAATCATAAAGAATGTATCTCCTCCTTTGGGATGTATTTATATTGGGAGGGCATACTGTAGTTTGGAAATATTTGATCATCTGGTCTACCCAATCAGAGTTTGGAGTTTGTACTCCTTCCACCTGATCTTCTACTATTGCCTAACAAGTTATCACTTCTACTAATGTTGTAGCATTTGCTAGACCTTGGAATAGGGATATGCCTCTCACTAACTTGGTGGGATGTATTTCTACATAATATTATTAGATTTTGGTAATCCAACCAACACTTCTATATCCTAGTTCACCTTGTAGGATAAAAATTCTTACATCTAGATGAACCACATATACCAGGATCTTGCTCTGTACCAAGTATTGCCTGAAATTCTTCAATGAATTCATCACAACAAATACTTATATTTAAATAAATTTGTATTTGAATTCGTAGTCATGGAGTTTTTGGCTCTAAAATAATACAGGATGCTCTTCACCTTGATCATATTTTTGAGTAACCACTGAAGCATAACTTTCTTCAGATCCATACACATAAAGGATAAAATATTTACTAAAATATAGATTTACCAACACTAGGGATATTGCAATGGACTAATTTATAATATCAAAATATTATTTACTAACTTCAGTCCACTTGAAATCATCATTCTTCTTGAGTAACTTAGATATAGGTTTTAATTTCTATGCAAAATCATAAATGAATTTCTTGACAAAGTCGATTTGGCCCAAAAAATATTGCAAAGTCTTATTATTTGTAGGCAATGGAAGAGCAAGAATGGATCTGATTCTCTCTAGATCTATGGCCATACCTTCTTTGTATACCACATGACCTAGCATATTTCCTTCGTGAACTGCAAAGAATGATTTCTTAGGATTGAGTGAAATACCAAATTCTCTGCACTTTTGAAAGACCTACTCAGGTTGTGCTAAGATATCATGCTTATCATGGGAAAAAACAATCATATCATCCAAATAAATTATAATAAATTTTTTGATCAGTGCCCCATAGTCCATGGATCTTTGAAAGGTGGCTCTTGCATTGGACATCCCAAAAGATATTCTTTGGTAGGCAAAGGTGCCCCATTTTGTGGTGAATTATGTTTTGTATTGGTCTTCATATTTTACCCAAATCTGATTGTATCTAGAGTAACAATATAGTAATGAGAACCTTTCATCCCCTGCCACTACCTGTATAATTTGGTCAATATGAGGGAGGAGTTAGTGATCCTTAAGGGATGCTTGGTTAATATTTTTGAAATCTACACACAAGTGTATATCACCATTATTTTTCTCATGGGTACCAAGTTGGATATCCAGGTTGAATGTTTTATTGGATATATGATCCTAGCATTTAATAACTTCAAGAGATATTCTCTCATGATGGATTTGATCCTTGGATTTATAGACCTTTGCTTCTGCCTAAAAATCTTGGAATTAGGCTCTAGCTCAATAGTATGTTGGATAACCTTTTTTCATACACCTTAAGGTCTTCATATGACCAAGCCACAATGTCTTGATATTTTAGACATAAAGCTTTGATATCTTATGCTTCCCCTAGTGAACATCGGACTCCAACATTGAGCTTCTTTTTAGTACTAACTTCAACTTCTTTATAGATTTTTCATTGACTTTCATGTCTTGGGTTCTTAGGACCCTCCTAACGTAACTCTTAATCATATTATATATTATATTGTATTATAAAGGGACACATCACTTCACCATTCACACCTTTTAGATAAGATGTAAATAGGACAAGGAGGATGCTCCAAAGATCATCGAAGAACATTAATTTATTATATTGTGGGTTTATGCCTTTCAATACAAACTGTGATTCTATTCAAACAATGATTCCTTTCTGCATTCAATTCAGATTTCAAATTGCAAGTTCATAACAACTGGATTAGAGCTAAAAAGACCTAAAAAATTTTCCCCACCCCGCTCTAGTTACTGTCAGGCCATTACTCGGCAACGTTTTATTTTCAGCACACATTCTAACCATTACTGACGAAACTGTTACACAGTAGGCCATAGTCCCCAGCAAAGGTAGCATATAGAATTTTTTGGATAGCATCACGCATTACCAGAGTTAGAAAACCCCAACATCGAGTATAGGCGAGGAAAATATCATTTGATGGAACAAAGAGCAGCAAGTACGCAAAATTAAATGCGGCAAAGACAAACAATTTTTTTCGATAAAACTAATTTCTGCATATTCAACTCACTTATAAACCAACCACACCCTAAATGACCGAGGGAAGACGATATCAAGACACAACGAAGGAGATTGCGAAGCAGGTTTCAAAAGAAATTACGAAAGAACTCTCATAGTTTTCCAAGGAAATGAGAGACATGATGAAAGGAATGGCGTTTTGGAAGGACAATTTAGAAGATAAAATCGCTACCAAAATAGCAGACCTAACCATAAACATCACCAACTCGAATACAAATATATCCACTAAATTGGATGCTACAACCCATTCCATGGACTTAGTACAACAAAATTTGTTGCTCATGCAAAATGGACAACATAACACTATGCCACCACAACAAACATTAATAGGGGGACCACATACATCAATCCTTCCCTGTACCACAAAACTAGATTTTCCAAAATTTGATGGAGGCGAGCCCACAAATTGGATATATAGGGCAGACCAATAATTTGCCTTATATCAAATTCTAGAGATTCAGAAAGTCCGTATCACATCATTTCACTTGGAAAAAATTGCTACCCAGTGGTACCAATGGTATGAGAAAACAAAAAGACCGCCCACATGGATCGAATTCACAAAAAACTTAATATTGTGATTTGGCCCCACTAAATTTGAAGACTTCATAGGAGCCATCACTAAATTGTGGCAAACCTCCACCGTAAGGGAATACCAAGCACAATTTGAGAAATTGGCGAACCTTACAACAGGACTAGATGCATCATTCTTCCAAAGTTGTTTCATTAGTGGCCTAAAAGAAGACATTAGAATGGAGGTAAAAATACAAAATCCTATCGATATGATGCATGCAGTGGCATTAGCACAAATTATAGAAGAGAAGAACAATAACCAAAGGCAAATAGGAAGAGTTTTTTCAGGAAAAACACCAAATACCTACACCAGCCAAAAACTAAATAAGGTCATGCCAATTAAATGAATTAGCCAAGAAGAGCTAAAAGAAAGATGAGAAAAGGGCCTATGTTTCCACTGCGACGAAAAGTTTACCCCCAACCACAAATGCATCTCATCGAAATTATATATTTTGGACACAATTGATTGCACTCCCAAAGAGGAGGATGACATAGAAGTGGAAGTAATAACTGAGGTTGCAGAAGAAAACCAAGAAGATAAAACAAAAATATCCTTTAATGCATTAGCAGGATACTCAATTCCACAAACAATGAAGGTAAAAGGGTATTTTAAGAAACAAAACCCTATTGTGCTCTTAGACTCTGGTAGCACTCACAATTTTATAGATCCCATTTTGGCCAAACAAGCTAATTGCTTTATATATCCTTGCAATAACTTTGAAGTCATGATTGGCAATGGAGGAAAAATTGCATGTAAAGGCAAATGCAGATATATCAAACTCACGATAGGGGAATATAACATGAAAGCAGATATGTATGTAATACCATTAGGAGGATGTGATATTTTTTTGGAAGTACAATGGCTATGAATGCTTGGCAAAATTAAATGGGACTTTGAAGAGTTATGGATGCAATTTATACAAAACAACCAAACATACACAATTCAAGGTTTAAAAATAGGTCCCACACAAATCGTAAGTTCCCATAGAATGGAAAAGATTCTTTGAAAAGGAGGAAGAGGCATGGTTGCCCAACTATTTTCCTTGCAAAACACCATCGAAGAGCAACCAGAGGCACCCAAATTAATAGAAATCCTAGAGAAACATGATAAAATATTCAAAGAACCAGAGGGATTACCTCCACAACGAAGCCATGATCATGCTATTCAATTACTTCCGGGACACCAACCTCCAAATATTAGACCTTACCGATATCCATACTTACAAAATATGGAAATAGAAAAATTAGTACAAGACCTACTAAGGGCAGGGGTCATTCGACCTAGTAGAAGTCCCTACTCTTCGCCAGTCATACTAGTAAGAAAAAAGGATGGATCATGGCACCTATGCGTGGATTTTCACGCTCTCAAAAAAATAACGATTAAAGACAAATTTCCTATTCCAATCATTTATGAACTACTCGATGAACTAAATGGAGCCGCATACTTTTCTAAACTTGATTTATGATCAGGTTACCATCAAATTCAAGTTAAGGAAAGCGATATACCCAAAACTGCTTTTCGCACCCACGAGGGACATTATGAATTCTTGGTGATGCCTTTTTGCCTCACTAATGCTCCATCCACATTTCAAAGTCTTATGAATAAGGTATTTTCTCCCTTCCTTCAAAAATTTATTTTAGTTTTCTTTGACAATATTTTGATTTACAACAAGACATGGGAAGAGCACTTAACACATATAGCACAAGCACTCAAAATATTGGAAGAAAATCAATTATACGCAAAGCAATCAAAGTGTTCCTTTGGGAAATAGGAAATTGAATATCTTGGACATATTGTCTCCAAGGAAGGAGTTAAAGTAGACCCCTAAAAAATTGAATATGTGGAAAATTGGCAAATTCCAAAAACTCTAAAAGGGTTGTGTGGGTTCTTAGTATTAACGGGCTATTATCGCAAATTTGTTAAAGATTATGGGAAAATAGCAGCACCCTTAACAACCCTACTTAAAAAGGATGCCTTCATATGGTCTCCAAAAGCGAATGAAGCTTTCATGAATTTGAAAAATGCCATGTGTACCACCCCCGTCCTAGCTATGCCAGATTTTTCCCAACCATTCATTATTGAAAGTGACACTTCTGGATTGGGAATGGGAGCGATGATCATGCAAAATGAGAAGCCCTTAGCCTTTACTAGTAAAAAAATTTCTAAAAAGAATTTAGCACATTCCACTTATGAAAAAGAAATGTTAGCTATGGTCCATGCTATCCAACATTGGAGACCATACCTTATTGGAAAACATTTCATTATCCGCACCGACCACCATAGCCTAAAATACCTTCTTGAACAACAGATAACCACTCTAGAAAAACAAAAGTGGGTAACAAAACTATTAGGCTATGATTATGAAATCATCTACAAAAAAGGGAAAGATAACATGGTTGCGGATGCACTTTCCAAAAAGTTCAAAGAAACTTCACAATTACATGCTTTTTCCTGCCCCATCCCTACATGGATCAAATAAGTCAAGGATGAATGGTACGTGGACCCTACTATACACACCATAATTCAACAACTACAACAAAATCCCATGAGTAAACCCCACTACTTTTGGCAATGTAACATGCTCCATTACAAAGAACGTCTGGTCCTCTCACCTACACCGGTTTATCGTCCAAAGCTTCTACATGAGCTACATGCTACACCTACTATAGGCCACTCTAGATTTCTAAAAACCTACAAAAGAGTGACTAAATCATTTTATTGGCGAGGGATGAAAAATGATATCAAGAAGTTCGTCAATGAATGTGAAACATGCCAAAGAAATAAAGGTGAAATAGTAGCAACATCGGGCCTTCTTCAACCTCTACCCATACCAACCAGGACATGGGAGGATATTTCAATGGATTTCATTGAAGGTCTTCCAAAATCCATAGGAAAAATGATGATCCTAGTGGTGGTAGATCGTTTATCTAAATACGCCCATTTTTTTCCAGTAGCTCACCCCTATACCGATAGTACTATTGCTCAAATATTCCTTGACAATATTTTTAAATTACATGGCATGCCTTCTATTATCGTTAGTGATCGTGATCCCACTTTCACTAGTAATTTTTGGAAGGAATTATTTAAACTCCAAGGTACGCGACTTTGGATGAGCTCCGCTTACCACCCACAAACGGATGGTCAAACTGAAATTGTCAATAAGTGCTTAGAAACCTATCTTCGATGCTTTATTTCCACCAAACCCCTTCATTGGGTTAAATGGATTCCACTAGCTGAATGGTGGTATAATACCACATATCACACAACCATAAAAATGACCCCTTTCAAAGCATTATATGGCCAATCACCCCCATCTCTAACCTCTTATCTTCCAAGAAGTACAAAAGTACCAGTTGTAGATATGGAGCTGGTCACTCGATATAATATCATTCACGCTCTGAAGAACAATCTACATATCGCTCAACATCGTATGAAGCAAGAAGCAGACCAACATCAAACTGAAAGGGTTTTTCAAGAAAGGGATATGGTATTTCTCCGTCTCCAACCATATCGTCAAACTTCATTGAAAATAAAAGGGTCACAAAAATTAGCACCAAAATTTTATGGCCCTTATAAAATTCTACAACATATTGGACCTATTGCATATAAACTTGAATTACCAGAATCTTCCAAAATCCATCCGATATTTCATGTTTCTTGTCTTAAATCCGTAATAGGCATTAACATCGTTACGCAAACTCAACTTCTAGAATTTTTAGATAATGGAGCTCTTGTGGTTGAACCAGAAGCTATTCTAGACCGACGTATGCACCGCATTCGTAACTGCACCATCACCGAGGTATTAATTCAATGGAAAGGTCTACCTCTAGAGGATGCTACATGGGAGATGCTCCACTAGATTCAACAACAATTTTTGCAATTCCAGCTTTAAGGACAAAGATTTTTCAGAGGAGGATGGCATGTTAGGACCCTCCTAAACGTAACTCTCAATCATATTATATATTATATTGTATTATAAAGGGACACATCCCTTCACCATTCACACATTTTAGATAAGAAGTAAAAAGGACAAGGAGGATGCTCCAAAGATCATCGAAGAACATTAATTTATTATATTGTGGGTTTCTGCCTTTCAATACAAACTGCGATTCTATTCAAACAACGATTCTTTTATGCATTCAATTCATATTTCAAGTTGCAGGTTCATAACATTGGTCATTTTTCTATCCTCACTATCAAATAAGTTATCAAGGGTTACTAGCCCTCTAGGGATGTGATTTTTATTTAGTTGGATAATGTCTTGTTGATCAATTTATTATGAATATTCTTCTTGGATAGTGGAAAGACATGCTTCTCTCACCAGAAAGTCAATTATTTGTTCATCACTTTCAAAAACATGTTAGAAAATCTGTTTATTTTGTACTGCAGGTTTGAAAATCATTTTTATTCCCTTGGATTTCTTGATTCCAAAGTCTATAGAAGGGTTGAAGTTAGCTTCCTTTGTTTCTAATGAATCTACCAGAGTATTCTTTTCTCTAGGAATAAAATTTAAATTCAGGGCATAAATGGATTCCATCAGATCCAATACCCTATTTTTGTAAGATTTTAGGTAATGGTGCTTACTGCTGCATCTATTTCTTACTTTATGGACTATCAACTCAGAATTGCTATATATGTTCAAAATATTAATGCCCATACTTTCTGCTTGTATCAATCCAAGGAACAAGGCTTCATATTTTGCATCATTATTTGTACATGACCATGTTAGTATGTAGGCAAAATTCTTTATCCCCTCTTATTAGGACTATAAAACCACACCAGCTCCTACACCATTTCTACATTTAGCACCATCAAAGTGCATGAACCATGTTTCTTTATCTCTAAGATATTGACTGGATATAGCAAGGATTTTCTTCTCTGATTCAGTTGAGATGTTGTATGTTCCCATACTAGTTCCAAACTAACTATAATTCTCTCTAAAAGGTAACTCATCCTCAATATCGAACTCCTCAATGTTTTCCACTAGCTCAAATTCTTCAAGGGGATTAATATTGTTGTAGCACCCTAAAATTGGCGCAGTAAAATTGGAATAATTACATTCACCTTAGTAAATAAATTTAAATTCAAATTTAACCTCCCAAACCACCCGTTAACCACCGAGAAACCCGTTTCCTCATTTTTTGTGACATTTTTAGCAGTTTTTTTGACCGTTTGACGATATCATCTCCGATCAGACGATATCGTCCCAGATTTGACGATTTCGTCTGGACTAGAACGTCCAGACGATTTCATCGCAAAACTAAATTTGCATAGTTGGAATCCGTTCCAACGGGTCTCCAATCCGGGCAGAAGCGTGTCTACGCCATTGGGACCCTTCCCCCGTTGGAGATCTCCCAAATTGGGATGATCTCCAACCTCCCAACAACTATCCTATGCCTATTTAACTCTAAGGCTTTTCCCTCCCCAACCCCTGGCTGAATTTTTATGCAAATTGAAACCTTATGCTCTAAAACATCGTAATTCATATTTTGCATTAGTCCTATAGTCATTTCATTGCAGGTACACCATTGGTTTTCAACCGGAGCCAGCACCTATCACAGCCGACGAACCTATCAAGATCGGAGGCGATCTCGTCAAATTCGGGACGATCTCGTACTGATGCGAGACGATTTTGACTGCAGCACACATCGAGGCAATCAGTGCCTGGAGTTTGCTCTTTTGTCTCTTTTCTCTGTCATTTTATGTTATAAATTAGATTTTTTATTCAGTTTTTATACTATATTGCATTTGGAGTTCACCCATTTTGTCTAGTTTGCATATTAAGATCATATTTTGCTATCTAAACATAGTTATTTGCATTTACTTTTGTTCTTGTATATTGTTCAACACTCATATTAATATTTTACATAGTTTGCCCCTATTTGCAAAATATAATTTCTTGTGCTCCGCATCTGTTTGCTGTTTTGCAGGTCTCTGATGAATTCATCTGACGAATTCATCAGATTGCAGACGATCTTGTCAGTTTAGACAATTTTATCAAATTGAAGGCGATTCTGTTGAATTGCAGACGATCCAAACTGCTTTAAGCTTCAAAAACTCCATCAGACTTCCGGATCAGGTAATCTTCATTGGCCTCCTGCAAATTCTTTATTTCTGTTTTCCTTTCTATTTGTTGTATGCATTTAAATTGCATTTTCATGTAGTTTAAGTTAGAATCATTCGGCCAAACCTAGGATGAATGTTTAAAAATAAAACGAACTCATCAAAAATCATTCCCAAAACCTAGGCGTGGAAACTGCCATCAAATGTTTCCTGGTGAACCCACCATCCGTCGAAAAATCACCAAAATGCACCTCCCTTGAGAGGCGGGACCTTCGCAAAGTCCTCTCGTCCGAGGTACCGCACCATCCTTTTCCCATCCTCCTTTCGGGCGTGGATCCAATAGCCTGAAGGTAGGGGTGCGAAAAATTTGGAGCGATACATTTTGGTGAACCCGACGTGAATGCATCATAACCTTTTGAACAAAAACAAACAAAGACAAAAAAAAAAAAAAATTAGAACAACTAAATCTTAGATGCATTTTAAAACATTTAAGGTTCAAAATCATGTTTAGATGGTAGCTCCTAAAAAGAGGTTAGCAGTTACTATAAACGTAGTAAACCAATTAGCGGCCATAGAAGTTAATTCTATCCTTAGTGTCCCTGAAGCAAGTAGAAATCAATCCTTGTGGGACGAGCTTATCAGGAGACTTAGTATCATTTCATCTAGGTCCACACAACTTAAACAGATTAAGAGGCTAGTCTTGGATAGAATCCTGGATCCTCATCAATTAGTGTTCTATCATGAACTTCAGAGAGCTTGCCATAGGTGGTTAGCCTATAGGAGAGCTTTAGTATCTTCAGAGTTGTTCAACTTCGAGGAATACCTTGAGAATGCATACATTGTACACCGATTCCTAGGCCTTGTAGAGGACCAAGAAGTTGTTCTCACGGATAGGGAAATATGGAGTAGAGTTCCGCGAGTTGTGCTATATCGAGATATTTCCATGAGCTTTACTTTTATCAACCGGCATCTGAGATAGACAATATTACCATAGCCCTTTTCATCAAATTCTTAAAAGAAAACTTTCAATTTGAAGAAGAACATTTCATGACCCCTAAACAGCTTGAACCTATTAATGATATTCATAAATTATTCATAGAAGATTAGTTCATCTACTTTCAGCCTTATTATTATTGTGTGCATTTATTGTTTCATTTGCTATCTTTATTATATTGTTTCAAAGAAAAACTAAAAATCAAAAAAAAAAAAAAAAAACATAGTAAAAAACTTAAACATTTCATTTACAATATTGCATTAGGTATATATAAATATATACCTTTTAATTTGTTGCATATATATATATATATATATATATATATAATATATAAAAAAAATTATATATAAATATATATATTTGTTGAAGTCAAAACTTAGCACCATGACTAAACTTAGGAATGGTAAAGAAATTTTAGGAGAAGGAGAAGATTGGCTACAAAATACAACTAAAAACCCAAATGTCCTTCTTGGAGATACAAATCCGGAAGGTGAAACTCTAGGTCAATCAGATGAAGACTTAGGTGAAGATAAGGAACAAGAAGGAAGTGTTAAAGAATCTTCGTCCCCTAGAATAGCTCCAAATGGAGGCATCACTTTTGACAATGCAGAACATTTTCAAAAATTTCTTAATCAACATATCGACATCCTTAATGTGGCAGTCCGTATTGATAAAGGGGAAATTAGTGATGCTCAAATAGCCTTAGAACGGGTGCTTGATATGCAAACTAATCCCTTGTCTTTCATTGATCAAGAAAGTGATAAGGGTGGACCATCTAATGCGAATATGGTCACTATAGCCCAAGCCATGACCAAACAACAGGTCACCCAACCTCCTAAGCAACCTGTTACTCAACCTAAAATCACTCCCGCACAAAATAAAATTCCCTTCACTACTTCCTTCCTCCAAACAGTTGAGCAAAATGCTTTAAATAGACAAAAATCTAAAACAAAGCCAAATACAAACTTTCAACAATCTACAATACAACACAATCCAACTTCAAAACTCCTCCATAATATTTTTCCTACCAATGTTTTACACAATAGTAACATGGCATCTAATCTGCATGTTCCTCCATCCTACGCCCATAACACTTATGTCAATGCCCCACCGAATCAATATGGGGGGCAAACTAGTAGTTTGGAAGCTATGGTGAAACAATTGGCTTCACGTATGGACAGATAGATCCCTACGCCCCGAAATTATCGAGAGATTTGTAGCCAACCATTGGATCCCATAGTGGTAGCTCAACCATACCCTAAACATTTTCCCATGCCCGTCCTGCCTATCTATAAAGGAACCGAAGATCCCATAGAACATCTTCGCATGTTTAGGATAGCATGTCACGACATATCGCATAACGAATTGCTATTACTAAAAATGTTCCCTAAAATTTTAGGTGGAATGGCGTTAGAGTGGTATTATCAATTACCCACTCATTCCTTAAGAAACTTTGAAGAAAGCAATTTGAGTCATTTGTTCATCAATTTAGTGCCTACATCGAGAGGCATGTAACTATTAAAGACCTATACAATTTAAAACAAGATAAAGACGAATGTTTTGCTGATTTCTTAGCAAGATGGAGGCAATTGATAGGAAAACTGCACTTTGTGCTACCCTATAGGGAAATTTTAGACATTTTCATTAACAATTTACAAGAACAACTTTCTTATGAGCTATCAACAACTACTTTGACTACCTTCGATCAAGCTATAGACTTAGCTCGAAGAGTAGAAGATGCCCTCATTAGGAGAGGCCAACTTAGAAAGAAGGATGATGAGAAAACATCTAGAAATCAATATAAAAACAAACAGGTTGTCGGTGATGGAGTCATTGACAGTAGAAATGTTGCTAATGTCAATGCAACAAAAACAAAAAAAATCATCTTGAAACCTCCCGATAAGCCTCCTCGAGAGTTCACTAGATTAAACCAACCTTTATCAACTATTTTACCTCAACTTCTTGAAAGAGGTTTAATCCAACTGCCAGCTATCCGAGAACCTGACCCAAGCATACCCGGATATAGAGCTAATTTGCACTGTGATTTTCATAGAGGTCTTGGACATTCTACCAACGCTTGTAAGAGATTGAAACATAAAATACAAGATTTGATTGACAATAATGAAATGGAAGTGCAAGCCTTCCAACCTAAACAAAACCCTTCTAATAATACCCAAAAGATTGTTCCCCAAAATCAAAATCAGAATGCCAATAAAACTTTAGACATATTTCAACACCCTTTACCAAGACATGGTAAAGAGGTAGCCAATCAAATTGAACATCACAATGTTCCCCCTCCTACCCGATATGTAGGAACCATTAGCGGGCAATTACCTGTTCAGGACTCTCACACATTCGACACAACCTTATCCCTGGTTACAACCGAGGCCCTTACATAATTTTCAAACTTCGATTCTAGCGATATAGAGTCGGATAGTGAGAGTGAAGTAGACACCATTTAATCGAATAGTTCTAAAAATGAATCGGATCCTATTCAACCTATCACGAGATGCTAATGTTCCGGAAGAACCATTTCCCGGAAGAGTCACTACTCGACCTTCTTCTAATGAAGTCATTCCTTATGAACAAGCCATAAACTCTCAACCGAGACCCTTTCAACGTCATCACTATAACATTGTAGGTACCATCGGAGTCGTCACTCGACAACAAGCTCAAAATCCCCAACAAGAGCCAAACCAGAACGATGGATCAGCTCCATTTGTTCTGAAAAATCCTAATAAAGGAAATCATGCTCCTATTGTTCAAACTAAACCTCCTTACAACATTAATGAGCAATTGTCTAATACCATCGCCAGAATCTCCCTTTTAGATTTATTAAGATCCTCCCCCACCCATAGGGATGAATTGATGCTTACTTTGAGCCAGATGATGGTACCTCAAAACATCCAACCCGAAGCTATGGACAATACTATCATCACGCGAGAGATTGATTGTATTGACTTTCGGGATAAAGATATCCCACAACACAGTTTACACAAGGATAATCCCTTGTATATTACAGCTTTAATTGGGGATGTAGCTGTCAAACGAGTCTCGATTGATAATGGCTCATCTCTAAACATCTGCACCTTTGACTTCTACCAACGATTTGGTTTTAGAAGTGATGAAATGAAGAAGACTGATATGATTATCAAAGCCTTTAATGACGAAACACAAGAAACGTGTGGAGTCATTACCCTCCCATTGCAAGTTGGTCCTAGAACCCTTGAGACAACTGTGTTTATTGTACATTGCCCAGCATCGTACAATATACTTTTGGGTTGCCCTTGGATTAACGCCATGCGAGCAGTCCCATCAACTTTACACCATTGTGTTAATTTTGAGTTTAAAAATCAGTTGGTCACTATTCATGGTGACCCTAGACCTATTGATATGTGCGCATTGGCAGAACCAGTTGGAGTGCAATTTTTCCCTGCTCTGTCATCCACATATCCTACTTCTTCTTCATCTCAAACTGTGAGATATAAACCCATCACTCCATCTATTCCTCCTCCATTAACTTCATCTTCCCATATAGATCAATCACCTTCTAAACAAATTACTGTAAAACTTCAAAAAGCTCTTAAAACTACAACCAATTCTTCAAGTTCTAATCCCATAAATTCAAAACCTTCACACATCTACATACCTTCCACATCTCAAGCATAGGTAATAAGCCTTCTACATCTTATCCCTTTCTAATGATCTTTTACTCTACAACCTTAATCAGAAAAAAGAATGCTTTCATGCAAGTTCGACCTTTTTCCGCCTCTCCCGTACTTTGGCCTCCCACAACATGGGAAGAACCCTAGAAAAAAACCCTCATGATGGATAGCTCGGTGCAACCAACGATTTTAAAGCAAACCCAGATGCTTAAAAGGGATATAAAGGAAAGGCTTAGGACCTTTCCAAAATGGCATGAAAGAACCTCGAGGTAGAACCATGGCCCCATTGGTGTGGGCCTATTACCTAGTAAGGGTCAACCCTTTACTTTTGAGGATGATGATCATCTCATATGCTATCAAGACTATTTGGATAGACATGTTGAATTACCTCTTAAAAATCCATCATTTTCATGCAACATGCTATCCATAGCATACCCTGAAATGATTGCTGACCCCGATGAAGAGTTGGAAGGAGATATCTTCCATGATGTCTCTGTTGAAGAGATGTTGTACAACGGGTTTTATTTTGATGGTTCTATACCAACCATAGCTCAACTTGAGGCCGTTGACCCTCAGAACGAATTATCTAAATTAACTTTACAAGAATTACAAGAGTTGGGTGTTTCACCTGCCCCACCTAATTTTGAAAGAGATCTACACATGGAGGTAGAAAATGTCATTAAAATTAATATTGGAACTGAGGACAACCCTCACATAATCAACATTGGAGCAGAACTAAGTCAAGAAAAACAAGAACAATACATTGCATTTCTTAAAGAGTATGAAGATGTCTTCGCTTGGACATATGAAGATATGCCGAGTCTAGACCCTTCTGTAGTCATGCACCATCTAGTGGTCCATCCGGATGCTAAACTTGTTAAACAAAAACTTAGAAAAATGCATCCCAAAGTGGCTCTGCTAGTCAAAGGGGAGTTAGAAAAACTCCTAAATGTTATCTTCATACAAGCTATTGATTATGCTGAATGGATCTCCAATGTAGTTCCAGTCACCAAGAAAGAAGCCACCAAAGTTAGGGTTTGCACAGATTTCAGAGATATTAACGTTGCATGCCCTAAAGATGACTTTCCTCTTCCAAATATGGATCAAATTATTGATTTTATTGCCGAAAGTGGGATGATGTCCTTAATGGACAGATTCTCCAGCTATAATCAGATCAGGATAGCTCCTGAAGACCAGGCTAAAATAGCCTTCATTACCCCCTGGGGTACCTTTTGTTGGAAAGTGATGCCCTTTGGCCTAAAGAATGCCGGGGCAACTTATCAACGGGCTATGACCTACATCTTTCATGATATGATGCATGATATCCTACATGATTATGTAGATGATATTATACCGTGCTCTCTTATTGAAGATCATCATTTAGACGATTTAAGAAAAGTTTTTAATCGATTACGAGAATATCTCATTCGATTAAATCCAGCAAAATGTATATTCGGAGTTAAATCCGGCAAGTTATTAGGGGTTTTAGTTTCTTTACGTGGTATCAAAATTGACCCTCTCAAAATTGCGGCTATCACTGATATGCCCGCACCCACTAATATATCTGAATTACGAAGTTTACAAGGTAAACTTCAAGCTATCCGTCACTTCATTGATAAGCTGGCGGACAAAAGCTGGTCCCTTTCTTAAACTCCTTAAGAAGGACGTCCCCTTTAATTGGGACACAGAATGTAGAGAAGCTTTTGAACTTCTCAAGCAATATCTCCTTAAACCTTCGGTGCTTTCACCGCCTAAATCTGATCGCCCATTTCTTCTATATATTTTTGCCTCAGATTCTGCCTTAGGAGCTATGTTAGCTCAGCTTGATGATGAAAAATGAGAACGTGCTAATTATTACATTAGCCGCACCTTCATCAGTTATGAAACCCGCTATACAACATTAGAGAAGTTATGTCTACTAGTCGTGTTTGCTACGCAAAAATTACGACATTACATGCTTAGCCAAAAAACGTATGTCATTGCCAAATATGATCCTTTAAGATATCTCATGAGTCGACCTTATTTATCGGGTCGCATAGCCAAGTGGGTTCTTGCTCTAAGCGAGTTTGATCTCACCTTCATAGGACAAAAGTCTATTAAGGGTCAAATCATAGCAGATCAATTAGCTGCTGCACCCTTAGAGTCTACTCATCCCCTCATTATCGAGTTTCCTGATGAATGCCTTCAATTAGAGGCAGACCTTGTTGAACAATGGTCCTTATACTTTGATGGAGCCCGATGCATGAGTGGGGTTGGTGCGGGTATTATTTTAATATCTCCACAAAAACATCTTATTCCTCTGTCCTTCAAACTAACCTTTGCTTGCACCAACAATACTGTTGAGTATGAAGCTCTAATCCTTGGATTACGAGCTGCTTTAGCGCTTAAAATTAAAAACCTCTTAGTTTTTGGGGATTCCCAATTGGTTATAAACCAAATTAATGAAGTTTATCAGACCAGAGATGATAAACTTCACCCATATAAGGCCTATGTTTTACAACTAATGGCCTTGTTTGATCAAGTTACCTTGGAAGCCATTCCTCGAACTAGCAACCGTGCAGCCGACGCCATGGTCGCTGCTGCATCTCTCTTGCCCTTGGAGTTAGACGATGAATATGCTACTATCATCATTCATCGACTCCAGGAACCCACTTCACATAAGTCATGCTTAGAGCCTTTGGATGTGTTTCTAATCAAGGAAACCACTCCTGAACTCTGGTATACAGACATATTTGATTTCCTCCAAAATGGGACTTTCCTGCTAATTATAATCGCAACCAACGATCGGTTATTACGTCGACGAGCAAGTCGATTTGTAATCATTGGCAATACTTTATATAGGAGATCTTTTGAAGGTATCCTATTAAGATGTTTAAATTTAGAAGAGTCTAAATCAGCCTTGAGTGAAGCCCACTATGGATCTTGTGGAGGACACTTTAGTGGTAGCGTCATTGCTAAAAAGCTCCTTCGGATAGGATACTTTTGGCCTACCATGGAAACGGATGCACATGAATATGTGCGCCATTGCGACAAGTGTCAAAAACATGCTGACCTTGTCCATGCGCCTACACAAGAGCTGCAGGCTATTTCTTCTCCTTGGCCCTTTTCTAAATGGGGCTTGGATATTATTGGTAAAATTAATCCTGTGTCTTCTGATGGACATAAGTTCATCATAACCGCCACTGAGTATTTCACGAAGTGGGTTGAAGCTATGCCTTTAGCTTCCTGCATTGGTTCACAAGTCTCTAAATTCATTTTTAATCAAATCATCTACAGGTTCAGAATTCCTGCAAATCTCATCTCTGACAATGGAACTCCATTCAAAAATAAAGATGTTAAAAAATTATGTCAAAAATATAAGATTCAACATCGTTGGTCTACTCCCTATTATCCTCAGGGTAATGGTCAAGCAGAAGCTTCTAACAAAACTCTAATCAAAATTCTCAAAAGACTAGTCAATAAAACTAGTCGTGACTGGCATATTCAATTATATCCAGCCACTGTGGGCTTATCGAACTAGTGTTCGAACCCCCACGAGCACTTCATCATTTGTTTTGGTATATTGTGCCGAAGCAGTTTTTCCATTTGAATTAGAAGTTCCTTCTTTGGCTCTGCTACTTCAAGACACCAAAGTAGGAGATGAATATCGCGCTGGCAGACTCAGTCAGCTGGAACTCCTAGACAAAAAATGCATCAATGCTTTAGAGCATCTTCGTGCATACCAAAACAAGCTTAAAAGAGCATATAATAAGAAAGTTCGTCATCGATCCTTTGAGATTGGCGATCTTGTTCTAAAAGAAAATCAAAAAAATACAAATGCAACCAACGAACTGAAAGGTAAATTTGAGCCCAACTGGCTTGGACCATACATCATTACCGCAAAATTTGAATTAGGAGCATATAAATTATCTACCTTAGATGGTAAAGAACTTAAAGAACCCATGAATATTTTACATCTCAAACGTTATTATGCATAAATTTGATTATTTCATCCATGTATATATTTGTTCAAAATCATTATCTTGTATTCTTTTCACTTTATTCAAAAAACCTCAAAAACATTCATAAAATCTTCAAAAATCTTTAAAAATATTTATTGCATTTATTTTGTAAAGTTCCTTTTGCTTTAAAAACAAAAATCAACATAAAAATCCAAAAACAGCTATATGCTTGACTCTTTCGAAACCAAAACAATATACAGAATAAAGAGAGAGTCAATATTCTCAACACTTTCTCAAAATTATTATTTTCTTACAATTATTGCAATTATATGTTTCAACTTATTTTGGATAAAATTAACATTTATTTTGAATCCCTCACTTGCACACTCACACAATAAATATCTTGATTTTATCTGGCATGATTACTAATCTCTCTTATATCAAAGTTCACAAAAATCAATTAAATAAAGTTTGAGCATAGAGAATTGATCTTGGTATTTACTTAAACCAAGCACATCTTTTCACAATAAAATGATTATATTTGTAATTTCCATGTTTTGCTACATAGTAGAACTGATTTCTTGGGTGAAAAGTTTCCCCTTGCTATCCTATCATGCACATGGTCTAGAATATTTGAGAATTGGCAAAAGGACAAGCTCACCCCTACCCAGAATAAAAATCCCTTGCTCTACAGCTAATCCGAGCAAGTATCCCTAGCAAAGAAAAAGAAAAAGAAAAAGCAAAGAAAAATTCAAGAAAAAGAGAAAAGAAAAATGTTCTTTTATATCATTACAACAATGTTCCAAGCATTATCAAGCAAAAGAAAAATAAGCAAAGTTCAAAAGAAAGCAAGAAAAGCAATAAAATCCCTTTCCCTACCCTTTGAAAAGAAAAGAAGGGTGAATGAGCTTGAATCCCTGGAATTCTCAATTATTCAAAAACTGTGAGGTAAGCCCCATAACAGGTGGTTTGTGCCCAACTTGCTTGGCCTTGGGTAACTCCTAGCGTGGCGATATGTCTATCACATTAGCGACCTTATTTTGTACAGACCTATGTCTGCTCATGGATTAGCTAGCTCTTGATAATCCGATCTACATAGTAGCCTAGTATGGTTATATGCATCTACATCATGGTTAATGAACACTTAGTTGGTTTATTCAAATCACTTGTATCATAGTATCTTGCTCAAAGCAGTAGCTTGAACCATACAATTGCACACATATTTGTATTTGAGAGATTTTGTCTATCATTATGATAAATCAAGATTGGCAATGAATTCACTTATGCACATGGGATTCCTTATAAATCTAATTTTTGTCTTCAAAATACTTTGAAATATTATTTTGCAACTTGTTTGGAATAATCAAGTACAATTATTTAACAACATATCATATATATCTTATCGAATTTCCGTAACGATGGTATAATTCCAAAACCAAAATTGGAATTTTATGCTTAGCGCAAATCCTCATTTTCATCTTTTCTGTTCATAAAAAATCAATCATGTAATCAAACTATCTATTTTTTTTTTTTTTTGTGATTTTCGCGATGATGGTATAAGTCTATACCTACATATTCTATGCCTAGCGCAAACCATTGTAACAATATTTTTTCCCAATTTATCAAAATTCATAAAAACCATATGACTTCATTTTATTACACAAATTATGCTTTTCAAAAGCAAACACATTTTTATTATTTCATATCATTATGTCAACCTTTGCATTTTGCAATGATGGTATAATTCTTAAGGAATTATTCAACAAATTTTATCACACTTAGGAATTTATGCCTAGCAAAAATCATTTTACAATATTTCATGCATAATATTTTCATGGAAATCTAAAAACAAACCATCATCATCATCATTTGCATCATCACAACAAAGTCTTAAGACAGTCTCTTAAGCACTCTTTTCTTTTAACAATATTTCTATCCTGGGACTAGCTTGACAACCGAGTGAGCAGCGACTCCATGAAATGGTCTATAATAGCGACAATGTCCTTTGAAATTATTGTTAGAAATCTCTTTTTATTTTTTATCACATTTCATTACAACCAATCAATTTGTTACATCAGATTATTTCATTTAAAATATTTAAAGCATGACATCCAAGTTATAATTTTTTCCCAAACGACATAATTACATGAATCATCAATAAAATCATTACATCAATCAACTCAATCAATAAATCAAACATAAAAAGCATCATAAGCATCACATAAGACAAGTCATATGATCAAAAATATCTCATCTATATATATCAACGAGAATATATACATCATCAAAACTGGATTGGTATGCCACAATGCGTACCTCGGCATACTCAATCCTCTATCAATACAAGTATAATACAATATCAGTGGCAATATCCTGCCCTCTAGCCTCGAGAGCCTCTAGAGCTCTCGGCCTCATCTCCTCCCCCGCCCTACCAAGGACAAGGTGGTCCCATCATAGTATGTGTGGTACTACGAGTCCTCATCATCGACCGGGATGAGCTCCTCGTCGACCCTGTCTTGATAGGATCTGCTATGGCAGGTGGCAGCTGTACCCTCTGGCCCTCTAGCACCGCTTGGTAGTATAGCGCCTAATAGAATGTGATCAAAGAAACCGACCGCAGCAGCTCCTGAGTGCTTACCCATTCGCCTCGTGCCCTAAGACAAGCATTCTCGTCTCGTAGCTACGACACCTCAACCTGGTGTTGTGCAGCTGCATCCTGTAACATCTGCACCTGAGCTCGCAGATGATCTCTCTCTGCCCGGAGAGTAGCCATCTCGCTACTCTCTCCAATGTCCACACCCTTGCCCTTATCAGGCGATGGTGGCCTCTGTGGAGATGAGGGTCTCGCCTCCCTCCTCTCCCTCTCCCTCTGCCGTGGCCTCTCCTGTGCCTGTGGCCTCCTCTGCTCTCCTCTGCCGTGACCCCGGGCTACCTCTACCACCGCCTGGCATCGCATCCCTATCCGACGTACAACTATGTGGATCGGTCCCTGAGCCCTCGTCATTCGAGGAGGGCGGATGCTTGCATACCAGGCATCGTAGCCATCGGCTACCCCTACGTCGTCCCCATCCATCGGCTGAATGGGGGCATCGTCCGCATCCTGACTCTAGAATCACTGCATATCTGGAGCCCCACTGACTGTGGTGTTATCCCGAATAGTCCAGGAAAACTCATAATCCCTGAGAGATGGGATCCCCTGCTGTAGACCGAACTATCGCAAAACCCGGTCATAGCGATGGACCTCCACCTCTCCCCTCTCCATCCATATCCAGTAGACTCGCCTGATGCGAGCCAGCTCCTGTGCATCCTCTGGCCACCCTGGATGCTCTCTCCATGGCCTCTAGGTGATCTGGTCTGGGACCAAGTCATCCAGTAGTCTCCGGGACACCGACAGGTCGATCCGTCATTGTGCCCCTCTCCGGAGCCACCAGTAGAAGACTCGGGGCCTCTCCCCGTCAACCCCTATTAGTGGAAGCCCTACCGGCCTCCACACCGCAATGTGCTCCCAACACCAAACCTATAGGAGCGATGTCATAACCAGACATCGGTCGCCCTTGTATATGACCCCATGCAGGATCCTATACAACCGGCATAGAACAAAGCTGCCCCAAGAAAATTTGTAGCCATGGTCGTGCATGTCGCAGATCACATCTGCTAGCATCCATGGTACCCTGCATCCGCTCTGGTGGCACAGCAGAAGTCCACCAACTACCCCAGCCAAAACTCGTGTCAGTGTAGATGCCCCAGGCATCTGGCGTAGTGCCTCGATGTTCACTCTACCCTTCTCCAGGGCGAAGCTCGGGTCACCGCAGAGTCGTCCCATCGCGTGGCCCTGATTGGCCATAGGTGTGATCATCCTCCCTTGTATGGAGATTCTAAGAATCCTCCATACATCCTCTAGTGTGGGAGTCATCTCCCCTATCGGTAATCGGAAGCATGAAGAGCCCGGGTACCACCTCTCTGCTAGGGCCGTCAGTAGCCCCATGTCAATAGAAACTTGTGGCATCTCTGCCACATGTAGTAAGCTGGCCTGTGCCAGCTGATCTCGCTCTGCCTGTGTCAGAGCGGCCAAGTCATCTCTTAATCCTCCATATTTCCACTCTCTGCTCTTTAGTAATCCTCTCTGCAATCATAAACAACCAAAACAACAAATAATCATTAATAACAATTTTAGCAATCAATAATGCAACTTAAAGATCAAAATTTTTGCAATTGATGATATCGCCCACTATTGGCCGATATCGTCCGAAATTTGAGCAAAATCGTCTCCGATTTCGCGTGTCGAAATCGTCTCTAATTTGATGAAATCGTCCCCTTTTCGCCGATTTCGCCCTTGGGCGAAATTGACGAACTTGAGACGATTTCGTCGAACTAGGGACGATTTCGTTCGGACGACGTCGATGGCCAAAAATGATCGTGATGCTCAAAATTCATCTAAAAATCTACCTACAAAGCATGTAAATTCAAATTAAATCAATCTAAACTAAGTGTAAACCCTTACCCGTAGACCGCGGTGGACCTCTGTAGATCTGTGCACTGTCTCTACCATTTTTTCTCCAGAGCTCTAAAAACAGTAAAATGAACAGTAACAATGAATTAGGGTTTTACCCTATTTTTCTTAATTTTATTCAAAATAATTCAACAATAATTTTTGCTTTTTCATGTTTTTACCACAAACGTTCGATTTGGGTAAAAACACGGAGGGGGCACCATAGTAAGCTGTCGTACGATTCGAGCAAGAATCGTCGCCTAAAAATGGGAATAATTTTTTGCTTTCTCGTAGATCGAGAAGAACTCATCTTTAACGCATTTTCTTCGAAAAATTCCCTAAAGAGGGGGCAAAATGTAGCACCCTAAAATTGGCGCAGTAAAATTGGAATAATTACATTCACCTTAGTAAATAAATTTAAATTCAAATTTAACCTCCCAAACTACCCGTTAACCACCGAGAAACCCGTTTCCTCCTTTTTCGTGCCATTTTTAGCAGTTGTTTTGACCGTTTGACGATATCGTCTCCGATCAGACGATATCGCCCCAGATTTGACGATTTCGTCTGGACTAGAACGTCCAGACGATTTCGTCGCAAAACTGAATTTGCATAGTTGGAATCCATTCCAACGGGTCTCCAATCCGGGCAGAAGCGTGTCTGCGCCGTTGGGACCCTTCCCCCGTTGGAGATCTCCCAAATTGGGATGATCTCCAACCTCCCAACAACTATCCTATGCCTATTTAACTCTAAGGCTTTTCCCTCCCCAACCCCTGGCTGAATTTTTATGCAAATTGAACCCTTATGCTCTAAAACATTGTAATTCATATTTTGCATTAGTCCTATAGTCATTTCATTGCAGGTACACCATCGGTTTTCAATCGGAGCCAGCACCTATCACAGTAGACGAACCTGTCAAGATCGGAGGCGATCTCGTCAAATTCGGGACGATCTCGTACTGATGCGAGACAATTTCGACTGCAGCACACATCGAGGCAATCAGTGCCTGGAGTTTGCTCTTCTGTCTCTTTTCTCTGTCATTTTATGTTATAAATTAGATTGTTTATTCAGTTTTTATACTATATTGCATTTGGAGTTCATCCATTTTGTCTAGTTTACATATTAAGATCATATTCTGCTATCTAAACACAGTTATTTGCATTTACTTCTGTTCTTTTATATTGTTCAACACTCATATTACTATTTTACATAGTTTGCCCCTGTTTGCAAAATAGAATTTCTTGTGTTTCGCATCTATTTTCTGTTTTGCAGGTCTCTGATGAATTCGTCTGACAAATTCGTCAGATTGCAGACGATCTTGTCAGTTTAGACGATTTTATCAAATTGAAGGCGATTCTGTTGAATTGCGGATGATCCAGACTGCTTCAAGCTTCAGAAACTCCATCAGACTTCCGGATCAGGTAATCTTCATTGGCCTCCTACAAATTCTCTATTTCTGTTTTCCTTTCTGTTTTTTGTATGCATTTAAATTGCATTTTCATGTAGTTTAAGTTAGAATCATTCGGCCAAACCTAGGATGAATGTTTAAAAATAAAACGAACTCATCAAAACTCATTCCCAAAACCTAGGCGTGGAAAATTCCGTCAAATGTTTCCTGGTGAACCCACCATCCGTTGAAAAATCACCAAAATGCACCTCCCTTGAGAGGCGGGACCTTCGCAAAGTCCTCTCGTCCGAGGTACCGCACCATCCTTTTCCCATCCTCCTTTCGGGCGCGGATCCAATAGCCTGAAGGTAGGGGTGCGAAAAATTTGGAGCGATACAATTGCACATGTCTTCCTCAATATTTTCAATATGATAGGCTACCATATTTTTGAGTTTTATTCTTATCCTCTTTCTTTTGAAAGGGATTACCATACTAGAATAATCCATGTAGATACATCCACTCAGTTTTGCAATAAACTCCCTTGAAAGGCATAATCCAAAGTAGGGTTATAGGTCAACCACAATTATTTCCTATACTATTATCACTTCAGGAGCTCTATGCAGCCTCATTAAAACATTTTTTATGACTCCAAATATCTTAACAGGTGTCCCATCTAATTGTAATACTCCAAGACAAGATCAGGTATGCTCCATACCTATTTATTCATAAATTATTTAGGTATGACTATAGTTGATGCTCCTGAATCAATAACACAATTTTAGACTACCCAACCTTCCATCCTTAGGGATATATAGAAATGAGAGGGCTTATTATTTAAAATAGTAGGTGACATTTATTTCTTTTCTAATGGCATACTAAGGATTGTAGTGGCCTGCCTATTTTGTGGATACTTTTAGAGGGAAGCCTTAAGTAGATCAATCTGACTAGGAATGAACAGAGTGTCATACCGGTTGGCTTTTAATGGAATATTTTTCATCTCTATGATAATATTATACTCATATCTAGTCAAGTAAGGTCTTTCACGCCTTCTATCTAGCTCACCATATCTCCTTTTATATTGTTGAGAGGATTTTATTATCTACATTTTTGTAATAGAGGGGAATCTGAGCCTTTCTTGAGCCTCATCCTTAGATTTTATTTGGTCTCTTTCAGTTTCCTCATCCAGCCTCTTAGGAAGACTATCTATCTTATCCTTACCCTTAGCTTGAGGGATGGGGAAAGTATCACTTCTCTGAGGAGGGGGATCAGTCCTTTTTTGAGAAGGGACCTGGAATTGCCCCATTTTTTGGGGATCTACTTGTAAGGCTTTATTTCTAGACCTTGTCATAATAGCAATTGGGCTTTCTGCATCCAGCTCTTTTTCAACCATGATTTGATCATACTTCCATAACATGCTCACTCTCCTCTTTTTATTTCTTTCAGCTTGATATATAGCTTATTGGACATGGTGTTGGTACATAACACAAGACATGATCTATAGCTTTGGTTTAGGGATTGCATTCATTTGTGGATATGGAGATGATAAAGAAAGGGGATCCATGTAAGAAGGGTTTGTAGTTTGGCTTTGGCCACTAGTTATTTCTGATTTATAAGGTAGCATAATTTTAGGGGGGAGTCTTCCCACATTAATTAGGATGTTCTTAGTATGAACTATTGCATTATAAACTTGGGGTAAGGTATCTAATCCATATTGCTATGTCTACAATCCTATATTTTATCTAAGAGCTCGAATATAATACATATATGCTAAACATGTAGCTAGTTTGGATGTGGGGATAATTATTTTCCATGTTCTGCTAAATATTAAATTGAAATCTGGGATAGTTTCTTGTTGAGTTCTTTTCCTGGATGTAAATTTGTTAAGTAGGGAGAAGGAGTTAGCAGATTCATTAAATTTTTCCACAAAAGGCTCAGCCAATGCTTGCCATGAAGTGATGGTATTATCCTCTAGATTTCTAAACCAATGCAAAATATTTCCTCTAAAGAATAGATTCAAGATTCTTACGATAATATCCTCTTCTTTTATGATGTGAATTGCTACCAAGTTTAAAATATCCTGACACTACTCATAGGCTGTCTTCCTAGATCCATCATAAGTAGGGATAGCCTTGGATAGAACCTAGGGAATGGAATTTATTTGGGCTAATCTTAGGGGACCTGCTGTATTCTAGCTGGGGTATTTCTATAATGGCTAATTAGGGGCCACATTTTGTGCCATATTTCTAGGTGTAGTTCCTATTAGTGAGGTTGCTGGATTAACTATAGGGTTTCCTTCAGGAAGCTCCTCTTCTAAGAGGAAGTCTTGATCCAAAATTTTGATAATAGTAGACCCTCTATAAGGTAATTCATAATAAAAATATGAGTCTGGGTTATTCCTTTTGAAAGACCTGGTATACATGAAAGGAAACTATTCTACAAGGGTAATTATTTTTTTGGGTTTAAGGACTAGGGTTTCGCCAGGTGAATTTGCTATTCTCTGCTTATAAGGTCAATATAATTCACCAAATATTGATTCCTTCGGGTAGAGATAAACAATAACTCATATGATGGGTTTTGTGTTCATTATGAACTTGTCCCATCGGGCATGCCAAAAATTGTTGGGCACTAAATTGCATCAAGTTTTACTCAATATTGTGGATGTCTATATTTCAAATTTTTATCCAAGCTTACACCTGATAGCTATATCTTAGCACTCAACATTGGATGGACCAAAACAGAGTTTTCGATCCAACCTCTAGAGTAGTATGGTTCCTTGTCAACTTAAATATGATTTTGACATAATTATGATCACTTAGGGTTTTATATATTAGTGGAATAAAAGTATTAGGGTTATAAAATGTGAACAATGGTGGATATATAGGCTAACAACATTGCACTACAGCAAAAATCTTCAAAAAACCAAATTAAAGACACATTAGTCAGAATAACATTATCCCAAATTATATGTACTTTTATTCATTAAAGAACAATAGAGAAACATTGTAGACAATGATTTCAATATCTAAACAATGATAATACAAATAGCATAATTCACCAATATCTATATTTTACAAAAATGCACTCCCTAACAATAATGATAAAATTTAGAAGCAAATTTCAATTACCCTAGCAGCTAGTAATCCATTAATTTGGTACGAACTAATCATTTAAGTATTCACAAAAATACAACGTAAGAATTCAAACCTTTGATATCAAATATGAAGACATAATCTTTGAGGTGAAGACCAATGTAATACTCCTTTCATTAGTCCTTGGAAATATTTATAATAGCATAGGCAAACACACTAGAGTCGACTCTTTAAAAATGAGGGTTCAACCTCTACTTATAGTTTTGCAAAATTAAAATAATAAGGAACATTACAAAATTAAAATTTGATAGCTCAGTAGAGAGTTATTAATGGCATTCTCTTACTGGTTCATCCTCTAGGAAATCCATTGCATGTGGACCTCCATAGTGGCTCAAACTATCTACAAATTGCTGGTCGTTTGATGCTAACTGGAATTCTGGCCATTGGATATTGTGTATACATTATCGATCCATCTTGGAAGCATTCTACCACCATCGATCTATAGCCATATTTGGTTTTGTATTATTAAAACCCTTGATGTTTCAACTTCCTCCTCTGACTAAATATTGTAACTCTGGTGAAAATTCTTTTATATAATTTAGATTCCTTAGAAAAATCTCCATCATCGATCTCTCCCATCGTATGGCTACAACCTAATCTGATATAATCTTGGTATAATGGTAGGGGATAACACATCACCATTTCACTCTTAAAAACTAATGGCATCATCCTTCGTACCTTAGAAATTGTGGAACACCAATCCAAACTTAAGTGCTTTGAAGGTTAAGCGAGATCAAATCCTCTCCTTGTCCTTTGTTTTTCTTCATTAGCTATGAAGCATTCATAAATCTACACAAAAAAATTGATGATATCATATCTCCTTTGAAACTTTTGCAGATTCCATTCTAGATCGAAGCAAGTACCTTGGCCTGTGAACACCATTCTAGACCTATTGTAATGCAAAGTGACTCTTCCTCCAATCTGTACTGACCTCAAAGTACATTTCTACCTTTTGTCATTCCATAGGAGAGTTAGTCAAAAACATCCTTCATCATGAATTTGCATATACTATGTTCATAGCATTCTTCCTTGTCACCATTTTGGGAAAGAATGTTCTATGCACTCTCCAAAATCAGGATCTCCAACACTTAGTCGCTCGCAAGGTATTCAAAATATCAAGTGGTCGCCAATATGCACTTAATTTCTACTGACTTCATCCTTCTTCAAAAATTTCTACGAATTCAAGATGTATCGCCAGTTCGGAACCAAGAATATGGGAAACCCTACAGAATTGCTCCAAGTGCAAAAACTTGCTTAGTGTTGGGTGGATTTGTGACCCTTGTTGTGGATCTGCTCCAAAATACACTGTAAAGTATGTGGAATAAGAACTCCATGACTTAGACAAAAAAATTAGAATTTTTTGGAGTATGTGGCCATTTTGGGCCTACAATACTAAAATATGAATCTGCTTCTAAATTAGGTACTCTCTTCTAAAGCTTTTTTTATGATCAAGGCTTATGTGGCCCTTTTTTGGATTAAGTATTTTGTGGCCTTTTTAGATTAAGGTTGTTATGGAATTTTTAGATTAAGGCTTTTATGGCCTTTTTTAGATCAAGGCTTCTATGGCCTTTTCATATTAAGGCTTCTATGACCTTTTTAGATCAATGCTTTTGCAACCTTTTTTAGATAAAGGCATTTATGATATTTTATTATGTGAAGTTGGCTTTATCGATAGAGATCTTCAATCTCTAGTATTCACTATGGTTCTTTCTCCTAGAGTCTCTTCTATAGTATTCACCTTTTATAATAACTAATCTCTACACTATGAAGGCACTACGACATTTTGGGAACGAAGTTGAAATCTCCTAGCTTTTCATTATAGGAGGTGTCTCAATCATCTAAGAGTTAGTTCCCTATATTAAGAAGAACCTTCAGGTAATAGTTACTATGTTCTAGATATTCTAGATGATCTTCACTAGATGATCTATCAATCTAGTGGGTTAAATACTAAGTCTTGGTCTTCACAAGTTTTCCTATAACTCTGTGGAGAGACTCTATTAAAATACAATATTCATACTTTCTAAAACTGATATTTCTTTCAATCCTCACTTGTGACACTCTCTAATTCTACCACGTAGACTCTTCTAATATTTTTTTATAGTGACTGGTCCAATGGTGCATCAGGTTGACAAAAAAATCAAACTTGATAATAATGGTGGTATTCCTATTGACCTACTATGACTAGATCTATCGTGGCTCTGATACCACAGCTAGCTTTTGAGGTAGATCACAATGAGATATGGAAATCACAAGATGCAAAAATATGATATAAAGTAAACTCACAATATTTATGAAATATGCTATAAATAGAAATTATAGAAATGAGTACAATATTGCTATGGAGGAAATGGACACTCCATGCAAGATGATATAGAACTATAATGTGCTCCATCACTAATGGAGTCACCCACTACTCCTACTACTACCTACTGAGTTTCTTATCAAACTCTTACAATGAGGGATTATTTTAATGGAAGATAGATTCCTTGGCCAACATTCTACCTAGCTGTACAAGGGACACCTTGCACATTTACAACTTGCACATTGACACTTGTGCATTTATTACATTGCATGAAGTAATTAGATAACTCTCCCCTAAAGTAATCTAATGTCCTATTTTTTACCTAGGAAGGTACATTTACATGATCCAAATGATGTAATAGAATCTAACTCTAACGCCAAATTTGGGTACAAAAGGGTGATTTAGTCAAATTGGTCAAATAGGTAATGGGCAACATGTTGAGTGGCCAATTAATGATAAAAATTAGGTTTTTACAATAAATAAGGAGATATGACTACTTATTTTCTGTACTAGTCTTTGTGTGTATAATTATTTATATGGGAACAAAGGTAACATTTATGCTTATTTTTTGTCTTGTTCTTATTTATGTTTTGTGGATAAATGAGTATGCTATTTTGGAATCATGTTCATTTTAACTACCATGAATGATGAATGTGTTTATTTTCCCAACTAAAATATAGAATATTTTATAATCTTAGTGCATTTCCATCCATAGCATAGGATTATTTATTTTATGTTCTCTCTCATTCTATTTTTCTTGGTAAGATTCGGTAGAATAAGCTAACATATGAGAAGTGAGCATCTAATATCACACCCAATAAGAAAAAAACCTTAGAAAAAATCTTGGAGTTTGTCCTTTGAGCCATGTCCCACACTCTTTATACTTTTAGATTGTGCACTCTTCATACAACATGGGTATCATGTGCATTTGGCTACTATAATAGATGACCATGGTGCTTTGAGCGAACAATAATTTTATAGTCATGCTTGGTTGGATGAATCTATTTTAGATTCACATTATAAATTTTTATTAAGCTTAGTGCATAGAATAATATAATGGAACAAATCTCAAGATCATTTTTTACTATGATTGTGGTAAAATTTTTTATCTTCTAAGCCTTTAAAATCAAATATTTTCTTGGTGATTCTCCTTACTAAAGAACTCAATTTTTGGTGACTCTATTGATAAGGATTAAACATGTTATTATATGAATTTTAGGCCTATCACAAGGTCCAATGCAAGATAAAATCCATAGTTGTTGTCACCTTCCTCTAATAATAGTCATGGAAAAGATTCCAATAAAAAAGCATGAATGCTCCACAAAACTTGCTTCAAATAAAACTCCCCACTTAGAATGGCAAAGGCTCATTATCACCACATATTCCACTTGCCACATGGGATGAGATACTAGTATCTATGTTGAAATATAATGTAGCATTTATAATTTTTGTATCACCCTTCATATAAAAGCACATGAATGGTATATCTCACTTGCTCCACATTCAATAACTGATTGCGGTCAATAGGCCAAGCTACTTGCTAATAGGTTTGAAGAGAAGGTATATGGAGTGTCCCTCCTAGAGTAGTTATCAACCATAAAAAGCATATTAATATAGGTTATGGATGACTTCAATTCCTAGTTTCACAAAACTTGATATAGGGCACATGATGAAATTTGACCTCTCCCATATATGGTCTTTATCTATTACCTTAAATCTTTTGGTTCAAAAATGGATATAATGATAAATTCCAAGGGAGGAAACATTTTTTTAGTGGCTTATGAGATAGTAATTCAATCTAAAAATGACTTCACATAGATAGGGAGGTTATCTCCTAGACCTATTATTCCTCTCTTTTGAAGAATTCAACTTCCCTAAAAGCCACCTCTAACTATACATCATATCACATTTTAGCCATGCCTTGCCTTAAATCTAGTTTGAATACATGCCCCTCTTCCTAATCTAGGCCAATATTTTTCTAATACACACTCTTTTGAGTGGGATAAGATAAATAATATACTAATAATAGTGTCTAATGAGGTCATAACCCTTAAGATACAATAGAATACTAATAGATTTCACTATCAAAATTATCTAAATCCTCCTTTCAAAAAATGAAACCAAGGATACTAGCCTCCCCCAAATGGATACCAAAGATAGATGTCCTAACTTGACATGGGGTTTGATCAACCTTAAGCCTCAGGTCAACATATAGTACCTATATTGGCCTCTTACTCCCAACCCAATAAAGGATATTTTGTTTGCTCAAAATAATTGTGTGGAAGATTCATATGCTTTACATTATTATTGCCAAAATACCTACTCTCTTAATATTTGAGACCCTCAATAGGTAACATACACCACATCATAGGTCACTTGCTTAGAGATGATTATACAAGAATAGAGCTAAACCTTTCAAGGCCAAGCCCATAATTTCCCTTTGAACACAAGTATATTGGTGGCATGGGATGAAGGAGAGGTTTACACAATGTCTAGTAGAGAAGATATTTTGGTAGGTAGCTAACCACAACTTTATATAACATCACCATAAGAAGCAAGATAATAACCATAGAAGAACAATAGGAAGTAAATTAGATGATTCTAAATATTTTACCAAGAACCACTAATCAAGGATTAAGGTAACATAAGTGATATATTTATATAGCACAAAGAGAACTTATACCAAAATTTGCTAAAGCCCTCAATTTCATAATAAAGATCAAGGTTGTAGTGGATAACAAGTGGTATGCCCAATATATAATATCTTGAATTAGTTTATGTAGTATAGATATTGAATAAATCCACTATACCCATGCCACTTTGGGATATCCTCACCCAACCAAAATATATAAAATAGCAAAAGAAAGTTGTCAAGAAGCAATGCATTAGTAGTAAGAAAAGGTGTCAACTATTCTTTAGGTATTTGATATTTAGTCAACTAGATTCAAGCATCTATTATTATACCTAACACTCATATATAGAGATAAGTTGATCCATAATTGCCTAGTTGATTCAAGGTCAAGAACTTTTAGTCATGCCTAGGTAGGTGGAAGATGCATTAGGACTAGCTTATGAACTGGTCAATTAAAGGGTTATCCGATTTCATGGTTCTTTGATTCCAATATTTATCCTTGTAGGAGACATCCTTATCATGTTCCATGCTTTTAGCATCCAATTTCCACCCAAGACATAGTAGTGATATAGTCTCTTTTGGCCTCTTCCTTTATAAAGACTTCATTGCAAAAATTGGAGGCTACCTATCATTGTATTGGATGCACATGGTTCTAAGAACTTGTGAAAGTTCCAACGTAAAGACTCCATATAAACCACTTCACATCCATCATGTAGATTATGTACTATCAATCAAATTTGAAGTAGAGTAGGTATTCCTAGTAGAATAAATCTAGTTAGAGTTTGAACTATTAGTTGATGAAGTTCACACTCTATTTTAAAATGATCATATTTATGAATGAGCCTTTGAAATGTAGGATTATAACCCATACAATGTCCTCCAATCAACTTAATCAGTTACCTACCTGATTTATTATGATAATCTATTCCTATATGAGGTCACAAAAACATCAAAATATTTAGCCAATATTTGTAAGTTCTACTTTGGTGGAGCTAAACACATGATAGGGATAGGATCTAGCATCTATTTATTATTATCAATAGAGAAAAATATATTGTAGTATTTTAGACTATAATTTAACAACTTTAACAATGTTGATGAACATGAGTTATTAGTGCATGATATCTAGCTTACAGTGAGGAAGAAAATTAAGGTATTATGAATATATGGTTATATAGAGCTCATTGTTAGGAATAACATTTGAGACCTAGTAGAGGCATTTAAAGTCATAAATTTTTTTATCATTCCTTAAAATCAAAATATTAATGTTAATAATATGGGGTCATCAGTGTCTAGTTAAATAAAATAGAATATTTATTACATAATTGCTAATATGTTAAGATAAACATTAGGCCAATGGTCCTCAATAATGAAACACAATAACATTTGTTTAACAATGATGATCATATACTTTACTTTATCTAGCAATAAGATTATTTTCTAAGGAATTGATGCCAAAGGTACATAAATTTTATAGAGATCAAATTATTTAGCTCAAGCAAAATATTCCTCCTAAAGAAACCTAGATGATTGATTTAAAAGCAAAAAATAAATCATGGTTGACAATTATGAATTCATATGTGGATATAGAATTTGAGAAAAAATTGTAGATAGATAAGCTAGCTAACCTAGAGGAGAGTAAATACCTCATCATCCTATGCCATAGGTATGCTAGGGTAATAGCTTAGAGCTATGAGGACCTAGAGAGATATGACTAGATATAATCTAGTATACAATAGATCTAGGTTTGGGTGCTAAAAATATAAGGAAAAAATAAAGGCCAATCAACCCAAAATGTGATACAATCATGAGGAATTGCATAATAAATATGATACAAGAAAATATTATATACCTACTCAAGCATACTATATGGGTGTCCAATCTAGTGCTTATAAGAAAGAATAACAAATATATCTAGTTATGTGTAGATTTTGTAGACCTCAAGTGGGCTTCACTAAAGGACCACCTTTTTCCTACCATTTACCAAATATTATAGGTAGTGATTGGATTTAAAAGGTTCTCTTTATTGTATGGATTTATTAGATACAACAAAGCTTGAGTGAAGGATAAACATTAGAACAAGACAACATTCACCACCATGTGGGGCACCTTTGCCTACCAACACATGCCTTTTGTTATATTTAGTGTTGAATAAACCCTCTAGAGGGCTATGGATATTACATTTAATGAAATCCTAAATAATATAATCTTAGTTTATCTAGATGATCTCACAATATTTTTGAAGAAAAAATACAACCATTTGATACACTTGGAAAAAGTGTTTAAGCATTGTTAAGAGTTTGGGGTATGTTTAAATCTAAAGTAGTACATCTTCTACATATTATAATTCAAGTTTCTAGGGATCATTATGTCAAATGGGATAGCCATAGATCTAGGCCAAGTTAAGGATATTGTCAACATATCACTTTTATAATATGATAAATGTTGGAAATATATTGAATATTTTTTATGTTATTCTGGTGGGGCTAACACTAAAAGGTATTGTACACTCTGTACCTATACTCTTTGAGGTTTAGAGGTGGTAGCCCTCTAAAAATTAGGGGTGTAGGGGCAGCAGTCCCTGGCCAAATTTTTATGGTTTTTAAGTTATTTTTAGACCCATTTGGGCTTTTAGGGTTACTATATTTGAACCCATGCTTTTTTGACCATGATATTGTAAAATTTGTGCATGTGCCTTTGTTATATATAAAAATTGCATTATGGTTTGGAGAGAGATAGAAGAAGAATATTATTGTCTTGCAGATGGTCAAGTTAATGCAATAATAAGATAATATTGTGCTAGTTTTTTCTTGGTTGAGGATTTCCATGATAAATATTGTGTAACATGTGAATCTGTGATCTTCTTCTTTTGATTCTATTATTACTTCTTTTCTAGTTTTATTTTATCGGGGATCTTTATTTCTCTTTAATAAACCTCTCTAATAATTCATATGTTTGTTCAAATATTTATAACAAAATTTTCCATCATTTTTTAAAAAATAACCCTAATGTTAAATAAGGGATAATAGTTCAAATAGATCAAGGAGGGTAAGAAATATATTTGATAAATCAAACAAGCCATGACAAATGCTTCAATGCTAATCAACATAAATTTTGACAAAGACTTCATTTTCTATGCCTATTGGGGTGAACTCAGCATAGTTGCAATTCCTACTCAAAAGGACAATGAAAACAAGGAATTTCTCATACTCTTCTTAAGCCAAACTCTAAAGGGTTATGAAGACTAGTACAACATTGTTGAAAAATAGGTACTAGATTTCAAATAATTTTAAACACTTGATTTCAAATGACAAAATCATTGTTATTGAAGGGTTGATCACTAGAATCCTTGAATAAGACATTGAAATCAAGATGACCAAAATCATTTTTGGGAGATCATTATGATATATGCTTTCCTAGGATGTTGTTCATAGATCAGAGAAAGGAGAGACATGCTTCTTAACTACTACTAAAGAGACCTAGGATTGGATAAAATCTCAGATTGATTACAAGAAATAAGGACAATATCCATCATTCCTAATTAGAATACAAATAAGAGCTTATCGATTACAAAATTCTCATTTTACCTTAATTGAAAAGATCTTGTGTTAAAGGAATTTCAATGGCATTCTCTTGAGGTGCATCAAGATCGAACAAGTCACCTAACTAATCTAAGAATTTCACTAGGGATTCTTCGATGGACGTTATTTATACCACACTATCATGGTGAAAATTATGTGGGCTAATTATTACTAGAAAACCATGTTCAATGACATGCACTAGTGGGTAAGAGGATGTGACAAGTGTAAAATTTCACTAAAATAAATGGCAACACCCATTTACCCTTAAAATCCATTATTGTCAATGAGAATTATTTTAGTGAAGAATTGAATTCATTAACATGATAAATATACCCTTTAGTGAATACCATCAATTGATTCTCATAGCTACATATTACTTCAAGAGGTGGAGAGAAGTAGTCTCCCTTAAAGATCCCATGAGGAAAGCCCTTGTCAATTTCTTGGAGGAAATTATCATATAGTTTGGTGTAGCCAATACAATCATCACAAATAATTTTTTTAATAATTTGTTAGAGTGGAGGTAATCCAATTTGCACTTTGATATGGATTCTACTTGAAAACCTTCTCCAAATACTATCCTTAGGGAAATAGTCTAGTAGATTCATCAAATAAGAATTTGATCTACATCTTAAAGAGGATCGGATCCTTCAATCAATGAAATTATCATCTATACATTAAGAAATACCTATGGGAATATATCATTACCACAAATAAAGAATTATGTTGCTCTCTATACTCCTTATCTTATGTCCAAGAGGCCAAACTTTCCATATCAATTGAACTACTTGCACTACAAGTACTACATTAGTTAGTGTTCCAATAACATGATGTCATATCATTAAAATTAGTAAAATTGTTGAGAATTCAATAATAGAGATAAATAGCCTAGTATTATTTACTTAGAGATCAAGAGATCATCAAAAACGGTTTTATAGAAAATCCACAATAGAGAAGTTACGGGTAGGTGACCAAGTGATAAAATGGGATAGGACCACAATAAACCAAGATGACACCAAATTCAAAACCATATAGGAAATACCCTATGTTGTCACCAAAATCAAAGTAGAAAATGCACTTGAACTATCTATAATGGAAGGGCACCAACTCCCAATCCTGATCAATGGGATTTACCTAAAAAAGTGCCCATATGTTATATGAGTATTTAGGTTTGAAAATGAAACATAGAGATGGCCAAAAGCATCCCACCTCATATTAGATGAGAATATTTTATTGGGATTACTCCTATTACACTTTCATGGATGAGTTATTAACATTTAATCTAAGAATTATTAATGAATGTGACCCTTGTTGTATTCTAAAGGTTAGTGTTACATACTTTCACATCCAATTTAGAGGGGACTATTTTCTCCTCAAATATGCTAGGATCATCTACCCACATGTGATTTCCAAATTTGTGTAATTATTACAAAGTTATATGACTATGAGGGTAGCCTCTATTGATATGTTGAGATAGCTATACTTGATTGGTATGACCTATGAGAGAATATAGAGCACAGCAGATTTCTATAAGTTACCTTAAACATAGGGGATTCATATCTATTGAAGAAGAAGGTAACCTTCATCCTTAAAGAAAATCTAAAGTAACTAGGTCTTAAAAACTATAGGACTCCTAGCCTTATGACCTAGAGGTAAAAGTCTTGAATTGGCTATCAAGTATAAAAATACCAAGAAATTCAAGCACCAGCCAAGGAAAAAAATAGAGGTCTACTAGAGCACTGAGGAGGAGGGCCTACCAACTACTTGAAAAGGTGTTTTTTTATCCTTTGAATCACAAAGAAAATCTTATTTTACTTTCTAGAAGGTGGTTGGTAATATTAACCCCAAAACCTAGATTTATAATGATAAGAAATAAAAATTAGAGGATTGAGTTGGAAGGATGATAATATTAAGGCTAGGTGGATGTTTCATCAATGTTTTCTTGATATAGAATCAATGCTTAGGGACATAAAAAAATTAAGAGGAATCCAATTATTTCTAGGAAGTAATTTTTTATTTTTTTTGGTAGATAAGATACTATAGCATTAATACCGGGTTTTACAGGTTCACCCAAAACCTTTTACAAAAATCAGCCCAGAGTTGTTAATGAACATATCCTTACTAAGGATCTTGTATATGTAAAATCTACATACCGCCAAAGCCATTACATCCGATAAGGCACATAGCCTGTTATCAAAAAGAAACTTCCCATACAAAATTTTGGGTATACCCCAAGAAAACACACATGCATCATAATTACAAAAAAGAAACAGACACGAATCCCTTCCTTGAGACAATGGAGAAACAAAAAGTTGCAGACACACATAGCAGAGTACTAAAAAAACTCCCACAAGCTCTCTATTGACATTTAATATTAATAATTATTTGGTAATTTCTTTCTTTCGTATATGACATGCTTTGGTAACACATATCGTCTTGGCCAATCAGCCTTGGATAAGTAAACCTGCTAGCTAGATTTATGGCGGTGGCTATCTGGTGGTCCAAGTGGCTTTGGTTCAAAGTCTTATATTGCCGTTTCTTTCCTTCCCTATGATTATCAACCAACCTCAAATTACTAAGATGACTAGGAGCCATGTTATCTAACATGTGACTATCCCCATTATTCTTTGTGGTATTTCCAAGTAGCATCCATGAAGACTGACATCTCAGATAATTTTTATTGTGAGTCCAATTCAAAAAAGATATGGGAATACTCCTAGCCTTCGAACTTATAGTGCCTTCCCTATTGGTAAATTCAACTATCATTCTTGGTATTCTTGTTGAATAAGCTCCTCTACTTCACTCGGGACACCGTGTTCCCATTTGAAAATTTTGTCACCATCGACACCCAAATTGGCCAGCTTATCAAAAATTTTGTTAGCTTCCTGAAAGACATGTTGGGCTTTTATGTCCTGTCTTCCCTAGAAAAGGATCCTAGCCTCTTCAACAATTGTTTTAATCCTCCAAGGAGGTGTTTTCCAATTATTGAGGAGATTTATAACATGCATAGAGTCTCCTTCTACGATCAAATTGCCTTCTAAATCTTGTGTCATTTTAAGTTCTCTTCACATAGCTCTAACTTCAACTTCGTTATTCGTCCTTGTTCCCAAATATTAGGAAAAAGCAAGCATCATATTCCCATTATGATCTCGCACAATGCCACTTGCACCTGCTTTGCCAAGATTGTCCTTAGTTACTCCATAAAAATTAAGCTTAAACCAACCTGTAGGAGGTGGAGACCACTTCAAATTTGCTCTAGGGTTTACTACCCTAGGTACAGACTCATCTAAAAAGGTTAAGCTTAAATATTGAGCAATCATGGTCTCCTGTAGGTGAGGTTTACAGCTATCAAAAGGGATAAGTTTCACATTCTCATTGGCAAAGGATAGGATCCTAGAAATGATAGTTTGATGATCATGGATAGAATCATTAAAGAATCTATGGTTCATTTCTAACCACACCTGCCAAAGATAGTTATTTAGACAAATTTTCCACATGTATCTAAGTCTTTGGCTTGAAAAGGGGCAAGGCCACTAGACAAAAAAATCAAGTACGATGGCTGGTTTAACCCAAGAAATATTGAAGGCCTAAAAAACCCCACTTAGGACAGTCAAGGAAAAAGGGCACTCAAGGAAAATGTGATAAATGGTCTCCCAATTAGCCCTGCACAAATAACAATGATTAGTGATACAAATACCTTTATGCATCATACTATCAATGGTTAGAATTCTTCCTTGGATAACCAACCATGAAAATACTACAATTTTTGGAATTAAATTTTTTATCCAAACTAATTCCTTTTGGAGGACAAAATCCTCGTCATCAAGTAGAAGATTGTAAGCTGATTTAACAGTGAACTGCCCATTTTTCGTAGGAGCCCAGGTCACTTGATCTTCCTTGGGTCTCATGGGGATAAAATATTTCTCGAGAATGTTACAAAGATCATTTTATTCCACTTGAAATCCCTGAATCCTTATTTGTTTCCACTTCATTCTATCTCTGTCCTCAACCATATAATCAGAGACTTTTCTACCAATGAGTTCTTCTATGATATCTCTAATTCGGGCTAAGTTAGGATATTGCATCAGTGGTTCATCCTTAGCCCACCTATCATTCCAGCAATTTATCCTCTCACCATTGCCTAAAACCCATCTTAAACCTTTTTTTATGATTTCCTTACAATTGAGAATTGCTTTCCAAAAAGCAGAACCTCTAATTGGAACTGAGTCACTTAGAAATTCCATATTTTGAAGATAATTTCATTTGATGATAGATGTCAATTCATTTATTTCACTAGAAATGAGGTGCCACACCTACTTATCTAGTAAAGCTAAATTTATATGAGCAATTCTCCTTAGACCTAAGCTCCCATTTTCCTTGGGTCTACACACTTTGGTCCATCCTACAAGGTGTATCCTTTTTTCTCCTCTGATCCAGTCCATAAAAATTCTTTTTGGAGTTTCTCAATTTTCTGGAAAACCTTCACAGGAGCTTTGAAAATGGAGAGGAAATATACTGGAATGCTCTGAAGAGAGGCCTTAGTGAGGGTCTACTTTCTTTCTTGAGATAGAAGATGACCTTTCCATCCAACAATTTTTTTTTGAATTCTTTCAATAACCCTGTCCCACATTGACTCTCTCGAAGAACCAATGAAAAAAGGGAGACCAAGATACGAAGTGAGGAGATTTTCTATATCACATCCTAAAATTTTTGCAATCCTTCCTTGCCTCTTAATGGGGGTGTTCAAGAAATATAACTTGCTTTTACTAAAATTAACTTTCTAACCAGTAGCATCCTCATAGAGTTGCAGGATGTATTTAATTATTTTGGCCTCAACCACCGATGCCTTAGTCAATAGAAGGGTATCATCGATGAATTATTGGTGAGAAATAGCCCTAGTGAGAGATGTTGCCTTGATTCCCAATATTAGCCTTGAACTAAAAGCATTTTTGATGGTTCTGCCTAAATCTTCTGCCATAATGATGAATAACATAGGGCTGATAGGGTCCCCCTGCTGAATTCCTCTATGACTTTGAAAGTAACCAACAGTTGTTCCATTAACTAGAATAGATAACCATGCTTTAGAAATATATTATTTGATCAAATTAACCCATTGGTGGTGAAAACCAAAATTAAGGAGGACAACAATCATAAAGTCCCAATTTAGCCTATCAAATACTTTGTTCATATCAAGCTTGAGGGCAAAAATAGGTTTGTTAGTCTTATGAGCGTGGTGCAAAGCTTCATGAAATATGATAAATCCATCCAAGATTGACCTGCCCTAGACAAAGCTTCCCTGGAATCGATCTATGATGTGGGGCAGAATATCTCTCATTCTATTTACAATGGCTTTAGTTAGGATCTTGTAAGAAACATTGCACAGAACTGATTGGCCTTAAGTCAACCATAGATTCAGGGGTTTGCTTCTTAGGAATTAGAGAAATAAAAGTAGATTTGAGACCTTTTGGGATATGATTGCTTTCTTGGAATTCTATGAAAACAAAAATTACATCCTCACTTACGATGTCCCAAAAATCTTGATAGAAACGAGGGGGAAAGCCGTTGGGTCCTGGGGATTTGTCTGGATCCATGCTAAACAAGGCTTCCTTAATTTCCTCATCAAAAAAGGGAGATAGAAGATTAAGGTTTATATACTCATTTATTATGCTAGGAATGGATTGCAAGAGAATATATTTGGCCTCCTCATTGCACTATGATTCCTGACCAAGGATAGAATTGAAATAAGTTACTGCCTCCTTTTTGATTTCTGTTAAGTCTTGAGTAATAGAACCATCTATTTTTTAAATTTTATCTTGTTATTACTTATTTTTCTAAGAGTGGTGACATGAAAAAACATGGAATTTGAATCTCCATATTTCAACCAAAGAGCCCTTGATTTTTGCCTCCAATATATTTCCTCACAGGCCAAAATGTTATGAAACTCTGCTAGTTTTGTCCATTCCTCCTGCCTAGTAGTTTCATAAGCATCACCATGTTGGATCCTCTGATCAATTATATTCAAAATTTCAACAACCTATTTTTTATTTTCAAATAGGTTCCCAAAGACCTCTTTTTTCCAAGTTCGAAGCTTTTCCTTAACAAAATTTAATTTGCCATCAAGTTTAAAAGTTGCACTACTCCTGACTGGTTGTTGCCACCACTGACTTAAGTTATCTCTAAAACTAGAATGTTTGATCCACATAGATTGAGATATGAAAGGTTTATTGAAGGACAGAGAGTTAGGGATCTCCAAAAAAATGGGATTATGATCAAATGCAATTTTAGGAAGGGCTTACAGGGTAGAATCACCGAACAAAGTTGTAGCCTCCTTTGATAAAAAAAACATATCAAGCCTTTCTTGAATGAGATGACACCCTATTGATTGATTGCTCTAGGTATAATTCACTCCTCTAAGTTTTACATCCATCAACATTGTGGAGTTCTCAAAGTCATTAAACTCATCTATGCTCCTGATAGGTGGTCCATTTCCACCCATTTTGTTTGAAGGGTAAAGAGTAGTGTTAAAATACCCAGCCAGAATCCAGGGGATATTATGGAAGATTTCACTTAGATTGCCTAAGTACTCCCATAGTAGAGCTCTCCCTTGAATTGAATTCGGGGCATAAATTTTTGAAAGGATCCACGACCTATTGCTATTTATTTCCTTAAATAAAATACTAAGAACCCTGTCATATTTTTGAATAATGGTGCCTTATACTATCTAGGGATCCCACAAAGTCATAAGGCCTCCAGATGCTCCTCTAGATGATTTGCAAACCATCTCCCCTTGATTCCAGATTTTTTTTGCTATTTTTTTGATTGAATCTCATTAGTTTTTGTTTCTTGCAACATGATAATAGTTGGATTCACTTGATTTCTTATTGCACTGACTTCCCTGTGTTTGGGCAAGCCATTGAGGCCTCTCATGTTCCATGAGAGGAACTTCATTTCTAGGAAGGAATTAAAGGAGGAGCCCTAAGTGAGTAGTCACACTGGTTAGAAAGAACAAAATAATCCCATGTTGGCACCTAGATCCTTATGAATACACCATTGGAATCAAATATGCTCCTTGTCAAGACTGCCATTTTGGAGTTCTCTAGATCAAATTTCCTAGCTCAATTGGCACCACCATAAGAATGAAATAACAACAAGATCCAAGCCATGGCAAAGTTTATAAAAGGAAGAAAAATTTATACCTAGACATCAATATTTCTATAAAACAAAATAGGAGCAAGGCCTAATCCAAGAATTTTGTTCTACCACCTTTGAAAGTGGCCCCAAAATTCATTCCATCCATACTAGAAGAGGCTACCCTATTAGCTAATGTACTACCCACCTAACCCATCATAATTTCCATTCTAGTAGCATCCTCTCTAAGAACCCCTTATGTCATTATCCTCATATTTACTACTCTATCCACTCATCATGTCCTCCATACAATCTCCAAGTATTGAATCTACCTCTATGTCCCTCTCTTTCTTAGGTAAGTTGGCCTCTCTTCTATTTTTTAAGACTTTAGCTTTACCCTCAAAATTCCAACTACAATTATCAAGTCCTCAGATCATCACCTCTATATTTTTCCTATTGCTCCAATTCCAACAAGTCTAGGAGTAGAAATGACAACATTCACAATAAGAAGTAATGTGAGTGAAGCAATCAATGACATTGTAGGTATAGACCGCCTACCATCCTTAAAACATTGTAATGTGCATGGTATATTTTATTCCCACCATTTCTAAGTTGAAATAAGAGATGTAAGCTCAATATTATTTGGTGATTTCCATAGAGCTTAGCCTTAAATGTGCTAAGCTAGAGGACAAAGTTAAAATTATCTAGAAAGAACATAAATCCATGAGCCATGAGTACCAAACTCACACAATGAGGTTGGATAGGAAAGACAAGGGTTGGAGAAGACAAATCATGTACTTAAGGTCTCTAAAGAGGAGGTTCAAACAATAAAGGATTAAATGGCCCATTTCATGGAAAACTTAAAGGAATTAAAAATAATAAATGGATAATTAAATGATAAAAATAAAATTTTCTTAGAACTAGAGCATAATGTAGGTGGCATTGAGTAAATATCTATGACTAAAATTATAATATTGAATGAAGTTACAAAAGTGGCTAAATAATTATATCCAATACTTGATTTCATATGGATTTTCTCCTCATAAAATGCAAAAATATTCAAGGCGATTGAACATGTATTAGTAACTATTGGCTTCTTATTTTTTAAGGCAAAAGCATTCAAATATTAGATACCTCAATTAAATAATAAAAAATGGATGACCATGAGAATTAATAATAAAGATACAATAACCCATAAAATTACTAAAGTCCTAGTGGTAACTAAGGATACCTGGTAATACAAGGATCAACTAGATTCTCTAACTTAGATAGTGGGGGATTGGAGAGAGCGTATCACCACTTTGACATAGTTGGGTCTACTTTCTCCATGGAATATAAATGGAAACTCCTTTTGGAGTAAGAGTTTTGACAAAATTTGAACTAGCAAATAAGCATTGTGATTTCATTGGATTCATCCATCCCTAATAAAGTGGCCTAGGTTGTAGAACCAATAGTTAAGCTCAAGATGTTACTTTAATGATTTTAAAGTAAGGTCACCCAATTATTTTCATAATACCAATGGGAGGTCAAAAGAGTTATCTATAGCTCACCTAAAAAAGGTTTACTTTTTAATTTTAATTGGGAGAGGTTCTAGTAGTAATGAATAGACTTCAATAGCCTCCCCCACTATTATCATGTTATCCATCAATAATATATGCTTAGTGATAAGGATACCACATTCTAGGTCCATCACCAATGGGCTAGAGATCCCCAAAAGGTAGCTAGAATTATAGTAACTTTTCACTACACAATATACCTATTAGAAATTTGATGGACAACTCTACTTAGAAGTTCCAAATGCTTGAAAAAGCTCAATGTCATAAGCCAAACCATAGTTTTAGAGAGATTCCAAAGTGATAAAAATGAAAAACAATAAAAATAGGACTTTCAAAGAAATGTTTGGTCAAATAATAAGATCAAAGTTGTAGCGACTAGATCCCTAGTTCAAAGGCAACTATGAAGTGGAAAAATTAGTGTCGATAAAATTACAAAGCTACATGGTGTACAAAATTATGGTCATCAATATTTTTAATAATGATTCAATGATAGTAAATGTAATTGGATATATTAGGACTAAATAGAGACCATATTCTAGGAAGTAAAAAAGAGAAGAGCAAGTCCCACACATATGATGTGAGCTTTGATATTAACAAAAGATTTATATTATAACTAAGTGCTACCTCAATGAATTTCATAAGGTTTTATCTTTCCAAAATAGGGAAGGCATGGCATTCAAAATAGACTACTTTGTCAAACATTTAATGAGAAAAGACTCCCAACAAGACTCAAGCCTACCATGTATAAATTCATAGCAATACCTCAATACAATAACTAATGGAAATTGTAGGTTTCCTACATATGTTAGGGTAGGATAAAGTTTTGTATTTTGAATTTTCAAATTATTATGTAAATACCAATATGAGATCTGAGAAGAGGATGGATAATTGTATATTTGTGCAGAGCATCTATCCTTGTGTATAATTTTCACTCATTTTTCCTCTATGTGATAGTATGGATACAAACCTTGAGTTATTTGACTAATAGTCTTTGATCATATTTCTATCTAGTGTACATATATTAAAACATTATATGTATGTGTGTGTGTCCAAGTATCTATGACTACATTTTGTCTTCGTATTTGTGTGTATATTGATTTGTATGGGAAGTTGTGGCTAGTATATACCCTAGTTGTTATTTATGATTTATGGATAAATGAGTATTATTGTTTGGAACCATGTTTATTTTATCTATCATTAATGATCCATATGTTTATTTTTCCCACAAATATACAAAATAGTTTATGTTGTTAACACATCACCACCCATAGTGTAGTATTTTTTGTTTATTTTTTCTCTTTTTTACTTTTTCTTAGTAAGAGTTGGTAAAATACGTTAATGAAGGAGAAGTGAACATCAAATATCACACCCAATATGATAGGACCCTAGGTCCTATCTGGTTTATTTGAATTAACAAGTGGATGAAATATAAAAAATGGATGAAAATGCACTAAATCACCTTTGAGATAGAATCACTTTTACACTGGAGGAATCCCTGCCAATGGATAAATATGTATATTCTTATATTTTATGGATGATTGTTTACACCCTATCAAATTATAATATATACCTATTCGAGGTCTGTGAGTGAAAGGACACAATGGTCCATATGAATTAATTAATAAATATGAGTGATTAATTAAGGATAATGATTAGGATAGAGAATCCTAACATGCCACCCTCCTTAAAAGGAATTTTTTCCTTAAATATGAAAGTGAGGAAACTATTTTGGGAATGGAGGAAGCACCTTCCAAGTAGCATTTTATCAATTTCTTGCATGATTTTAATGTCATATTTCTGTAAGTAGGGATAGTGTGAATGTTGAAGCATTGGTAGGAGATTGGTAGGAATAATAGTAGGACCAAAATGATGGTGTGTTAAGATCCTACTATAAAATATACTAAACAACACACTCTCAACTCAAATAAACACACTCTCACACATTTTCTTGGAAATAAACTCATAGAAACATTATAACAGTATTCAGAATTAAATGCATATGATAACAAAAATTACTTAAAAGGAACAATCTCACAATAGATAGAATCGCAGGCCTCTTCGAGGGGGCAACCTCCTTCAACACTTCATTAATTTGCAAAAAGATGATTACATTGGTGCCTTTTCGGGTATTTAAAGAGTTTCCTTCCAAGGTTGGCTTACATGCAAAATGCCACCTGGATTACATGCATAATGCCACCCGAATTACATGCATAGTGCCACTTTGAATTACATGCACAATGCCACTCGAATTACATGCATAATGCCACACGAATTACATGCACAATGCCACCTTACCTAACCTATCTACCATGTGTTACATAGAAAAGGGTGCCATTTGTCATAGGCACTACCTAAGCTAAAACTTAGAACATTACAAAATATTAATCATGGGTACTACCCACGTTCACTAGGAATTATTACATCAAGGAAGTTATTACATTAAGGGTTAGGATGAGATCCTAACATGCCCTTCTCCTTGAAGAAGCTTTGTCCTCAAAGCTGAAAATGAGGAAACTATTGTTGGAGTTGATGGAGAGACTCCCATGTAGCATCCTCAAGTTGAAGCCCATGCCACTGAACAAGGACCTCTGTAATGGTACGGTTGTGCAGAGTGCGAGTTCGACGATCCAGCAGCTGCTCAGGTGCGAGTAAGATGGAGCCTTCTTCATCCAATTCGGGAAGTGTTGATTGAACCTGTACCTTTGTGCCCACAACTTTCTTGAGAAGGGAAACATGAAAAATAGGGTGGAGCTTGGAAGTGGGGGGAAGAGCCAATTTGTAAGTTGTAGGGCCAATCCGTTGTAGAACCTGATAAGGACCATAGAATTTTGGAGTGAGCTTCTGACACCTACGAAGTTGTAGGGATGATTGTTTGTATGGTTGTAAGCGAAGGAAGACCATATCACCCACATCAAAACTATGCTCAGAACGATGTTGATCAGCTTGTTGGCGCATCCGATTCTGGGCCATGTTCAAATTTTGCTTGAGTTGGTGGAGGACCTCGGTGTGTTGACTCAGAGCATTGTCAATGGCCTGGACCTTGGAGCTGCCCGAAATGTAGGAGGAAGGCATGAGTGGAGGGCGCCCGTAAACTGCCTCAAACGGTGTGAGTTTGGTGGTGGTATGATAGGAAGTGTTGTACCACCATTCGGCCAAGGAAAGCCATTTTGCCCAATGAGTAGGATGATCGGAGGCAAAGCAACGAAGGTAGGTTTCCAAGCATTTATTAACAACCTCTGTTTGACCATCCATTTGCGGATGGTAGGCTGAACTCATTTTGAGCTGAGTCCCCTGCAACTTAAACAACTCTTGCCAAAAATTGCTAGTAAAGGTGGGATCACGATCAGATACAATGGAGGTTGGCATGCCATGAAGGTGAAATATGGAGTCAAGAAAAATTTGGGCAATAGTGGATGTTGTGTAAGGATGGGCTAGGGCACAAAAGTGAGCATACTTTGAAAGGCGGTCCACTACTACGAAAATAACTGACTTGCCTCCAGATTTAGGTAGCCCTTCTATGAAGTCCATGGAGATGTCAGTCCACACCTGCTCTGGGATCGGCAATGGTTGAAGAGTGCCCGGAGAGCGCACTGTTTCCCCTTTCATCCTTTGACATGTGTCGCAGTCAGCTACAAAAGAGTGAATGTCCTATTTCATACCTTTCCAAAAGAAGGTGCGCTTGAGTCGCTCATAAGTTTTTAGGAACCCTGAATGGCCAGCAGATGGAGTAGCATGTGATTCCTTCATGAGGAGCTCTCGAAGTGGGGACTTAGGAGGAAGAACCAGGCATTGATGGTAACGCAGATCCTGGCCATCCCAACTATATCCTGGTGTAGACTCTGGATCATCCATAAGTGAAGCAACCAAGTCTTTCAAATCTGCATCCTGAAGTATTTCTTGACGTAAGGGCTCAATCCATTGGGGCAATGGTGCAGAAATGGCACACAACATACTAAGGGTCTCAAATTGGTGAGAGAGAGCATCCGCCACAAGATTCTCCTTTCCTTTTTTGTACGTGATGTCATAATCATAGCCCATGAGTTTTGATACCCACTTTTGTTGCTCGAGGGTGGCAACCCATTGTTCTAGAAAGTATTTCAGACTCTGGTGGTCAGTTTTGATGGAGAAATGGCACCCAATGAGGTAAGGTCGCCAATGTAGGACTGCATGCAATATTGCCAACATTTCCTTGGCATATGTGGATTTCCCTAAATTGCGATCAGATAGGGCTTTGCTGGTAAAAGCCAAAGGGCATCCTTCTTGCATCAATACCACCCCAATACCATGACCAGAAGCGTCACTTTCAATGACAAATTTTTTAGAGAAGTCTGGCATGGCTAAAACTGGAGTGGTGGTCATGGCATGCTTGAGTTCCAGGAATGCTTGCTCAGCTGACCCTGTCCAAGTAAAAGAATCCTTCTTCAACATGGAGGTGAGGGGGGTGGCTATCTTTCCATAATTATAGATAAATTTATGGTAATAGCCTGTAAGCCCTAAAAATCCTTGAAGTCCCTTGAGAGTGCGAGGTTTCGGCCATTCTTGGACTGCTTGGATCTTCTTAGGGTCAACCTTGACACCATCCTTTGAGACAATGTGTCCCAGATACTCCACTTCAGTCAAACCAAAGGAACACTTGGATATTTTTGTGAATAGTTGATGGTCAGCCAATAGTTGTAGGGTTTGATCTACATGCTTGAGATGCTCTTCCCATGTGTGACTGTAAATCAAGATGTCATCGAAGAACACAAGGATGAACTTCCACAAAAAAGGGTGAAAGATGTTGTTCATCAGGCTTTGAAATGTGGAAGGAGCATTTGTGAGACCAAATGGCATTACCAAGAATTCATAATGACCTTCATGAGTGCAAAAAGTAGTTTTAGGAATATCTTCATCCCTGAGCCGGATCTGATGGTACCCAGAGCGAAGGTCTAGCTTGGTGAAGTACATGGTCCCATGTAATTCATCTAGTAATTCATCAACCACAGGGATAGGAAATTTATCCTTGATAGTTATCTTGTTGAGTTCTTGGTAGTCAATACACAGTCGCCAGGAGCCATCCTTCTTGAGGACCAGTAAGACTGGTGCAGAGTAGGGACTAGTACTAGGCCGAATGATACCCGCCTTGAGTAATTCCTGTATCATTTTCTCAATCTCTGACTTCATGGCATGAGGGTACCTGTATGGTCTGATATTGGGAGGTGCACTATCCAAAAATAATGGAATGGCATGGTCATGAGAGCGATGCGGTGGTAGTGTAGTTGGTTCCAAAAATATGGCCTCATGTTTGTGGAGAATATGTTGTAGGTCTGATGGGGTTTCACCCATTTGAGAGGTGGATGGTTGGATGGAGAATAGTTGTGCAATGACCCCACGTGATGATTTCTTTAGCAATTTCTCCATGCCATTTGAACTAATAATTTGAGGTGTTCCTGCTGGGGAGCCCTTGATGATGTGTGTTTGTCCATTTTGGGAGAACTGCATCCAGAGTTCGGCAAAGTTCCAACTGATAGTGCCCAACGTACTCAACCATTGAGATCCCAAAACAATATCACATCCGCCCAACTGGAGGGCAAACATGTCCTGCTTGAGTTCATAGTCCCCTATCTTGATTTTAACATTGCGACATTTTCCTTTACAAGGTAAGGTTCCCCCATTGGCTACCATGACCTCAAAGGAATTACAAGTGTGGATATAGCAATTTTCCCACTGAGCAACTCTAGGGTCAATGAAGTTGTGCGTGCTTCCCGAATCCATAAGGATGGAAAGACGTTGGCCCTTGAAAAATCTTGCAACCTTCATGGTTTGTGGAGTAGTAATGCCTGCAAGAGCATGGACTGTAATTGTTGTCTCAGGTTCCTGTTTCACTTCTTCTTATGGAGAAGGTGTTTTCGGAGGGTCCTCATCCTCATCACTCTGGTCAGAGTTATCAGGTTCTTCAACATCTATCAAGAACAATTTTTTGTGTGCACACTTATGCCCTTTAAAAAACTTTTCATCACAATTGTAGCATAATCCTTGGGCACGACGTGCATCCATCTCTTCTGTGGTTAGGCGCTTGGGTGCAGCAGGTTTATTATCAACTGGGTGTTGGGATCGAGGAGGAAATGAAGGTCTATTTTGAGGAAACTTTGATGGGCGCCTTTGGGCAGAGAGTTTAGATTCGGCCAAATGGGCCAAACTGATAGCTTCCATCATAGTTTGTGGTTTCAACATTCTTACTTCCGCTTGGAGTTCCACCTTCAACCCACTGATATAACAACTCTGGAAGAACCCTTCATTCAATCCTCTTGTCTTATTGGCCAATTTTTCAAATTGAGCTTGGTATTCATGGACTGACCCTGTTTGTTGTAGTTTGGTCAAGGCCCCTGTAAAGTCCTCATACTCACTAGGACCAAATCGAGTGAGTAGTTGGGATTCAAAATTCTCCCAAGAGAGATTTGGGTTGGCAATACGTAACCATTGAAACCAATGTAGAGCCTCAGATTCCAAGTTAAAGGAAGCCATCTGGACTCGATGAAATATGGGGACATTATGAAGTCTAAAGAATTGATCAACCCTACATAGCCACCCATCAACATCCTTCCCACTAAATTTGGGAAAGTCCAATTTGGGCATTCTAAAGGATGGATCATGGTCATGATTCCTTGTAGAACCCTCAGCTTGGTGTTCTATTTTGGGTGGTCCTCTTTTTAGTTTGTTGTCTACTTCTATCAGTGCTTCTTCTAAGCGGTTACTGGTGGCCTCATGCTCTAGGCGAAGACCTTGGACTTCTTCCCTTATGGAGTGAAAAGTTGAGTGCAAGTTCTCAATGGATTTTGTTAAGGATTCCAAGTGGTCTAGTTCCTTTTGATGTCCATGGGTACCCTAGGCCATTTTGAAACCTTTTGTGACCAGTTACTAAAAATAGAATTGAGTTTTTAGGACTTACTATTTTTAGTAAGTGCCCAAAAAAGTGCTTGGGTGCTATATATCAAAATAATCAGCTCGAAGAGGTGGTCACAATGAGCTATATCTCTCAACACTACTTTTTGGCACCCCAGACTTTTTTTATCTCCTATTTTGTTGAGTCTAACGGTGTTTACAATTTTTGATTCTGAGCTACAGAGCAAAAGTTGGGTACTGGAGCACTATCTATAACTGGCCTCGTGTCATGCTCTCACTGGTTGGCCCAGTCCTAACCTCACTAGCTCCAAGATTCTCTATATTTTGTAGGTGACTGTTATGACAGTTCTATTCTGACCCTAAAAACTATAAATTCTCGACTCATCTTGACCTGACTATGACTGCCACTATAAATTTGACTATTATTCTCCAGACTGTCAACTTAAGTGTCACCCTCATGGTCTATCCTGAATGCATGTACTTTCTATTATTTTTTTAGTAGAGGACTCCTTTCTCATATGCTCACTTTTTGGGGATTTGAAATGCAGGTTTACGAATAGGGAGGTTTGGTTTTTTTTATTTTTTATTTTCATTTTTTATAGGTTGAAGTTTTAACAGAACCAGGGAATGCTAGGTAGAGGAGTATGTACCACCCATAGGCCCTCTAATATACCGACAGTGATGAACAATAGTGCTCGGACCAATATTTTAGGCCACTACTCAAGGAGGATTCCACACATACCCTTGAGCACACTACCTGCCTCTCTGACAATACGGGAGGGTAATCGTCCAGGATGTTGTGTCCCATAGACTATGAGTAATACAAGGCCAAAAAGCTTCCTAATGGCTAAAAGTTTGTTTAAACCTAGATGGTCTCCCGATATACCCGAAGATACGTGGGAGCTCAAGTCCGTGCGCGAGTTCTATCTGAGGCCTGGGTATTGGAGCCTGATCGCCCCTCACTTCACTAGACGCTTTATGGGCTATCTAGCTTAGCCAATAATGATAGATCCTTCATGATATTTTAAAACCCCCGACACAGGGTTTCTACCTACTCAACTAAAAATATTTTTTTTTTGGTCTGGAAAAAAATGCACTATATTTTTTGGATTTTTTTAATAAAGAAAAATAGGAACGAAAAAAACACACAGAATTTATACCTAACAGGTGGATTGGATGGCAAGAATCATTGTAGTTGCAGTAGAACTTGGCCCTGGAAAGTGCTCTGATACCACTTGTTAAGATCCTACTATAAAATATACTAAACAACACACTCTCAACTCAAATAAACACACTCTCACACATTTGCTTGGAAATAAACTCACAGAAACATTATAACAGTATTCAGAATTAAATGCATATGATAACAAAAATTACTTAAAAGGAACAATCTCACAATAGATAGAATCGCAGGCCTCTTCGAGGGGGCAACCTCCTTCAACACTTCATTAATTTGCAAAAAGATGATTACATTGGTGCCTTTTCGGGTATTTAAAGAGTTTCCTTCCAAGGTTGGCTTACATGCAAAATGCCACCTGGATTACATGCATAATGCCACCCGAATTACATGCATAGTGCCACTTTGAATTACATGCACAATGCCACTCGAATTACATGCATAATGCCACATGAATTACATGCACAATGCCACCTTACCTAACCTATCTACCATGTGTTACATAGAAAAGGGTGCCATTTGTCATAGGCACTACCTAAGCTAAAACTTAGAACATTACAAAATATTAATCATGGGTACTACCCACGTTCACTAGGAATTATTACATCAAGGAAGTTATTACATTAAGGGTTAGGATGAGATCCTAACATGGTGGGGGTGAATCCTTCTAGAATGGTGTGTTAGAATTTATTGGAATTTGGGTATCTCTTTTTGTGCCTCCTTGGTGGCTTGGATAGAAAATAGGTGGGCAACCATTCCCTTGCCTCCTTTACGAATAATTTTCTCCATATGGTGAGAACTTACAATTTGAGGAGGATCGGATTATAATAATTTAAGAGTATACATTTGATTCTTTATTGTGAATTTCATCCATAATTCCTTAAAATCCCATTGGATTGTCCTGAGTGTTCATAACCATTGCACTCCTAAGACAATATCACATCCTCCTAATGGAATTGTAGACATTTCATGTTTCATGTTGTAATTGCCCATGGTGAGCTTAGTATTTTGGAATTTCACCTTATAGGTGATCCTTCCTCCATTACCAATCATGGCCTCATAATTATTACAAGGTTGTATGAAGTAGTTAGATTGTTTTGCCATATGTGGATCGATGAAATTATGGGTACTTATAGAGTCAATAAGCACAATAAAGTTTTGTCATTTGAAGGTTCTTGGAAATTTCATAGTTTGGAGAGAAGAATTATCAATGAGGGCATTAAAAGTAATTTCTAGTGGATCTTTAGTGCTATCATCAGGTGTATCCATCGCTACTTCTACCTCAATATCATTTTATTCATTGGTTGAACTACAAGGATCAACTGCATCTAGAATGTATATTTTGGGTGTAATACATTTATTTATTTATTTTGAATTTACAGGGGAACAGGCCCCCCACAAAGGCAAGCGTTCCGTTCACAAGGCCCAAAACCGGCTCCACCCCAGAAACCAACACCCCGAAATGTAATACATTTATGATTGGGTACAAATTTCTCATTGTAATGATAACAATGACCTTTTGTTCATCTTTCCTTCATTTCCTCAGGGTTGATATGTTTAATTTGTAGTATTTTGTTAGGTGTATGGGTAGTGGAAGTATTTTGTGATGTTCCAATAGGTGATTTTACTAGTCGACGATGCACATTGAATTTGTCTTCCACCAATTTGGCCAATCCAATGGTCTGCATCATGGTAATGGGATTGAAAATTTATACTTCTAGCTAAATATCCTCTTTAAATCCATTGATGAAACAACTTTGAAAGAATGAGGCATCCAAATCTGATGTACGATTGGCCAACTTTTCTAATTGATCTTGGTATTCATGCACTAAAGTGGTTTGACAGAGCTTGGTAAGGGCTCCCATGAAATTTTTGAATTTACTAGGGCCAAATCGTACTAATAGATTTTCCATAAATTCTAGCCATGTAGGGATGCCATTAGTTTTTTGTACCACTGATAACATTGGGTGGCATCATTTTCAAGGTGGAAAGATCCAATGTGAAATTTTTGTGCCTCAGGGATCTGGTAGAGGAAGAAGTATTGGTCTTCTTGATAAATCTGGTTAGTGGGGTAAACTCCTTCAAATTTGGGAAAATCCAATTTAGTAGTTGTAGGTAGGATGGAAGTTTGTGGTCCAGTAAGTGGTGCTTGGTGTGTTGGTCCTCTAATATATTGTTCAGCTTGTACTAGGACCATATTTTGATGTAGCATGTCGAAATAGTGATTATAGGTGTCTATTTTCAAATCCATTGTTAATATTATTTTTTCAAATTCCTACCTCGATAAAGTGTCTTTAGAAATTTGGTCCTTCCATTGGCAAAATTCTTGGTAGAATTTTTTGAGAGTAAGGTCTTGTGATCTCCTTCCATAAGTACTTTTAGGATTAATTTGCAAAATTCAAGTCTTATTTTGGTGAATTTTATTAGTTTTTTTCTAATTGCAAGAAAATATGTACTTTGTCAAAAACAATTGACCAAATTGTTTTGCAAAAATTTCTTTAGCAACTATTTTTGGACCTCAACGGCCATTTTTTTTTTAATTTTAAAATAATGGTTCGATAATAAGGTGATGTTAGGGGAAAATTGGATGGATGTAAATGGGACATGAAGAGAAACCAATGGGAGTGTAGAGCACGAGGTAACTAGATAGTAGCAACAAGAGCATGGAGGACGAGGCAATACGAGGTGGATAGAAAATGGCAAGGGAGCATAGTGCATGAGGTAGCTAGATAGCAAAAATGTGAGCATGATGTACAAGGCAGCTAGGAGAACATGTCAGTTGTGGAAGAGAGAAGCTAAGCATGAGGTATGATAGGTGGAGCATAGAGGGCAAGGATAAAGCCAACGATAGGTAGTTAACAAATAGTGGTAGGTGGTTCACATGAGGAGCTAGAGGAAGCATGACCTAAGCCATGACTTTCACTATGTGCTTCAATGTATTTTAACCAAAAAATTACCTCTCCCTTGTCGATGTGGGACTATTATCCCTTAAATTTAAAATATTTCTTCACTTCGCACAATTCCAATGATGGCAAGTATAAACCAATGATTGAAAAATAATTTTAACCTTAGCTTAAAATTAAATTTCTTTAATTTTTGTCGCTGGATTCCTGGGTACTCCATAAAAAAATGATGTTTGTGCAATAGATTCAATTTAATTGACCATTTTTATTGCATCATTGTGATATATTCCTTTTCAATCACTATGTATGATTTCACTTAGCGATTCAATATTCACATGGATGATTTTTTTAAGGTAAATATTACCCTCTTTTATATGCAATGCACCATATTTCCAAACATTTTGGTGATCCTTAAAGGGAGATATTTACCATAAAAAAATCATAGCTCTAATTTGAATTTAAATTCTCGAAGATATTTACCTTAAATATTTCATCCATGTGAAATCGTGCATAGTGATTAAAGGCATAGGAAGGAAGAAAAAGGAATAAAGACGAGTGGAGAACTATTCATACTACCAAGCACTGGGTAGAATGGTTGGTAGCCAGAGGTTGTTCTAAGTCACTCACATACAACAGGTTGCAGGTTTGATCCACATGATGGTTTTTTTGTAAGGTGGAGACGAGTTTGATTTGCATCATCGGTTGAAGGTCAAAAGGAAGGCATGCACCTTACCTTTTGCATGAGGGCATGTAGCCCACTTGGTGGGTGCACATTGTGCAGAGGCACTTGGAAGAAGGGGATCGAGTGTTTGAATCCTGCCAAGGCCTTTTGGTGTGGTTTACAAAGGTATGCGCTCACATTTGCTAAGGTTAAAGTTGCATCCAAAAATTGAAAGGTGTGAAAATTAATTTTTAATTTTCCCAAAGTTTTATTAAGTTAAAATTGCATAGTGGAAAAAATTAAAAGGGTTTCTGAGCTATAAAGGGAGATAAAAGGGAAAGTAAAGGTTTAATATTGTGTTTAATTTTTTAGTGGTTAAATTTTATAAAAGGAGTAATAAGGTATGCCAAGGGTGTTATATGTTATATGTTGAAATAAAGCTATATTGTGAAAATAGTCTTGAAAGGAGAAATAAGGTTTAGTTAAGATTTTATATTTTGGCATGGTGAAATATTTGTGAAGGAAAATATTGAGGATAGATTTTTGATATCTAAAAATTGAGATTGTCAAGTAGGTTGAGTGTGTTTGAGACAGGTTTTGAGGTCATTTCTCCATCAAGAAAAAGGTATGGGCATATCATCCTTGTGAAAATAAATATTGTTGAATGTTGTGAATGCTAAGTTGGAGTGAAAAGGGTTGTTTGATAAGAATTGTTGAGTAAGCTTTCATGCACATGATTGGTGAATGTTTATGAGAAATTTTGAGTGATAAATTGAGAACTATATTGAACCATGGTTTGTGGAAAGATCATGAGTATCATTATTATGTGAAATTGTTTGATAAGCATTGTTTAAAATATTTTAATAAACCTTCATTTGCATGATTAGGTTTTGCAAAAATATCATGAGTATCATTGTTATGCAAAATTGTTTGATAAGCATTGTTGGAAATATGTGAGTAAACCTTCATGTGCATGATTAGGGTTTGCAAAAAGAACATGAGTATCATTGTTATGTGAATGAGGAATCATCTTGAGTCAAGGATTGATATTCATAGTGTGAGTTGTTGTAAGTGGAGTGAAACACCTATTTAGGGTTTGTAAGCAAGTTGTGTTTCATTGAGTGATTGATTTAGTAAAGTTGGTTGAGCATAGTTGATTGAGAGTGTTGGAGTGATATTTCAAGTTTTGTGAAACAAATCGTTCTTTATTCTTAATTGACATGAAGAGAGTTTTGAAGTGATTGAATGTTGTGTGAGAGTGAAACTAGAGAGTTTGAAAGTGATTAAGTATTGTTGTGAGTGTGAAAATATATTGAGTCTCTAACCATTATATAAATGTTTCTATGATATTAAAACAAGATTCTATGTGAAACTTGTTTGTGTGATTGAAGAGATTTTATATGATAGATTGAGTTGAGTTGAATAAGCTTTTGTGAAATCTTGTGAGCTGATTTGAGTAAGTCCTAGAGTGGACTTAAGGACTAAGTTGAGTAAGATTTTATGGAATCTTACAATGTAGATTTGAGGTAAGTCTTGGTGAAGACTTGTTGAGAATATTGAGCAAGTTCTAGTGTGGACTTGTTGAGTAGATTTGAGGTAAGTCGAGGTGAAGACTTGTTGAGCAGATTTGAGATAAATATTTGTGAAGACTTGAGAGTAGAATTGATTGATTGATTTGTTCAAGATTTGTGTTAGGGATTGAGGAAGATCTAGCAAAGTTGATTTATTATTGGATAAAGCTTTGTGTTAAGGCTTGAGGATAGATTTGAGGATAGAGTTTGGTGCATATTTAAGGATAGGTTTGTGCTAGACCAAAGGCAGAGACAAAGAATATTTGTGCTAGGCCGAAGGACTATGTTTAGTGTAGATTAGAGATAGATATAGAGTAAATTTGTGCTAGACCAAAGGATTGTGTTTAGTGTAGATCAGAGACAGATATTAAGTAGATTTGTGCTAGACCAAAGGACTATGTTTAGTGTAGATCAGAGATAAATATTGAGTAGATTTGTGCTATACTAAAGGACTATGTTTAGTACAAATATGAGATAAAGCTAAAATTAAGATTTGGAGGTGATAGAGTAGATGAAAATAATCTCTAGTGGATAGAGATCCATTATCTAGGGTAATGAGGATAGAGGTCTTTTGAGTGAGAACAAGAGCCTTCAAGGGAGAGATATCCACAAGCCAATGTACTGGAGGTAGTAGGCTTCTAGAGGATCACTAGCTAGAGTAGAGGAGAAGGAGTTCTCATGTGGATAGATATCCAAACTAGCTAAGAGGATTGGTGTCTCCTATGGATAGAGATCCATGAACTTGATTATGGGATTGGTATTTCCTTTGGACAGAGGTCCATAAGTATTGTAATAGGGAAAGGATTTCCAAGAGATTTGTTAAGAAAATTTTAGTGAAATATTTTCTCCATGGAGTAGCCCATATTGGGTGAACCACATTAAATTGGTGTCTCTATTGTGTGTGGTGATTTGTGCATTTATTTGATTACTACTATTGATATTTCCATTGATATATTGGACAATATTTTTTGGGAAAAGAAAATTAAAAAAAATTTGTATACTGTTCACCTCCCCTCTCAGTATAAGCTTGTGTTCTTCACACCCTATAAAATTATAATATGCAGCTATTCTAGGGTTGTGAGTGAAAGGAAACAATAGTCCATATGAATTAATTAATAAATATTAGTTAGTAATTAAAGATAATGGTTAGGATAGATAATCCTGACATAATAAGGATCCAAATTTAGAAAAATCCCATTGGTTATCCTTTGATCCATTAACCATGCTCTTAGTACTTCTAGACTATGTGCTCTTCATCCATCATGGGCATCATGTTCCTTTGGTTGTTACAATAGAATACCATAGTTCTCTAAGTGAACAAAAATCATATAATAGCTTTGAACTTTAGATTAATTGTAATATGGATTATTTAAAGTGATATACCTTAAGGCATTGGTGATCAAATGTTGGGAAAACTAAGAAGATGATTCAAGACAACAATTTAGAGAATGAAAAAGAGGAGCTTTAAATTTCTTAACCTTTAATAGTTTTACAATAAGAAAAATATTTTAGCTTAGATATAGTATGATACGTATTTACCCTATATTCATATTTAAGACATTGATGAAGAGTCAAAGGAAGAACTTGCATCTCATGGATCCATGGCCTTCTAATAAGAATGTTGTAGGTTAATTCATAGGGGATGACATAGAAAATAGTATTGAGAATGTAGGGCTCAAATATAAGGGGTAATACTATAGTGTAATTATCCTTGCACTTCCTATTATTGAAATCCTTGATAAAAATATTATATTTCTCTAAATCTATTTGGTTATCCCAAAATGATTAATGAATATTAGACTATAGACATTGACAATATAGCGATTATTGAATAGGATCAATTTTATGAACCTTTAATCAATATGGCTTGTGATGTATAATGGGAGATATAAAACCATAGAGGATTGAGGGATATCATCCTCATGTAATAATATAATTACTTGATTAAGTACAATGGATCTCATCATAACAATGAGATCATTTGGGTTTTGATCATGAGGAATGAAATGTTCACTCAAAAAGTTGAGTAAGATGTCCCTATGGGTTGGAGATATCCCAAGAAGATTAATAAGGAATATTTTTCCTAGGGAAATTTCAATTTTATGAATCAAGGGAAAATTACCCTTATCCTTAGTTGTTCATTATATGATTAATAGAGGTCTTTCAGGGGAAGAAGTTATTTTTTTGTGAAGGACCAAAAAATATCTTGAAGATTGATAAGATGAATTATTCTCATGTTAATTCCTAGTTACAACATAAATATGAGATATATGATTAGAAGAATGAATCATTTAAATCATATCTATTTTTTTGGATGTGGCACATGCCTATAATGAACATTATTCACAAAATTTTCATTTCAATTATGATTATGTAGTATATTTTAGAATATTTTAGGTCCTTGACTAGAAGAAGATTAAGAATCAAAGCTATTGAGAACAATTTGATATTTTTTAATAACATCTTGGATCAAGTTTTTAAGGCTAATGCATTTATAAATTGCATATCCATTAACATGATGGAAGTCATATTGATCATTAGGATGAAGCCATTGATATTTTTTACTTATTTGTTCTAAATTCTTGGCAAGTGTAAGCTCCACCACTTTGGTTTTCATGATTTTATCTAGGATGGATTAAAGATGTGCATCTAGTTGATATTATTTATCTTAGCTTTTGGTTGTTGTGGATTTTCTAAGACAATATTTTGAATGTTTGTCATAGAACTAACATTGCTAGTTTAGCATGAGTTAGCAACTCTATAACCTACAAATGTTTGTTCGTATACTTCTAATTTGGGTTAGAAGAAGACTTATATCTCTCCTTACAGGATTTTGTTTTTCCAATTGTTATATTTTAAAAGGGGTGGCATCTACTCTCTTGACCATGTTAATTGTATATTTGAAATAAAATGCATTACTCATCTCTAAATAGAAGTACAATTGCTCATTAAGATTATCTATAAATATGTCTAAAAGGTATCTAGGTGGAGGGAAATACTAAAATTTCCCCTTGAAGTTTTGTCATCATGCTAATAATTTGGTATGTTTATCTTATTTAGATTGCTTAAGTTGACATAGGTAACTAATATTGACCTTTTTCTCAATGTAGATGAAAATTATTTTATAAATATATCAACAAGATATCTGTAACTTGTAGGGGAATGACTTTATATCTGGTGGTACCATTCCAAGTTGGGGCCACTAAGGTTATTGGAAAATATATTTAATAACAATGTTTTGTCATAATATATATCACTATAAGCGGTTTTGAACAACCAAAGGTGGTTGACAAGATCTTCCTTCCCTTTGTATAAATGAAATTTAGAAGTTTCAAAGTTGGGAGTAAAATGATGAGTATCAAAAAAAGGATATAATAATTGGTTTTACAAGTCATCATAAGAATACTTGTAACTGGAATAAGACCTTTATTAGAACCATTTGTTGTTTAAATAGATTTAGTTGAGAAGTTAGATTTTGATGTTTGTAAGGAACCTGATTTGCTAGTACAAAAGGAATGTGCTAAGAGACTAGAGGAATTTAATAGCTAATATAAGAAGGAGGTTGATACACTTGGGTGTATGATGTTGAAGTTAGTATCTTATGATTTATTCCCAAGGTCATTGAGATGAAATTATTAGAATATGAATGATGAGAGATTACATGATTAGGTTTTTGAGTGAAACCCATACTCACACTTATGATATTAGAATGAAGTTTTATTCACATAAGGATTTTAAATTTGAACACTTTATGATATATCGAGATTAGGAATGTAGCTTATGCCTACTTGATGAGACACAAGACAAATCACACTTTTCTATGATATTATTATAATAGTATATATATATTATGTTCTAAAGAAGACATGATGGTTTTCATCCTAATATCTATGAAAGTGATGAAGATATGGGGATTTGAATCAATGAAATTATATATTCATGCACTAAGACTTGCATTGAAAAATCCAAATGATAAATACAATTGATTAAAGGGTGTGAGATAGGTTGTTGTGGATGATCCATGAATGATATTCCTCTATAGATATCCTTAGAGTTCCATGAGCTCCATAAGGAAGGATTTCATGACCTTATTATGCTTCTAAAAAGTAAGCCACATGAATTATGGATTACAAAATCACTCTTTCATGCTCATCATGGATAGATATTAGATTAACCAAAGGTGTATTAACCTCATATTTTTTCTCAAATTTTAGGTTCACAAAGTTGGGGTGGTTATCATGACCCTCCAGTAAATGGTTAGTATTAATGGCCAATATAGGAACAACACTATAGGTTAAGTAGTGTCTCTTGTCCATGGGTTTGGAATAAAATGTTAAATTGATTGAGTTTGAAATTATAATTGATTAAATAAGAAGGAGAGGATGTTTTATAAACCTTATATATTGTTTCCTTAATATATTAAATTTAACCTATATACCTCAATAGTCTCTCTATATGCCAAATATCCCTATATAATTTAACTCTCTCTATATACTCATTAGCATGCATGGAAAAGTTGATATATAAGAAGTTAATATATAGGTTTTCAATAGTATGTGGAAGTGCATACTTGGTTATATGGTGAGGATGGAACATGAGGGGTGCTAGTATACCTCCTTATGTCTATCACTAGCCCATTGTAAAATATTTCTTAGCAAGTTTAAGTACATTCAATACCCTCTATGGGAATCTCATAGACTAGGATCACTATATACCCAACATATCCTAGTAGCTCATAAAATAGTTATTCAAAGTATCATGAAGGCATTTAGTAGTGTAGACACCCAAAATTTGCACATGGTCACTTGCTTCTTCTTCATGGTTAATTAAATTGCAAAAACTACAAAATTGCATTAATTAACCTCAAAAAACCTTGCATTTATTAAAATTTCTATTCATAAGATCGTTAGGCCACTCAAGCCCTTTCCTACACTTAACCTTGGCCCCCATGTGACCACCATCAAAATCTTAACCTTGATAAACATTTACCTTGGTCCAAAGTTTCTTATGAGTGAAAAGTCATTGTATCATTAAAGTACACTTAAGTGACTAAGTAAAAGTTTAATTAAGCTTAATTAAGGTTCAAATTAATATTTTTTTCTCACACATGTGTGCACCCATGATATTAATATATATTTAAATATGCTTAATCTTTAAGGTATTGGAAGGAGTGAGTCACCTTCCACCTCACCCCCTTTAACTTGATCTAACCTAGGTCAACTTAAGAAAGGTTAACATTAACCTTTACCTCACACATGTGTGCACCCATGATCAATTTTGATATTTAATGCCTCACACATGTGTGTACTTACTATACAAATGGATATTTAATTTATCCTTTTTCAAGGCATGTGAAAGGGTGAGTCACCTTCCACCTCACCATTAACCTCACCATAGTTGGGATTTAACCCATGATCCATTCCACCTCACAAGGAACACGTCATAGGATATACTAATCCTCCTCCCTAACCTATCCAAAGTTCTATAAATAGTAGTACTTTTCTTCTAAAATCCATCCACCTCATTTTACATAACAAAACTCTACCAAAATCTAATCAGACCATCATCCATAAATCACCATGACAAACATTCCTTTTGCATATTCTTGTGTGCTATTTTGATAGGTTTTGACAAGTACAAAAATTATCTAGAACCGAAAAGGAGTTGCTATATTCATAGAACAAAACCACTCTCTAATGGAATAAAAAAAGGACAATCACATCAAAGTCATAGGGTACCCTGTGACTTAGCCAATAGGTAAATTTTATTGTATTTCAAATTTTACAGTTATTTTTGGCAACTATTATTATGAATTTGATTACTTTATTTAGTGTATTTTTTCTTTATATATGGGGTCTAATCCATGATAGGCCTCCAAATGTTCTAACCTCATTTTGCAGGTCATACAAGTCTTGAGGATAGGTTTGATCAATAGTGGCACAGAGGAATTGAGCCCACACAATTTGAGGATCCTTGGAAGATCGAGTCATGGCATTGTCAACTTGTTTACTAAAATAAAAAGGACTTTCACCTTATGAAATCCCACTTTGTAGTCTCCTAAGGCAAATTCATAGAAACTAATTATATTTTATAAATCCTTTTTGAGCATATATATATTGATAGACATTATGCCCATTTTCCACTATTTTCATTCTGGTACACACAGTGGGACCCCACTTTGTTTATTAGTTAACCCATTCAAGTAGTTGGCTGATTTTCAATATTTTTTTTGTGTTACAGGTGATACAAAACTATCCAAACCCTTAAAAAACCCCTAAAAACATAACTCAAGTCTTATACAAATATCTTTTTGATCTACAAGCTAGAGTCACATGGTAGGGTGCAACCCAAATCAATTGTAGAGTACCCTATGACCCAACCAAGTACTTCAATAAGTGGTTAAGGAACCAATGCATACACAACCAACAACAACCATCAAGTTGCAAGTAAGTATGGGGGATTTATTTGCCCTCATATGAGATTGATATCCCCCTTGACAAAAGATACCCTTCGTAGGTCAAAAACCACCTAAATAATCTAGCATCCCCAAAGGTATAATCAACCCTTCTATATTAATTTTGATCTTTGATAAAAATCGGTAGCACACCACCTTGCTAGGTTCTTGTTTTAAAGTTTTGGTAAAACTCAGTATTGCACCACCTTGCTAATATTTTGTTGTTTCTTGAACTCCTACAAAAATTGGTACTGCACCACCTTGCTAGGTTCTTGTTTTTAAGTTTTAGAAAGACTCAGTACCACACCACCTTACTAATATTTTATTATTTCTTAAAAACCCGTAAACCTCAATACCACACCACCTTGCTATATTTTGTGTTATTTAACTTCTGTAAATCTTGGTATCACACCACCTTGCTAGGTTGTTTTATTTGCATTTGTAAAAATTGGTACTAAACCACCTTGTGAAATTGTGTTTAATTTGCATCTTAACTACTTAGGCATTTAATTGGTCCATAAAAAAATATATACTATTCTTTGTAGTTGTAGTTACTTACCCAGAACAAAATTCATTGTTAAAAAGCTCAAATACAGCCTAAATTTATTTTTTCACTAAAAATCACATTGATAGGTATGACCCTGATTAGTCACATGGTAGGGTGCAACCAAAGTTGAAGTACACTTAAATATCTAAATTCTACTCTCAAGGACTTATAGGACCTAGAGACCATAGGTAAGCCTATAGAACTTATCCATTTTGTTCAAAAATAGCAAAGTTCCAAAGAAAGTTCCCTTTCTTACTCCTTCAAATACATTAAAATCACTTTAATATTTCTTGCAAGAAGTGAGAAATTACTTAGAGGAGGATTACAAATCATTTTGATCATATTTTATGAATATGTGTGGTTTTATGAAACACATTGTGAATAATTGTTCTTTGCATTTCTTTTCTTTATCAAAAGGTATTTTACTTTAAAAATGACATTTCTTGTTTTATTAGAGTAGGACACATACTTCAAGTTTAGCTTAAACAATGGCAAAATTATATTTCATTACTAGTCCGCACTCAAGACTGATGATATTTAATTTCATCTCCTTCCACCAGCCCATCCCTTACACATCATAGTATCCCCTCGCAAGTGGTTTTCTGGAAATCATCATTAGAAAATTCCCTACTATTGAGAGACCCTTAGAGTACTAAGGATTAGTAAGCCCCTTTACCATAGTTTTTTTCAAATAATTAGTATATGCAACTATCATTCTTGTTCAAACCTTAAATGTGAGTGTTAAGAAAAATCATGATTGCACCATTAGCAGAACATTAGATAGTATGACCCTTTCAGGGGTTATTTGCTTCCTTAGGTTATACCTTGAGCCATTATCTCCATTAAAATCCATTCACCCATTTGTATACAATTATTCCTTGCATACCTTTGGGTATAATAGGAGATTATCCATAAACACACCTTCTTTTATAATACACCCACCACACTCTATTTCATTTTATTTTTAGGGTATTCCAACATCAAAACACACTTTTGCTTGTTTCTTGCTATACGATTTGATTTTTGGTACAAAAAACTCAAATATATATTACATAACCTAAAAACATAGATCTCACACTTCTCTAGATACAAGTTCAACATTTCTTTATTTCTATTATTAGTTTTAGTGATAGTTGTAGGGTACCCTTCTGTAGAGGGGGTAAATTGCCCTACTATGTATGATTCTCAATGTTGGATCTAGAAGATACAACCTTGAGGTGAACCTCAAGGGCTACATTGTTCTCTACACTCAGGTGTGAAATAAAGGGGGAATGATTCACCAGGAACAACTTTAAGGACTCACTCCAAGTCCATGGGTTTTTAAGAGTGTTTGATGTATTCTATTCAAGACAATCACCTATGTTTGGCCTTTCTAGATTTATGCTATGAGAGATAAAGGACAATTTAAAAATATAGAATGTAAGAAGACAAGATATAACCCTAGAATGAATCTTTCTTTGAATGCTTTTATAACCCTAGGATTCTAAGATAGAAAACATTTAAACAAGGGCTCAAGAGAAGACGCATAAAAAATATTAACCCTAAGTGCACACTATATGCTTTTATATTTTTAGATGCCTAGAAATGAATTAAATATATTTCCTTTTAAATCAGATCTAGGGTTTATGACAAAAATAGAAGGCACTCAACAAACAACCTAAAGATTGATTAGAGAACATATCTTATCTGATGGTTGATCCTTGCTTTTATCCAAACCCTTGCTCATCCTAATTTTCTTGAAGCCTCATCTTGAGTCCTTGATCTTCCTACAAACAGAAGCTACCCACGTCTGTCCAGGACTGCACAAACTATCCAGACTATTTCGGCCATATTCACTCATCCCAATTTTTATTGAGTTGAAGGTTTGAAGGTGAAGAAAACAAGCTTATACTGAGAGGGGGGGTGAACAGTATAAGACCTCTTTTTACTTTTTCATCATACTTCAAAATAGTAAAGCAATATCAAAGCAATACAAAATATCATCCACAAAGTGACACCAATTTTAACGTGGTTCACCCAGAATGGCTGGGCTACGTCCACAAAAATTTTCTCTAAAAGTTATCTCAAAGTTCTTTGGGAATACTTTCCAGTTACAATGTTTATGAGCCTCGAACCAAAGGAGATACCTTCCCCCAATCAAAATTTATGAGCCTCTGCTCAAAGGAGATACCTTCCCCAATCTAAATTTATGAGCCTCTGCTCAAAGGAGATACCTTCCCATCTGCTCTGGAAATGATCCCTCATAAGATCAACTGCCTCTACCTCTTGCTAGCACATGGAAATCCTTTCCACCGAAGACCTCCTATCCTCAATGCTTAGCCTAAGAGACCTCTGCCTTCTATGATCATGTCCATAGTAGCTCAACAACTTGTACCAAACATAGTCAATCAGTCTAGTACAAGACTTCCTCTATCTATCAAATCTGTCCAACTCTTGAACAAACCAATCCTCTACATGCAAGCATTCTCAAAGACTTGCCAATTGTCCTCAGGTTCTTCTCATAGAACCAATGCACCTCTATCCTCATACAATAGCACTTTGCATTTGTCTTTGCTCTTTGTGCTCTCTATGCCCTCTGCTCTCTTTGTGCAATCACAGCCACACTTGGTCGAACTTCAACCTTTGCACTCTCTGTGCTATCACAACGACACTTAGAAAAATTCACCATGACTCTTCGCTCACTCTGCACACTTTGATCAAATTTTGCACTCTGCTCTCGACAATCAAACTTCTCACTCTGCGCTCTATTTGTGAATGTCGTAAAAATGATGCACACAACTCTTCAAAATAGACTGCCTTTTATAATAACACTTTTAAGATCAAAACCTTAATCTTAGTCGGTTGTAACCCTGATATTTAGTCGACTGCACAACCCTAAACTTCATCGGCTCACATTTAACTTTATCAGCTTCAAATGCCTCTTTAACTCTTCTGTAGCTTTTGTCGTGAAACTACAACATGTCGCGATATCATCACACCTTTTCAACCGTACACTTTCTTTTGGATTTTGTCACGATATCATGACACTTCAGCATTTTTTAACTTCAACTAAGCTCTTGTCGCGATATCACGACACTTCTATCTTTATCAGCATCAACTTTACTTTTGTCATGATATCGTGACACTTCTCCCTTCGTCGACCTCCTTTCTGCTTCTATCATGAAATTGTGACACTTTCTCCAATTGTATGTTGCCATCTCAATCTATCATGAAATCATGACACTTTCTGCATCCATGTGCTTTCTTTTCTACCTGTCATGAAATCGTGACACTTTTTGCATCCATACGCTTTCTCTTCAACTTGTCATAAAATCATGACACTTTTTGCATCCGTACACTTTCTTTGCAACCCATCATGAAATCGCGATGCTTTCAGCTTCCGTATGCTTTATTTGCAACCCGTCACAAAATCATGACAGTTCTCATTTCAAACTCTTCCCTTTGCTACATGTCGTGAAATCATGACAGTTCTCACTTTGAGTTCTGCAGCATGTCGTGAAATCATGACAATTCTCACTTTGACTTTTGCAACATGTCACGAAATCGTGATAGTTTATCTTCCTTCCACTTTGTCTTCTGACTTTTTTTCTCTCCTGCTTAAGTCACGAAAATGCGAAATGTCATGATATCGTGACACTTTTCCTCCTTAGCTCTTCTTTGTTCTTCGGGTCACGAAAACCAGACATGTCACGATATCGCGACACTTTTTCTATAAGACTCTCTCTCCTACATTATGTCGTGAAATCGTGACACTTTTTCTTCTGTACAACCTTCCTTGCAATATGTCATGAAATTGTGACACTTTTTCGTCCGTACAACTTTCTTTGCAATATGTCGCGAAATCACGACACTTTTCTTTCTTTGCCTTCCTACACTTTTCGAGTCATGAAAATGCAACATGTCGCGAAATCATGACACTTTTCCAACTTGTTCTCTTTCTTCGAACTTGTCACGAAATCGTGACACTTTTGCTTTCTCTTTTTCTTCCAACATGTCACGAAATCATGATAGTTTTTCCACTTGTCTTTTTCTCTATCAACATGGGGTTTGCAAAAGTCCTTTGAAACTGTCATGCCGTAACCTTCATCAAAACAAATTATTTGACATCAAATCAAATTCCTTCAAAAGCTTCTTGACATCAATGACAAATTATACAATTGAGCAAAGGCAATGTACCCAAAGTACCAAAAATTGCCAACAATCTCCCCCTTTGTCATTGATGGCAAACCTTTACTGAAAACACTTCTCAAGAGCCAAAACTGAAACCAACTGTGCTAACAACTGAGAAACTAAGCCCACAACTGAGAATATTCCTTTGAAGTTTTGCTCCCCCTAACTTGAATCTTTCCTCTTCACTTGAAGCTCTCCCCATTACTCATATCTCTCCCCCTTTGTCATCAATGGCAAAGGGTCACCTTTGGGGCTCGGGACTAAGAATGAGCCTCTTAGCTTAGTCCCTCCCCCACATCATGATGAGGTGATTAATTTTGGGGTGGGAGTAAAACTCCCATTAGGCACTAATCATCATCAGCATCTATAACTTCCTTGTCGGGACTTTTCTTGAACTCTTTGTCCATATTCCTGTTCTTGTCATTGTTCTTGTTCTTGTTCTCATCCTTGTTCTTGACCATGCCTTGATACTTAGACTTGTAATCTGTAATTTTAGCTCTACACTGTCTAATTATGTGACCTTCATTGTTGCACTTGAAACACTTGACAATGTTGTTTCTTTGAGGTAAACCTGATCTTTGAATCCACCAGCTTCGACCAAACTCGTTTCCGACCAAACTCGTTCAGCCAAACCTATTACGACCAAACATGTTCTGGCCAAACCTGTTCGGACCAAACCTGTTCTTGTTATGTGCCTTGCAATAAACTGCCTTGTGCCCAAACTGTTTACAAGAGTAGCAATACCCTTGAAAGAAACTAGCACTTCTAAAATTATCGTTTACCTTCTTCATTTGAGCCATGCAATGTGAAGCCATGTGACCAAACCTGTGACATGCAAAACATCTACCTTGAAATTTTCCTTTATTTGACCTCTTGGGTCTTGAAAACTTCTTCTTCTCATTCTGAATTCTATTTTCTATTTTTGCGCATCTATCATTCAAGGACTCATGATCTGAAATACTTTCCTCATCAGAACTCTCTTCCTTTTGGAGTCTCTTACTAGAATCTCCAAATTGTTCCTTGTGTGGCTTAACAAAACCAAGGCCTATTTTATCTGTTGTCTTTCTTTGACATTTGATGAGTGACTTAAAATTTTTGGAGCTATCTTGAAACCTGTAAAGCTTATCCTTGTACTCTTTAGTTTCCTCTTTCAAAGAAGCCATTTTCTGTTCTAACTCACTATACTCAAGAACCTTAGACTCTAACAAATCCTTGAGTTCTTGTGTCTTAGCTATAGAGAAATCAATATTTTCTATAAGATCATCTCTCTCCATACAACATTCATCTAACTTATCCTTGAGTCTAGCATTATTTTTTCTTTCCTTTTTCAAAGCACTAAGAGCATTAATAAGTTCACTTTCAAGATCCTTTATTTGTTTGCTTTCTGAATCATCAAAGCCTTTTTCATATTTCTTATCACTAGAGGTGCTACCTTTTTCAAAAACCATACAAGCATATTCCTTATAGTTTTCTAAAGCATCCTCATACATACTAGAAACAAAATCATTATTTGTACAATCATCCTCAAGGTGACCAAAATTTCCACATCTAAGACATTTCATGATAATGAATCTATGTTTCGGTTCTTCCTCTTTTTCTGATATGAACAACATCTCATTTTCATCATCACTTGAAGAACTTTCACTATCACTACTAGAACACTTACTTGCTTTGTCTAGGTAGAAAATCTTCTTGTGCTTGTGAGAATACCTCTTTCCTTGATTGTTGTGCTCATCTTTTTTCTTCTTGTGATTCTTGTGCTTTTTAGAATCCTTGCTCTTAGAATCCTGTTTATCTTCATCACTTTCATTCTTGGGAATAGTACAGTCAGTAGCATAATGACCAAACTTTCCACAATTTAAACATCTTATATTTTTCATGCTTTTGTGCTTTCTAAAGAACTTGCCTTCTTGTTGTAATATGCCTCTTCATCACTAGAAGACTCATCACTCTCTTGAAGCTATTTACCCTTGGATTTCTTGGTAGCCTTGAAAGCTACCTCTTTCTTGACATCAACCTTCACTTGAGTTCTCAACTCAAATGCTGCAAGTATACTATGGAGCTCATCCTTTTTCAACTTATCCAAATATTTAGCTTCCTCAATAGCAGAAATATTTTCACTAAATCTATTAAGAAGAGATCTTAAAATCTTATCACAAACATCATTTTCAGCAAGCTCAAGACCTAAGTCTTTCATGGAGTTAACAAACTCATCCATACGAAGCATGTAGTCACTAATATTTTCATCATCATTCATCTGGAGTTGTTCAAACATACCTTTGAAGTGTCTCAACTTGGCATTTTTGACATTTGTATCACCTGTATGAACCACCTTCAACTGTTTCCACATTTCACTAGCTGTCTTGCAGTGAATCACTTTGGTGAGATTTGCTTTTTGTAAGCCTTTTAGGATTGCATTCATTGCTTTTGAATTGCTATGATGTAGGAGCCTTTCTTCTTTAGTATTAGGACCATGTATAGGAATAGTGTACTCATCTTCAATCACTTCCCATACCTCATTACCAAGTGCCATTAGATGAACCTTCATCCTTGCACTCCAAAGACCAAAATATGACCCATCAAGAATAGGTGTTGCATTGCTACTTGAATGATCCATTGTGTTCTTTACTAGCTTTTTCTTCAAGCTATTAAACTTTTCGAAGGCACCCGATCTGATACCAATTGAAGAACACAAGCTTATACTGAGAGGGGGGGTGAACAGTATAAGACCTCTTTTTAATTTTTCATCATACTTCAAAACAGTAAAGCAATATCAAAGCAATTCACAATATCATCCACAAAGTGACACCAATTTTAACATGGTTCACCCAGAATGGCTGGGCTACGTCCACAAAACTTTTATCTAAAAATTATCTCAAAGTTCTTTGGGAATCCTTCCCAATTACAATGTTTATGAGCCTCGGCCCAAAGGAGATACCTTCCCCCAATAAGAATTTATGAGCCTCTGCTCAAAGGAGATACCTTCCCCAATCTGAATTTATGAGCCTCTGCTCAAAGGAGATACCTTCCCCTCTGCTCTGAAAATGATCCCTTAGAAGATCAACTGCCTCTACCTCTTGCCAACACGTGGAAATCCTTTCCATCGAAGACCTCTTGTCCTCAATGCTTAGCCTAATATACCTCTACCTTCTATGATCATGTCCACAATAGCTCAACAACCTGTACCAAACATAGTCAGTCTGTCTAGTACAAGTCTTCCTTTGTTTGTTAGATCTATCCAACTCTTGAACAAATCAATCCTCTACATACAAGCCTTCTCAAAGACTTGCCAACTATCCTCAGGTTATTCTCATAGAACCAATGCACCTCTATCCTCATACAGTAGCACTCCATGTTCGTCTTTGCCCTTTGTGCTCTCTACACCCTCTGCTCTCTTTACGTAATCATAGTCACACTTGGTCAAAATTCAACCTTTGCACTCTTTGCGCAATCACAGCGGCACTTAGAACAATTCACCATGACTCTTCGCTCACTCTGCACACTTCGATCAAATTTCGCACTCTGCTCTCGATGATCAAACTTCTCACTCTACGTTCTATCTGCAAACGTCACAAAAATGATGCACACAACTCTTCAAAACAACCTGCATTTTATAATAACACTTTCAAGATCAAAACCTTAATCTTAGTCGGCTATAACCCTGATATTTAGTCAGCTGCACAACCCTAAACTTTGTCGGCTCACATTTAACTTTGTCGGCTTCAACTGCCTCTATAACTCTTCTGTAGCTTTTGTCGTGAAACTACAACATGTCGCGATATCGCGACAACTTTGCAACCATATACTTTCTTTTGACTTTTGTTGCGATATCACGACACTTCAGCCTTTTTCAACTTCAACTAAGCTCTTGTCACGATATCATGACACTTCTGTTTTTATCATCATCAACTTTCCTTTTGTCACGATATCATGACACTTCTCCCTTTGTAAACCTCCTTTCTGCTTCTGTCGTGAAATCATGACACTTTCTCCAACTGTACGCAGCCATCTCAATCTGTCATGAAATCGTGACACTTTCTGTATCCATGTGCTTTCTTTTTTGCCTGTCATGAAATCATGACACTTTTTACATCCATACGCTTTCTCTTCAACCTATCATGAAATGGCGACACTTTCTGCATCCGTACGCTTTCTTTGCAACCCATAGTAAAATCATGACAGTTCTCATTTCAAACTCTTCCCTTTGCTGCATGTCATGAAATTGCAATAGTTCTCACTTTGAGTTCTATAGCATGTCACAAAATCATGACAGTTCTCACTTCGACTTTTGTAGCATGCCATGAAATTGCGACAGTTTATCTTCCTTCTTGTTGAGTGGTATTTTCACCCAATTGTGAAAGTACACTCTTCCTTAGAATTTGGATTCCAAATCCCCTCTTGCAAAGAAGTTAAACAACCAACTTCTCCAAGGTCTCCACTGTATTAGCATTTGCAACTGTGTATTAGTAATCTCAGATAAAGATATTCAATTAAAATGCTTGGAACACCTTAGTGATTGCAAGTAACTGTAAACAAGGGGCAATGTTGGTTTATTTCACCCTGAAATTTAGTGATTGTTCATTATTTTATTATTTTTAGATTTTGTAATTTTTAAAAATATTTATTTCAACCAAGTTGAACCTTCTGGAAAATAAAATAAAAATGAAACAAAAATAAAGAAAATTAAACAGTGAACACGTCCAGTCTGATGCTATCCTATTCCGGAAAAACCGAATACGTGAGAGTTTCGTACATGCAACCTAGCCTATTTGACCCGCAAAACAAACACAATCAAAGTAAACTAGGTGCTAGCTCCAAGGGTTTAAAATAATTTTCAGATTGCAGACATTCACATGAAATAACCCAAAACAATAGCATGTATTTCATTTATAAATCTGAAATCTGAAAGCAGAAAAATAAAACAGTTAAAATGAAGCATGCAGAAAATTTCTCATCCTTTCTTGCCCATAAAATGCAAATTTTTGAACAATTATGTATTAAAAATATTTCCTGTTACAACAGCAAAATCTCTGGTTTTTCTCAAAACCAGCAAAAGTGGAAGAAAAGCACTCCACAGCAGGCTTAGAACGGCTAATCACCATCAACTCTGCAACCCGCTCATAGCAGTTTCTGACCCCCGTATCAGTCTATGCCTCTACATTTTATACTTGCTGGTACGATTCTCTGCTTCATTCTGCGATGCTTTGTTTCACCTCCCAGATCATATTGTTTTGCATTCCTCACCTTTTCACTACTTTTGATTTTATGTTCGATGCCGAAATGTTCGATATTCTCTATTAAAATGTAATGCTTATGCAACCCTGACACCTGTACTCCATGTGTTCTGCACTTTTCTACATGTTTAGTAACGACTCCATGCAAATCGTGACCAAAAATAGCATGCAACTTTGCTTCCTTGCTTTTACTGTGAAAACGTGACATGTCGCGATATTGCGACATTTTCTTGCTAGCAGCCTTGTTTGCCTTCATGCGTCACAAAAACGTGACATGTCACGAAATTGCGACATGTCGCGATATCGCGATGTTTTCCTACCAACAGCCTTTCTTGCCTTCATGCACAGTGAAATGGCGACATGTCACGATATCGCGACAACTTTTCATTCTGTACACTTTGCTATTTTTCTGTCGTGAAATCGTGACACTTTTCTCTTTTGTACACCTTGGCTGATTTCTATCACGAAATCGTGACGCTTTTCATCCTTGGCATGCATTGCGGCTTTCTGTCGTGAAATCATGACGCTTTTCAATTTTGGGCTGCTCTTTCTGGTTTGACCCACGAAAACGTGACATGTCATGAAATCGCTATGCTTTGTCGTTCCGTACCATTTTACCAGCTTTCCATCGTGAAATCGTGATGCTTTTCTATCTCAGGCTCCTTTTTGGGCTGCAAAAATGCGACATGTCGCGATATCATGACGCTTTTTCATTTTTTGCCAGCGACGGAGCAACATGTCGTGATATCGCGACACTTTTTCATTTTTGCCAGTGACGGAGCGACATGTCACGATATCGCGACACTTTTTCATTTTTGCCAGTGACGGAGCGACATGTCATGATATCGTGACACTTTTTCATTTTTGCCAGTGACGGAGTGACATGTCACGATATCGCGACACTTTTTCTACTTAGTGAAATTTTTTACTTTTTTCCTTGATTTTTTAGCATCTGGGCCACTGCAGTTTTCTTTGAAAGCATGCAAAAAGGTGGGTCCCCAATTTTGGGGTGTGTTGTGGATCAGCCACAACACTTCCACTTTGTCTTCTGACTTGTTTTCTCTCTCCTGCTTAAGTTGCGAAAATGTGACATGTCGCAATATCGCGTCACTTTTCCTCCTTAGCTCCTTTCTGTTCTTCGGGTCGTGAAAACCAGACATGTCATGATATCGTGACACTTTTTCTATCGGACTCTCTCTCCTGCATTATGTCACGAAATCATGACACTTTTTTTTTCGTACAACCTTCCTTGCAATATGTCACGAAATCATGACACTTTTTCATCCGTACAACCTTCTTTGCAATATGTTACGAAATTGCGACACTTTTCCTTCTTTGCCTTCCTGTACTTTCTGATTCACGAAAATGCGACATGTCACAAAATCGTGACACTTTTCCAACTTGTTCTCTTTCTTCGAACTTGTCACGAAATCGTGACACTTCTTCCTGCTTTCTCTTTTTCTTCCAACATGTTGCGAAATCACGACAATTTTTCCACTTGTCTTTTTCTCTGTCAACATGGGGTTTTCAAAAGTCCTTTGAAACTATCATGCCGTAACCTTCATCAAAACAAATTATTTGACATCAAATCAAATTTCTTCAAAATATTCTTGACATCAATGACAACTTATACACTTGAGCAAAGGCAATGTACCCAAAGTACCCAAAATTGCCAACAGAAGGTAGGTTTCTAATACACTCTGGAATATCTCCACAAATGTTCAGATCAATTGTAGCTATAGATATCATAGCGCAACCTTATATTTGGATGTGAGTCTATAGTGCATCTCCAGATTAGACAACAAAATGATAAAATAGCAAGGTAAATCATTAATGTATTTTATTTCATATTATTAAATTTTGCATGCATTATTTTATCAGATATAGTATTTTTAACACTAATTTTTGAGGTCTCACACTATGGAGCCCTCATTTATTTTTATTTATTGCCCTACTTATTTGTGTGCAGGTTTAGCAATACAATCAAGAGAATTGTGTAGTTGTTTAAGATAGAGGGGTATGACCAAAGGATAAATAAGAAGCCCACTCACACCTATTGGAAGGAAAGCATATAATTGAAGACACCACATTAAGTTGTAGCTAGGGTTTCATAGAACCCTAGCAGTCTATAATAACTATATCAAGTTTATATTAAACTATTGATTGTATCAAAGACATTTTTCAGCTCCCCCATTATTAATAAAATATCTCTTTTATTTGTGCAATTTGTAGTTCTTTGAGTTCTATTTTATCTTTCTTGTTTTAGTGTTGTGCTTTTTAATCTATAGTATGATATGAATTGTAATGAATAGTATAGTGTTTTATGATGTGTTTGGAATTTTTAGGAGACTCAAAAACTCAAGTTTCCTAATCAAAAGTTGCATAGTAACCATGCAAGACTTTTTGCAAAGTATTAATCTACCAAGATGACCAAGATATTCAATATCCCTATGTGTGCATGTGAGTTCATTACTATGATAACGCATAAAGTTACCCTAGTGCCAAATAGGATATATGAGGCCCATCTATACTAGAGATCACCCCACGAGTCTTATTAGCCTGAGTTTTGTACTTAGTTGGATTAGACCACTAGGAAATATAGTCTACCAAAAGCTAGCTCATCCACATGCAAACATTGGTATATACAAAAGCAAGTTGCTTATATGGTAGAGATATCATCATGCATAAGGATACCACCATTGTCAAGTGAGCTTGATGCCATCCAACCTATAATGAGGATCACCTTATTGTTCTCTAATGCTAAGAATTCTAGGGATTCAAGTTTAATACTCCCTTATTTTCTTTTAAATTGGAATTTTGCAAGGGAGTTTCTCATTTTTGTTATGGTGAGGAATGGATTTTGGTAGTGGTGAGAACCACTATTTGTTTTACTTTTACGAATGGTAAAAACCACTTTTTCTTGTGCATATTGTGAAGTGATAATAATCATTGTTTATTTTTCATTTTGGATAATTGCCCCAATTTGGTGTTAATTAAGGGATTTTGATTATTTGGGTACGGATGAACTTGTCCTTTTGTCAATTCTTAGCATTTTTTAACCATTCGCACAGTGGGATGAGCGAGATAAACTTTTTGCTTAAGGTAACCTAGACTACTTTGTAGGTTTAATCTTTTCTTGTGCTAAAATTGGATTTATTAATATGAAAATGTGTCAGTATTTTTATGTATACAAGGTATAATCTAAGCAAGATTCTACCTTCTAAAAATAATGATATCTTTCTACAAAATTTGAAAAGAAAATAAGAGACGGTTGATTGACCAAAAATCCTAAAGACACCTTATGAATAATGGCTAAATGACAGGAAATAGAGACAGTATGGAGTGTAGATGTAAATTATAAATGTAATGTAAACATACGATAAACTAACCTTTGAAAACATTGATTATGATAGATTCCTAGTGTACATATTTGGTTCTAGACACGTATGATCAAATATAAAATGAAAAATGCAATGATAGGTATGCCTAATGCAACTGATGTTATAATGCAATGATATAAAATGTAATGTAATGTAATATTTTTGTGTTTTTGATGTTTTAATTATGTTTTTGTATTTTTGATATAGATATGTATATACAGTTTGACCAATGGACTTAGTAAATACCATTGGGGCTTTTTGGGTGACCAAAGGACTTATATATGCTTTTGGGACATTTTGGGTGACAAAAGCGCTTATAGATGCCTTTGGTACATTTTAGGGTGACCTAGACAATTGTAGACTATCTAGGGGTGTTTTAGGTTGACCTAGATGGTCATAGATCACCTAGGGACATTTTTAGGTTGACCTAGATGGTCGTATACTACCTAGGGGCATTTTAGGTTGACCTAGATGGTCATACACTACCTAGGGGTGTTTTAGGTTGACATAGACGGTCATAAACCACCTATATGCTAAGATGACCAGGATATTCAATATCCCTATGTGTGTATGTGAGTTCATTACTATGATAATGCATAAATTTACTCTAGTACCAAACAAGATTTATGCGGCCCATATATACTAGAAATCACCCTACGAGTCTCATTATCCCAAGTTTTGTACTTAGTTGGATTAGACCACTTAGCAATATATGCAACCAAAAGCTAGCTCATCCACATATAAAAATTGGTCTATACAAAAGCAAGTTGCTTATGTGGTAGACTTATCATCATGCATAAGGATACCACCATTGCCAGGTGAGCTTTATACCACCCAATCTATAATGAATATCACCTTATAGTTATCTAATGCTGAGAATTATAGGGATTCAATTTCAATACTCCCTTATTTTTTTTTAAATTGGAATTTTGCAATGGAGTTGCTCATTTTTTTATGGTGAGCAATGGATTTTGGTAGTGGTGATAACCACTATTTGTTTTGCTTTGGAAAATGGTAAAAACTACTTTTTCTTGTGCATATTGTGAAGTGATTATAATAATTGTTTATTTTTTATTTTGGATAATTGCCCCAATTTGGTGTGAAGCAAGGGATTTTTATTATTTGGGTAAGAAAGAACTTGTCCTTTTTTCAATTATCAACATCTTTGAACCAGAGGATGAACAAGATAAAATTTTTACTTAAGGTAACCTAGATCACTTTGTACATTTCATCTTTCCTTGCACTAAACTTGGATTTATTAATGTGAAAATGTGTCAGGATTTTGATGTATACAAGGTATAATCTAAGTAGGATTCTACCTTCTAAAAATTATGATAGATTTCTACAAAATCTAAAAATAAAACTAGAGATGGTTGAGTGACCAAAAACCCTAAAGACACCTTATGAATAATATGATGAGAAACAGAGACACAGTATGGAGTGTAGACATAAATTATAAATGTAATTTAAATAGGTGATAAACATACCTTTGATGACATTGATTATGACAGATGCCTAGTGTACATACTTGGTGCTAGACATGTATGATCAACTCTAAAATGCAAAAATGCAATGATAGGTATACCTAATGCAACTGATGTTATAATGCAATGATATGAAATACAATGTAATGCAATATTTTTGTGTTTTTGATGTTTTAATGATGTTTTTGTATTTTTGATATAGATATGTATATACAGTTTGACTTGTTGGCAATTTTGGGTACTTTGGGTACATTGCCTTTGCTCAAATGGATAAGTTGTCATTGATGTCAAAAGGCATTTTTGTGTTGATATCAAAAGAGTGTGATGTCAAGAATATCTTGAGAAGCTTCATTATGTTAAAGGGTTTTTATTAAAACCAAGCTTAACTTAATGCAAAGGTCCATGTTTATTATTAATAATTAAATTAACTCAAACCTTTGTCAAAGGTCCAAGTTTAATTTATTATTAATAAAATAATAATTATTATTATTTTAATTATTATTAAAGGGTCTTTCAACCCTTAAGCGACGGAAGAAAAAAAGAATTCTTTCACCGATATGTTGCCATCGTTGGAGGAGCGCCGACGTCAAACAGTTAAGGAAAAATGGCTATATAAGTGGGGATGATTTTCTAAAGTGAGCACCTCCGATTAATTTTGTCATCTACGATTTGTGTTTACTCTGTATCTTTTGATTTGCGCTTGGCGTCTGCGATTTGCATTTGCTCTGTGTCTTCGAATCTTTGATTGACGTCTTTGAAATCGTGCTTGTTTTGTGTCTTGGAAACCGTGCTTGGCATACTCGGATTTGAGCTTGGGCTGCATCCTTACCTTTTTGCTTGATAGTAGTGGATTGGCAATTGCACCTGAACTGCATTTTTCAGACTGTGCTGTGAGATGATTAATGCAAGCATTCAGTGACTTACGTTTTGGACAGCGCTCACCAGTTTGCATGTGGCTTGTGGAAGACGTTTACGTTTTCCAGATTCTTGGCGTCAAAGGAAGATAAAAGAGAGGGCAGCGCTGTATTACTTCGTTGGGCACTTGTGACCCAATGGTGGTGGCGTTTAAGCGAAAGCGCTAGAAGGCAGAGGTGCCGAGTTCGATTCTCTTCGTTGGTAATTTTCTTTTGGTCGCGGTGTGCAAAGGATGGTGGCTGTGAATGCGCGGGAGGTATAAGGTTAAGGTATCATATTTGCTTTGACATTGTTTTATTGATGTTTAATGTTTATGTGGAGTAATAAGGTGTAAAGAGGTTTTACTTTGTATGTATATTATACTTCTGGTGGTTTTTACTAAGTTGGAGAAATAAGGTGTTATTTTGGATCTTTATTATTGTGTATTATTGTATAGTTGCTAACTCTAATTGGTGGCAAATTGAGAGTTAGTGTTGTGACATATTTTGAGTTCTCCTTCTTCATCAAAGTAAAGGTATGGGCAACTTCTTCCATGTATGTTGTTTATGGTATATTTTCTGAAATTGAGTTTGGAGTGAAAAGGTTGTCTACTAGGTATTTTTGGTGTAAATCTTATTTTTTGGATATTGAAGATTGTTTATGCATTAAAGTCATTGATGAATTTTTGGGTGAATGCATAATTCTGGTTGAGGAAGAGGAAGCATTTTTGCACTAGGGTTTATGTTAGTAAGTCTTGCTACTTGCATTGAGATGATGAAACCCTAGTTGTTGGTGAAAAGAATATAAGTATCATTGTTATATGAGATATTGCATGGTTGGCAATTGTTGGGTTGTGTTTCATATTCTTGAGAAAAGCATACTACATCTATCTTATTCTTTTGAGATTGAGATTGAGTTGATATTGATATTGGGAGTTAAGTATAGAACATATTGGGTCTCTAACAATTCTCTTTATGTTTCTATGAGATTTGAGATTGAGATTGGGAGTTAAGTATAGAACATATTGAGTCTCTAACAATTCTCTTTATGCTTCTATGAGGTTTATGAATCACATTGGGTCTCTAACAATTCTCTTTGTGGGTTCATGCTAAGCAAGTTTTTCTTGGTGAGCTTGCTGAGGTTTTGGATAGGTTTCGGTGGGGACTTGTGAGCGAGGTTTTGGACAGGTTTCGATGGGGACTTGTGAGCAGATTTGGACAGGTCCTAGCAGAGGACTTGTGAGCTGAGTTTTTGAGAGTTCTATCGGAGAACTTGAGGATAGAGGTGCATTGGTTCTTTGAGAAGAACCTGAGGATAGATTTGGCAAGTCTTTGAGAAGGCTTGTGTGCAGAGGATTGATTTGTTCAAAGAGTTGGACAGATCTGATAGAGAGAGGAAGACTTGTACTAGACCGACTGACTGTGTTTGGTACAGGTAGTTGAGCTACTGTGGACGTGATCATAGAAGGCAGAGGTCTCTTAGGCTAAGCATTGAGGACAGGAGGTCTTCGATGGAAAGGAGTTCCACGTGCTGGCAAGAGGTAGAGGCAGTTGATCTTCTGAGGGATCATTTCCAGAGCAGAAGGGAAGGTATCTCCTTTGAGCAGAGGCTCATAAATTCAGATTGGGGGAAGGTGTCTCCTTTGGGCCGAGGCTCATAAACATTGTAATTGGGAAGGTTTCCCAAAGAACTTTGAGATAACTTTTAGAGAAAAGTTTTGTGGACGTAGCCCAGGCATTCTGGGTGAACCACGTTAAAATTGGTGTCACTTTGTGGATGATTTTGTGCATTTCTTTGATATTTCTTTGGGTATATTGCTTTACTATTTTGAAGTATAAAGGAAAAAGTAAAAAGAGGTCTTATACTGTTCACCCCCCTCTCAGTATAAGCTTGTGTTCTTCAATTGGTATCAGAGCGGGTGCCTTCGGAAAGTTTAACAGCTTGAAGGAAAAGCTAGTAAAGAACACAATGGATCATTCAAGTGGCAATGCAGCACCTATTCTTGATGGGTCAGATTTTGGTCTTTGGAGTGCAAGGATGAAGGTTCATCTAATGGCACTTGGGAATGAGGTTTGGGAAGTGATTGAAGATGAGTACACTATTCCTGAACATGGTCCTTATACTAAAGAAGAAAGACTCCTACATCACAACAATTCAAAAGCAATGAATGCAATCCTGAAAGGCTTACAAAAAGCAGATCTCACCAAAGTGATTCACTACAAGACAACTAGTGAAATGTGGAATCAATTGAAGGTGGTTCATACAGGTGATACAAATGTTAGAAAGGCAAAGTTGAGACACTTCAAAGGTATGTTTGAACAACTCAAGATGAATGATGATGAAAATATTAGTGACTACATGCTTCGTATGGATGAGGTTGTTAACTCCATGAAAGACTTAGGTCTTGAGCTTGCTAAAAATGATGTTTGTGATAAGATTTTAAGATCTCTTCCTAATAGATTTAGTGAAAATATTTCTGCTATTGAGGAAGCTAAAGATTTGGATAAGTTGAAAAAGGATGAGCTCCATAGTATACTTTCAGCATTTGAGTTGAGAACTCAAGTGAAGGTTGATGTCAAGAAAGAGGCAACTTTCAAGGCTACCAAGAAATCCAAGGGTAAACAGACTTCAAGAGAGTGATGAGTCTTCTAGTGATGAAGAGGCATATTACAACAAGAAAGGCAAGTTCTCTAGAAAGCACAAAAATATGAAAAACGTAAGATGTTTCAATTGTGGAAAGTTTGGTCATTATGCTACTGACTATACTATTGCCAAGGATGAAAGTGATGAAGATAAACAGGACTATAAGAGCAAGGATTATGAAAAGCACAAGCATCATAGGAAAAACAAAGATGAGCACAGCAATCAAGGAAAGAGGTATTCTCACAAACACAAGAAGAGTTTCTACCTAGACAAAGCAAGTAAGTGTTCTAGTAGTGATAGTGAAAGTTCTTCAAGTGATAATGAAAATGAGATGTTGTTCATATCAGAAAAAGAGGAAGAACCAAAACATAGATTCATTATCATGAAATGTCTTAGATGTGGAAATTTTGGTCACCTTGAGGATGATTGCACAAATAATGATTTGGTTTCTAGTATGTATGAGGATGCTTCAGAAAACTATAAGGAAGATGCATGTATGGTTTTTGAAAAGGGTAGCACCTCTAGTGATAAGAAATCTGAAAAAGGCTTTGATGATTCTAAAAGAAAACATATAGAGGAAGGTGAAGTAGATCTTAAAGGTGAACTTATTAGTGCTCTTAGTGCTTTGAAAAAGGAAAGAAAGAAGAATGCTAGACTCAAGGATAAGTTGGATGAATGTTGTATGGAGAGAGATGATCTTATAGAAAGTCTTGACTTCTCTATAGCTAAGACACAAGAACTCAAGGATGAATTAGAGTCTAAGGTTCTTGAGTATAGTGAGTTAGAACAAAAAATGGCTTCTTTGAAAGAGGAAACTAAAGGGTACAAGGATAAGCTTCACGGGTTTCAAGATAGCTCCAAAAAGGTTAAGTCTCTCATCAAAGGTCAAAGAAAGACAACAGATAAAACAAGCCTTGGTTTTGTTAAGCCTCACAAGGAACAAGTTGGAGAGTCTAGTAAGAGACTCCAAAAGGAAGAGAGTTCTGATGGGGAAAGTATTTCAGATCATGAGTCCTTAAATGATAGATGCACAGAAATAGAAAACAGAATTCAGAATGAGAAGAAGAAGTTTTCAGAACCTAAGAGGTCAAATAAAGGAAAGTTTCAAGGCAGATGTTTTGCTTGTCACGGGTTTGGTCACATAGCTTCACATTGCATGGCTCAAGTGAAGAAGGTAAATGACAGTTTTAGAGGTGGTAATTTCTTTCAAGGGTATTGCTACTCTTGTCAATAGTTTGGGCACAAGGCAGTTTATTGCAAGGCAAATATCAAGAACAAGTTTGATCAGAATAGGTTTGGCCAGAATAGGTTTGGTCAGAACAAGTTTGGTCAGAATAGGTTTGGTCAGAACTGGTGGATCCAAAGAACAGGTATGCCTAAAAGAAATAACATTGTTACTTGTTATAAGTGCAACAATGAAGGTCACACAGTCAGATAGTGTAGAGCTGAAATTCCAGAATACAAGAACAGGAATAGTGGCATGATCAGGTCCAAGGATCAAGGCATGGATAAAAATAGGGATGAGAACAAGAACAAGAACAAGAACAATGACAGGAACAGGAATATGGACAAAGAGTTCAAGAGAAGGCCCGACAAGGAAGTTATAGACGTTGATGATGATCAGTGCCTAATGGGAGTTTTACTCCCACCCCAGAATTAATCACCTCATTAGGAGGTGGGGGAGGGACTAAGCTAAGAGGCTAATTCTTAGTCCCGAGCCCCAAAGGTGGCCCTTTGCCATTGATGACAAAGGGGGAGAGATATGAGTAAGGGGAGAGCTTCAAAGTGAAGAGGAAAGCTTCAAGTCAGGGGGAGCAAAACTTCAAAGGAAGATTCTCAGTTGTTAGCACAGTTGGTTTCAGTTGGTTTCAGTTTTGGCTCTTGAGAAGTGTTTTCAATAAAGGTTTGCCATCAATGACAAAGGGGGAGATTGTTGGCAATTTTGGGTACTTTGGGTACATTGCCTTTGCTCAAATGGATAAGTTGTCATTGATGTCAAAAGGCATTTTTGTGTTGATATCAAAAGAGTGTGATGTCAAGAATATCTTGAGAAGCTTCATTATGTTAAAGGGTTTTTATTAAAACCATGGTGACAAGGTTAAAGGTTTTTCTTAAAACCATTTGGACTCATTAAGGGTTTTTATTAAAACCAAGCTTAACTTAATGCAAAGGTCCATGTTTATTATTAATAATTAAATTAACTCAAACCTTTGTCAAAGGTCCAAGTTTAATTTATTATTAATAAAATAATAATAATTATTATTTTAATTATTATTAAAGGGTCTTTCAACCCTTAAGCGACGGAAGAAAAAAAGAATTCTTTCGCCGATATGTTGCCATCGTTGGAGGAGCACCGACGTCAAACAGTTAAGGAAAAATGGCTATATAAGTGGGGATGATTTTCTAAAGTGAGCACCTCCGATTAATTTTGACATCTACGATTTGTGTTTACTCTGTATCTTTTGATTTGCACTTGGCGTCTGCGATTTGCATTTGCTCTGTGTCTTTGAATCTCCGATTGACGTCTTTGAAATCGTGCTTGTTCTGTGTCTTGGAAACCATGCTTGGCATACTCGGATTTGAGCTTGGGCTGCATCCTTACCTTTTTTCTTGATAGTAGTGGATTGGCAATTGCACCTGAACTACGTTTTTTAGACTATGCTATGAGATGATTAATGCAAGCATTCAATGACTTACATTTTGGACAGCGCTCACCAGTTTGCATGTGGCTTGTGGAAGACGTTTACGTTTTCCAGATTCTTGGCGTCAAAGGAAGATAAAAGAGAGGGCAGCGCTGTATTACTTCGTTGGGCACTTGTGACCCAACGGTGGTGGCGTTTAAGCGAAAGCGCTAGAAGGCAGAGGTGCCGAGTTCGATTCTCTTCGTTGGTAATTTTCTTTTGGTCGCGGTGTGCAAAGGATGGTGGTTGTGAATGCGCGGGAGGTATAAGGTTAAGGTATCATATTTGCTTTGACATTGTTTTATTGATGTTTAATGTTTATGTGGAGTAATAAGGTGTAAAGAGGTTTTACTTTGTATGTATATTATACTTGTGGTTTTTACTAAGTTGGAGAAATAAGGCGTTATTTTGGATCTTTATTATTGTGTATTATTGTATAGTTGCTAACTCTAATTGGTGGCAAATTGAGAGTTAGTGTTGTGACAGATTTTGAGTTCTCCTTCTTCATCAAAGTAAAGGTATGGGCAACTTCTTCCATGTATGTTGTTTATGGTATATTTTCTGAAATTGAGTTTGGAGTGAAAAGGTTGTCTACTAGGTATTTTTGGTGTAAATCTTATTTTCTGGATATTGAAGATTGTTTATGCATTAAAGTCATTGATGAATTTTTGGGTGAATGCATAATTCTGGTTGAGGAAGAGGAAGCATTTTTGCACTAGGGTTTATGTTAGTAAGTCTTGCTACTTGCATTGAGATGATGAAACCCTAGTTGTTGGTGAAAAGAATATAAGTATCATTGTTATATGAGATATTGCATGGTTGGCAATTGTTGGGTTGTGTTTCATATTCTTGAGAAAAGCATACTACATCTATCTTATTCTTTTGAGATTGAGATTGAGTTGAGATTGAGATTGGGAGTTAAGTATAGAACATATTGGGTCTCTAACAATTCTCTTTATGTTTCTATGAGATTTGAGATTGAGATTGGGAGTTAAGTATAGAACATATTGAGTCTCTAACAATTCTCTTTATGCTTCTATGAGGTTTATGAATCACATTGGGTCTCTAACAATTCTCTTTGTGGGTTCATGCTAAGCAAGTTTTTCTTGGTGAGCTTGTTGAGGTTTTGGACAGGTTCCGATGGGGACTTGTGAGCAGGTTTTGGACAGGTTTCGATGGGGACTTGTGAGCGGTGAGTTTTTGAGAGTTCTATCAGAGAACTTGAGGACGAGAGGTGCATTGGTTCTTTGAGAAGAACCTGAGGACAGATTTGGCAAGTCTTTGAGAAGGCTTGTGTGCAGAGGATTGATTTGTTCAAAGAGTTGGACAGATCTGATAGACAGAGGAAGACTTGTACTAGACCGATTGACTGTGTTTGGTACAGGTAGCTGAGCTACTATGGACGTGATCATAGAAGGCAGAGGTCTCTTAGGCTAAGCATTGAGGATAGGAGGTCTTCGATGGAAAGGAGTTCCACGTGCTTGGCAAGAGGTAGAGGCGGTTGATCTTCTGAGGGATCATTTCCAGAGCAGAGGGGAAGGTATCTCCTTTGAGCAGAGGCTCATAAATTTAGATTGGGGGAAGGTGTCTCCTTTGGGCCGAGGCTCATAAACATTGTAATTGGGAAGGTTTCCCAAAGAACTTTGAGATAACTTTTAGAGAAAAGTTTTGTGGACGTAGCCCAGGCATTCTAGGTGAACCACGTTAAAATTGGTGTCACTTTGTGGATGATTTTGTGCATTGCTTTGATATTGCTTTGGGTATATTGCTTTACTTTTTTGAAGTATAAAGGAAAAAGTAAAAAGAGGTCTTATACTGTTCACCCCCCCTCTCAGTATAAGCTTGTGTTATTCATGACCAATAGGCTTAGTAAATGCCATTGGGGATTTTTGGGTGACTAAAGGGCTTAAATATGCATTTGAAGAATTTTGGGTGACCAAAGGGCTTATAGATGCCTTTGGGGCATTTTGTGGTGACCTAGATGATCGTGGACCACCTAGGGATATTTTAGGATGACCTAGACAGTCATAGACCACCTAGGGGCATTTTTAGGTTGACTTAGATGGTTTTAGACCATCTAGAGGTATTTTATGTTGGCCTAGATGGTCATAGACCACCTAGGGGCAGTTTAAGTTGACCTAGATAGTTGTAGACCACCTATATGCTAATATGACCAAGATATTCAATATCTATATGTGTGCATGTGAGTTCATTACTATGATAACTCATAAAGTTACCCTAGTGCCAAATAGGATTTATGAGGCCCATCTATACTAGAGATCATCCTACGAGTCTTATTATCCTGAGTTTTGTACTTAGTTGGATTAGACCACTAGGAAATATAGGCTACCAAAAGCTAGCTCATCCACATGCAAACATTGGTATGTACAAAAGCAAATTTCTTATATGGCAGACATATCATCATGTATAAGGATACCACCATTGTTAGGCGAGCTTGATGCCATCCAACCTGTAATGAGGATCACCTTATTGTTCTCTAATACTAACAATTCTAGGGATTCAAGTTCAATACTCTCTTCTTTTATTTTAAATTGGAATTTTGCAAGGGAGTTGCTCATTTTATTATGGTGAGCAATGGATTTTTGTAGTGGTGAGAACCACTATTTGTTTTGTTTTTACGAATGGTAAAAATTAATTTTCTTGTGCATGTTGTGAAGTAATAATAATCACTATTTTTTTTTCATTTTAGATAATTGTCCCAATTTGGTGTGAAGCAAGGGATTTTGATTATTTGGGTAAGAAGGAACTTGTCCTTTTTTCAATTCTCAGCAGCTTTGAGCCATTCAAATAGGGGGATCAGCGAGATAAACTTTTCACTTAAGGTAACCTAGACCACTTTGTTGTTGGCAATTTTGGGTTTGAGATCCTAGCTTCTTGTCTATGAGTTGTCATTGATGTCAAAAGGAAATGGCATTAATGTTAAGAGGATGTGTTGGCTTCAAAGGTGGAATATTCCAAGAGAATATTTTTAAGAGAATCCGGAGAGATTCCATTGGCAAGGGTTTTTCATTAAAACCAAACCGGTTTTTATTAAAACCATTGGATAGGGTTTTAATTAAAACCACATGGATGAAGTTAAATGGTTTTTATTAAAACCAATGGAGGTTCTCTTTATTATTTATTTAATTATTATTTAAAACCTTTCAAGGTTTTAATTAACTAATTATTTAATTAATTAAGGGAGAAATTATTTTAATTTATTAAAAAAATTTAAAGGTTTTTAACCTTTTTCATTTTTAATTTATTAAAATTATTTAAGGGTTTTTAAACCCTTTAGAAAGCAAATTTCGATTAAATTCGAAATTACTTTTCTTTGCAGCCGACGTGTTCTAAATTCCACGTATGGACTATATATATGAGAAGGTTCCTAAGGTTAAACCAATTTGGAAAATCGAAGGCAATTAATTGGTTTGGTTGCGATCGAATGTTCTATTTATGATGCGAAAGAGGAGAGCTCGTGGTTTGAAAAGATTTTGAAAAGCTTGATCGTTTATGTGGAAGGAAGTCCGTCTTGGACTTCGTAAGCCCCTTGTGGGCTAGTGGTAGCGAAGGCTGCATTTGGGCCTTGCATAGGCGGAGGTCTGCATTTCGATCCTCGTGGAGGGAGCTGTGCATGGATTAGTCACATTTTTATTAAAACGTGTTTTGTGCCATGAATTTCGGATTCTTCAAGGACAACCATTATAAGGTGTGATTATTTTCTTTTATATGATTTTTGGCATTGTTTAGCATTGTTTAAAAGACAAGAGAAATAAGGGTATAGTTCTTTGGTTGTATTTTTGAGATTAGTCTTTTGCTATGCTAAATTTAAAAATGGAGATATAAGGTGTAAGTTTTGGTTGTTGTGTTTTTGGCTTCTTTGGTGGTTGTTTTTAAATAAGAGGAGCTAAAAGGTGTATTAAGGAAAGTTTTTATATATGCTCATTTATCTTGGTTCTAACCCTAACTTGGTTGGAAGTTTGAGGGTTGTGTGTGGTGACGACTTTAAGGATCAATTTTCTTCTACTCTAATAAGGTATGGGCACATTCTTCTTATGAGTATGATTGGTGTATGTTTTCTGAAATAAGGTTGGAGTGAAAAGGTATTCTACTAGGTCCCCTTTGGCTAGTTGTAAATCCTATTTTCTGGTTTGTTGAAGACTACTTATGCATTGTTATCCTTAAAGAGATTTTTTGGTGAATGCATAATTTTTGGTTTGAGATAGTGGAAGCTTTGTGCACTAGGGTTTATATTTGTGAGTCTAGCTACTTGCATTGAGTTGTTGGAACCCTTGGTTGGCTGTTTTGAGTTTGATGGTTGAGTTGCTTCCATAGAGGTTGTTTGATCAAGTTATTGCTTTACTTGATTCATGATATTAGGCTTACTCCATTGAGTTGATTTGAGCAAGTTATTCTTTGCATTTGGTGATATTGTGTTGGTGGCTCTTTTGTTCAAATATCTTTGGATGGAAAAGGATTTCTACTTGTTTCATTTTCATGTGATGATTGGTTTAATGCTTCAAGGTTATTGTTGAGTTGAGAAGTATTGGTTGAACCTTGTTTATAAGCATTGTTGTTGAAGCCCTATTTTGTTGTGAAAGATTAATTGGTAGTGAAAAATTATTGGTTTTGGAAAGAACATGAGTATCATTGTTATATGAGATCTTGCATGGTTGGAAATTGTTGGGTTGTGTTTCATGTTCTTGATAAATGCAAACTTCATTCTATCTTATTCTTCTGAGATTGAGTTGAGGTTGAGTTGAGTTGAGATTGAGATTGGGAGTTAAGTATAGAACATATTGAGTCTCTAACAATTCTCTTTATGCTTCTATGAGATTGATGAATCACATTGGGTCTCTAACAATTCTCTTTGTGGGTTCATGCTAAGCAAGTTTTTCTTGGTGAGCTTGCTGATTTTTAATAGGTTCTTTTTGAGGACTTGTGAGCAGATTTGGACAGGTTTCGGTGGGGACTTGTGAGCAGATTTGGACAAGTCCTAGCAGAGGACTTATGAGATGAGTTTGTTAGTTCTATCAAAGAACTGGAGGATAGAGGAGCACTGGTTATTTGAGAAGAACCTGAGGATAGATTTGGCAAGTCTTTGAGAAGGCTTGTGTGTAGAGGACTGATTTGTTCAAGTGTTGGATAGATCTGACAGACAAAGGAAGACTTGTACTAGACCGACTGACTGTGTTTGGTATAGGTTGTTGAGCTGTTGTGGACGTGATCATAGAAGGCAGAGGTCTCTTAGGCTAAGCATTGAGGACAGGAGGTCTTCGGTGGAAAGGAGTTCCATGTGCTAGCAAGAGGTAGAGGCAATTGATCTTCTGAGGGATCATTTCCAGAGTAGAGGGGAAGGTATCTCCTTTGAGCAGAGGCTCATAAATTTAGATTGGGGGAAGGTATCTCCTTTGGGTTGAGGCTCATAAATATTGTAATTGGGAAGGATTACCAAAGAAATTTGAGATAACTTTTAGAGAAAATTTTTGTTGACGTAGCCCAACCATTTTGGGTGAACCATGTTAAAAATGGGTCTTCAATGTGTAATGCTTTTTGTCTTGATTAATGTTGTGTTGATGCCACTACTATCAAAAGTTAAAATTATTAATTGGTTAAGTCTTATACTGTTCACCCCCCCCTCTCAGTATAATTCCATGTTCTTCATTTGTAGGTTTCATATTTCCTTGTGCTAAACTTGGATTTATTAATGTGAAAATATATGAATATTTTGTTGTATACAAGGTATAATATAAGTAGGATTATACCTTCTAAAAATCATGATAACTTTCTACAAAATCTAAAAATAAAACTAGAGATGGCTGAGTGAACAAAAACCTTGAAGACACCTTATGAATAATGGCTAAATGATAGGAAACAGATACACAATATGAAGTGTAGATGTAAATTATAAATGTAATGTAAACAGGTGATAAACTGACCTTTGACGATATTGATTACGATAGATGTCTAGTGTACATATTTGATGTTGACCATGCATGATCAACTCTAAAATTTAAAAATACAATGATAGGTAAGCCTAATGCAACTAATATTATAATTCAATTATATGAAATGTAATGCAATGCAATATTTTTGTGTTTTTGATGTTTTAATGATGTTCTTGTATTTTTGATATAGATATGTATATAGGGTTTGACCAATGGGCTTAGTAAATGTCATTGGGGCTTTTTGGGTGACCAAAGAGCTTATAGATGCCTTTGGGGAATTTTGGGTTACCAAAGGGCTTATAGATGCCTTTGGGGCATTTTGGGGTGACCTAGATGATCGTAGACTACCTAAAGAAGTTTTAGATTGACCTAGGTAGTTGCAGACTATCTAGGGAAATTTTAGGTTGACCTAGATGGTCATAGATCACCTAGGGATATTTTAGGTTGACCTAGATGGTTGTAGACCACCTAGGGATATTTTGGATTAACCTAAATGCTTGTAGACCGCCTAAGAGCATTTTGGATAGACCTAGATGGTCATAGACCACATAGGGATATTTTAGATTTACCTAGATGCTCGTAGACCACCTAGGACCATTTTGGGTTGACCTAGATGGTCTTAGACCACCTAGGGGTATTTTAGGTTGACTTAGATGATCATAGACCACCTCAGGGTATTTTGGGTTGACCTAGACAATTGTAGACCATCTAGGGGTATTTTAGGTTGACCTAGATGGTTGTAGACTACATAGGGGTGTTTTAGGTTGACCTAGATGGTCGTAGACCACCTACAGAGATTTTAGGTTGACCTAGATGGTTTTAGATCACCTCAAGGTATTTTGGGTTGTCCTAGATGGTCATAGACCACCTAGGAGTATTTTGGGTTGACCTAGATGGTCATAGACCACCTAGGGGTATTTTGGGTTGACCTAGATGGTCATAGACCACCTAGAGGTATTTTAGATTGACCTGGACAGTTATAGACCACCTAGGGGCATTATGTGTTGAGTTAGATAATTGTGACTACTTAGGGATATTTTGGGTTGACATGGATGGTCATAGACCATCAAGGAGTATTTTAGATTGATCTAGATAGTCATAGACTACCTAGGGGTATTTTAGGTTGACCTAGAGGATCTTAGAATCTCTAGGCATGTTTTAGGTTGACCTAGATGATCATATACCACCTAGGGGTATTTTAGGTTGACCTAGATGGTCATAGGTCACCTAGGGGTGTTTTAGGTTGACCTAGATGGTTGTATACCACCTAGTGGCATTTTAGGTTAACCTAGATGGTCGCAGACCACCTATAGATATTTTAGGTTGACCTAGACAATCGTAGATCACCTAGGGATATTTTAGGTTGACTTAGATGGTTGTAGACCACCTAGAGGCATTTTAGGTTGAATTAGATGGTTGTAGACCACTTAGGGGTATTTTAGGTTGACCTAGATAGTCTTAGACCATCTAGGGGTATTTTAGGTTGACCTGGCCAACCATAGACAACCTAGGGGTATTTTACGATGACCTAGATGATTGTATACTGCCTAGGGTTATTTTAGGTTGACCTAGATGACCATAGATTTCCTAGGGATATTTTAGGGTGGGCATGGTTCTCTAAGCATGGAAATATCACAAGTGACTAATTTTCAAAGGTTCAAGCTCATAACTTCCTTCAATAGATGCTAAGTGATATGTTCCAAGTCCAATACGACTAGTAATAATATATAGACCTAACCAGTTTGCTGTGAATTTATCCCATTTATGGGGTGGTAAATTTGAGTTTTGCTAGTTCTCTTTTAGAACTAAATCATAAACCTAAAAATATCTATGATGGACTTTCATGTTGTAATCTCTCTTGAGGAGCTCTTGATAAATATGTAGATGCTCGAGGGCATTCATGCATCACTCATCAAGCAAAGTGAGTTGATCTAGACAAGCTTACCATGTAGTATCATCATCAATGAACTCTTGCATAGATATGTGTAGCGATGGTATATCCATATCTAAAGGTATGATAGCCTTAGCACCGTACACTAGTGAAAATAGAGTTTCCCCAGTGGGAGTCTGAATACTAGTGCGATAGGTCGAAAGGATAAGAGGTAAATGATTATGCCAATCCTTATGATTTTCCTTGACCATTTTCGTTAAGATTACAATTACTATTTTATTAGATGCCTCTACATGCCCATTAGCTTGTGGATAATAAGTCATATAAAATTTGTACTATATATTATATTTTTTTGTTAGAGCATGCACATATTTATTCTTAAATGATGTCCCATTATCTAAAATCATCTTGGATGGAATACCAAAATGACAAATGATATTATGAAGCATAAAATCTGTGATGCTAGGTCCAGTCATAGTGGTAAGGGGAATTGCTTCCATCCATTTTGTGAAGTATTCAATAACTATTATGATAAATGTGTGATAGCCTGAGGAAGCAGGTGAAATTTTCCCAATTAAATAAAATCCCCACTATACAAATGGCCAAACTAATTGAATTGGTTGTAAGACTTATGAAGGTACGTGTGTCAAATTTTCATGATGTTGAAACTTTACACACTTCTTGATATAAGCATAGCAATATTACTTTAAAGTTGGTCAATAATAGCCCATGCAAAGAATGCACTTTGTAATGGTCATACCGCTGAAATGACCACCACATGTACCATTGTGTGCTTGGGCAATGGCCCAAGTTGACTCTTGAGAGTCTAAGCAACGAAGGAGGATACCCTCATAGCTTCAATGATACATTATGTATCCTATTAAGACATACTTTACCACCATTTGATTAAATGCTTGTTTTACGACATGCAACAATTCAGAAGGAATACTTCCCAGTTTTAAATAATATTTGATTTATATGGCCCAATATTGTTTTACAGAAGCCTCAATTGTATAAACTGTGCAATCCTTTTTACGTTAATCCCTCACAAATGATTATTGAGAGAGAAATTGTAGATATAGCATTGTGCTAGTATCAAAAGGATTCTTAGGGAAAAAATTCCTCCAAGCGGCATTATTCAAATAATTGTGTCATAATATGGGTTTTGTAGGATTAAATATCCTAAGGAGTCTATTTTATCCACAAAATGGTTAGATGAATGAGGGAGTGCCTCAATATCATACCATTCAATATTTACCAAAATTTTATCCACTAGGTATTTGTAGGCTTGCAATACTAGGCACCTACACTGGAATATCCCTTTGACCTGATTAAAAATGAGTAAGGAATAACAATAAATGTTAATATTTGTTATTTTTATGGTGATTGTCGTTTGAAGGCCTATTAAAAGAGCTTCATACTCATCATTGTTATTGGTGCATGGAGAATCAAGTTTAAATGAAATGGGTATTAGAGACCCTTGCGGTGTGAAAAACATGATTCCTATGCAACCCCCCTTGCTCGCACTTAGAGCCATCAAAAAATAGAGTTATGTTCTCCTATGACTTAGGATCTTTAGGATCTAATGATTTTGAGACATGAAAAACTCCATTATCGAGAAGCTCTATAGTGAGAGGTTGGTCATCCTAGATAGGAGCCTCTGCTAGTTGAGTGACTATAACCTGACCCTTAATTGTGTTCGAAATTTTGAGTAGTTTTGTTGTCATTGATGTCAAGAGATTGTTGTTATAGTTTCATAATCATTAATGATATCAGGTGGTTTTTTCAAAGGTAATAAAGGCTTTAAAAGGAATAGGATATAATATTTATTTTTAATATTATATGCCTAAAAGGCCTAAAATATTGAAGACCCAAGGAAGGAGAAGCAGGTTTAGAATTAAAATAATAATATTTAATATTATAATATTTTGGGAAAAATGATGAGGCAAAGAAAACGAGGTCCAAGGAATTATTAAAAAAAATCTATCCTTGAAAAGACCCATTATGCAACTCACAAAGGATTTAATTTAATTTATTTAAATTAAAATATTTTAACCTATGGCTAAAATTTTAATTTAAATAAATAATGGGTGCCAAAGGTTTTTAAATTTAATATTTAAATTTAAATTCAAACTTAAATATTTGAATTTGGACCGACGTATGAGGACAAAAATCAAATGTATTTATAGGAGAATAAATTTTCATTTTCCCACCCCGATAAAATGATATTTGAATGTTATGTAAAAGATATCATGCGCTGCTTTGTTGTGTAAGAAGAAGGAATTCATATTTTTAAATAATAAAGGAAAGACAAGGGTTCAAGTGGAAGCATCATGGCAGAGAATTTCCACTGATGTCATTAGCACAGGTGGTAGTTGAGGCCAAGCTAGAACATTGTGAGGACAATATTGTGGGTTCGATTCACGTTGTTGTATTTTGCAAAGAGAAGTTGCTTTTCTTTCATGCCAAGTGTGAAAGGAGATAAGGGATAAAAGGGAGTTCGTGCACTCTTGGTTTTCGTGTGAGTGCATAGCCCAACCGGTGGTCTGTATTTGGGCTAGGGTGTTGGAAAGGCAAGGTCGTGTGTTCAAATTTCATAGGAAGCACTTTTTGGGTAGAATTAAAATGAAAGGTATGCATTTCATGATTTAATTTTTTAAAGGTTTTTGATATTTAGAAATCTACATTAAAGGGTGTCATGAGATTTAAAAGGAATTTTGTGAGTTTGTTAAGGGAGATATAAGGTATAATAAAATTAAAATATTTTATTTCAATTTTTGGTGGTTACAATTTATTTTATAAGGTAGGAGTGATTAGGTATGAAAGGAAAATTGTATTTTGTATTTTGAGATAAAGCCACATTGTGCTAATTATTTTGAGAGGATAAATAAGTGCATAAAAGAAATTATTGTGTATATTTTGATATAATAAAATTGTTGACCTATATTTTGAAAGTTTGGAGATTATAAGGTGTATTTGAGACTTGTTATTTTTGTATGGTGAAATAATTATTGGAAAAATATTTGTGTGGAGATTTTGAAATAGATTGTTGCTACCTAACCCTAAAATTGGAAAAGAAGATTTAATTGTGATTAAGATGGGATTTGAAGATATATCTATTTCAAAACAAAAATTATGGGCACATCTTACTTATGAGTGAAATATTGTTAGATTGAATTTTGTGATATGCAAAGTTGAAGTGAAAAGGATTATTTGATAAGCATTGGAAATATTTGAGTGAGTGTTCATGTGCATGATTTATGGGTTATAAAAGAACATGAGTATCATTGTTATGTGAGATTGAGAACTATCTTAAACTAGGATTTGTGAAAGAACATGAGTATCATTGTTATGTGATGTTGAAAACTATATTGAACTAGGGTTTGTGGAAGAACATGAGTATAATTGTTATGTGAGATTGAGAACTATCTTGAACTAGGGTTTGTGAAAGAACATGAGTATTATTGTTATGTGAGATTGAAAACTATCTTGAACTAGGGTTTGTGAAAGAACATGAGTATCATTGTTATGTGACATTGGAATTATCTTGAGTCAAGGATTGAGTTCAATAGTGTGAGTTGTTGGAAGGGTAGTGAAACACTTGGTTAGGGTTTGTAAGCAAGTTGTGTTTCATTGAGTGAATGGTTGAATGAAGTTGGTTGAGCATTATTGATTGAAAGTATTGGAGTGATAGTTCAAGGAGTGTGAATAAAATTATACTTTATTCTAAATTTATTTGAAATATAGTTTGAAAGTGATTGAGTTTTTTGTGAGTGTAAAATATATTGAGTCTCAAATCATTTTCTATATGTTTCTATGGTTAAAAAAGATTTTGAATGAAACTTGTTTGTGGTATTGAAGAGATTTTCTATAAGATATTAAGTTGAGTTTTGTATGCAAGTTTTGCAATTAATTTGAATAAGCTTTTGTGAAAGCTTATGCACAAATTTGAGTAAGTCCTATAGGGGACTTAAGGATAGAGTTAGGAAATATTTTGTGAAAGCTTGTGAGAATAATTGTGTAAGTTCTAGAGGGGACTTAAGGACATATTTGTGTGAGATTTTGCAGATGCTTACATGCAGATTTGAGGTAAGCCTTGATGAAGACTTGTTGAGAAGATTGGATAAGTTCTATAGAGGACTTGTTGGACATATTTAAGGTAAGTATTGGTGAAGACTTGTTGAGCATATTGGACAAGTTATATAGAGTTCTTATTGGATAGATTTGAGGTAAGTCTTGGTGAAGACTTGTTGAGAATATTAGACAAGTTCTAGAGAGGACTTGTTGGATAGATTTGAGGTAATTCTTGGTGAAGACTTGTTGAGTAGATTGGACAAGTTATAGAGAGGACTTTTTGGATAGATTTGAGGTAAGTCTTGGTGAAGACTTGTTGAGAAGATTGGACAAGTTCTAGAGAGGACTTGTTGGACAAAATTGAGGTAAGTCTTTGAGAATAATTGAGAGTAGATTTGATTGATTGATCGATTTGTTTAAGCTTTGAGTTAAGGCTTGGGATAGATCTAAGTAAATTTGATTTGTGATTGGATAAAGATTTGTGTTAAGGATTGAAGATATATTTGAGGACAAAGTATGGTGCAAATTTGAGGTTAGATTTATGCCATAGCAGAGACATATTTTGTTGCATATTTGAGGGCAGATTTATGTCAGACCAGAGATAGACTTATGATAATATTTGTGCTATATCGAAGGATAGTTTTTAGTGCAAATTTGAGATAGATATTGAGAAAATTTGAGAGAAATATTTGGAAGTGATAGAGTAGAGGATAGTAGTTTCTAGTGGATAGAAATAATTTAGCCAAGGTATTGAGGATAGAGGTATTTTGAGTGAGGATATAGGTCTTCTGTGTAGAGAGATCTACAAGCCAGTGTAGTAGAGGCAGTAGTCTTCTAAGATATCACTAGCCAGAGCATAGGAGAAAGAGTTATCCTATGGATAGATATCCATGAACTAGTAGAGGGGAAAGAGTTCTCCTATGGATAGAGATCCACAAATCATTAGAGGGGGAAGAGTTATCCTATGGATAGAGATCCACTAACCTGATTAGGGGATTGGTGTCTCCTTTGGATATAGGTCCATAAATATTGTAATAGGGAAGGATTCCCAAGAGATTTTTTGAGAAAATTATAGTGAGATTTTATTCATGGAGTAGCCCACATTGGGTGAAGCATGTAAAATTGGTGTCTCTATTGTGTGTGATGATTTATACATTGCTCTGATTACTATTGTTGATATTTCCATTTATTATATTGGATAATATTACTTAAGAAAGAAAATTAAAAAGTGATCTTATACTGTTCACCCCCCTCTTAGTATAAGCTTGTGTTCTTCAAATTGATTATTGTCCAATGAACTCTAGGTCAAATTTCATCAACAACATGATCCATTTTTCTGTGCAACTACTATGTTAAGTTTGATTCATCATGTAATGCAATGGATTTTATTTTGATACTGCAAATGTGATATGATTGAGCATGTAATAGCATAGCTTTTTGGAGGCAAAGACCATTGCTAAGCATAGCTTCTCAACGTATGTGTATTTTACCTCATAGCTAACAAGGGTGTGGCTAATATAATATGTAGCCTATTTTTTATGTAGTTCATTTTTTTATGCCAACATGGTGCCCAATGTAATCTCAGTAGCTAAGATGTAAAGGTAGAACAACACTTGTTCATAGGTCAGCACTTATTTGATAATTGTGCTATGAAGCACTTTATGGATGCAACCTTTCCTTGCAAGCTATGTAGTTGCTTGATAGTTGTGGGGGGAGGCATTTCTAAGATTACCTTGAATTTGTTTGGGTCTACTTCTATGCCTCTTTTAGAGACTATGAATCCTAAGAGTTTACCAGATGTGACACCAAATACACACTTCTTGGAATTTAGCCTAAAATTATGCTCGATGAGGTGATCTAAAACCTTGCACAATACATTGATATGCTCATGGTGTAAATTGGCCAATAAGTCATCCATGTAATCTTCCATAATTTTATGCATGTAGTCATGGAAGATATATGTCATGGCTCGTTGGTAGGTGGTGCCAGTATTTTTAAGGCCAAAAGGCATGACCTTGTAACAAAATGTCCCCCAAGGCATTGTGAATGTCATTTTGATTTGGTCTTCTGGATTAATATGAATTTGATTGTAACTAGAGAAACCAGCCATACCAATGCATCAGTGTTTGATAAGGGAAACTCATCCTTAGGACTCACTTTATTGAGATCTCTAAAATCAGTGCAAATGTGAATCCTCCCATCAGGTTTCTTGATGGGTACCATGTTTGAAACCCATGGTGGATAATCTATTGATATAATAAAGTTGGCATCCAACAGTTTTTGCAATTCATCCTTTACCATGAAGGCGACTATTGGATGCTTCTTACATAGCTTTTTCTTAACTAGTTTAACATTTGGGTCCAGTGTAAGATTATGTGTGACCAAATTAGGATCTAGTCTTGGCATATCTTTATAATTCTAAGAAAAAGCATCAATATGTTTGTTAACAAGTTTGCATAATAAGCTTTCTCATCAAGGGATAGACCTTCCCCTAAATTGATATTATGAGGATTATCGAGATCTGTACCAATATCACTATCAACTATTGGTTCAATTGACATGTGTGATCCATATTCCAATTGATGTGGAATAGGGATCAAGTGAATTTCACCAGCTGGGTTTACACCCTCAATTGGAATTTTTAGCTCAACCTTATCTTGATAGACATTTTGAGTAGTCCTTGAAGAAAAGTGAAATGGTTGTAATATTTCCTCGCAAGGCCAATACTATGATGAATATGGAGGAGAATCTCCTTGTTCAAAATCAATTACCTTAAGGTTGAGGTACAATGGCTTTGAGGGGTTATTTAGATATCTCAATGGTGCATTTAGATCTATAGAAATAATGTTGATGGATGCATGATCTCCCTTCCATAGGTGAGTAGGTCTAGAGATATGATGTTGTCTCTTAACTCATAGGGGTGGTTGTGGTGGTGGTGGAATGACCGATGGTGGTCGATGGGGAAGGCAAAAATATTGCTCTTCAAGTGGTAAAATATATCACCAGATAGGATGCTATATAGGGAACATGCGAAGATAGAACTCTTCTTCATCATCCAAAGGGACAACTCGATCATGTTCCTCATCTAAGCTTGGATAATTTATGGGAGCTATGCCATAGTATGACTCATCATCTATTGTCCATTCATGAGGAGGACCTTGATCCTCTTCCTCACTATCAGATTGAAGGGTGTGCGAACTCTCTCCCACTTCATGAGGTTGAGCGACATCACTGGATAACCCTTGATCTACCATGTTTATGGGAAAATAATCTCCCAATGAGTGGACATGATGTGGATTGGCATAGGGATCATGCTAAGCTCATCCCTATAATTCAGAACTAGGCATTCTAAACCTTTTGTGAGGACATCTAAAGGTACTGGCTTATTGTGTCCCAACCCAGATTTATCATATGGTAACTGATACTATGGCTGACATGGAACACGAGTACCCTGCTCATACAACCCTAGACCAAAACCATGCCAATTGTAGTGATGTAGATATCGCATGGCGTAGTCAGGATTTGACATGTAGTTTATATCCTCAGAGAAGGGTTCATCATCTTCTTCTTGCTGAGGAACTGGCAACATTCCATACTTGATACCCCCATATATAAAATTTATTTGATTGGGTGGTATGCCTAGAGGCACAATGCTACCTATGGGGAGACGAGGTCATCCCATATCTTGCACTATCTCTATGGATGGAACTATTGTGATGTTCTTGACTAAGTACTCTCCTATCCCTGTACTAGACATCTGGATTGTAACCTGGGATGATGAAGGTGAAGGAGATGGAAGTGAGGCTTGATATGACTCAATGTGTACCTCCTGAGATGGTTCCTCATCTATAATACTAGGAATATCTTTCATAGAGATGGTGGAAATTATGGGAGGGATTTCATCGATTGGCCTCTTCGACATGTTCCTCTACGGAGGATCTGATGATGATGAAGGCTTTTTTGAAGTTGCCAATGATGATGATGGTATGGATGAAGATGGTAATGGTGTAATGGAAGGTAATGGAGATGGGAGTGGACCCTGAATGGATTTGTTTAGTTGGAAGTCCACATGAGTCGATGGTAAGGTTGACTCGAGGAATTGTTGCACCATGTTGCAATACTTAAAGGGCTCAAGGTCTGCAGAGACTATGTGTACCTGCCCTTCATAAGTATATTTGAGACATTGATGAGCAATGGATGGGATACACTTCATGTCCCAAATCCAAGGTCTACCTAGCAATATGTTATAGGCCATTGCACCCTCCAAAACATGACACAGTGTCGATATAGTTTTGCATCCCACCTGAATGGGTAGGACTATAGTACCGACTATGGAGCATATTGTATCATTGAATGCTCGGAGGGTGTAGGTGGATGCAACAACATGAGATGCTAGAAGTCCTAGGTATTTAAGAGCACTAGTGGTTATTATGTTGCTTGATGAACCAGTGTCTATCAGAACTCTCTTATACGGTATATCATTCACACATGCAATGATGTGTAAAGGAGGGTCCACCACATCACTTGCTATGGGTTTGAGTTCATGCTCATGGAACATGATCACTAGTTCCTTACATTGTTGCACATGCCCCAAAAAATTGATGAAGGAGTTAGACTCTTGGGTATGCAACTCTATCGACTTAAGAATATCCATTAGAGCTTCTCTATGAGGTGGAGATTGCTGAATGAGCTCATATATGGAAAATCTAGCCGATGTTGTTCTTAAGATTTGTGCAAGATTACTTTTTATTATCACTACTGGCCTAGGTGGAAGGCTTTGTACTGGAGGTGGGGGAGGTTGTGATGTTAATGGAACATCGCTTGAAGTTGTAGGTGGTGCAACTTGACTTGGGTAGCATCTATTCCTAGTCACAATACTTACCATCCCGATGTACCCTTGTAAAGGGGGTGTCATCTTGACCTCATTCATTTGTTTAGAAGGAGCTACATGTACCTCATGAGTAGGTAAGGGGTCTTTGAAAACCCCCATCTATTGATTATTTGGGGTGAGAGGATTATCCACTTGGAGCTCATTCCTCTCTATCATGTCTTGCACTATGTTTTTGAAACCATAGCATGTAGGCAAGTCATGGCCATTCTACCGATGATATCGATAAAATTGATCTTCTCGACATCCCATAGGCTTTGGTTTACCTATATTTAGGTCTATAGGCTTGATTTCTAGTAAATTAACCATTTTGGTAGCCCACAAATGATCGAATAGGGAGTCCATTGACTCAGTGAAGGGTGTAAACTATCACCTAGGGTGACATTGCTGATTTTGACCCTGATTCACTTGAGTATTATTATTATAACTCATAGGAGGAGGTTGGGCCTGATAATTTACCTTTTGAGGAGGCATCATTTATGCAAGCCCTAGGACATTAATGGCCACTTGATTGACCACTACTAGCTTTGATGGTATCGGATTACTCTTTGGATTCTTTGTCCACTCCTTCTTGCGAGGTTTAGCTATCTCCCCCTCTTGGATTTTGATCTCTTCTATGGTTCTAGCTTGCGCTAGAGCATCCTCAAGAGTGGGATATTGCTAGAGTTGCAACAATAAAGATATTGGTTTCAAGAAACTCTTTGAAAACATCCAAGTCAACTCAAACACTAGAAATAGATAGGGTAGCTTAGCTAGAAGTATTCACCACCTATTTCCATAGTCAGTGATAGACTCATCATCATATTGTTTTAACCCCGTAAGGTCAGTTAAGGTCACCTTCCTCTTGGTATTGAAGGTGAAACATTCCAAGAATGCATCTACAAACTATTCAAAGGTATAGATGCTATGCCTTGGAAGTTGGTTAAACCACTCAATGGTAGGGCTAGAGAGGGTAATTAGAAATATTCTTAGGAGTAATGCATCATTCTCCTATATGTTGAAGCATTGATTCATGAATCTCGTGATGTGCTCTTGAGCATCTTCTTCCCATTTAAACTTGTCCAATTTGGGCATTTTAAAATGCTCAAGGTATGTAGGGGAAGGTATAGATGGATGCAATGGTTGATTGCACAATTGGTGCAAGGTGGGCTTTTGAAGCCCATTCCTAGCTGTCTTACTCTCTATAGTTTCTAAGCATTCAAGCAATTATTGATACACATCAGAGGATTTAATATCCTCTTCTTTGTTTTGGACCCATGAAGGGGGACGAGGAATATTAAGCATAGGTTGAGGTGGTTGATTGTCATCAACCATATCTCCAAAAGGTGCTTCTAAATAATCCTCATTTTATTCCAAATCATCATAAGCCCCATAAGGTGTTTTTGGAATGGGCCTACAAGGAGGAACTAAAGCCTGCTGAAGGTGATCTATATTAGGCCTAGTAGGTAAGTTTTGATCAGGCCTAGGAGGTCTAGGTGGCAACATTTGATTAGGTCTAGGAGACCTATTCTGATGGAAAGTAGGTTGCCTCTGGTGAGCCTCCTGTCTATGCATGCTTGGAGTAGGAACCCCATTACACAATGTTTCTTGAATCTATTATTCAAGTCTTTGTATTTCTAATTATTGTCGCTGCTCTAGGAGATCCAAGCATTGTTTATCTAACCGAAGTTGATTAAACTTAGCTTGATGATCAACATACTTCTTGACTAATTGATTAATTTGATCAACTATATTAGGCCTATGTGCCTTAGCACTATTGCCTAGATACCTATCTTGTTCAAGAGGATTTGTGAGATCTACTACGAGCTTCCCTCGATTGAGAGAAGTTGCATTTACTTGAGGTTCCCTCCTAAACATATATTCCTGATATTCTACTGGTGTAGAGGCACATCATGCTTGCATGGAATGATGCGAGTGAGGATAATCAGGATCCTCCTCAGGTCTTCCCTCATAAATGAGGAAAGGTAGGGAAGAATTGGCTCACCCATTACGATGAGTATCATACTCATCTAGGTTTTGGTACCTTGGGGAAGGGTGATTTGAAAGCATAAGATGATCATTTAACCCTACCCTAGGTGAGAAGTCTTGATCCTGCACACCAGTGCATGAAGTAGACCGAGCAAGCACATGAATGCATGGTATTGCTCTATTTGGAGGCACCTCATTGCACGGTTGCTCTTCTTGAAAGAAGGCATTTGTAGTATCCATATTAGGGAAATGATTTCCTAGATTGGGACTATGACCTATGGGGGTACCCCGTATAGGAGTCCCTTGTAGGCTAGGTCCCCTTTCTGACCTTCTAGGACTAGGGAGAGTAGTTGACCACCAAGGAGGTATAACCATGTCCTTGGGGTCAAAATGAAGATGTTCTATGTCCTCTTGCCTACTCCCCATAACGTCCACCCTTAAGTGGGCTTGGCTATGGGTATATACCATAGCTAATTACTCTAAACCTCTATGTGATTATCTCCTTTACAATTTTTATAGATTTAAATACACAATCAATAGAAACACACAAGAATACAAATGATTATCTCTTTTAAAAATTATGTGTTCCTAAATTATTTGATGTGTTTCAAATTTGTTGCTTTTGTAAAGAATATCTTTCACGTGTTTTGAATGTTGATGTAATTCTCAATTGTTTAAATGGTTTTCACCTATACACTCATAGCTCGACAACCAACAATGAAATTCCAATCACGTGAACCAACCAAAGTATGGAGATGAAATCCATACCCAATCAGGGAGCATAGGTCCTACCAATCCTCACCCAATACTCACTTGGTCAGTGTTATACCCTCCAAAGAGGAGTACATGCAAATTTTCCAAGCTACATCAGATCTTGGAGCCGACTTTGGCCAAAAATGGGGTACGTGGGATTTGAGCCAACGGATGGAGATGAAACCCACCGCCATTGAACTCTATCAGTGGTTGGGGATGAATTCCAACTCACTAACATTAAAAAGAAGCGTGGTGTGTGTGATTCCTTTTAAAATGATTGAAAGAAAACAAGATAGCATTCAATGATTGTTCACTAAATGCATGAAATTGTATTTTACTTTTAGAATCATAAGCATATATATAAAAGGAAGCTACAAAATTTGTAAACTATATGAAACCCTAACCCTTAGGCAGGTCATACGTAGGCAAACCAGACAAATGCATTTTGAAAGGTTGTTCTTTTTCCTATTTTTCTTTGATTTGTTAATGCAAAATTTAGAAATATGAAATATAACTTTCAATTGCACACAAAAGACAAGAAAAACTAAAATTTAACCTTTTTTAAACAACCTAGATGCAAATTGAAGGTTTCAAAGTTTACCTTTTTTGTTCTGAAAATTGTTGTTTCTAGAAATTTCTATAGAAACCCCCTAGTTTTGTGGCCATCCCTGGGTGGGATGGCTACAAATTTTGGGGCCATCCCTAGTAGGGATATTTACAATGGTCATCCCTGGCAGTTCCAATTAGGAATTCTGTAGTTGTTCCTGCTCAGAATGACCAGAACCTGCAACATACAAAACACAAAAAGGATGTCAAAAAACAAAAAAATGAAAGGGGACAAGGGAAAAAGGGTCCCACCATGATCACCACTAAAGAAGCATGAAAAATAGCTCACCTAATAGATGGAAACTGAAATGCAATCTAGTGTTTCTAAGAAAGCATGCAATAGAAAGATGCAAAAGATGTAAACAAAGCAAGCTATTGAAATGATGAATGATTTAAAGTAAAAAGGTGGGGTTTCTCCTTGTATTCATAAATTCATCAATTCAAAAGGTTACAATACATCCCCCTTTGAGGGCTTCTCATTTTGATACATTTCAGATTACAAATTACAAGGGATCAAATCCCTCCATGAGCATAAAGGCGTGCTTCCAATGTTCTTCTCGCAACCCACAATTGAGAGCTAATCTTGGGCTTCATTTATACTACTCCTTAGCTCCTCCCTCATGCCTAGAATACCTGCACCTACACACAAGAGATTGAATGATGTTAATAGCATATGCGTTTAGTGATGAAAACTATGAAAACCATAGAAAGTATGCATCTATGAATATAAAATTTATTTGTGACTATTCTAAACAACTCCAAATGACTTGAAATTCTAGTATGATGTTTAATAGGTGATTTTGGAAGGATCTGAGCAGAAATAACAATGAAATTGTTAGCAAAACTTGTGGTCATTCCTGGAAGGAACAAGTAAGACTACAATCATGAAAACATTAATCGACCCATCAAATCTACTCAAAACTTTACCAAATTTGGATATGATGCTAATATAATGCTATAGAAATGATCTACATAGAAATTAGATCAAAATTGTGGGCCATTTCATGGTCATCCCTAGGAGTTCCAATAAGACCTGCTAACCGTCCCTAGGGGGACGACCACAAACTGGGGTGGTTTTTGCCACCAATTCCACTTGGATCTGGTCAATAAACCTCCTAGGGGTATTGTCATCGAATTTGGGAAACTAAATCTCAAAATTGATTGGTTTTGGAATCAGTTTAGCGTATTTTGGGATGCCCCTAAAAGCGCCTTCGAATGAAGAGGTTTTCAAGGAAAATACTTGGGCAAATGTGAGGACAAATGTGAGCAGCACTTCATGAGCAATGCTTGTTATTATATCCTTTTGAAATTGGGTAGGAGCACCTCAATTTATAGCTAAAATAGGGCAAATGTGCAAAGGGGCAAGTTCTAGCATGCAGGGCAAGTGTTGCCACTTGTCAATGCCCTTGCCATGCATAGGGTGGAAGAGCTTGCCCATTTGGGGCCTCCAATTTGTAGGTCCTGATGTTTATGATAGCCTCCTAATCAATTTTGGGTGATTGGGTGGGATAAATGGTAGGAATTGATTACCATTTGTCCCACCCTTTGATTTTTGGGGGTCTAGTTCATGGCCATCCCACCCAGGGATGGTTATTGGTTGTCATCCCTGGTGGGACGACCATGAACTGTGGTCATCCTTGGGTGGGACGACCATGGCTACATGGCCCAAAACCTCCAAAAAGTGGGGTAAACCCTCCCAAAAGTGGTTGGGAGCCCTAATTAACCCTTGAGGGTTGCCCAATGGGGCCATATGATGTCGATAAGAGTGGCGCATAGCAGTATTATCCAATTTACATGATTTTAGTGTCTACACCTACGTGGACCAGCCATTGTAGAAATATAAACTAGTCATTTATGTGAACAAGCCATATAGCACATGAGAAGATGAACCAGTCACCTATGACAAGGAGGACTAGTAACCAAGTTCACTCAAGGTAAATTAGAGTGAACTAGCTAAGGAGCCTAGTCGAGAAGGTTGTTCTAATCAATAGTAAGCTATTTTTAAGTGTAGTGTTAAATCCATCTTAGAAACTAAAGAGGCATAGGCTAATATTGAGATGATTTATCTCTCTCTTTCTCTAGAAGATGTAGATGAAGGAACAAGAACTCTTCCATGATGAACGTAATGAACAAGGCAAGAAAACAAAATGAGCACAATAGAATCATTAGGGTATTGTGCATTACCATTCAATTAGATTCTCATGGACGTTTCAAAGGTAACTGCTCAGTTCTAAATTCTTTGGAGGGAAAAATTATTGAAATTATTATTAGAGCTAAAGTTATTAGAAGTTATAAGAGTTAATTAATTTCTTAATTATTTGATCATTCAAATGATTAAGTTTTGAAGATTGGATAAGATGAAGTAATAAGGGGATAATGCTTTATATTTAAAGTTGATAATTATGTAAATATTTAAAACATTAAATTTTTAATTTTGGATTTTTCTAAAATTTAAATTTTTGAAGTATTTGAAATTTTGTAAATTAAACTAGGGAGTTAATAGGTTTTCAACATCACAATATTAGAAAAAAATTATTTTATTTTACATGGTGGAATCGGTAACCGCCATGATGATTTGGGTATGTTGTCCACATTTATGGCCACCATAGTACTCTACATTATCTGCCTTGGAAGCCACCACATAGTACTTCACATAGTCCACCCCTATAACCACAATATTGCAATCATTTTTAAACCTTTTACACCAGTGAAAACACTAGGAAAGGGACAAGTGTTTAGTTTGATGAGGTCCAAAAAATTTTCCTTTATGAATCTCAACTTTTGAAAGGACCAAATTTTGTATCATGGAAGAACAAAATGAAATCAATCTTAGCTATGGAAAAAGTGTGGGATATAGTTAGTGGAACACAGACAAAACTTGGTGAGGATGCAAGAGAATTACAGATATCTGAAGAAGGTGATGCAAAAGTATTTTTATTGATAATATTTGGAATAATTGATGAAATTCAACCATACTTAAGTGGAGCAAAAACTTCTACAGAATCATGGACCAAATTATGAAAATATTTGAAGGGATAAATAAAGCTACAATTTTGAATCTACAATCCCAATCGTATTCCTTAGAGGTCAATAGCAGAGGAAGTATAGAACTCTTTCTTAAAAAAGTAGGATATATAAAAGCAAATTTACTAAACCTAGGAGAAAAAATAGAAGATAAATTTCTTGTCCAGGTAACATTAAGGTACTTCTAGAAAGCTATAAACATATTTGCAAGTCTTAAGTAAGGAAACTATATTTGATGACTTAGTCAGTATTCTTTAAAAATATGAAGTAGGAAACTTAGTCAAATATTAAGTGGCTAATAATGTATTGTTTTTGTTTTTTGTAGATAAGATACAATAGCATTAATATCGTGGTTTACAGGTTGACCCAAAATTTTTTACAAAAATCAGTCCAGGGTTGTTAACGAACATGTCCTTATTAAGGATCCTATATATGTAAAATCTACATACCGCCAAAGCCATTACATCCGATAAGGCACATAGCCTATTATAAAAAAGAAACTTCTCATACAAAATTTTGCATATACCCCGAGAAAACACACCTACATCATAATTACAAAAAAAGAAGTAGACATAGATCCCTTCCTTGAAATAGTGGAGAAACAAAAAGTTGCAGACACACATAGCAGAGTACTAAAAAAAACTCCCACAAGCTCTGTGTTGATAGTTACTCTTAATAATTCTTTGGTAATTGCTTTCTTTCGTATATGACATGATTTGGGACCACATCCCTTCTTGGCTAATCAGCCTTGGAGAAGTGAACCTACTGGCTAGATTTATGGCGATGGCTATCTGGTGGTCCACGTGGCTCTAGTTCAAAGTCTTATATTATCATTTATTTCTTGCCCTATGATTATCAACCAACCTCAAATTAATAAGATGAAAAGGAGCCATGTTATCTAACATGTGACTATCCCCATTAGTCTTTGTGGTATTTCCAAGCAGCATCCACCAAGACTGACAACTCGAATAATTTTTATTGTGAGTCCATTTCAAAAAAGATACGGGAATACTCATAGCCTTCGAACTTACAATGCCTTCCATGTTGGTAAATTTGACTATAATTCTTGGCATTCTTGTTGAATAAGCTCCTCTACTTTGCTTGGGACATCGTGTTCCCATTTTAAAATTTTGTCACCATCGACACCCAAATTGGCCAACTTATCAACAACTTTGTTAGCTTCCCGAAAGACATGTTGGGATTTTCTATTCTGTCTTCCCTGGAAAAGGATCCTAGCATCTTAAACAATTATTTTAATCCTCCAAGGAGGTGTTTTCCAATTATTGAGGAGATTTATAACATGCATAGAGTCTCCTTATACGATAAAATTGCGTTCTAAGTCTTGAGTCATTTGAAGGCCTCTCCACATAGTTGTAGCTTCAACTTTGTTGTTCATCCTTGTTCCCAAATATTCAAAAAATGCAAGCATCATATTCCTATTATGATCTCGCACAATGTTGCCAGTGCCTGCTTTGCCAAGGATTTTCCTTAGTCGCTCCATCAAAATTAATCTTAAACAAACCTGTAGGAGGTGGGGACCACTTAACATTGGCTCTAGGGTTGACTACCCTAGGCACAAACACATCTAAGAAGGTCAAGCTTAAATATTGAGCAATCGTGGTCTCCTGTAGATGAGGTTTACAATTATCAAAAGGGATAAGGTTCACATTCTCGTTGGCAAAGGATAGGATCCTGGCAATGATAGTTTGATGATCATGGATAGACTCATTAAAGACTATAAATTTAAAAGACAAGTATAAATAAAATTTAAGATATTATCAGATATGTAATAAAATGGTCCATAACACAATTTTTTGTAGATATAATCCAAGAAATTAGTATCAAGGAAATCAAATGAATATGAATCAAGGTGGTCAAATAAACAAACTAGTACAACAAAGGCAATATCAATATCAATACTGATATAATCCTCAATGACAACAATAATTTCAATCTCAATATCAACAACATCAATATCATCCTTAGTATCAATATGGTCATCAAGAACAACCTCAACTATAGTATAGATAAGGAAATAAAAAACGAAATTTAGCTCAATAAATTCACAAAATTCAAGAATTATAAGAAACATCTAAAAAAAATGAATTCAAAGTTCTTTCAACAAACTTCTAATCAATAATTGATATAATTTTTTCAAATAATTATTAATATACTAATGTTGTAGTTGCTATAGAACATCAAGATATAGGAAAAGATATTTGAGGAAGTCTACATGACAAGATCCAAACCAAAATAGAAAATAACAAGATAAAGAAGTGGAAGAATATTAGGAAAGCACAAAATAAGAGAGCAAAAAGAGATATAAATCAAAAGCAAGTACCTAAACAAATGAGCAATGGATTACATACTATAAAATCATATAAAAAGGACAAACATGGATATTGAACATTGAAGACTAACGTATTAAATAACCAAATAATGTAATTTAGGGGGGTGTTGAGATATATTACACTATTTGGTACATGTTAATGTACATATTACATTATTTGGTACATGCTAATGTACCCCTATGGTACCTTCATGGTACATTTATAAATATTATATTAGGATTGAGTCAGTAGTTTAGAGCATGAATTATATTTTTCCTTTTATGTAAGTGTAAATGTGTAAGAAATGCACAAGTGTCATGTAAAAGTATAATGTGTAGGAAATGCACAAGTGTCATGTAAGTTAGAGTGCAAGTGTAGGTTGAGTAAATGTGCACAAGTTTCTTGTATGTAAGAGTGCAAATATGTAATGTAAATATGTGCACAAGTGTCTTATATTAGGAGTGCATGTAGGAGTCCAAGAGTCATGTAGAGGTGTGCAAATGTTATAGAGTCAAGCGTTCATCAAATATGCAAGTGAAAAGTTGATAAACCAAGAGTCATGAGACTTGGCATATGGAGAGAAATATTCAAGTATGTGAAGAGTCATATTAATATGGCTATATTATGGAGACAATGCTCCATGTAACGAATAGAAAAAGAAGAAAAAATCAAGTACTAATAATCCAGTTGTAACAGAAAGAGCAATAAAGCTTGTATACATTTTTAGCAATTAATAATGTAAGTTATTATTATGCATATTACATGGATGATTCAGACTATTTACATTTATATTTCAGTATAAAAATGAATGTTATTTGATTTATTATAAGCCTTGATATACATTTTATTTACCTCATATTATTCTACTCATATTATTATCTTGACCTTTATTATTGTGGCTATTTTATATAAAGGCTTTGTGGTAATAAAGGCTTTAAAAATTCAATACATATTTGTATTTTTGTTTTTATATGACATATTTTAGAATGGTTGTATATTTAGTTACTAATTCTCAATGTTTTTCAATAAAAAATATTGATTTCATCTTATTTTTTCATGGAATAAAATTTAGTCCTTTTGGTAACAATGATTTTGAAAGAAAAATCTTTGTATTAGCCATGATGTTTTGTGAAAGTTTTAATATAGGTCTTGACTTATTCTGTAACTTTGCTTGTATGAGGGGAAGCTCTTAATTATCAAGTAGAAAACCTTTTAACCCCCTAACTAATTTTTCAAAAAAATAGTTTTCTTTCATAAAAAATTCTCTTCTCTTTAAATTCTTTGTAAATTTCATTTTCAAATATTCTCTTCAATAATTTTTTTTTCTTAAAATTAATTTCTCAAAATTTCTTTAATTAATTTTGCTTTCAATATTAATATTGCTTTCATTTTCAAACATTGATTTTTTCTTCTTTTTTCCTTTAGTTTATTTTTTAATTCAAAACTTTAATATCTCTTTTCCTTTTTAAGAATATCAAACTTCAATTTAGTCTTCCTTTAACCTTTTGAGGTTGGTAATAGTTAATAAATAATTTAAATACCTTGTCTTTGTAGTAACACCATTCTTCTTGTGCATGAATGTATGCTTATTGGCTAATGTAATTACTACTCAAAGATTTGATGTTTTTCCATTCTACCTTACACTATTTCAAATGTCTATAGATTCTAGAATTTGGCTATTTCTAATATCTCCTAACTATTGATTTGTTAACATCTACAAATCTAGCTTAGCTTAGTTAATGTTATTAAGGCTTCAAGCACAATATTCTTCTCTCATTTTCTCCCATCACATTGCTTCCAGGCGGTCTCCAACTCACCAAATCATCATTACTCTCCAAATAATATCCAACTCACTTGACCATTGATTCTTTCTAATGTTGTTAGACCATTGTTGTGATTTCTATTCCACCCAAACATTGTTGTGTTTTTCTTGTTACTTTTTCTCATACGATGTGCTTCTAACATTCCAATGCACAAATGCTTATTTCAAGGTGATTATTCCTTCCTACGTTTAATTTTTGATCCACTCTCTACTCCTTTCTACCATTATCTATATCTATAAATCATTAATACTTGTCTTATGCATTCATTTATAATTGTCTCCTTCAATGTTTGTTAACTTTAACACCTTCTTCTCTCAATCTTTGCTTTGGTAATATTCTATCCTTCACCAAAAATCTCTCTAATATTATTAACATGAATTAAATCTTATATTGATCTCTCAAACACTCTCTCTATCTTAAAGTTCTCTATTGTGTCTCTCACCAAGCACACACAATGTGGATTTAATATTAGTGTTAGTCTATAAACACGTTTCAACAGTATAACAAGATTAAAATCTCATACAAATGATATGCACAAGTATTCACATAAATAAATAAACTCATCGTATTTCATAGATTACATACTTAGTATTCCAGTAATAATAAAGTGATAAAATTTCCATTACATAAGTCTCATATGATTCCTCTACATATAGCCTTTGCAAAGACTCTTAGAATTTTATCTTCAATAAACTATTCATCTCCTCAAACATTTGGGATATATGAATCTTCATATTTCTCTTATGAGAAATATATTTTATTAACTCCTAAAAATTACAAACCTCTAATGATTATTAATGACAAAATCTAAATTAATCATATTGACAAGACTTTTCATACCAAGTACTAAATATTACAATAAACTCTAAAAAAATTTTATAATAGTGAAGAGTCAAAATGCTTGGAAATTATAAGCCTTCATACAATTAACAAAGCAATGGAAAAAGAATTTATTTAAAATAATCTATGTAGATGATGCCTCCCTCTAGAGTAAGGTATTTAGAGCAAAACATTTAGATGGGACGAACCTAGAAGAATATTCACCACTAAAGACATCCCCTAGAGATCACTCATTTGGAATAGCATTAGGAGATTTAGGAAACTAATGCCAAGCTTTCTCAAATGGGATGTTAGAATAGAATCAAAGTTGATTATTTTGGTGTATAGATTTCATAAGCTTCTTTTGGAGGTCAACAATTATAAATTTGTGGTTAGTCTACTATAATCATCTCTTCAAATTGATCATTTTTGTATATCATCTATAAGTTCCTTTCTGGTAATCCTAGAGTACTAATAAAGGGTTAGAGCTACTAGATAGGTTTTTTTGGGTTGAGATCATGGAGTTGTCAATATTCACTAGGAAATATGCTAAAGTGATTTGGAAAACACTCTTAATAGATGACGTGAAATAGCACAAATGAAAACAACTTTGTATTCAAACCATAAATATATTTATAAGCATGTTTGCCTTTACAAAAGCGATATTTAATGCACCCATCCATGTGAGCATTAAATATTGTACAATATGATCCATGTGAGGAAGGATAATATTATAGAATATAAAATTAATCCTTATTATTTCTCCCCATTGTAGAAGCATTGGACTCCAATGCGCTAAAAAATAGAATGAAGCTAGAAAGAAACCCAGAGGTTTTGGGGTTGCCCCATAATGAGGCTCCATGTAGATGTAATGTGGACTACGAATATGAAGAGGATGATTGTGTATGAATGGCAAGTGCTAACATGCCACCGAATTCTTAAAGTCCTACAATGTGAAGGAGGTAGGATGTAGAGTGGTGTGAACCAAATGAGGAACTATAGGTTGAGTTGCAACTGGAGCAGCAAATAGTGCAATAGGACCTGTAGGTACAACAAAAAAAAAAAATTGGTGAAACAAAAGCTACTGGGATAATAGTGATAATTACTTGTGCAATAGGAGTTACTGTTGGTACAACAATAATATATAGGACAACATAAATAATTGCTAGTGCAACAAGAAAAACTGCTAGAATAACAGGAACCACAGGAACAACTAGAACCACATGAATAATTAAAGGTACAATAGTAATGGGTATCCAATGAATGTGAGGTGAAAAAATACTTTTGGTTGGATGTCCTTCTATTGTGGTGTGCTAAAAATTAAAGTAATTGGTCATGCCTGATGGAAACTAGTGCAAGTCTGATGTGTAGTGGATGGAACAGTATAGACAAGAAAGGATTTTTCTCATGTTGCAAAGTATATATATTGTTATAGGTATCATATGTGGTACACCTATCATATTGGTAAGGTTTACCTAGAAGTAATCCACAATAATCCATGGGTGTGACATCACATGTGACCTTATCCCTAAACTTGGGGTCAAATGCAAATGTAATGGTGTACGTGTGTGTAATTTGTGATGTGTTGGTGCTATCCTTCCACACAAGAGAGTAGGGGTGAGGATTTTTGGACATAGAAATCTTGAGACTATCAATAATGGACTATGCAATCAGATTATTTTGTGAGCTATATTGATTATACAATCTACAATAAAACTATGGAGCAGGTGAGCATGAGTGAGAAATAATTGGTCACGATCACCTGCTCTGGAATGTTAATTCATGAGTGTTACATTATTAAGTTACCCTCTCAACTCCTCATAAATTTATTCTTCTCCAGTAGTCTTTATGGGGTTATCACAAGTGCCCTCATCAGACTGTACAAAAATATTCTTCTTCTTTTGTAATTATGGACATTGATTTTTGTCATGCCCTTGCCTCTTATAATAGTTACAAAATTTAGTAGTTTGAGCATTAGAAAATGAAGAAGAAGAGGAAGAAGAAAATGGATTTTTAGAAGTAGGGGATGAGTAATAAGTGGGAGTAACATAAGAAGAAACATAGGAAGGTATCTTATCCTTGTTTATGCTTATGCACATATTATGTCGAACCATCAGAAGAGTAGTGAGGCTCCCGCATTTGTTCCATGAACTTCTCCACAACTATCTATGCATGTTTGAGTGCATCATCTAACATTGTGCAAATAGTATATTTGATCTTCCTATACAAGTGTGTGAGAATATCACTTTTAAACTTGGCAATAAAGACAACATCAAAATCTAAAATGCCAAGTAAGACTCAAAGGTGGTTAATATGATGAATGAAATCTTGTATATATTCCCTCTTGCATTGATGGAGGTTTAACCATTTATTAAGTAAGTTATCATAATTTAATGGATAAAATGAGGCCTTCAAAACTTTGGCCATCTCCTCCCATGCAAAAACTATATTTTGGCATTTGGAAATGAGGACTTTGGCAATGTTGGAAATTTTGAGCTTTGCAAATGAAACCTTTCATCATAAAGGGTGTGAGTATATTCAAACCATGTCTCCATGTCAAGGATCCATCTATTGAGTACATCAGGGTCTTCAGAGCCTTTATATATTTTTACTTCACACCTTGGATGGGAAATATGAGAGTAACATTGAAGGTTTTGCAATACAACAACCATTTTTACCATTTTTTTAGTTTGGGTGGTAGTGATTTCAGCCAATTTTTTAAAAATGGACATATTGGTCGCCATAGGTTTACTAGGAATTACCAAGGGTTTACTAGGCACCATTTCGAGCATAAAAATGAGAATATATGGAAAATTTTTGTGGTCAACTTGTAATGAGCCCTCCCTCTATGATTGGACAAAGTAATTTGATTTTGAAATTTGTGAGACTCAACACCTAACGATAAAAAAAAAAATGTGGAACCAACACAAGGCACAACAGGCAACCAATGGTCATAATTTACAACAATCAATAGTGATCCAATGGTCACAATTTACAACAGTCAACAATGATCCAATGGTCACAATTTATAATAGTCAATAGTGATCCAATGGTTGCAGTGCCCAACAACCAACCTTCTCCAACGGTCACATCACAAAACAAATAATAGTCCATCAATGATCATAGTGGAAACTATCCAACAATCAACAATATCCAATGATCTATAGCGACAATGTGCAACGTGCAATGTGGGATAAAACCCACAAAAGTTATTTATTTATTTATTTTTTTAAAACTCAACTGAAATTTGCCTGACCATAATGTTAACATGACATAGATAAATAAAATTAGTTATAAAATTAAAATAACCTTAGGGCGTGTAATTTATTACTTCTAGAAATTGATAACCTCGCCAGATGTTGCACAAGAGTTCTTCGTGATCACCAGTAAACATGAAATCACTCTAGAGCTAAGTGTTTTGGACACTGAGAATTAGATATTGGCATCGATAAGCAATGAAATTATCTAGGACATTATGGTAACATGGTAGATAATTGATATGTGCTCTAGCTAAATAGGAATTATTGAAAATGTTGCTAAAAATTGCTAAAGGTTTCCAGAGTTATGGTGTCATACGGTAGAGTGTTATCATAAGGAAAGTGGTACCGTTAAGTGCTTGAGGTTGCTAGAAGAAATGGATAGCACATTGGGAAACAATGACAACAAGAATCTACCATATCAACACCAAAAAGTATTGGAAAGCCACCAAAATAATGGTAAAATTTGGTATATGGATGACTAACAGGATCATGCTATCATAGAAGAAAATATATATCACCCCGTGTATGGTGATAGTAAGGAATCCACCAGATCAATGCATAATTACATGATTGCATAATTACTACTGCAAATGTCAAATAAATAATAAATCCAAGGGCAAGTCTTGGATCAAAAGCTAAAGGTTGAAGTCAAATCGACCCTAGCTAGTTGAGGGTCAGAGATAGGGACTCCAGCTGAGAGTTTTCAATATCAAAAGTGCACGAAGATGTTCATGAAAGGAAAATAATGTTCACCACTCAAGATCCATGGGTTGGTTTTCTCATTCCTTTATGAACCAATATGGTCTCACAAAATCCTTGCACCTTGCTCTGATACCACTGATGTGGTAAACACTCTTAATAGATGACTTAAAATAGCACAAATGAAAATTGCATTATATTCAAAAAACATATTTATAGGCATGTCTACCTTTAAAAAAGTGGTATTTAATGCACCCAATCTGTGTGAGCATTAAATATTGCACAATATGATCCATGTGAAGAGGGATAATATTATAGAATATAATATTAAGCCATATCATAAAGAATGGTTGATAAATTTTCAATATTATGTATTTACTAACTTTGAATGCAAATATAATCTTGTTTCTTCTTTACAAGAGGAATATCTCTCTTGGTATATGAGCCTTGCTCATGCTCATATGTTTATGTATATAGAAATAATTTCAAGTTACATTTAAAAATAAATGGGTATATGAGAAAATAAAGAGAGATTTAAAATTTTTAAATTTTAGGAAGTTGATAGAAGAAAAAAATAAGGATGAAAATGTGCAAGCTAAGGAAACCATACTTATGGTGTAGGATAAGCCAAAGAGTGGTCTAAATATATTTTTGAATCTAGACAAATTATTTTTCAGGTTTGTGGTTGCATTCCAAAGAAACAATTGTCTTCATAAACCCTAACAAAAATAATAACTTCATCAAAAAGGACATGGCTAACAATTTAAATATTCTAGTAAAGTGTACAACGGATGGATGGTTTCAAGGAGAGAGATGTTAAATTTTTAAAGAGTTGAAGCTTTCTATGGAGAATTATATTTTCCATATTAATTTTAATGTCATTGAGATGGATGAAGCAAATATTATTCTTGGATACCCTTGGCCGAAATCTTTGGGTATATTTAGCATTAATGTGCAAAAGAAAATAATGAAGTTATGGTACACAAATATAATATATAAGATATTTTTTAACTCGAGGAGCAAGGATCAAGAGGAAACCAAGAATCAATTGCAAAGAAATAAATTGAAGAAGAAGTAAAGGATAAAAAAAAGAAGGGTTTGAGGAGGTAGTAGCAAAGATCATGAAAGAAGCAAAAATAGAATCAAAGGATGAACCAAAATATGGGAGCATGACATAATAATATTATATTATGTTGAAGAGTAAAAAAAATTAGAACATTAAGGTAAGGTTGGATAATCTTGACATCCACATCATTTGAAAGGCAATAATCATGAAGATAGGGCTTAATATAGCAAAATAATTATGATAGATATACATGGAATCAAAAGAGCCAAAACTTTGGATATCTAATTGTGAATGCAAGCAACAATGAATGAAAAAGAGTGAAATATACTTAGTGGAAAATTTATACATCAACATCGATGAAGACCACCACTAATTAGAGTTTATTGGGATGGATGGGTGATCAAGATTACTACTAGTTCTTAGCATGGCTTAGAAGTTCATACTGTTTAGTTTCTACTTATGCTTAAAGGATGAAATATTTATAAGGGGATGAAAATTTAGTACCCAAGATAGGTACTTACTAATATAATATTGTATTGTATAGTTAGCATGAGCCATAAAAAAATATTTTCTATTGTAGGCCTGTAATGATGTAAATCTTATTTATTATACAAAGGAGTTAAAAGATGTAATTATTTAATTATTACAAATTATTATCTTAGGCCCCCACTTGCATATGGATTGACCATTGAGAATTAGGTTTAAGGTATATTAAGAGCCTATATAAAGGCAAGGGTGAGATAGAATGGATTCTAAGTATTATTTGTAAATATTTCTAGCTCATGGAGCTTTGAGATATTATGGAGTGATTCTTTCCTTAAGAAGTATTCTTGGTGTTGCCCCACTTGAAGGGTATTATCCATTTTTATGTCTATTTATATGGATTGTTATTTTGAATCTTATTTATGGGTAATTATTTTGATATTGTTGTATATTAATAAGTGTATTTTTTCAATGTAAACTAGAGGTTAATAATAGTTACCCCTTTTTTTGTGGAAGGTTTTTGAAGGTTGCTAAATTTGAATGTTAACACTTGAAAGCTTGAACTTGAGGGCTTGATAGCATATTTGATATTACTTGAATATTTTATTGCTTAGATGCATGCAAAAATAAGATCTTGGGTACTTGCAAGAAACAATATCTTAAATGCTTTAAGGATGACCTTCATAAGATTGTGGTAAAATTTTGGCATCATCTTTCCATACAAAGTGATAAATTTATCAACCCAAGTTATAGTTTTATACAAAGCCATATATCCTTAGGGGAAGAACTGCATTGAAGGATTGGATATGAAAAAAAATTGAAAATATATAAAGGATCCACTAATGAAGAAAGACTAAAGATGATAATTTTTGGATTTGGGATTTCTATTAGGAGCTAAAAAGTGGATCTTATGGATCCGATTCATTAATAATGGGCATCTTGAGAGGGATAGAAAATCAAATTATTTATTTTGGCTCATGAGGATCAAAAAAATTAGGTGACAAAATTATCATTTATTCTTTCACTATGATGTTTTTACCTTATGACCATTGTAGGTTAACTTTAGATAGGAAAGGTAAAAATTAAGTAGTTTGGTAAAAGTGGTAGTGGCTCTATCACTCATGCCCTTATGCTTTTTCTCTTAGAGCAATAAATACTCTAAATTTGAGAAGAAGGAAGGTTGCTTCAATTTGGCTAATTGAAAGGTTGGTTGATGAAGGGATTGATAATAATGGAGATTAGTTATACATGCAAAGGTTGGTGTTTATATGTGTCCCATTTTATGCATTTATTGTATATAAATGCATTAAAAACTAATATAGACACCCTAATTTTGAGATAGAAAAATTTGATGTTGCTATGGTCGATAATGATATATGGTTGATTATTTGATTGTTTGCTTAGAAGTGATATTAGAATTTGCATTTTGTCATGCCCTAGTGTGTCATTTCAAGTTTAAGATAAAAAATTATGTTGGTCCAGGGAAACTTGACTTGATTATGATCCACACTAGTGTCATGATAAGAAATTAAGGGCAAACAATGAAAAGTAACCTAAAATATCAATGGGTAAAAATTAATTTATTTCCATCACATTGAGGGGAAATAGATATTTTGAGCATTATTATTGATTTAGAATTCAATGGCTCACTTTTTGAGTCCTATATATGATACAAACATGGTACAAGCTCCACCAATAGGCAACAAAAAAAATCATCGATAAGTGATGAGAATATGGTATTTTTCTACATTGTTTATATTAAATAACATATCAAAAAGGGTTTATGGTGCTTTCACATATTGATGATAGGTGCTATAACTCATTAGTAGGATTTTCACACTTGACAATAGTATTTCCAAGTGATGGTGATTTTGTGTCTCGATAGTACTTTTATTTATTATTGGTGTTATTACATGGTGACTCTTTCTTGCTTAGACATGAATGAACAAGTTTTTAGAATTTTTACTTATATTTTTCTAGTGAGACTATAAGATAATTTTAGATAATAGAGTGCAAGAAGTGGCAACCCCTTGCATTGGATATTATCTAAGGACTATTAGATGTCACTTATTATGCATTTGCTAGTGGTAATAGGACTATATAACATAGCCCGAATGACTAAGGTTGAGTTTGATAGGGCACTACTAATGAACCTCATAGAGAGATGGTATTTGGAGATGAATATATTCCAATTATCAACTAGAGAAATGATTTCATCCTTGAGGATGTGTGGTAGACCCTGAGGGTGCCTATAAAGGGGTAGAGGTAAAAATAGTAGAGGACCAAGGAAGATCTATAGAGAGGTTGATAGGATATATGACCTCCTTATGATTAGATATAATATAGATATCAATGTCATATATGTAGTGGGTCAACTAGATAGGCAAACCACATTTCTATGCTCCTTGGTATTTTACATTTTACTCACTAATATAAGTAAACAAGTGGTCCATTAGGGATGGGAAAAGGGTATGGTGGAGATGCGAGACTAATATGTGGTATTCATATAGGTATTAGCAATGATATCATACTTACATTAGACACTCCACTAAGTAAGTTTCAAGGGATGATAGAGCCTCATATATTGTATACTTCTCTAGTTTTCAGCCTAGAAACACATTGCAATTATGAGATCACAAGGGTTTCTAGGGTGGGTGTATGACTAGGATTTATTAACTACAAATAGATGGGGTTGAAAATTTGAGGTAGGTAAAAGGAGGCATCGTAGATGTATTTAGCAATAGAGAGGAGGCCTATAGTTCATTTATACATAGTGTAGATAATCTTATGTCCATATAAGCATCATCATAGTTACAATATAATGTCTATCATATAGCTTATGTGAGGCAACTTATATGGATAGTAAGAACATGGAGGGAGTGGAAACTCCACCATGTTAATTTGGTGGTATTTTAGTTTGATGCATAATAGAGGATAGTGGTAGGGTTTTCTTGGCATAAGAGGTTCACATGAGAGAAGGTTCAAAGGGCCATTGGATCCTAATTTATTTATGAAGCTAGACCTTTATGACCATGTGAATCCAAATGTAGGGTTGGAAAATCATAGGATGTAAGTCATGTATATGAAATATGATGGCTTTTGAAGCCTTAATATTAATTTGAATCTTATAGGATAAATATCACAAGATCAAATATATGATGGTCATAATATAGTAAGATCAAGATAATTATGTAAGAAAAATAATATGGGATAACTAATATGTAAATCAAGACTAATAATATATCAACTAACATTCATTAATAATATGAATGTATAAATAGCCTGAATAATACATGTACAAAACATGTAGTACAACTTACAATATTAGTTGCTCAAATATATGCAATCTTTATTACTCCTCTTTATCTTACAAATGTATCATAAAAATCTCATACAATGACAATACTTTCTATGCTCACTATGTAGACAATGTAGACTCTATAGGCGATATAGGTGAGGTCTTCTATAGAGTAATATATAGCCATAATAGGATGAATATTTGTATGCTTGAATCTTCCTTTCCTTATGCCAAGTCTCATGACTCTTGGCTTCTCTACTTTACACTTGCATATACATGACTCTGTCTTGTATGCAAACCTATACATGATTCACATAGCACTCCTAATATAAAGATACTTGTGCACACTTATATGATACACTTGTCCACATCTACACACATGACACTTGTGCATTTCCTAAAAATTATTACATTACATAATATATTTACTCACACTCTAACCTAAGACACAACCCTAATCTAATATTTACAAGATGTACCAAGAAGGTACATTAGCATGTACCAAAAAATGCAATATTCTCCAACACAATGATACTAGATGTTTTTTGCAAGGAGGATAACAATGTTAAGGGTATGGCCATAAAGTTCAAGGATGAGGAAAGTGGTATAAATTTAGATGTTATATTACTAATACACATAAAGGAATAGGGAGAGATTGAAGCAAGTGATAATAATAGGAACATAAATAGTAGCATCATCACTACATGCACTATTGATTTCAAGCAGCACAAATGGTGAGGCAAGACTCTATAGGTCACCCCATTTGGCTATAAAAATAGATTGAGACACACTAAATAAATTGGTTGAGAGTTTAATAGTTGAGTGGGACCAGTTGATAGCCCAAATCATCTTAATGTAGTATACTATTCAAAGTTTACCTATAGAGCAAGAGATAGTAGTGACAAGAGACATAACAATAATGGGAGAAATTGGAGGAGAATATGTGGTTTAGATGTTATTTTTAGACACCTAAAACGCGTCATGTCGAGGTTACTATTTATATGGGACATGCTAGAATATCATATGGAAGACCTTAGACAGATTCCAAGGTATAGTAGTGGTTTTTACCACTCATTTGGTCACCTTTGCCTAGTCAGTGCCAGACACTACTGACACCCATGATTAGCAGAGATGACCATGCTTGTCAGCTGCAGTCAGGTCTCAAAGACAATTGGCTTTCATCCAACCCAGAGTTGGTTGCAATGACCAATTTGTTGTGGATTGGAATAGTTTGAGTGAGGAAGGTTTCAGATCCTTCCATCCAACAAGCTCAACTTCCCAATCTTGATATTAGCTTCCTCATGAAGCTACCCCTAGCCCTTGGCAAATGCTATATAATCCCCCTTTGAATTGGGAAAAATTATAGAGAGAAGCTTTTAATTGAATGCACTGAAGCCCTATCGAATTGCATACTCACCTAGGTGCATTGAGAGGAACACTTTTGCTATCCAATTGAAGATCACATTGCCATGGATGTCCTAGGAGGATAGGAGGGCCAAGAAATACTAATCCATACAATGTGTGCACTCAATGAATAATTCAACTACCAAATATGTCAAAGGACATAGAGGTAACCCTTGACCATCAATATGGCAAGGAGAATTAGAGATTTTGCCTTGATTTGGAGGGCAAACATACTTCAGGATCAACTGCGATGAATAGTGCCCCTCGATTGAATCACTCGTGGTCAGAGGGTAATACTTGATCTCTTTGTTTTCTATTTTGTAATATATTTAATTCGGTTAGATTAATCATATTGTAGGTTCAATTCAGTATTCTAGAGATTTCTAACTGCCAGATTAGGAGTTAATTGAAATTTACTTTCATTATTGTAGTGTAGGCATAATGAATCTTTTTTATGCTTTCATATATTTAATTGATTAATTAGAAGCTTAGATAGATACATTTGAGTTTATTTTATGTTTCTAATGGTAGATTATCATGATTTAGGTCAATTTACATGCATTTAATCAATTTCTTGATTCCTTTTTATCATAATATATTTTGGCACAATGAATCTTAAAAGCCTCATCCAGAGATGCCTCCTTTTTTTCTAATATTTCTTGTTGTTTATTGCACGCAAGACTAACATGGTTTTGGGATGCAAGGCAAAAAATACCTCTAATCATGGAGAAGAGGGTCATCGACACCCTAGAGTAGTTTGTGTCATCCTCAAAGGCACTTGGAAATAACATTTATCCTTGAGAGGGAAACATTATTTCCTATTGTAACTAATGTACTTGTAATTTGAATTTGGCTTCAAATATAATGAAATAAAGCGTATTTTATTTGTCAATTTGTTGTCATTTTCTCGTTCTTGTATGTTTTTCGTATTTCTTGTCAATTATTTCAATAGAAACCATTAGATGTGAGCCTTTTTGGATTTTACAGAAGGTGATCATGATGGAACCTTCGCATTTTATTCCTCGGATTACTGACCTCTATGATTTTTGTATGATAGGTGCTCACCGCGGTTAACAACCACAGTTAAATTTATCATCGTGGCTGATACATAGGCAACAGTGGTCATCGTTCCACAGAGCTGCAGTCATAATCTGACAAATCAGATAGCAGAAGGATAAATATTAATGAAATGAGGATCTGATGTAGGACCCTTATCCCTCTAGTTTTCTTGTTTCATATGTCTGTGTTTTTTGAGAATGTGCAAAATGTTAGCATAATTAGGGAAGGAAATGAAGGAAATTTAAATGTATTGAGTCCTTAGGTCTTTTTTTAGGATCTACTAGTCACTGCTAGGAACAATGAACCTTTGAGTGTAGTCCACCCTAGTATCCAACAGTCTTGACCCTTCTTGTATGTTAGTTTTTCTTGCATGAGGTCCACCTAGTGGCCATCTTGTCATCATCATTAATGTGCATCTTCTAAAAATAATATAGATTAATCATGCATACTTCTGAAAATAAAATGTTCTTTTGAAAAGCATGTAGAATCATTTGAGTGTTTTTTTATGCATTTTTATTTCATGCAAAGTAAAATGAACCACTCACACCATAACACATTTAAATGCTAGTGAGTTGGAAGTCACATCCAACCACTAGTAGGATTTCAATGACGATGGAGGTGATTTCCATCCATTGGCCCAACTCCCTAGAACCTTTTGTTACTAGACCAATACTAGATCCAAGAACCATTTGTAGCCTAGGAAATTTGCATGTACTTCTCTTCATAGGGTATAACATTGACTGGGTGAGATTTGGTGAGGATCTAGGAGGACCTGTGCTCCATGCCTAGGTGTGGACCTCATCACCATATTTTGGGAGGATTACACAACCTGGAGTTCATTTCTAGGTTGTCAAGTTGTGAGCATACAACTGAAATCCCTTTAAAATTTGATAAAATCAACATACTGCAAAATACGATGAGAGTTACATTCTGATACAACAAATTTTAAAAACACATCAAACAGTTTAGGGATCACTTTAAAATTGTAAAAGAGATAATAATCATTGTATTCTTTGAATGATAATAAAATTTAAATCTAGAAATAGGATACACATCATGGTTGTTACATTGAGAGGTTTATCCAGGCATAGACCTATAATCAAATCCGAAGCTCCACCCAAAACACAACAATTTGTGCAGAACCCTCAATCATAGAATCCTCTCAAACATCGTTCAATGAGCATTAGAGGGGATAATTCTATGCATGGGGATTCCATTGAGAATACCCCTATTAGAGGAGCTACTAGACACTCTTCTAGACATATATCAAAGCATGGAACTTCCCAACATGGGGGTTTTGAACATGTCAGCATTTACCATGATCGTATTCCACGTGCATCTATGGGATCTACTAAAGAGTATGTCATTGAAGGATCCAAATTGGTACTCGTTCATCCTATGTCTAGGGGAGGCCTGAGGCCCCCACCCTCTGAGTATATACGAGTTCAGGATCTTCTCATTCATGGGTAAGTATATAGGGCTACTTCTGAGCGTAGGCCTATGCAGACTCCTAACTGAAGTGAGTCTTGTAGGATCACCATCAATATATCTAAAGTGGGAGATAATGGTACACCACCTCATGAGCCTTGGTGTATTAGATAGTTAGATGGTCTAGATAGAGTCCTAGGATAGTTATATGCCTTGCTCTTGTGAACATTCATTATGAACCTCTCAGGCCCAGCCTACGAGTGGTTCAACCAACTCAAGAGGTACAACATCACAAATTTTGAGCAATTGGATGATGCATTTCTTGAATGCTTCTCCTTCGATGTCAAGAAAAAGGTAAATTTATACAATCTAGAAAATTTAACACAACATGATGATAAGCCAGTGATGGATTATGGTAAATTATGGAGGAAGATAATGGCCAAGTTGTCGTTCTCCATCCCTGCTTCTGAATAGACTAGAATGTTTATGAAAAGTTATGCCAAGCACATTTCATTATTATTAAAGTTGTAGTAGTATAAGACTTTTGAGGAGGCTTTTGCAGAAGCCAAAATTATTGAGGATATCAAGTTACAAGAGGGTAATATGAAGCTCAATAATAAGAAGGAATGGAACAAGAAAAGTACTAAGAAAAAACCAGCCAAGCTGAACCATATTAATAAGGTGGTGTTGAACCTTCAAAAAGGGGATAAGGAGCAACAACAACAAAATTATCAAGCCCAACCTCCTCATACATAGTATAAAAAGTGCAAAAACAACTATAAGGGTAAAAAAAGGAACAATGCCAACCTCATGTATTCACTTAGTTATCAAAGTCACTAGCTTTGATTTTTCATCAGTTATGCAAGGCCAAGGCCATAAAATTACCCTAAGTAAAATTAATGGATCCTAATAAACCCAAGCCTAAGGGGTACAAAGATGATCAGTATTGTATATTTCATCGAATGAAGGGACACAAAATCAAAGTATGTTAATATTTCAAAAACTTAGTGCAAAATATGATCAAATGAGGTACACTTCTTATAGACAATACACAAGCGCCTGATAATAAAAATATGAGGATTTTCAAAAATCCTCTACCCAACCATGAGGTGTTGAGGAATAATTTTGGCCAGGTCAGCCAAGTACATATCGAACCCCCAACCCATGGGTTTGTTAGGATGGCCAATTTTATCACAAGGAACATGAGGTATGAAAGACTCAATCAACCTCTGATCCCTATTAAAGTCTAGGCTACACCTCCTCCAAGGCCAGTCCAAAAAATACCAGGCCCACCAACTAGACTGGTGGTGACCATCATAAGTAGGTTGGTTCCAAACCTATATATAACTCTAGCAAAGTTGTCAATGTATGAGCTTATTCAACAACCTTCTAAGCACAGGGAGATGCTCATGGAAATTTTAAGGTCCATTAAGGTGTAGTCCCAAGATCCTAAAGTGTTCACACACTTCATGGGACATGTGCAATAGTGCCAGGAACTAGTCATACAATTTTATGATCATGAAGTCAAGATGGTTTCCACTGTTATAGTAGACCCACTGCTCCATATTATCACATGTGTGAATCACATACTATTCAAGTGGGTTTTGATAGATACAAGATCATCGATCAATATTATCACAACCAAGGTGTTAACTCATATGAAGTTACCAAAGATGCATATCATACCTTCTACCTTCACGTTGAGAGCATTTAATGATGCATTATGCTCGACTATCAGTATGATAGTTTTACCTATTCAGGTGGGATTGAAGACCATCCCTGTGATGTTTCATGTCATCTAAGGTGATATACAATACAATATATGCCTTGGGAGGCCTTGGATAAGAGAAATGTGTTGTGTCCCTTCAATTTTACATCAATGTATTACATATGTACATGAGGGACAAGTTCACGTGGTGCCTTCAGATGAGGAACCATTTAAATACGTGAATCTAGAATATTTGTGAGGGGATTTTGTGCTCCTCTCAATGCACCTAGAAATACGGCCTACATCACTGATCAAGGATTCAATAGGTAATAATAAATAAGTGTGTGCAAAGCTTGCATCATCTGCATCTCAATTATAAGATCACACAACAACTACTTCCACTAGACTACCTACATCCATGATGCATCGTGATGATGAGAAGCTTAAAGAAAATATAGGCGAAAGGGAGATAAAAAATGCACCCAAACCATTTATGATTGAGATTACTACACCCATGGAAGTAGAGAAAACTCAAATAGAAGTCGAAGAGGCACCTCAGCCTACTTCACCTGTATCTTTAGCAAGGTCATCTACACCGTAGGTGACCATTCATTTGGTTAATCCTTAATTGGGGGAATACATTGTGTAGAATGTGACGTTTATACTGATCATCAAAAATGCACAAGATATGGGCTGAACTAATGCCCATATCCTTCCCATAGTGAAATTAGTACCTCTAGGGGTGCCCCCTAACCAAACAAATTTTGTCTATGGAGGACTCGACCAACTTGCATATCACAACCCCATGGATGTAGATGATGATGAACCATTTGTTGTAAATGCTTATTATCATTCCAACCTGGAGTATGCCTTATGATATTTCAAATGCAACCATTGGCATGCTTACGGCATTGGACTATTCAAGTAGGGGTGTAGGATCCCTATAGAACCATAGTATCAGTTACCTACTAATAGTTTTGGGTTGGGATTTTATAGTGGAGGACATGATGAACTCCTTGCATTATCTTTAGACTACCTGTATCTCAATCTTGGGGTGAAGTCGATTTCAATCCTTATCACCCTAATACTTCTACCTATTAGAGGGATCACCAGATAGTATCTTATGTTACTATAGAACCACCCTAGACATATCACGAAGATATCTTGATGGGTGTCGATCTAGATCATATACCAAGAGAAAACTTGGATCAACAAATCCATGAGGTAGTCGATAACAAAGGCATGCAGGTTCATAATTCTAGTTTAGTTATAGATTTTGAATCAGAGGATCACTCTAACAAGGATAAAGTAGAGTCCATCTTTGAAATAGGTGGATCGAGTTGCATGCATGAGAGTGATGATGACGACGAGTCCTCAAACAGTGAGCAATATGAAAATAATACTGAGTTGGCCTATCTAGGTCCTCTTAATCTATGTCATTTATTACTATAGGAAGTAGTCGTCAAGGATGATCAATCCTTAAAAAGTGATAGCAGTTATCGGGTGTGGGCTTACATGGGACCCCATATTCCAATATCTCGATTCTAGTAGGTAGCGGTGAAGGTTTCTATTATGATAGTGACGATGAAGATGAGACAGAGAGAGACTATTTAGGACCTCCCTATTGAGGATTTATGAAGAGATATTAATCTTAATCCTCAAATTAGAGGGAGACCACCTAATCTAGATAGGATTTATCATATGGTTTTCCCTAATCCTCCAAAATTTAGAGAGCTCTTGGATCCAAACGATCCTGCTTTTGAGTCTATTCATAGACTAGATCTAGAGATCCCCCAACCCCCAGAACCACATCTAGGGGATGGAATTCACACACATGTAGAGTCACACGTACGTGTTCCTGGAGATATGATCCATTCTATCAATATGATATCCATTTATTTAACCATTCCAATCTACAATCCAAATGATCTATCCAAATAATTGTATCTTAATGTAGATGCTATTGATTGGGATCATGCTGATTCATCCCTAGAGCCTAAGGATTTTTCAACCAACAAGAAAATGTTGCAACCTTTTTATTTTGCACCAGGCTATGCACATGATGTTTATCATGCTGAGGATGCTTCTAATTTGGAACCCATAAACCCAATATATGACATCCATTTGATCCCTACACTTCATCAGCTTGAGGAGGGATCTCATATGTCAGTTTAGGAAACCTTTGAAGTGGATATTAGTGATAATACCATCAATCCAAAGAAGGTCAAATTTGGAGAAACTTGAATCCTGATGAGCGTTCCAACCTCATTTATATACTAATATAGAGACCTAATCTCTTCACTTGGACTTACAAAGACATGTCAGGTCTAGATCTAAAATTGGTTACTCATAACCTTTCGCTAGATCTTTCAAAGAAACTAGTAAAGTAGAAACTTCGGAAGATGCATCCAAGAGTAGCCTTAATGGTTAAATATGAATTGCAAAAGCTATTGGATGTAGATTTTGTCATTTCCATTGACTATCTAGAATGGGTATCAAACATGGTACCTATAGGAAAACCTGATGGAAGAATTTGTATTTGTATGGATTTTAGAGTCCTAAATAAGGAAACACCCAAGGATTCATTTTCATTGACAAATATTGATGCTCTTGTAGACACAACTACAGGTCGAAATGCTCTCCTTAATGGATAGTTTTTTTGGTTACAACCAAATTTGGATTAATCCTAAAAACCAACACAAAACCATGTTTATAATGCCATGGGGGAACATTTTTCTGTAATTTTATGCCATTCGGTCTTAATAAGGTTGGTCCTACATATCAGTAGGCTATGATATATATCTTTCATGACTACATGCATAATATCTTAGAAGCTTATATCGATGAATTATTGGAAAAGTTATTATTGCATTCAGAGCATGTAGAGGTCTTGAGGAAGGTCTTCGACCACCTGATAAAGCATAATGTTAGGTTGAATCCTAAGAAGTGCGTATTTGTCATAACTTTAGGAAATATCTTAGGATTCATAATTTTGAAGTGAGGTATCAAAGTTAACCTAGCAAAGGTCAAGTCTATTTTAAAGATGTGTCCCCTACAAATATCAAATAATTAAGAAGCCTTCAGGGCAAAGTAGCATCCATAAAGTGATTTATCGCATAGTTATTGGATAAATTTTGACCCATGAATCGACTGCTACACAAGGGGGTCCCATTCAATTGGGATGAAGACTTTCAAGCAGCCTTTGTTGAGATTAAGCAATACCTGGTGATGCTGCCAGTTATAGCTCCACCAAGACTAGATATACCATTTATGTTATATATATCAGCAACTAACTTTGCATTGGAAACTATGTTAGCCCAAAAGAACATGCAAGACAAAGAGCAAGCCATATATTACATTAGCAAAACCTTGGTGAGTTATGAGCTATGATATGCATATGTTGAGCAGTTGTATTTAGTAGTAGTGTTTGCTACCAAGAAATTGTGATACTATATGTTAAGTCATATGACATATGTCATATCAAAACAAAATCCTTTGCAGTATATGATGAGAAATACATATCATAATACACGTACTAAAAAGTGGATCATGCTATTGATAGAATTTGATTTTGAATTCATTAGCCAAAATTCCATCAAGGGATATGTCAAAGTTTATCAACTGGCTGAGGTGCCTCTCAAGAATAGTAGACCTCTCACCATAGAGCTTCTTGATGATGCAGTATTTGCCTTATCATAAGAACCTAAACCCAAAGAACCAGATAATAAAGCTTATATGATATTGTTATTTGATGGTTCGAAGTGTGAGCAAGGGGGTGGTGCAGGAATAGTGTTGTTCATACTACAAGGTGCTACTATGCCCTTGTCGTTCAAGTTAGATTTTCCTTGTCCTAACAATAATGTTGAATATGATACCCTTATTTTGGGCATTCAAATAGTTGTCACCATGAAGATTAAAATTTTAAACATATTTTATGATTCCCTTCTCATTGTCAACCAAGTGAAGAGAATTTTTCAATGGTGTCCTATTATGAAGGCCTACGAAGATCTTGTTGATACTTATCTAGATCGGTTGGAGTTGTATGACATCGAGGCAATCCCTCATTCATAAAATAGATTCATAGATACTATGACATATTTAGGATCCTTAATCCCTCATAATAATTCTGTCATTTTTACTACCATCCATGTCAATATGTTGTCACATTCTATTGTGTAGCACAAAGCTTTGGATAACAAAGATTCAATCAACATGATCCATATAGAACCAAATCATGAGTGGTTCTATAGAGCTAGAAACTTTCCCAAGAGATCGCCTTGGGGGTCATTGATCTTACAAGGTTCGATGGGGAGTGGTACTACCATTCACCATAAGGTTTTTTCCCAGTCTACATTTACAAATATTGAACCGTAGGGGGAACATGTTGTCTTGTCAGTTGAGGCTAAGAATTACCAGAACTGGATGTCATAGATACATGATTTCCTGAAGCTTGGTATAATCCCTCAAGGATTATTGTGTATCGCAAAATGCACATTTAAACAAAAAGTGACAAAGTATGTCTTTCTAGGAGAAATTTTGTATCATCAAATCTATTATGGAGTTCTCCTTCATTGTCTTAAGCCCCAAGAGTCATATTGGGCATTTTTTTAAGCTCATGACGGTATGTGTGGTGGCCATTTTAGTGGTATGGATATCATCAAGCGCATCCTTCGTATGGGTTATTATTGACCCACTATGGAGAAGGATTACAATGTGTATGTCAAGAAATTGTTAAATGGCAGCACCATGCTAATATTATGTACCTACCATCCTAGGCCTTATAGCCCATTCAAGCAGCTTGTCCATTTGCTCAGTGGGGTTTGGGTCTCATCGGTAAGATCTCTCCTCCATCATCGAGCTGACATACTTTCATATTACGGATACTAAGTATTTTAAAAAGTGGGTGGAAGCCATTCCCTTAACAATGACAACTAGAGTACGTATTACTGAAAACATACTCACTAATATCATAAGTCATTTTTGGATACCATCTAAGATAATTTTGGATAATGAAACGTCATTCAAAAATAAAATTGTGAGATCTTTGACATCTAAGAATAGAATAAAAAATAGTTTTGTGACTCCATATTATCCACAGGAAAATGAGTAAGTTGAGGCTTCAAATAAGACAATGGTCTCCATATTGAAAAATATGGTACAAGAGCACCACAAATATTAGCATACTCAGTTTCCCCTTGCATTATGGGCTTATAGGACTAGTATTCAGACACCCAACGGGCAACTCTATTTTCACTAGTATATGGTGTTGAGGCCATTATGCCTCTAGATTTGGATATTACAATGTTGTGCATTGCATTGAAATATTTTATTGATGAAGACACTACACGAAAATCTCACCTAGATCAAATTGATGCTACTTGATGAATATCACGTGAATGCTCTTGAGCATCTCCACGTTTATCAGGAGCGCTTAAAATGATCTTACAATGACAAAGTTCATCTAAGAGACTTTGAGGTTGGTGATCTTATGCTAAAAGAGAACCAACAAAACTCGAATTTACCACTAGAAATGTGAGACAAATTTATGGCTAATTGGTTAGGTCCTTATATCATCTTTGATAATATTGGACCTGGAACATATCGCTTGACATCGCTCGAATGAATTGAAAAGCTTGAACCTCTCAATATCCTTCATCTTAAAGCATTCTGTGCCTAAAATCATCAAAAGGTACCAAAGGAACCTGCAAGATATTTGGTCATCCCAGTCAAAAGGTCCCAAAGGCATCTGTAAGCCCTTTTGTCATCCAAGTCAAAAGGCCCCAAAGGCATCTGCAAGCTCTTTGGTCATCCAAGTCAAAATGTCTCAAAGACATTTGTAAGTCCTTTGATCATCAAGTCAAAAGGTTCCAAAGGTATCTGTAAGCCCTTTGGTCATCCCAATAAAATTCTCCAAAGGCGTCTATAAGCTCTTTGGTCAAACCAAATTTAAAAAAAAAATAAAAAAAATAAAAAGCAATAAAATCCAAAAAAATTAGAAAAATATCAAAAATAAAAACATTTGCATCATCGCATTGCATTTTACATCATGCATATCATTTTCAACATGCATTTCATTTTTTGCATTGCATTAGGCATATCCATACGACGCACTTGCATTGGAATAAATTGTGTTTACAATACTACAAATGACACCACATTTGTATTTTAATCATGCATCTATGCATTATCTTTTTCATCCATTTATCACCCTTGTGATTAACTGTGTTTTTCAACACAACCCCTCTTGTTGTTATGAAGAATATACTAGGGTTTTCTGGTCATTTAACCATACCTATAGGTCTTCTCAAGAGTTGATAGAAATATTCCTTTGATTTTGTGGATGAGTTCTAGTGTGTATAGCCCATAGCATATCAGAATTCTATCACTAATCAAAAAATTAAATAATACTAATAAGGGCTAGGGGAAGATGAAAGCTATAAAGTAGGACTAGGTATCCTGAGATGAAAAGTTTATTCTTGCTTATCCCCTTGTGTGGATGTTCTGGGAAATATTGGCAATTGGAAAGGACAAGTTTATTCCCTACCCAAAATCCATTTCTTACGTTAAAATAAGCAATATCCTTGAGTGATATCCCAGATCAATCCTCCAAATTGATACCCTAAGATTGATATCCTAGATCGATATCCCAAAAATAGTTCCCCAAAGCAAAATCCCCAAAGGAAGTTTTTGAATCAACTTATCAAATATAAATTCTAGAAAATCAAGTCAAATCAAGATCAAGTTTTCAAAGTAAAATCAAATAAGTATCAAATCCCTTGCTCAAGAGAAAGAAAAAGAAAAAGAAAAACAATAAAGAAAAAAGAAAGAAAAAAGAAAGAAAAAGAAAGAAAACTACAAAAGAAAGAAAAAAAAAGAGAATATACAAAATAAATAGTGATTTTTGTCACTACATATGAGCAAGTATCCCAAAAAAATGAAGAAAATAAGGGAGCGAATATGAATCCCTGGAATTGTCAGCACTACTGTACCTTACACACGATGATATGTATGATACATTAGCATTTTTCTTGTGTGCAAACCAATGTTTGAATTAGGAAGAGCTAGCTTTAGGTGTCCTATATCGCCTAGTGGTCTAGTCCAACTAAAATCTAAACCTAGGATTGGATAGACATATGCGGACCCCTAATCTTAGCAATGGGCTAAAAGAATTCTGCCTGACATCAGGGTATGCTTATGCCTTATCTTAATATACTCATTTGCATACAAAGAAAATATGAACAATTAGGGCCTATCCTAGTGAAAGCCTTATGTTTCAGAAGTCTAGTATGATTAGTATACAAATTTTGATAAGTCAACTTGGGTGTTTGAGTCTCATGTAAACCTCAAAAATTCCCAAATAGCAACAACCAATTTTTAATGCAATCATCAAAACATCAATTTATTTTATGAGATTTTTTTTATTAGAATTATTCATAATACATGTTAGATACCATATGGATGTCAAAATTGATGTTTATATTGCCACTGACTATGTTTCCCATATTATTTAATTTACAAAATCCCATGAATAGAAACCATATATAATTGCATCTCACATATGGGTGTACTATCTTTTGTAAAAAGATAAAGCAACTAAAATCCATGATTGTTATACATTCAGTGGTTTCATCCATTAGATTTTTAAAACTCATATGACATACATTACGTTTTAAGTTATTAAAGCATACATGTCCATTTCACAAAAACATTATCAAAGAAACAAAGAAATACATGCAGTACATACATGGTATATATTATGTCATAGCAGTATAAATTAAATGCATACAAGTGAAGCAAAGTATACATGCATGTAACATAAAAAATATGGCATTCATAATCATCCATCATAAGTAGTACATATACATACATAACTCATAGCATTTAATCATCTATCGCATAGTTATCTAGTGCATGTCATCCATACATCACATCATATAGCATAAAATAATGCATTGCATCCATATGCATATCATAAAACATAAAAAATAAAAAAATCATAATAAACCGCACATATATATATATGTGTGTGTGTGTGTGTGTGTGTGTGTGTGTGTGTGTGTATCAAAATAAATAGTCAACAGTACATTGGTATGGTAAAAAATACCCATAGATTACATGTGTGTAGGTCCTCGACCTTACACTAAAAAATTGTACAATTACTAATAAATAGTCAATAGTATATTGGTATCCTTAAGTCTATGAGGCACCACTATCACCTTTACCCTCCCTACAGGTCCTCTCTGAGCTAGTACCAGAAGTCCTCTTAGACCTGTGAGTCCTACGACTAGAGCTAGCTGATGACTACCTTGTCTCCTGAGTGTGATTCCTCTGAGACCTTGAAGCTATGGGTATCTCTAGAATCTCACCCCTGAGTATTCCAATCCATCCTCTCAAAGTGGTAATGTAGGCAGATCTGTGTGAGGTATCCTCAATGTGCTGCTCAACTAGAGCCTAAAGTCACTTGATATCTGCCCCATGATCCAAGCTTGCTACTGCCTATGCTATTGGCACTGCTCATACTACTGGAATAGCTGAGGGTACTGGAGTAACCTATGATGATGAGGGAGTTGATACCCCAACCTGGTAGGTGGCGAGCAGTACTATCAAAGCATCTAGATCAAACTATATTAGAGTGCACTACCCTATGAGCTTATGTATCTCTGCATCAGTTGTAGTGATCCTAGCCTACAAAGTAGTCTTCTCCTCCTCATAGTCTCACCACTAGTCCTACCCTGATGTTAGTCTAGACTAGAGATCCTTCACCTTTGCCTCCATAGTGGAAATGGTGGTATCTTGTTTTAGCATCTATGTTTGTAGAGAGCCTACCTGAGTCTGTAGGCTAGCAACCTGAGTCCTGAGCTCTCTAATATTATTGTCTAGTGGTGCCTCTCCCTCCTCAAGAGCATCACCCTCCTCATAAGCTGGTGGTTCCTCCTTTGTAGCTACCCCACCCCATCCATACTCAATCCTCTAATGGACTCAACGACCATGAGGATATACCTCTACACCATCATCACCCTCTATTGCATCATCTGGGACCCTACCCAAGGGACCCTCAAAGCCCTACCATACCCTAAGTGTCCACCAGGTATCATAATCAATTGTAGTCCCTGTATTAGTCAACCTTGACTCCTAAAATTCATCATCCTCCTCACCTAGTGGAGTCACCCTAGTCTAGGTCAATTCCCTCTCTAAATCGAGGTGATCATAGATGGTAGGAAGCTATGGAATGTCCTGCTTAATTCCAAATTGTTTGGTGATGCGAGAGAAGTAAAATAACTCTTGTACCATGGAATTTTGTTTGAGGATCCATCTGCCTCTATGTACCCGATGCAACCTATCATTAGCCTCCATCCATGGAAGGCAGTCTAGGTAGGGGTGCCAATTAATATGAGCCAGTTGCAACCCTAAGAACCATGCAATGTAGTGATCTATATCTCCTTTGTGAGACATGCTTCTGAAGCTCTTGTGATCGTGAGGCCAAAATGCAATGTAACACTGGTTCACTACCATAATAGTGTCAATCCTCAGAGGTATCTCAGTGGGATGCTCGATACTAATATGCTTCAACCCCTAGATCTATAGCAACAAGTTGCACCCAATACCAACTCTGCTCCTATAGGTAATGTGATACAACTCATTATAGAGTTGTGCCAATAGTATACTACCCGAGGATAGGATTAGTGGATGAGTAGTAGGACTTGTGAGGATGTCCCTAATCCTAGCTAGGAGGTCCTAAGGAAAACTCACTCCAAAAAAATAAAGGAGGATAGCCTGCACGATCAAGTGCATGAGAATGACTATGCACTCATTAAAGACCCTCACCATGTACCAGTCCTCAATGTGGACCCCTCCGTTGTCCGATTCATGCTCTACCTTCGCACTATGCTAGCCAAAAATCTATGCAAATACAATCTTCTTCATCATAGTAGAAGAGGAGGTGATGAGATCGCCATCAATAGGTATGCGAAAGAAGCGGTAGACATCATCCAAGGTCACTATCATCTCACCTATGGGCGGGTGAAAGGTATTAGTCCATGCATCCTAGCGGTGGGCCAATGCAGTCATGTAAGTTTGGTTGGACCGAATTATGGGGAGGAACAATACATAGCCAAACCCCACGACATCAAACCAAGCCTCATCAACCGAATCAAGGATGCCATGCAGGTTGCAAAGTATCTCAGACTCCCTCACCCTCACAATTAGGGTCTAACATAAAGATAAAATGAGGCCACAATGAATAAAACAACAATAAAAATGAGAAAAAACATTTAAAACAAATTCAAAATGAAAAAGAAGGTCACAAAAATGTCAAATGTATCAACAAAAAAAATGAAAATAGCACTTCAAAAACCGAAAAAAATTAAAAAACTAATATTTTTGCCTAAGGTGGTCAAGCCATAGTTTAGATCCATGATCGTGATGGTGGTCAAAATTTTGATCATTGGATTTTAAATCCCACTATGGTTGACAACTACGACCTCCAATTTATCAATTGGGGACCGCGTCTGCCAACCGTGGCTAGCAAGGATGACCTTTTTAGGGTCATTCCTTATCCCAAGGCACTCCAAAATTTAAACCTTCCCTTCTATGCTAACCTAAGCTAAACCTAACTAGGGTAAGGTTCATTACCAGTAGTTTAATTAGGTTAATTTACCTCATTAACTAATGTGGTTAATTTTTAAAAATGGTAAAATAACAAAGGTCAAGAATTGATGTGTTACCTTCATAGCACCGGATCCTCCAGGTTGACCTGTCATCGATGTGGATAAGGGTAGGATGAAAATACGATAGTATTTTGTATCAATTTTTTCTTCTTTCCTCTTAGAGCACTTGAGTTGCAAAAGTTGTTAGGTGATAATAACATCGAAAATAATAGGAAAAATCTTAAATATTTCCTATTTTCTTCCTAATCGCGGTTGACAACAACAGGCGCATAATTAAGGTTTTTAGACCACTGGTATCACCCACGGCTAAGAAAATTGACATTTTTAACTATTGTTGTCAAATGTGGTTAGAAAGTTGCAATAAATGCTCTTAAATAACACCATGCGGAGTTACAAAATGGTAAATTCTAAGAACCAACCAGATCAGAAAATGTAAAGAAAAAATCAAAAATTAACAAAATAACAAAAAATAAAAATAAATTTAAAAAGCCAAATGCACCTTGTATCCAGTTATTTACCCTATACATTGTGTAGTTGTAGCAACTCGTGCTCCATGCAATCTAGCAAGATGAGTAAATTACCATAAGGAAATTTGGGGCAAATTCATCATTGTGGAATTGATATGCTTTTGTTCAATCCCTAATAAGGCCCAGCCAATTGGACCGCTCCATGGGAATGAAGTGTTCATGTCAATTATTCTATGATCCCCTCAGCATATCATCAAAAATATGATTCAACACATGCCTAATTGGAATTACATTCATTTTGATTTTCTAAGAAAGCCTTTGTGGTTGGACTGCTCCATGGGATAGAAATAGCCAATTACTATTAACAATTGCAATCATAGCTAATTAGGCCTTGCCAAGTATTCAAATGTTAAATCTTAATTTGGTCAAATCTTTCATAGTAGTCAAGTGACCTCGTCACTTCATTTAATTATCATTACCCTCATCGACTCATCGCTTTAGGGGTAGTCATAATATCATAATCATAATCAAAGTCAACAGAAGATCCCTTGATCGTAGATACATTGATCTTGTCAAAATTTTGTTCATCTTACGAATCATTACCAAAGACTATCATAAGATTACATTTTTGTTGGGGTAAAAATAAAATATGACAATTAGTTTATAGCTCTCTTCCTTTTGGTTATATAGGCCTGACTCCTATTGTACCACCAAATCTACCTGAATGTCTAATGACGAGTGCAAACTCTTTCAAATTTAAGCCTTCCATCCAATTGGAAGCAATGATTCTAGGATGCACGTCCTTTTGAAGGACCTAGGACATCTAATGTTGATTAGACTAATGATCATCATCCAACCTACAACATCATTTTAGGAGGTCTATTTTTTCTCAACATTGTTCGATCTCACAATGCATCTCAAAAGGGGCATTTGTAGACACCTAAAATATGTCATGTCAAGACGACTACTCATATGGGACATGCTAGAAGACCATATGGAAGACCTTGGATAGATTCCAAGGTATAGCAGTGGTTTTTACGACTCATTTGGGAACCTTTACATAGTAAATGCTAGCCACTACTAACACCCTTGGTTAGTAGAGTTGACTGCGCTTATCAACCGTGGTTAGGTCTCAAATATAGTTGACCTTCATCCAACCCAAATTTTATTGCAATGGCCAATTGGTTGCGGATTGGAGTGGTTTGAGTGAGGAAGGTTCTAGATCCTTCCATCCAACAAGCTTAGCTGCCCAATATTGATCTTAGATTCCTTATGAAGCTACCCCTAGCCCTTGGAAAATGCTATATAACCCCCCTCTAAATTAGGGAAAATTATAAAAAAAGCTTTCAATTGAACGTAGTGAAGCCCTATCAAATTGCATACTCACCTAGGTGCATTGAGAGGAACACTTTTGCTATCCAATTGAAAATCACATTGCCATGGAGGTCCTAGGAGTATAGGAGAGCCAAGAAACACTAATTCGTGCAATCCATGCACTCACTAAATAATTCAACCAAAAAATATTTGAAAGGACACAAATGCGACCCTTGACCATCAATTTAGCAAGGAGAATCAGAGATTTGGTGGTTGAATTATTTTCCTTGATTTGGAGGGTAAACATACTTCAGGCTCAACCGTGGCTGTCAATCATGGTGAACAGTGTTCCCTACTTGAAGCACCCATGGTCAGAGGGTAATCCCTTATCTCTTTGTTTTCTATTTTGCAATCTATTTAATTAGGTTAGATTAATCATATTGTAGGTTCAATTCAGTATTCTAGAGATTTTTGACTGCCAAATTAGGAGTTAATTGTAATTTTTTCCATTATTGTAGTGTAGGTATAATGAATCATTTTTATGATTTCATATCTTTAATTTATTAATTAGAAGCTTAGATAGATACATTTCAGTTTATTTTATGATCCTAATGGTAGATTATCATGATTTAGGTCAATTTACATGCATTTAATCTGATTTCTTGTTATCATATTATATTTTGGCATAATCACTCTTGAAATCCTCATCAAGAGAGGCCTCATATATTTCTAATGTTTCTTTTTGTTTATTGCACGTAGGACTAACAGGGTTTTGGGATGCAAGGCAAAAAATGCCTCTAATCGTGGATAAGAGGGTCATCGACACCCTAGAGCAGTTTGTGTCATCCTCAAAGGCACTTGGAAATCACACCTACCCTTGAGAGGGAAACATTACATCCTATTGTAACTATTGTATCAAAAGGATTATCCCTAAGAGGGATGTACTTGTAATTTGAGTTTGGCTTCAAATATAATGGAATAAAGCATATTTTTCTTGTCAATTTGTTGTCATTTTCTCGTTCTTGTATGCATTTTGTATTTCTTGTCAATTCTTGCAATAGGAACCATTAGGTGTGAGCCTTTTTGGATTGTACACTATTAGACCAACTAGCATAGACTCAAGGAGATTTGTGGATACTATAGTAGGATCTACAAGCTCATATTGAGTAAGCAATTCTCTTTAAAACTACATACCATGTGGTTGTTCCCACTAGTTTGTGTCTCCCATCATTGATGAGGATGTAGTAATGGATTCATTCAAGGTCCATGACAAGCCACTTGTATATTTTTGTGGGTATGTTTCAACTTATAGGAGGGGGATGGGGAAGCCCAAAATTGGGCTTATAAGGCTAGCTATATTTTGGTTCATTTTGGACTACTACCTATAATAAATTTTTTTGTACATTATGTATTATAATTTGATGCATTATTAATTGCAATATGTGTGTGTAGTGACTCAAATTCACTTATAATTTGCATGATTTTATCTAATTGATTATGTTAAATTGGTTTATTATTATTTTGTGTATGATTAATGATGGATAGTTTAGCTAATGCGATTGATAATGATTGAAACTATGATTAAGGTATAATTCATAATATTATTATGTTTATTATAGTTCAAGCGATTAGATAATATGTCATCCTTAAGGAAATCATAAATATTACTATACCAAGGATCAAGAGAAGGAGATGTTTCTATAGAAAATAATCCTAGAGGAAGCTATCTATACTCTAAGGTTGATGGATCCCTAACTTTTAGAATGAAAATAATAGCTTGTTCATCATCCAATTCTAAGGGATATGGGATGCAACCAAGTCAATAGAATGGGTAGCTTCAATGGTGATTTGATCAAAATTAACCATTAGTTTAGTAAATATGTCATTAGGGATTGGATTCAGTCCCTATTTCCTAGGAACCATGACCACATATGTATACGATCTATTTTAGATGTATTTGTTGCTTGCAACTCGCTTAGGGTACCAATCTTGGGAATTCTGGGGAGCATGTGATGTGGATCGTGTAGACAACCTCAAATATTTTTTGCCAAGGATGGTTCCTTTTATGGGTGTAATATTTAATGCTATTCCTCCTAAGATATCATAACCTACCAGGTGCTCTTGATGAAACATAAAAAATGATCAAATTAGTAAAAGACCTATCTAGCCTAAGCTATGGGTGGTGATGTGACAAAGATTATAGTTTCCATTTTGTACATCAATAGAATTTTTTAACACATGAACCAAACATGATAGTATATTTTTGAACAGTCTCAACCACGTATAGCTACAAGTCCAAATAATCCCCCATGAGAACTAGGACATATACTAGTCACAACCCCCCACAAAAAGATACATGAATACTCAAAATACAATAAAAATAATAGAGGAGTCACAACTCTTTATGTTCATATTAAAGCATAGTTACATTCATACATAGTTTAAAGAGGTTTGACAACCTATACATGCTATGATCCAAGGCTCAAGTCCAAACAAAAATACAAAATGAAAAGATGAGGAAAAATTGCTCAAGGTCTAATACCAGACATGACAAAAATTCAACCCTCTTTATAATGAAGAAATAACTATTTTTTATAGATAAAATTGGTAAAACCTTCCCCCCTAAAAATAAAAATCCCATTTTAAAATTCTTGCTCACCTATAATTAATGTTATTAGGTTTATGGCCACTTCTCGATAGGCTCCATGATGGTTCCTTTAATTCATCTACTATCTCATTCCATGTCTTGTACCTTTGTATGAGAAGGACTAAACACCTCAACACAATGTGTGGGGTCTAGGGTTATAGCCCTAATTGGGAGATATGGGGGGCTAGTAGTCCTACATTCAGGGGTTGGGGGTGAGAGCCCCCAAAGCAAAAATCAACCTCCTCAATTTTTGGATCATGGTTGAAGGTAATTGTGGGTGAATTTTTTACACCCATTTATTTCCTAAAGGATAGTTTGGGGATGATTTGAAAAATGACTAAGTGTAGAGGTATACGGAGAAACAAGTTCACTCCCAGTAGTTAACCCATCCTAAATTACCACCCATCTAAAAGAGTTGAAAAAATCATTGGGTGGAATATTGATTATGCACTTGTCATGAGCATTCCTGAAAACCCACCCTAATAAAGCTAAAAATGAATGGAGGATTGGGCAAGCAGATAGCTAGCGAGTGATCCAAAACCCCACCATCAAAATAGGTAAAATTTTGGGAGAATGGTCAAGAATAGAGTGATCTCAAAATTATTCCCAAAGTTGACCGAGCACTAGGCTGGGAAGAGAAATGGAAAAATTCATAGGTAGCAAGAGATCCTATTTTACCATCCCATGAAGATGAATAAATTGGATGAAAAATCAGGACAACATCGATCTATACACTCAGTCCAAAGTCCTATCCCATGTGGATAGAGATGTCTAAAGACTTGATGGTAGAGAAAGAGATTCATGGGTTCAAATTCCCTTTCTTGCCAATAGTGTCAAGGCATTGGATTCAAGGTGTAAGTAGATGAGCAAATTTAATACCTAATCAGCATTGGCATATTGGATGGTAGTTGAAGAATTTATGTAACACAACCATCTCAACTCCTGGATAAACAAATTTGGATGACAAAAACACAAATATCATTAGTGATAAAGGAAAGCTTAAGTAGAGGTAATCAACAGGGCTTATCCTGATGTAGCAGAGAATGTTTCATTTGTAGTAGAGGAGTCGTAGATTAGGTATACGGACTCGTTGGATACTAACATTACCATCCCTCATTAATGAAGTATTGATCAACCTGTAGCATCTACTACTTGAAGGCTATATATATTTTTGTAATGTTTTTTAGCATTGGATCTCCAGTAATTATAACCTACATGTATAGTTTGATTCACATTGCAATATAAGTGGACTATTGTCTAGCCTTCAATTGTTTTCATGTATGTATGAATTTCACTTTGTTGTTTATTTCTATTAAAGTTAAATGAATGAATATGCTTTAATTATGCTATTTGGATTTCATGTTGTTTATTATTTAACTCTAGAATTCACAATAGAGTTGTGTGCGATAGATGATTAATAAAATCAATGGTTGGTCTATTAGATAATCTATGAGTATTGCATATTGTATCTCAAACTTATATGGCATGTATCTTGATGTGATTGGATCTGTACCACTTTGATTTCTAGCTTTACATTTTGTTTGTTTTATTCCTTCCCCTTTTCCCTCAAGCATTTTAGTTAGAATTCACAAGGAATTGGTCTACTCCAGATATTGGCCCCCATATTCCCAATCTTGAGGCCATTCAATGTTGGTGGGGGCTTGTGGGTGCACAATCCTTTCTGTTAGACAAAATTTGCACCAATATTTTTTGGCATACCCAATGGGAACTAACGGTACTATTATCTAATAATTTTTAAAGTTTTATGATTTCATGTTATTCTCAGTTATCCATTAATCAACTAGCAAATTTGTTCATGCAATAACCCAAAAATCCTTTGAATATAATCATTTCATGTTTACAATATATAGATCCAGTTTGTCTAAAGATCCTATCAAGTTATTTGAGTTACCCTTTAGAAGAATGTGGTTAGATCTATCTATTTATTCCATTGCATGTTTCCTCATTTTAGAGAGGTAAAGTAGTAGTGATTCATACTGAAATCCCCATTAACCCTATTGAAGTAATTGCTCAAAACCAAAATCAAGGAAACCCCAATTGGGACCGTACCAGTCCTCTCAATCTTATAGACCAAAATACCATTCTCCTAATGACCTTGAAAGTGTTGCCTACATATGATGGCATCGGGAAGGCTGCATATGAACATTACCAAGATGTAGTAGCTTTGGCTATTATTTACAATATTCAGGATGAGGATGTCATGATCATATTGTTGGTCATTTATTTAAAAGGAAAATGTTGTACTGTTACAAAAATCTTCCCAATAGGATTATTACTTCATGTGTGAACTTATAAGAAATGTGATAGAAGAATTCAATGAAAAAGCTAACCCTTTCTCTTTGCTTACCCAGTTCACTATCATACAAAGGCACCTTCAATAAGAAATATTTGATTTCAATATCCAATTCAGCCAAACCTAGAAAAAAGCTCTAGATGACCTCAACCAACCAATGAGCAAGTTGTATGCTATTATTTAAGAGCTTTTAGCTCATACCTGATATTGATGATAATATAGTCTAATGTTATTACTTTTATATAGATATTGTAGGAAGTTATTAGAGCTAAAAAAATCTCGACTGCTATTGACTAACTATCATCAAAACCCATAATACATATTTTTTGAACCTTTTTTAGGGACAACCACAACCAATATTCTTAGTTCCAGCTTATCCATCAGTGACTCACATAGTAAACCTTCCATAATGTCTTGCTATATCTATAGTCCCAATCCTACCATTAATACCGATATTGCCAGCACTTCTTACTCTTACCACAGTCCCTACACTTTTGATACCAGATCCTCAGATTGTCCTCCTACGCGATATGCTAAATACCATGAAGAACCTAACTAATGCAATCACCTTGTTGGAAATAAGGGAAGTAGAAAGGAACTTCTAGCCTGGTCCTAGCACGTTACACAAATGGAATGAATGGATTTGGATGCAAAAAATAAATGAAAATTGATAGAATCACCTTTTAGATTGAATCACTTTTGCACTAGAATGGGGGATCCCTCCAATGGATTCAAATATATGTTTTATTATTTTATCCTCGATGATTGTTTACACCCAAGTGAATGAATCTATATACCTATGCTATAGTTATGAGTGAAGGGACACAATGGTCCATATAAAGTTATGCATGGTTAATTAGTGATAATAGTTAGGATTAAGGAATCCTAACATGCCACCCTCCTTAAAAGGATATTTGTCCTTAAAAGATCAAAGTGAGGATCGTTGTCCCTTGTTTTCCAAGAAGAATTCACTCAATTTATTGTACTATTTTAATGTCACTTTTCCAAAGGCAAGGATATATTGAGGGTCAAATCATTAGTGGGGGTTGCCAAGAAGAATAGTAGAATCATGATGATGGTGGGCTTCCACTTTAGCTAGTTCTCCTTGTGTAGAACAAAGGGAAAATAAAGGTGCACTCACTCTTTTGCCTCCTTTCTAAATCAGGTTGCTTATATGATGAGAACTCAATGTTGGTGAGGAACTTGTGTGTAGTTCGGGTAGAGTGTATGTCTAGCCTCCATTGGTCACTGTGGGTATGTATTCCTAATTCTCTCCATGTGTAGTGATCACTTCTTACACATCGACCTCAATGTATTTATTGCTACAAGTAGGTGCACCTAGTATTTTTTATATAACTACATCATCTTCTTCAAGTGTATAGATCACTCCTTGCACATCATATTTATCTTCACTACTATCCTTGGGTGTATCCATCACTACTTCTACCTCAATCTCATTTTCTTCATTTGTGAAAATACAAGGGATAGCTGCATCTAGAATATATAGTTTGTATGTAAGACATTGATGATTGGGTAAAAATTTCTCATCGCAATGAAAAAAAGGCCTTTTTCTCTTCTTTCCTTCATTTCCTTAGGGTTGATATGTTTAATTGGTAAGATTTGGGTAAGTTTTGGGGTGGTGTATGTATTTTGTGGGGACATTCTTTGGTCAAATTCCTACCTCAATAAAGAATATTTAATAATTTGATCCTTCCATTGGCGAAACTCCTCCCTTTGTATAGTACTATTTGTAATTTCATCCATCCACTAGCAAAAATCCTTGTATAATTCCTTGAAAGTAATGTCCTACGATCTCCTTTCATTGGCCATTTTAGGGTAAATTTACAAATCTTCACCAAAACATAATTTAAATTTCAAGTTTTATTAGAGGTTTGCAAAAAAATTGGCACAATTTTGATGTAGTTTAGTAAAATATTTTCAAACAATAGGGTCAAAAATTTATTTTTGAGCAACTTTTTATGACCCTCAATGGTCAAATTTTATGAATTTAAAATTTTTGTGGGAAAATGAAGTTAAGCGGATGAGCGAGTAAGGATTTGAATTTGAATTTTGATGGGAAAGTGATGTTAGAAGCATACAAGTGGTTAAGGGTGGGGACAGTGAAGTAGCAAGGACGATGACAGTGGTAGTTTATGATACAAGGTAGGGGAGCGGTTAAGGATGAGCAGTGAAGTAGGTAAGGATGAGCGGTAGAGCATGTAAGGATGAGTAGTAAAGAGGGTTGCAACATATGAGGGGAGCACAAAGGGTGCAAAGAGGACAAGGAATGAGGCAACATAAGCGGGGTACAGTGGATACTAGTCACAGGGTGACACATGGATATATTACACGAGTGTGGGACAGGCAGGTAGCATAGGTGGTGGATCATGTGAGAGGCTGGCTATGTGACCACTAGTAGGTGGTCATAATTACTATAGTGTGAATGATAGCTTATATAGCATCCCTTTTATTCTACGGGGATAAATGTAGGATAATTCCCACTTCTGCCTTGATGGAAGCTATTGGCCGGTACCTTCACGATATTTTTTGACAATGGTGGATTTCCTTTATGGAGATAAAAAAATTAAAAAAAAAACTTAGGTGTAGTTTTTAATTTTTTTTAATTCTTCCCAGAGTTTTCATTTTCCTTGCCAAAAAAATAGTGCTCGCACTGTATTTGATGATATACTTCCCAGTCAATTTTTTGAGAGTTCCTTTTGTCTTGACTTGAGGAAAATTTTGTAGGTGTCTTGTTACAGGTCGATTGCTATGGGATGAGGTAAAACAGTATGTGTTTTGGTTGACAAAGGTTGATCAAAAAAGGAGGTTTAATGAGTTCTAGGTTGGTGATGAAGTCATGGTGCACCTGAGAAAGGAGAGGTTTCCTGCTAAAACATATAACAAGCTGAAAATGAAGAAGTTTGGACCTTGCAAGATCATACAGAAAAGAGATTTAGGAAATGCATATGAGGTGGAGTTGCCGATTGGATTGAACATATCACATGTGTTAAATATTTTTGATTTGATAGAGTATCATGAAGGTGACAGTTTTAAGGAACCGGTTGCAGAGTTATGGAGTGTTCCGACATCAGCTCCAGTGACAAAAGAGAGAGGAAATCTTGGATACCCGCATCGGCAGAATTAAAATAAATAGGCAGTATGAAGAATATCTGGTGAAATGGAAGGGAAGGCCTATAGAAGATTCAACTTGGCTATCCAAGTTCGAGGTTGACCGCCTTGGTTTTCCTCCAACAGTAAAGAAGTGAGGTCACTTCTCAAATTTACCTTGGGTGTCTGATGCAGGAGCATCCAATGGTAGTAGAGCAATCTTGCATCAATAGAAAAAAAAAACAAAAAAAAATTCTAAGTGTTTTGGCTTGGTGTTTGTCAGCCGCCAGTTGGGCTTGAAAGTAGAATTTAAATTTTCAGCCGCCAGTTGGGTGGGAAAGTAGAATTTAAAATTTTTTCAGCCGCCAGTTGGGCGGGAAAGTAGAATTTAAAATTTTTTCAACCGCCAGTTCAACGGGGAAGGTAGATTTTAAAAGGAGATTTTGGATCTGGAAATATGGTCTTCAATCTAGGATTGGGCTCCAATATTGAACAAGTCTGGCATTGTAATTTTTTCCCCTTTAGGCTGTCATTATGAAAATAATTCTAATTTAACTCCTTGGATTTTTTTTTGTTCATGTTTGTTGATCTTCATCAAAGAGGACCAACTACCCCCTATACACATTCCTTGAATTGGTTGGGATTCCATATTTAAGCCTGCTACTCCATTGGCAAAGAGTTTGACAAGTGTTAGGGCTCATAAACAACTCAAGTCCCACAACAGATTAGAAAGAAAGAGGACCAACTACCCCCTATACACATGTTGTGACTCGATGTTAATAGGGGTGAGGAGTCCCACATAAGCGAGACCAAAGGATTCCACTTTTAAGTCTCCTATCCCATTGACAAAGAGTTTGGCAAGTTTTGGAGCTCATAAAACACTCAAGTCCCACAACCGGGTCAATGTGTGATTATTATTAACACACACTACACTAACTAAGTAGAAGAGGTATTAAAGTGGAATGAAATTTCAACATAGGAATATGCCACTAGAAATAAATAGCTTGTATGGAAATACATCACATGAACCGATTAGAAAGTAATAGGGCCAACTACCCAACACATGTCGGGACTCAATGTTAATAGGGATGATGATTTCGATATAAGCGGGACCAAGGGCTTCCACCTTTAAGCCTGCTACCTTATTGAAAAAGAGTTTGGCAAGATTTAGATATGAATAAGCATATGATAAGGTTTTCTAAAGTCATTTTCATGATATTCTCAAGTGTTAAAATTTGAACAAGGATGTTGTGAATGGATTAGATTTTTTTATAATACTCCAAAATATTCTATTTTAATCAATGGATCTGCTACCAATTACTTTGAATGTTTAGGTGGACTCTACTAGGATGACCCACTATATCCTTATCTATTTATTATCCTCATAGAGGAATTAGAGAAATCTTTTTCAAAGGAAAAATCAAAGTTATTTAGGTTGCAACAAATGATCTCTTCAAATATCATCTACAAGTTGATGATACTTTCTATTATATCATCTATTAGTCAATGAGGCCATGGAGTTTAAATTAATATTACCATGTGATAAAAATACTACTAGAAGGTTAATATTATAAAATTGAGGATCTTTGTCATTAACATTGCCTATATTTACAATGAATCATTATGAATATATTATGGTTTAAAATTAGAAAACTTACATCAACATGCCTAGGAATTTCTTTGTCTAATAAAGGACAAAAGGAGGATATTTAGACTCAATTTTAAATCGAATGAAATCCTATTTGATAGATTCAAAAGTTATGTTCTTAACCATGCTTGGAAGGTAATTACATATAAAGACTATATTAGGATCTATTACTATATATGATACCACTTTCAAAATTTGCAACAAGCCTAGAATCTAAATTTTATAAATTTTAAAGATAGTTTGTCTTGCAAAGGTGTGAGGAAAACATTAGGTTTTTTATTTTGTAAGTAGGACAATATTTGTAAAGAAAATAATACTAAAGAGATAGGGTTACAAAAATTATAGATTTATGTATTTGAAACTGGACAAAACATGGTTGAATATTATTTAAAGATCAAGAAAATAGTTGAGAAAAATTTATTACTTTAAAATATATAGGTCAAATTGATGTAATAAAATTATTCATAAAATGAACCCTTCGTGAATGCTTGAAAACAAGGAACTTCATATCAAATAGTTTGTAATTCATCCAAAAATATATTAGATGATCAATGAGTGAGGGAGATTCTACTATTTTTTATTTTATGCTTTGTTGAAGCCTTCTCCTCTAATTTATGATACAAAATGACAACTACTTGCTTCACCATGTTTAGATCATAATGGTCCAAAGGTAAAAAAATATATTAATGTGAACAACAATTCTAGATAATGATTTCTATTAGCAACCTAGTTAAAAAAGAGGATCTAAAAAAAATATCAAGCAAGCTTCAAACCATGTTTTGAGAGTTCTATTTATCTATTTTTATGTGGATTAATGATTGGGTTTTAAATATATTAAAAGATCGCATATACTTGGCCAAATTGACATAAAAATTTAGAGTAATCAGAATTTCCTACTCTCAATGATTTCCCTTTTAATAATGCTTGATCACTTGAGGTCCTCCCTAAGGCCTCAACATTATTTTATTTAGTAGTATATATCAAGATTATTGCATGTGAGAGTTCGTAAAGAAGAGGATATCATATAACTTTTAGGTATTCTTGTGTAAGAAGGATCTAGTAAACATTGATTCATTTACTTATTCATTATCCCTTTGCTTTCACCATCTTGAGTGCTTTTTAAAATATGAAAATATATTGGGTATACTTGTCATCATTAAAAGAATTGATGAAATATTGAGATGAATTGTTTCAAATCTAAAGCATTATGTATTATATGGATGATTGGTCCTATAATTATTTGTTGTAATATATAACTTGAAAGAATTAGTTGAAATTTAAAACAAAAAAAATCTAGGAATCATACCCATGTTTAAAATTATACTATACCTCTCATAGAATGTTTATAGCCATGTGCTCATCATGCCCAAGTGTGGAAAAAGAGATGTTTCTTCTTCGTTATCATATTTTAATACAAATACAAGAGTTATCAATTATAATGGATTTAAAGCAAAGGATCTATGTTAATCTTGTTGGAAATTATAGTAGTTTCTAAAATTGAATGGAATCAACACATTACCTAGAAATGTTGAAAGCACCTCATAGAAAGAAATGTACATAATATAAAAGGGTTCCCTAGAAACCAAATTATCTATCTAAAATAAAAATCAAATACACTCCAAACAATGAGAAAATGATTGATTTGAGGGCGTATTTATACCCAATTACAAGAATCCTTTCGGTGAAGATTAACAAACTAGCATTTAGGTTAAATAATAAAATTACTAAAATTCATCTATATAAGGTGTATAAGGACCCGAAGGTCTTGTACATATAATACAATACAAATTTGGTTATGACATCAAGTGAAGCTTAATCGTCGTATTATTTCAGCATTACCTCTTAATATGAATGGAGGACATGGACTAAGACCTTTATTAGTCATTCCTCAATAAGGGATACTCTCCTAGACCAAGTATATTTTGCCCTCGCATGACCTTGCTCAAGATATCCACTTCCTCTTTTATTGACAACATAGAAACTAGATTAATCATATCATGATCATAAAGTTGTTGGAATATGTTACATTATTTAGTACATACCAATGTACCACCCTGGTAAATCCTTGTAAAACATAGATTAGATTTGTGTCCTAGATTAGAGTGTGAGTAAATATTTTATGTAGTTTAATAATGTGCATGAAATACACAAGTGTCATGTAAATAAGTGTACAAGTGTTATGAGTGTAAATGTGTACAAGTGTTTCATATCTAAGTGTGCACATGTGTTCTTATATTAGAAAGAGTTATGTGAAGAGTCATGTCCAAGTGTGCATTCAAGATAGAGTCATGCGTATGAAAGTGTCAAGTAGAGAAGACAATATTCATGATACTTGGCATATGGAAATGAATAGTCAAGTAACCAAAGAGTCATCCTAAAATGGTTATATATAATCCTTAAAGACACAGTCTATATCGCCTACATCACCTACATTATCTACATAGTGAATATTATTAATATGATTATATGAGATTTTTATGATACATTTATAACAGGAAGAGGAGTAATATTGATTGCATACATTTGAGCAATTAATATTGAAAGTCTTGTTATATTGTATGTTTTAGGCTATTACATTCACAATTGTTGCTTATTATTGAATGTTATTTGATATATTGTTAAACCTTGATATATAAATATTAATTGTCTCATATTATATTTGGTACATTTTTATTTTATTCCATTATATTATAGCTATCATATATTTAATGATGCAGGAGAATCCGAGGGCAGCAGAGCAATCTAGCATCAACCAAATTTTTCTAAGTATTTTGCAAAGAAAAATATGTGTCGCGATATCGCGACACAAAAAGTGTTGCGATATCGTGACCAAAACAGGAGATAGAGAAGCGGTGGACAGAATGTCGCGAAATCATGACATGTCGCGATTTCATGACATGTCATGAAATCGCGACCAAAGCAAGGAAGCAAAGGCGCAGAGGACCGAAGGTCGTGAAATCGTGACATGTCACGATTTCGTGACATGTCATGAAATCATGACCAAAGCAGGGAAGCAAAGGTGTGGAGGACCAAAGGTCGTGAAATCATGACATGTCACGATTTCATGACATGTCATGAAATCACGACCAAAGCAGGAGGCAGCAAAGGTGCGGAGAACCGAAGGTCACGAAATCACGACCAAAGTAGGGAGAAAAGGTGTGGAGGACAAAAGGTCACGAAATCGTGACCAAAGTAGGGAGCAAATGCACGGAGGACCGAATGTCGTGAAATCGTGACATGTCACGATTTCGTGGCATGTCGCAAAATCACGACCAGATTAGGGAGCAAAGGCATGGAGGACGAAAGGTCATGAAATCATGACATGTCATGATTTTGTAACCAAAACTAAAGAACGGAGGCACGATAGAAACATGGCATGATATCGCGATAGGTCACGATATCGTGGCCAAAGAGGAAGTGAGAAGGCATGAAGGAAGGAATGTCGCGATATCGCAACCAGAGCAGGAGAGAGAAAGCACAGAACGAAATTGTCGCAATATCGCGACATGTCACGTGAAAACACGAGATTCCGAAAGATGTAAAGAAAACTATTGCGATGCATTCAAAATCAAACAAACGCTTAAGTCCTAAAATATGAGATGCATGAAATGAAAGAGACGAATTGAACGGAGACAAAAGAAAGTAGAGAAAGCACAACCCTTTTTATTTAACTCCCTTAATCTCGGTTACAAAGACGCCTCCTCCCTTTTCAGGGGCTAGGAGCGTTAAATGGGTTTTGGTTACAATCATGATTAAGTGTTCCTCCTTCCGCGTGTCCACATGTAAAACGGGCGGGCCAAAGTGTTGTCGCCGCTTGCGTTGACGAGTCTTCGATCCTTGTTGCTCCTCCTGCGTTCAAAGAAACAACAAATAGAGTTAATAGCACCTGTGTTAAAATAAAGCATTCGGTCCATAAAACAAACAAAACATGCATGCAGAAGATGATTAAAACAACAGATTACAGCAGATTGGAATTCATCCTAGGGTGGAACGAACAGGCCCGCAGATTGGTATTCATCCGGGGTGGAACGAATAGGCCTGCAACAGATTGGTATTCATCCCGGGGTGAGACAAATTTGCCTGTGTCAGATTGGTATTCATCCCGGGGTGAGACGAATCTTACTGCACGAAAATAGAGAGGAATGGCCCACAAAATGTCTCGTCTCCGATGCTCCGACGATCTGCACAGTTCGGTTTTAGATACACGGAATGTCTAGAGGTAATGCTTTGGAGCTCTATGTATAGTGAGAGTAAAATGAAATAAACCAACATCATGCTTGAAATCAAAATCCTGAAATCATAATGCAAAGGAAATAAAAACAAAACGGTAAGCGTTGTCGGCAAAATTGGGATTCATGTTCTCCATAAACACCCGATGACCTCCCTTGCAGAAGAGATCACGGATAGGGCAGAAGTGAATCGAAGGAAGAAAGCGTCTCGTGGCAAATTGGTAGGGCTTCGCTGCTCCAAACGTTTCTTCTCTTTCCTCTTTTTTTGGTGAGAGAACTCTACAATTTATAGAATTCCCAGGGTGCAGATTGGTATGGGCATGTAGGGATGCCAGTTGGTGTTATGCTAGTGCGTGATGGGGGAAATTCTCCCTATCTGGCCTGCCCTCATGACAGTCCTTATCGCGCACTAACGCGCATGCGAGACAGGGAGAAGTGGTCACTGACTTCTCCTGCCGCATGTCACGATTTTTTATTTTTGTTTGTTGAACCTGGAATTCGTCCCACCCTGGGATGAATTGGAATTCATCCCACCCAGGGATGAATTCAAGTTTGCATTTCATCCCGGGGTGAGACGAATTTGAAGCAGAGTGTCTGGAGGTGCCAAATTACTTTTTGACCTTCCAAAACTATTGTGTAAGTGGCTAGGACCACTGTTTGACCTCTAAGGGCTGCCCTGAAGGCTGTGTGTGTCAATGCGATCAGTGTTTGCAGTCACATAATCAGATTGGTGTTATTTTGGTGTCTACAGATGCCCCTTTTTGGAAAGTGTTATGGGTGATGCAGTGCTGAGCAAAAATAGATAACCAAAGCACTAATGATTAGGGTTTCTTAGTAACCTAACCAACTTGTGATGCCCCAAGCATGGAAAGGGCATGCATTCTTGAATCCTTGCTTCTGACGAGCTAAGGAATTTGATTTCAAGTATTAACCTATTTTTGGTGAGGTGTGACTTGAGCTCGGACATTGATCAGTCATGAATAGGCAAAGGGTGCAACCTTTTATCCACGGGGGAACCTTGAGTTCATGCTTCGGGAATGCCAAGTTGTGTTTGATCAATTTGTGATTATTGCTTGTTTGTTGCCCCAAGCAGGAGCGTGATTGTCTTTGTCAATGATTCTTTGAATGCATGCCATTGCCTTGATTGGGTGTGTGTTTGTTGATTGGTGACTAAGTGTGACTACCCCCTCAAGCGACGAATCGATGAGGGAATGACCGCCATGAGAAAAGCGACGAGTCGCTTGACCCGAGGTGACTTAGGTTAGGGTGCCTTCAGATGTTTGTCCGTTGAATGTGCAAGCAGTTTTCCGACTTTTGGACCTATTTTTGGTGGGTAAAAACCCTTTTGGTGATGCCATAATGGGGTTTAAAGTGTCAACAATCCGTCTTCCCGTGGAGCGGTCCGGCTATGGTAGCCTTCTTAGGGAGTAGAATAGCGACCATTTGTGCCCCGACATCGATTTTCTATGCCAAGAGGTTAAGTGCAAGAGCACTTGTGCCCGGCAATGCTTATTGCATTTTTGTGATGTTTTTGCTGTTTTTGTGTTTTTTTTTTTTTGTATTCATTCTGGGGGGGGACGAATTCCATTATGGTACTCGTCCTGGGGTGGGACGAGCGCTCCTTCGAGGAAAAAGCGCTCGTTCCATGCAGGGACGAATTCCAGCAGGCAAAAAAGTATAAATATGGGAAAATGACAGATTTGGCTCATTTGCACTGTTCATCGATTGCGATTTGGAGCTCTGAGGAGGAGGAGGTAGATTTTCTGACGCGAAGCGCTGTCGAATTTTCCAACTACCATGAGTGCACAAACCGGGTCGTCAAGCGGTGGAGCCGAGGCGAGACCAGTAAGTGCACTATCTCCGCGAGTTTTAAGTTGAAAAGTGCAAATTTGTTTTGATTATGTTTTTCTTTTGTTTAAGACATTAAACCCTAATTAATTAATAAAAAAGGTGAATGAATTGATGTAAAGACTTTCAAACAAAATGAAACATGTATGCAAACCGATGGGAACCTAGATGGAAAACCGTAAAATACACCCAAATGAAACTTAGAGTAACACCTTAGGGTAACCACGGTGATAAAAATGTTTTTTGTTTGAATGGTAAACTTAGGTAAAAACCGTAGGTAAACCATGTCAATTTTATATTAAATGATGAAAAATGAAACCCTAGGGTAAAAAGTGATGAATTTTTTTGTTTGAATGGTAAACTTAGGTAAAAACCGTAGGTAAACCATGTCAATTTTATATTGTGAAAATGATGAAAAATGAAACCCTAGGGTAAAAATGATGAATTTTTTTGTTTGAATGGTAAACTTAGGTAAAAACACCATGTTTAAAAAAGGTAAAACCGTAGGTAAACCATGTCAATTTTATATTGTAGAAATGATGAAAAATGAAACCCTAGGGTAAAAAGTGATGAATTTTTTTGTTTGAATGGTAAACTTAGGTAAAAACCGTAGGTAAACCATGTCAATTTTTATATTGTGAAAATGATGAAAAATGAAACCCTAGGGTAAAAAGTGATGAATTTTTTTGTTTGAATGGTAAACTTAGGTAAAAACCGTAGGTAAACCATGTCAATTTTATATTGTGAAAATGATGAAAAATGAAACCCTAGGGTAAAAAGTGATGAATTTTTTTGTTTGAATGGTAAACTTAGGTAAAAACCGTAGGTAAACCATGTCAATTTTATATTTGTGGAAATGATGAAAAATGAAACCCTAGGGTAAAAATGATGAATTTTTTTTGTTTGAATGGTAAACTTAGGTAAAAACCGTAGGTAAACCATGTCAAATTTTTATATTGTGAAAATGATGAAAAATGAAACCCTAGGGTAAAAATGATGAATTTTTTGTTTGAATGGTAAACTTAGGTAAAAACCGTAGGTAAACCATGTCAATTTTTTTGAAAATGATGAAAAGACCTAGGGTAAAAATGGTTTTTTGAATGGTAAACTTAGGTAAAAATCGTAGGTAAACCATGTCAATTTTTTTTTTTTTGAAATTATAACAGATGTACATGTGAATGGATGTTGTTATTGTATATTGATGCATTTTTGAATATGTGATGGTGATTTGATGCATGTTTTTGATGTGTTTATGTTTTGTGATATGCAGGTGGTGAAGAGTCGGCATCGGGTACCGGCTATTTTTTCTAGTGCCCGCGAGGCGTTGAGTGTGGAGGACTGGGAGTGGCTTGATGCCTTGGGGCTCAAGCATGTGGCGCGATTGGAGGCAGTGGTTGGGGATCGGGCGTACTTGATAGCTTTGGTCAGTCGGTGGGATGTTCGGACGAACACCTTCCATCTCTCGACAGGGGAGATGACAGTTACCTTGGAGGATGTGTATCGGATTCTTTGGATTTCGATAGATGGGGTGCCCATCCGGATGACGCCACGAGGCCAGAGGACGGTTGTACTGACCCGATGCTTTGGACATGGGGACTTGGGTGAGGAGGACGCGGTGCAGAAAGCGGAGGAGGATTGTCAGGTGGGTGGTATCCTAGTGCGATGGTGGTATGCGAGGGGGGTGTTGGGAGTGAGGCATGCACTGCTCATGAGCCTCATTTCTAACATGTTGTTGCTAGACTCCTCGGGGGCTAGGTTCCCATGGAACCTACTGGAGGTGGTGTGGCAGTTAGTGGATTGTCCTGTGACAGAGCCGATGATCATGAGATGGGGCCAGACGCTGTTGGCTCAACTATATGATGAGTTGTATGAGGTCCGCTATCGAAGGCGAAAGGGGATTAGCTACAGTTTCTTATTGCAGTGTTGGGCCTGGCAGCATATAGCCGTAGAGCGACCACGAGGGCTACCCTGGACTACCCGGGCTGACATGATAGATCGAGACATTGGTTATGGGGCTTTATGGGATCGATCTAAGGAGCGAGGGCAGAGTCGACGGTTTGTGGGAGACGTGGACCATTACGTAGATGCATTGGCCCGACTGACTCTAGGAGATGTGGTGTGGAGGCCATATCGGGATTGTCCCGCATGGCCAGAGGCGGATGAGTGGCTTCGATGGGTCCGGAGGGGGAGGTGGGTTATTGGATGACACGGGACAGAGCAAGAATACTTCCATTATCTTCGAGTGACGATAGTTTGGGGTACGCCAAGGGTTGCCTAGGGAGCCCTTAGTCTATCGACGTCGGAGCGATGAGAGGACTCTAGCTGCGTCGATCCTTGAGCCACTGGGGGAGGAGGCGGATACAGTACTAGACACTCCGGACGTGGATGACGTTGGAGTGACTACCGAGTACCAGGAGTGGTGGATGCTCCGACAATGGCGAGGTGAGGGGCCATTGGGAGGGGATGAGGCAGCGGGAGGCGGAGAGGGTGCAGAGGCACCAGGAGAGGGTTGGGGAGCTCCTGTTGATGTGGACATGGTGGAGGTGGCAGATGCGGGAGAGGACTTTGGTGAGGAGGAGCAGCCAGAGATGCAGGATGCTCCGGAGCAGGCCGATGCTCCAGAGAGGCCGATGCAGCCGATCGTATCGGGGGATACAGAGGCGGGGTTGCACGTGGAGGTAGCACGATTGACGGAGTTATTATGGAGGCGAGATCAAGAGCTTGGGGAGGTGGTGCGGGAGAGGGATCTCCTACGAACGAGTGTTGCGACTTATCGTCAATGGGAGAGGGACTGGTTGCGACAGCGGTATGAGCTAGAGGATGAGATTACCCACCTTGGTGGGCAAGCACCTGCATTCTCGAGAGGTGGATCATCGCGACGCTCGAGAGGGAGCGACATGGAGCAGACAGCATCCTCATAGCGGAGGCGGCGGGATGAGGGAGAGGCCAGTGGGCATGGTGCAAGGGCGAGCAGTAGCCGCCCTGAGAGGTCTCAGAGGACCCGCACCACGGGGGGTAGTTCTCGTCGCACCGATCCTACGTGATCATGGTGGACGATGCCCTAGACTTGGGGATTTTGAGTTTTTGGATTGTGGTAGCGAGGTTCGAGGACCGGTTCACTGTAGCCTATGGGCAATTTTGTTATGATATATATATACAGATGACTCTTTTTGGTGTTTATACATTTTCCATGATTTATTTTAATGTACATGTTTTTACATTGATGTATGCATATGCGATTATGAATGTGATGGGTCTACTTTGTATGATGTATGCATATGGAATAAATGAAATGAATTGTTGATGATTTGTCGATGCACCATAGACTGTACAAGATTTGACTGACTTGCTATAGTAATGGGATAACTTTGTGGAATGCTTGTGCATGTGAAAACTTTGTTTTTGTATTTTGTCTATTTTTTGATGGTGATGTACGGAATGAAATGTACCGGTTGTTTGAAAATGTAATTAAGCTTTTCTGAAATGCAGATATTTTAACTAACTAGCCAAGACTGTACATTTATCTCATGAGACTTTTGAACAAGGGCTAAATCCGACTTGAATTTAACCAAGTTATTTCACATCCCTGTGTGTGCAATTGAGTTCGTTTATGTGGTATTTGTCAGGATACCGCCAGTGCCAGATAGGCTATCAACCAAACCTGTACTGAGGATCACCTAATTAGCTCCACTAACTCCGTTGTTGTATTTAGCAAGATTAATCCACGTGACAATCCAAAGTACCAGAAGCTAGCTCATCCACATGCAAACATTGGTCGGCACACACGCAAAGCTAATGTGACGGACATATCATCGTGCGGGTAGGATACCACCATTGCTAGGTAGGCTATCAACCAAACCTGTAATGAGGATCACCTAGATGGTTTTCGAATGCTGAGAATTCTAGGGATTCAAGTTCAGGTTATGTATTGGCTGAATGATTTAGGAGACTTGCTCGTCGATATAGTGATGAAAGTCACTGTTTATTTTGCTATTTATTTTTGTTTTTGAGCAAAGATTTTTGAATAATGGTGATAACCACTGTTATTTGATTTTGTATTTTGAGCTTTGTAAGTTCGAACTTGTGAATGGCCTTGATCCTTTTAGGTCTTGGGGATGACTACCCATCCTGATTAGGGGCGTGTAGTACGAATCCTTACAACTTTGGGAACCAAGGGGATAATGGAGATTATGAAGTAAGGGCATTGATCTGTTGGGCCTTGGGGATGACTACCCATCCTGATTAGGGGCGGATAGTACGAATCCTTACAACTTGGAGATCAAAGGTGAAATGGGAAGGTGAGGATGATGGTTCGTTGGAATTTTGTTTGTGAAGGGCGTTGATATTTTTAGGTTTTGGGGATGACTACCCATCCTTGGCAGGGACGTGTAGTACGAATCCTTACAACTTTGGGACCAACTATGATTTGGATTTGTGGGAGTGGTGAAAACCACTATTTATTATGGTGAATGGATGGGGAAGAGCTCGTCCTTTTGCCAATTCTCAGCATTCTAGAACCATTCGCACAGGGGGATGAACAGGCTAATCTTTCACTTATGGTACCCGAGACTGCTTTGTAGGTTTTTCTTGCTTTCACACAACTTAAGAATTATTTTATGTGTGTTCATTTGTGTTGGAATGCTACGTAACAAGACGTGATCCAAGTAAAACTTTCCCGTGTAAAATCTGTTTAACTATGTACAGTTTTGGCTAGAAATTTAAAGATAACTGAATGACGAAAACCCTATATACATTAGGAGACAACTGACGAATCTAAAAATGGCGATGGTGCTATTCTAGATGTATGCGTTTGTGGAAAATGGTGGAATTGCCAAGTGATGACAGTCTATGGTGCGGTTGACTTGTATGACCTAGCGAAGTATGCAATGTATGGATGCAATGCCTAATGCAACCTATATTTTTGATTGTTATGAGAATGCAGGAATTTGAAATGCAATTGTTTTTGTGATTTTTGATTTTGTATTGTTTTTGTTTATTTTTGAATATTTATTTTGACCAAGCAATTATGGAATGCTTGGAGCTTTTGGTGTTTGACCAAAGGGTTTATGAATACCTATGGAGCATTTTGGGGTTGACCAAGCGATTATGAGAATCCTTGGAGCTTTTGGCTTGACCAAAGGGTTTATAAATACCTTTGGGGCATTTAGGGTTGACCAAGCGATGATGAGAATCCTTGGAGCTTTTAGTTGGACTATGGCTCTCTAGGCGTGGAATGGCCTCAAATGACTGATGTTCAAGGGTTCTTTTTCTATGACTCCTTCAAGAGAGGCAAGCCGGTATGTTCCAGGTCCTATTCTACTGTCAATGACATAAGGACCTAACCAGTTTGCCATGAACTTGTCCCGTAGATGGGACGACAAATTAGCATTCTGTTGGTTCTCTTTTAGGACCAAGTCACCAACCTAAAATTCCCTGAGGTGGACTTTCATGTTGTATGCTCTCTTAAGTCACTTTTGGTAGACACGCAAATGTTCAAGAGCATTAACGCGTCGTTCATCGAGCAACGTTAGTTGATCTAACCGGGCCTACCGCGTAGTGTCATCATCGATGAACTCTTGCATTGAAATGCGTAGGGAAGGGATTTCCAACTCAAAAGGCATGACTGCCTCGGAGCCATACACCAGCGAGAATGGAGTTGCCCCAGTGGGCATCCGAATGCTGGTGCGATAAGCCCATAGGGCAAGCGGGATCTGAATGTGCCAGTCCTTATGATTGTCTGCAACTATCTTTTTAAGAATGGCGACTAGCATTTTGTTGGACGCCTCTGCTTGCCCATTTGCCTGTGGATAATAAGGGGTTGAAAAACTATGCTGAATTTTGTACTTTGTGGTCAAAGCACGCACATATTTATTCTTGAAAGGTGTCCCATTATCTGAAAGGATCTTGGATGGAATACCAAAATGACATATGATGTTATGCAAAATAAACTCCGCAATGCGGGATCCAGTCGTAGAGGTTAGCGGAATCGCTTCCACCCACTTGGTGAAGTACTCTGTGGCCGTTAAAATGAACGTGTGACGACCAGACGATGCAGGGGAGATCTTTCCAATTAGGTCAAAGCCCCACTACGAAAAAGGCCAAACCGATTGGATCGGTTGCAAGGCCTGAGAAGGTACGTGTGTCAAATTAGCATGGTGCTGACACTTCACGCACTTCTTCACATATGCGCAACAATCTCGCTCTAAAGATGGCCAATAATAACCCATGCGAAGAATGCGCTTTGCGATGGCCATACCGCTGAAGTGGCCACCACATGTACCATCGTGAGCTTGGGTGATCGCCCAAGCGGACTCTTGTTGGTCCAAACAACGAAGGAGGATTCCTTCATAATTTTGATGATACAAAATGTCTCCTAACAAGACATGCTTTGCCGCTTTCTATTTGAATGATCTTTTCATGGCTTGTGTCAATCCAAGTGGGAGGTTACCTAGCTTGAGGTAATCCCGAATGGGTGTGTACCAATCCTGCTGATCAGAAACCTCGATAGTATGAATGGCCAATCCCTCTTGAAGTCCATCCCTAACAAAAGCTGAGCGAGAAAGAACTTGTAAAAACAACGTTGTGTTGCTATTAAGAGGGGTCGAGGAGAACAAGGACCCCTAGTTGGCTCGAGTCAAACAATCATGGATTCGAGAGAACTTATCCGAAGATGGTTCAATCTGGATCAGGTGGATTCCTGGCATCAGATCAGAGCTTGCACGCTCCATCACAGATTGCGATAATGTTTTAACCTGAATGGTTGTCATTTCACCAGAAGGGTCTTGCGGGATCAGTGACCCCAAGGAGGCCATAGTATCCGCAAAATGATTTGATGATCGAGGGAGTGCCTCAATGTCATACCATTCAAGTTGTGCCAGGAATTTGTCCACAAGGGCTTTGTAGGCCTGCAGAACTGGACATTTACATTGAAAAATCCCCTTCACTTGATTGACAATTAACAACGAATCACCAAAGATGTTTAGACGTTTAATATTCATGGTGATTGTTGTTTGAAGACCTATGAGCAAGGCTTCATATTCTGCATTGTTGTTGGTGCATGGGAAGTCTAATTTAAATGACAAAGGCATTGGAGCGCCTTGCGGAGTGAAGAAAACAATTCCCGTGCCACCCCCTTGCTCACATTTAGAACCATCGAAGAATAGGGTTATGTCAGCTTGTGACTCAGGCTCATCAGAATCTGGAGATTCTGAAACATGGAAGACCCCATCATCAGGTAGTTCGAAAGTCAGAGGCTGATCATCTTCAAGAGGAGCCTCGGCTAGTTGATCGGTGATGACTTGACCTTTTATGGATTTTTGTCCAATGAACTCTATGTCAAACTCCGTCAACAACATGATCCATTTCGTCGTGCGGCTACTATGATAAGTATGACTCATCATGTATCGCAATGGATTCTCCTTAGACACAACATACGTCTTATTACTTGAGCATGTAGTGGCGTAACCTTTTGGTAGCAAACACCACTGCCAAGCAGAGCTTTTCAACGTATGCATAGTTAAGTTCATAACCGACCAGGGTGCGGCTAAGATAGTATGTAGCCTGTTCTTTGTGAAGTTCATTTTTCTGGGACAGCATGGCACCCAGTGCCACCTCAGTAGCTGAGATGTATAAATAGAATGGCACTCCTGGTCTAGGTGGTGCCAATACTAGCGGTGAAGCCAAGTATTGTTTGATGTCATCAAAGGTTGACTGGCACTCGTCATCCCAGTGAAATGTAACCCCCTTGTGCAATAATTTGTTCATGGGTCGGCACTTGTCAGATAGCTACGCTATGAAGCGCTTGATTGACGCGACCTTTCCCTACAGACTTTTGAGCTGCTTAATGGTAGTTGGGGGAGCCATTTCAAGGATTGCCTTGACTTTCTTTGGGTCCACCTCGATGCCTCATTTTGAGACTATGAAACCCAAGAGTTTTCCAGATGTGACGCCGAATACGCACTTCTTGGGATTCAGTCTGACCTTATGCTCCATGAGGCGATCGAGGATCTTGCTTAAGTCACCGAGATGATCTGAGCGCAAAAGAGACTTGGCTAACAAATCATCCATGTAATCTTCCAAAGTTTTATGCATGTAATCATGGAAGATATACGTCATGGCACGTTGGTAGGTGGCGCCAGCATTTTTAAGGCCAAAAGGCATGACCTTATAACAAAATGTCCCCCAAGGCATTGTGAACGCCGTTTTGAGTTGATCCTCAGGATTGATACGAATCTGATTGTATCCCGAGAAACCATCCATGAGGGATAGCATTTCATGACCTGTTGTAGCGTCTACCAACGCGTCGATGCTTGGCAAGGGGAAATCATCCTTAGGACTCGCTTTGTTTAGATCTCAAAAATTAGTGCAGATGCGAATCCTCCCGTCGGGATTTTTGATGGGCACCATGTTGGACAGCCATGGCGGATAATCCACGCAGATGACAAACTGTGCATCCAACAGCTTTTGTAATTCATCTTTGACCATCAAGGCCACTGTTGGGTGCATCTTACGTAGTTTTTGCTTAACTGGCTTGATTGTCGGATCAAGCGTTAGATTATGCATGACTAGCTACGGATCTAGCCCTGGCATGTCTCTGTATGACCATGCAAAAACCTCCTTCTTCTCTTTGAGAAGGGCAATGTAGTCGGCTTGCTCTTCAGGGGATAAGCTTACCCCCAGCTTGATAATCTGTGGGTTCATTGGATCTAAGCCGATGTCTACGTCAGTCGTCTCCTCGACTGACATGTGGGATCCATCCTCCAACTGATGTGGAGTCGGGATCAAATGAATATCATCAGCTGAGTTTAAATCTGCATTGGGAACCTCGGGTTCCTCTTCAGCTTGGAAGATATCCTGAGTTGTCCCTGGGGTAAAATGAGGCATTTTATCGAAAGGCCAGTACTCTGATGGGGAGAGGGGTGAATTGACGTGATCCCAGTCGATGGCATCTATGTCTAGATGCAATGACCGTGCGGGGTCAGTCGGATTGCGGATGGGTGCGGTCAAATCAATGGAGATCATGTGGATGAAATGAATTTGGTCTCCATTACCATGGGTGTGATAACTCGAACATTCTGGATGCTCCCTATGCTCTGGATCTGGTTCTGTAGGGACGGGCATGAACGGATCGGCCCTATGTGTTGATAGGAAGACAGGGTCTTCCCTCGGCACTGATGTCATTATAGGGTCTCGGGGTGGACGGTGCTCGTCGTAAACTTGGAGCCATGGGTCCAACACTTGGTCCCACCCTGCTGGGTCTACGTACCATTCATGTCCTAACCTTATGCCTAGTTGTGCCATCAGTTCTTCATGTGTTACAGGGTGATTGTGTCATCGCGCATGATTAAGATATTCCATCTCAGTTTCATCTTCGTAATCATTGTCGATGATCCAAAGGCCCTCGTTGGCCCCGATAGCTATCTGCGACATATTAGGCTCATCTTGTTCGAGTAAATTAATCTGATCCCATTGTAGTTGTTCCACACTCGATGGGGGGACCTGATTCTCTTGACATTGCACTGGTTCAATTGGAACTTCTAAAGGGAACAATTTCAAAAAGATCTCTGGACACTGTTTATGCTTTCCTTGTAAGTTAGTGTCCGAAATTTTACCTCTCTCTATCAACGGAGAAGGGTTATTGATGTTACCAAGGGTGGTTGTTGACCATGGGAGATAATCTCCCAATGTGTACGTTGTGTTCGGGTTGGCATAGGGGTTTGATGCCAATCCACCCTTGTCGCCTATTCCTAGGCCTTGCATGTTTTCCACCAAGATGTCTAAGGGCAGGGGGTGGTTGAACCCTACTCCCGACTTATCATACGACATTTGGTATCTTGGCTGGCAAAGGACACGCACCCCTTGCTCATACCTACCTAACCCGTATCCGTGCCAATTGCATTGGCCGAGATATCTCAGAGCGAAGTTCGGGTTCGACAGATAATTGACATTTTTGGCAAAAGGCTCTTCGTCCTCGTCCTTTTGCTTGTATGGTTCGACACCATGATCAAGGCCCCCATACACAAAATTAGTCTGGTTTGGTGGGTAACCTAAAGGAACAACTGTCCCTATGGGAAGGCGAGGTCTCCCCATGTCTTGCACTGATTCTAGCATGGGCGTTGCTACAACATTCTGCACTAGATACTCCCCCAGGCCCGTACTGGCCATTTCAACAGTAATTGTTGATGATTGAGAGGGAGGGAATGGAAGGCCTTCCTGATTCCATTCCATGTTGGGTGGATTAGGAGCCTTAGCTTCCACTGTGCTAGGTATCTCTTCTGTTGAGATAGTTGATATCGTTGGCAACACCTCTTCTAAGGGTTGAGATTCTTCCATGATTTGTTTCCCTTTGTCCTTCTGTTTAGCCATGACAGGTGGCGTTGGTAGTGAAGGAGCAGATGACGAAGATGCACCTGGCTAGGGTTTTGATGGATTAGTCACCAGTGGTGCTCATGGCATCGGACCCTGTCTAGATGGATTTAACTAGAAATCCAAGTGCGTCGATGGGAGGGTTGATTGCGGCATCAATTGCACTGCATTGCAATATTTGAAGGGTTCTAAGTCCATCGAGACTACATGTACTTCTCCTTCAAATGCATACTTCAGACACTGGTGAGCTATCGAAGGGACACACTTCATGTCCCTGATCCATGGTCGCCCTAGCAATATGTTGTATGCCATCTCGCCTTCCAAAATATGGCACAATGTGGGTATCATCTTTTGTCCTACCTGGACGGGTAGAACAATTGTGCCGACTGTCGAGCATATCGCATCGTTGAATGCTCGCAGTGTGTATGTGGAAGCCGTGATATGAGAGGCTAGCAGCTTCAGATGTTTTAATGCTTCAGTGGTAATGATATTACTAGACGAGCCAGTATCTACCAACACTCTCTTGTACGGGATCCCGTTGACCCGCGCGATAACGTGCAGGGGTGGATCTGCCATGTCATTCGATACTATTTTAACTTCATCCTCTCTGAAGGTAATGACTGGCTCCGTACATCATTTTACATGTCCTACGAAGTTATTGAAGGAATTCGCTTCGTGAGGCTGTAACTCGATGGCTTTCAAAATTTCCATGAGAGCTTCCCGATGGGGCGTTGACTATTGTATAAGCTCATAGATGGAAAGCCTAGCCGAATGTGGTCCGCAAACTCTACGTGAGTTTGGTCCGTATCGTGACCTCGGGTCTAGGCGGAGGCAACTGCACAGGGTGTTGTTGAGGTTGCGACGTTGTTGGAACTTCTTTTGTAGCTGCCTTAGGGGCAACTCCTGGGTATTTCTTGTTCCTGGTTACTATGCTGATCATTCCCACATACCCTTGCATGGGAAGATTCTGTCGCACCTCATTGACCTGAAGAGGTTTTGCCTGTGCCTCGTGGGTAGGCAAAGGGTCCTTGAATACCCCCATCTGCTGATTATTTGGCGCTATGGGGTTGTCCACTGCCAATGTTTGATTATCAATCAAATCTTGTATCAATCCCTTGAATTTCCAACATGCGTTTAGGTCATGTCCCCTTCGCCTGTGGAACCTACAATATAAATCCTCTCTATATCCCTTAGGCTTGGGAGCGTTAGGATCTATGGTTTGGATTTCTGGAAGGGTGATTAGATTTGCCGCTGACAAGCGGTCAAATAGGGAGTCCCTAGACTCCGTAAAAGGGGTGAATTGTCGCTTAGGGCGACGCTGCTGATTTTGCTCTTGTTTTTTATTTTCTCTTTCATAATTAGGAGGCACTGCCTGATAATTAGCCTTTTGAGGCTGTATTTCTTGCACAGGCTTGGGGACATTTATAGCAACTTGATTAACCTCAACGGGTTTTTGTTGCGTAGTCCCTGTCTTGGTGTTTTTGTTCCACTCTTTCTTTTTAGGTTTGGTGATTGTGCCCTCCCCTATTTTGATCTCTTCGATAATTCTGGCTTGTGCCAGAGCTTCTTCTAAAGTGGCATATTGCTGCAGCTGCAATAGCCCAGAGATCGATTTCAAGCAACTTCGTGCAAACATTTGTGTGAGGTCGGACATAGGGGGAAGGTAAGGTAGCTTAGAAAGCAGAGCCCTCCATCGATTCCCGTAAGCCGCCATTGTCTCTTCCTCATATTGCCTGAGGCTGGCCAGATCACTCAGTGATGCCTTCTTCTTGGTGTTGAAGGCAAAGCGTTCCAGGAACGCATCTACTAATTGATCCAAGTTATTTATGTTGTGCTTCGACAACTGTGTGAACCAATCCGAGGTAGGACCTACGAATGTGGTTATGAATGTCCTTAGCAATAGCGCATCATTATCCTGAATGCCAAAACATTGGCTCAAGAATCTTGTCACGTGCTCTTGAGCATCCTCTTCACCCTTAAAGACTGCCAACTGAGGCAACTTGAAATGTTCGGGATAAAGAGGTGTGGGCACTGACGGATGCACCGGATGACTGCGGAGTTGTCGTAACGTGGGCTTTTGGTGCCCAGAAGCTTTAGTCTCCATAGACTCCAAACGCTCTAATAGCGCTTTGTATGCATCGAAAGATTTAATTTCTTCCTCCGTAACTCGTTCTCGTTGTGTGTTACGGGCAACTGGGGGCCTATGGAGGGGTGGCCGGATAGCACCTCCTCTACCTTGATAGGGCATTTTGACCCATTCTTCTTGTTCATACTCCTCATAAGCTTCTCGAGGAGTTACTGGGTGAGCTCGATGAACAGGGGTGGGCGCCCGCGGAGGGTACCCATCGTGGTTCCTGGGGGTGGTCTCCCGCTCATATCTGGGGTGTCTTAGAGGCATCTCTTGGCGAGGTCTTGGAGACCTATCATGCACTATGGGGTTGTGCCTCTCGTACCTTTTTGCCCTCTGTGTTTGGGGGGTCTGAACCTTTTCAGGCATAGTGGTGTGGAGCAGCTCATTTGTTTGGTGTCGAATGTGCTCTTTATTAAGGTGATATAATTGTTCTAGCTGTTGTTGATCCTGCTCAAGTTGCTTGATCTGTGCTTGGTGGGCGGCATGTCTAGCAAATGATAAGTCAATTTGCTCTGTCATTTTGATTCTAGGAGGCCTAGTCGCCTCTCCGATGTATCTATCTCGGTTTTGAGGATCCGGGACTTCTATGTGGCGCTTCTCTCTATCGAGATTGGCGGCATTTACTTGAGGCTCTGGCCTTAATGGGTGATCATTGTATCTAGCAGGTGCGAAAGCGCAAGGCTCCCACGCTGTATATTATTCTCGAGGAATGTGATGTTCTTCCTCATACTCCCTTTCGTAGGTGTGAAAGGGGCGGGCGGAGTTAGCTCGCCCTGTGTGGAGAGCCCTACGCTCTGGGTTTTGTCTTTCAGTTCTAATGGGAGGCAAAGGAGAGATGCCATACTCACGTTGTCTCTCCTCATGGACACTGTGCCTCTCTAGCGCTTCATTGCACTGTGGCCACTCATATCTAGCCTCTAAAGGCGGTCTTCTATTTACGTTGAGTGCTACATGTAAAGCTTCTTCCCGAAAGGGGCTGTGTTGAATGGGCGTATCCCCTAGAGGGGTGTCCCTATAATTCCATCTTGATATGGCCTGATGTGGACTCTCTTGTAGGCCAGACCGCCAAGGCGGTATGACCAAGTCCTTAGGGCTAAAGCGAAGGCGACCAGCGCCCGCTCTTTGTACACCTTTCATAGCATCTGCCCTTGATTGGGCTTGGCTACGGGTGTACACCATTGTGGTGCTCTTCTACTAGCTAAGCAGATTTTTATCTTTTTGTTTATGATTTTTGATTTTTTTTTTGTTACACTAAGCAGAAATGAACACACACATACACAAACGGTGATTATCTCTTTTAAAGATTAATGGTGTGTCCTAAACTGGTTTTAGTGCATTTTGATGATTTTGTTTTGTTTTTGAAAGTTTTGAAGAACGTTTAAATGCGTAATGAAGGCTCATATGACTCCCATAAATGGTCGCCCCTTCGATATACCATTGCCAGGCCGATATACCAACCTCTCTATATACCCGCCCTTACGAGAGGGAGACTATAGGTACGTGAGAGCAGATGGTACGTGGTACATAGGTGGTACGAAAGGGGGATTGTCCTGTTTATGACACCTACCATAGAAGACTTATCCTCATGCATTGGGAATCACCCCAACGACACTCGATCAGCTTTCGTCAAGATTTACGTCGAGCAACAGTGACAATCGGGGTAAATGAATGCAAATATCCAAGCCAACGTGGTGATGAAATCCACTATTGGTCTTGCTCAAGGGCTGGGGTTTTACGACCAGCTCCTTGGTTTAAATAACCACGTGATGTGTGGGGTTCATTTTAATTTGCAAAAATTGAAACAGGCAAACAAAAAGGAAACTTTCCCTAAGCCATACAAAAACTGAAAACCAGAAATCAGAAAACAAAAATTTGACAGAGGCTTGTTAAAAACCCCTACCTCTTCTCTGCCCGAAAGGATGTTTCTGATTGGCTGCTCTGAAAAATGCACAGAAAGATACTCGTCCCTGGGTGAGACGAATATCAGAACCATATTCGTTCCAGGGTGAGACGAATGCCTATTCGTCCCTGGGTGAAACGAATCCCAATTCTGTAATCGTCACTGGCAGAAACGAATAACAGTCTGATGATTGAAAAATAGGTACCTGTAATCAAAACAAGCAATTTTAGATCAAAAATCTAACCTAAAAAAAAAGAGGACAGAGGTCCCACCGTGATCGCCACTGAAAACACGAGATTTCGGAAGATGCAAAGAAAACTATTATTTCAATCAAAAAACTTAAGTCCTAAAAAAATATGAAATGCATGAATAAAGAGACGAATTGAACGAGACAAAAGAAAGTAGAGAAAGCACAACCCTTTTTATTTAACTCCCTTAATCTCGGTTACAAAGATGCCTCCTCCCTTTTCAGGGGCTAGGAGCGTTAAATGGGTTTTGGTTACAATCATGATTAAGTGTTCCTCCTTCCGCGTGTCCACATGTAAAATGGGCGGGCCAAAGTGTTGCCGTCGCTTGTGTTGAAGAAGAGTCTTCGATCCTTGCTGCTCCTCCTACGTTCAAAGAAACAACAAACAGAGTTAATAGCACCTGTGTTAAAATAAAGCATTCGGTCCATAAAACAAACAAAACATGCATGCAGAAGATGATTAAAATAGCAGATTGCAGCAGATTAGAATTCATCCCGGGGTGGAACGAAAGGATTGGTATTCATCCCGGGGTGGAAGAATTTCCTGATTGGTATTCGTCCCGGGGTGAGACGAATTTTACTACGCGAAAACAGAGAGGAATGGCCCATGAAATGTCTCATCTTCGATGCTCCGATGATCTACACAGTTCGGTTTTAGATACACGAGTAATAAAAAAATGTCAAGGGTTGACAAAATTTAAATCAAAATCCCTGAAATCATAATGCAAAGGAAATAAAAACAAAATGGTAAGCATTGTTGGCAAATGGATTCACGTTCTCCATAAACACCCGATGACCTCCCTTGCAGAAGAGATCACGGATAGGGCAGAAGTGAATCGAAGGAAGAGCGTCTGATGATAAATTGGCAGGGCTTCGCTGCTCCAAACGTTTCTTCTCGCTTCCTCTTTTTTGGTGAGAGAACTCTGCAATTTATAGAATTCCCAGGGTGCAGATTGGTATGGGCATGCAGGGATGCTAGTTGGTGTTATGCTAGTGCGTGATGGGGGAAATTCTCCCTGTCTGGCCTGCCCTCATGACAGTCCCGTCGACGCACTAACGCGCATGCGAGGCAGGGGAGAAGTGGTCACTGACTTCTGCCGCATGTCACGATTTTTTTATTTTTGTTTGTTGAACCTGGAATTCGTCCCACCCCGGGACGAATTGGAATTCGTCCCACCCAGGGACGAATTCAAGTTTGCCTTTCGTCCCGGGGTGAGACGAATTTGAAGCAGAGTGTCTGGAGGTGCCAAATTACTTTTTGACCTTCCAAAACTATTGTGTAAGTGGCTAGGACCACTGTTTGACCTCTGAGGGCTGCCCTGAAGGTTGTGTGTGTCAATGCGATCAGTGTTTGCAGTCACATAATCGGATTGGTGCTGTTTTGGTGTCTACATCATGATATCACGACCAAAAGAAAAACACGCACTCTAGGCGTTCATAAATGCATCCCTTCGTGCACGACAAGCTAGCGGTAGTGAAGCAGCAGTCTAAGAGGAAGATTCCAACAAGCATGTTGGCCACTCGCATAGGATATCTAGAGACGCATTTATAGCAACTAGCAACGAAGTAGCAGTTTGAGAAGAAGATCCCGATGGTTATGGCAGCCAGTCGCGCACCTCACCCAGAGTCCCATCAATGCAACTTTCCAGTATTGTTCCAAGTGGCAATTGCAGATCATGGGAAGTTTGAAAACACAGAGGGTTGGGACCTCAATAAAAACCCAAGAATTGTAATGAGAAGGGGTTGGAAAAATGGTAGATTGTTGTATATTCTTTGTAAATTCTTTCGAAGCTATTGAATAAGAAATTTGGCTCTTGTTATTCTTGTTTCCTGTCTTGTGCTAGATCTGTTCTCCATTAGTGGTATCAGAGCCGGAAGTTCCTGAGTGTGTAACAGATCGCCGGACGTGAGGCAGTTACACCAGGATCTATGGAAGGGCTTGTGATTGAGTGAGCAGAATGCCTCCAAGAAGAAACCCTATTGGTGGGAGAGGCATGGCAACAACGAAAGATGTCCGAGCTTTGCAGCGACAAATGCAAGCCCTGCAAGAAGAGATGCATAGAAGATTGGAGCCAAGAAGAGATGAAGGTAGTGAAGAGGAAGATGACAAAGAAGAAGGCCAACCTGAGGAAGAAGAAGAAGCAGTAGATCCTGCTCAAGCTAGACTATACAAAGCCATATCCCAGATTGGGAAGAGGCCGAAGATGGAGGTTTCCACATATTTTGGGAACCTTGATCCAGAGGAATTGATCGACTGGATCAACGATCTGGAAGAGTACTTTGAGTATGAGGAGGTTGAGGATCCTGATAGGGTCAGATTTGCTAAGACCAAACTGAAAGGTCATGCCAGAATTTGGTGGAAGGGAGTGCAGCTGGAGTGAAATAAAAGAGGAAAAGAGAGAATAACAAAATGGGAATGGATGGCAGAAAAGCTGAAGAGGCAGTTCATCCCTGGTGATTATGAGTTAGACCTGCTAAAGAAAATGCAAGGGTTGAGGCAATCAAGTAATTCTATAAAAGAATACATAGAAGAGTTTCATAAAATTATGATCAGAAAAGGCCACTCAGAGGCCAACAAGGAGAAGGTAGCCCATTACATTAATGGGTTACGAGCAAGTATTCAGGAAGAATTAAGTTTGGTTCATATGACCACCATAGAGGACGCTTACCAATTTGCCCTAAAGGTTGAAGAAAAGCTCAATAGGAGGTTTGAGAACAAGCAAAGAGGAAGAGGTCATGGTGGAAGAACCGATGGAAGGACCAGTGGAAGAAGAAATGAAGATTCTCAAAAGAATGGAGAAGGTAGTAGTAATCAGGAACAAAGGAGAGAAAATACCTACCGCCCTCGTAATCAAAATAATGATTACCGAGGGGGAAGGGGCAGAGCTGGATGTGGCCAGGGAAGAGGAAGATTTTATGGAACTTGTTTCTAGTGTGGAGAAGAGGGACATCACCAATATGAGTGCCCACAACAACGAGAAAGGAATAATAGGAGGCCGAAAGGAAATGCCAGAGCCATGGTCGCTGATGAAGATGCTGGATCTGAGCATTCTGAAGAAGCAGAGAGAGGAGAAGTAATGATCGCGAGGAGAGTCCTGCTGAATGAAGAGGGGGCCGTAGATCAGAGGAAAAGCTTATTCCGCACAAGGTGTAAATGCACGGGTAAGATTTGCAATATTATTATTGACAACGGTAGCACGGATAACCTAGTTTTAGAGGGAATGGTTACAAAGCTACAACTGGAGAGGAAGAGACACCCACATCCATATCGGATCGCGTGGTTGTAGAAAGACCATAAGGTGTTGGTCAGTGAACAATGCCTGGTAAAATTTAGTATTGGGAATTACCGTGATGAGGTCCTGTGCGATATCTTACCCATGGATGCATGCCATTTGCTGTTGGGAAGGCCATGGCAGTTTGATAGGTGTGCGGTTCATGATGGTCGTGCCAACACCTACTCCATGACAAAGAATGGAATGCGTCATAAGCTAAAACCCTTGAAGGAGGTGGAAGAAAAGGTATGTGGCAGTGCCAGAATTTGCTTAGTTGATGGAAGAAAATTTTTAGATGATTTGAAGCATGAACATATGTGTTATGCATTAATTCCTAGAGTTGGGGAGAAAGAATGCAAAGATACCCCAACAGAAGTCCTAGATCTATTGGAGGAATTTCCAGATATTATATCTGATAATGTGCTTGAGGGTTTACCCCCAGTAAGGAAGATCAGTCACCATATCGATTTGGTGCCAGGATCAAGCTTGCCCAATAAAGTTGCACATAGAATGACGCCTGTAGAAACTGAGGAGCTAAATAGGCAGGTCCAGGAGTTGTTGGAGAAGGGACTGATTCGGGAAAGCTTGAGTCCATGTGCAGTACCTGTAGTGCTAGCACCAAAGAAATATGGAGAGTGGAGAATGTGTATAGACTCTTGAGCCATCAACAAGATCACAATAAAATATAGATTTCCATTGCCAAGAATGGATGACATAATGGACTGTTTGAGTGGAGCCAAGTACTTCACCAAGATTGACCTCAAGAGTGGTTACCATCAGATCCGTTTCAGAGAAGGAGATGAGTGGAAGACAACCTTCAAGACCAGAGAGGGTTTGTATGAGTGGTTGGTCATGCCATTTGGGCTATCCAATGCACCAAGTACCTTCATGCGGCTGATGAATGAGGTACTGAAAGAGTTTTTAGGAAAATTTGTCATTGTCTATTTAGATGATATATTAATATTTAACAGAACCCTGGAGGAGCACCTGGCGCACATCAGAAGGGTTTTTGAGAAGCTGCGGGAGGAGCGATTATTAATTAATCTAAAAAAGTGTAATTTTGTAAAGGAGTTAGTGTACCTGGGATTTGTCATCTCAGTAGAAGGTCTAAAAATGGACCCAAAAAAGGTGAGAGCTATCATCGAATGGCCTACCCCAAGAAGCACAACAGAGGTAAGATCATTTCATGGTCTAGCTAGCTTTTACAAAAAGTTCATTAGAAACTTTAGCAGCATTTGTGCACCCCTCATAGAAACAATGAGAGGGGATAAGAAAGAGTTTAAGTGGACCTTAGGAGCAGATAGGAGCTTTGATCTATTGAAGAAGAAGGTCACATAACAACCTATTTTGGCACTTCCAGACTTTAACAAGGTATTTTAGGTAGATTGTGATGCCAGTGGTAGTGCAATAGGAGTTGTACTGAGTCAGGAAGGTAGGCATGTTGCTTACTTTAGTGAGAAACTCAATGATGCTCAAAAAAAGTATTCATTTTATGATCAGGAGTTTTATGCAATAGTTCAGGCTCTAAAGAAGTGGAGGCATTATTTGTTGCCAAAAGAGTTTGTTCTATTTATCGATCATCAGGCCTTACAGTACATTAATAGCCAAACAAAATTGAATCAGAGGCACTTGAAGTGGGTTGAGTTTCTCCAAAGCTATACCTTTGTGTTGAAGCACAGAAGTGGAAAATCAAACAGAGTTGCAGATGCCTTAAGTAGAAGGCAAAATTTGTTGATTGAAATGACAGTGGAAGTGGTAGGATTCGAAGATCCTGATTTTGCAGAAGCCTGGACGGCTTGCTTGGCACCTGTTACTTTGGACAGGACAAAATGGTTGGATTTTCTAATCCAAGATGGAATGTTGTTTAGAGGAAGTAAATTATGCATTCCAAGGAGTTCCATGCGGGAAAACTTAGTCAAGGAGAAACACAGCGGAGGACTGGCTGGACATTTTGGTCGGGATAAGACCATTGCCCTGGTGAGTGAGAACTATTATTGGCCGCAACTATAGTAGGATGTGAAAAGGTTTGTGCAAAGTTGTAGAATATGCCAAATGGCAAAAGGCGTGAGGCAGAACACAGGATTATATCAGTCGTTACCTATACCTGAGAGGCCATGGGAGGACATCAACATGGATTTCATTCTTGGGTTGTCGAGAACACAGAGGGGAAATGACTTCGTATTTGTGGTGGTTGACAGATTCTCCAAGATGGCACATTTTATTCCCTGCTAGAAAACAAGTGATGCGGTTCACATTGCAGGGTTATTTTTCAAGGAAGTGGTACGACTTCACGGTCTACCAAAAAGCATAGTTTCTGACAGAGATACAAAGTTTGTTGGGTATTTCTAGAGAACATTATGGAAGAAGTTGAAGACAGATCTGAAGTTCAGTTCTGCATACCACCCATGGATCGATGGATAGATAGAGGTGGTAAATAGAAGTCTGGGTAATTTATTAAGATGCTTGATAGCAGATAAACCCAAGGGATGGGATTTGGTTTTATCGCAGGCGGAATTTGCATACAACAATTCTGTCAACAAGAGTACAAACAAATCTCCATTCCAAGTCATATATGGAAACAACCCAAGAAATGTTTTTGAGCTGAGGAAATTAGATAAAGGAGAAAAGTGCAGTGCCGAGGCTGAGGAATTTGTGAAACAGATGAAAATCCTGCATGAAGAAGTAAAGAAACAAATTACAAAAATGAATACTCAGTATAAGACAAGAGCAGACCAAAAGTGGCGGTTCAAAGAGTTCGAAGTGGGAGATGAAGTCATGGTCCATCTCAGAAAAGAAATATTTCCTGCCAAAACTTATAACAAATTGAAGATGAAGAAGTTTGGGCCATGCAGAATACTAGAAAAACGGGAGTCAGGCAATGCATATGAAGTGGAATTGCCAAGTGGGCTTGACATTTCACCTATTTTTAACATATCAGATTTAGTGGAATACCATGAGGGAAACAGTACAGAGGCACCAAGTACAGAATTGTGGAGCATTCCAGAGTCTAACCCAACCACAGACGAGATCGAGGAAATATTAGATACTCATGAAGGCAGAAGCACAAGGAACAAATAGTATTCTGAATATTTGATCAAGTGGAAGGGCAGACCTATAGAAGATGCAACTTGGCTATCAAAAATAGAGGTTGACCGCCTGGGTCTTCCTCTCAAAGATCAGAAGTGAGGATCACTTCTCAATCCACCCCGGGTGTCTGATGCAGGAGCATCTGAGGGCAGCAGAGCAATCTAGCATCAACCAAATTTTTCTAAGTATTTTGCAAAGAAAAATATGTGTCACGATATCACGACACAAAAAGTGTCACGATATCGTGACCAAAATAGGAGATAGAGAAGCGGTGGATAGAATGTCGTGAAATCGTGACCAAAGTAGGGAAGCAAAGGCACAGAGGATCGAAGGTCATGAAATCGTGACATGTCACAAAATTACGACCAAAGCAAGGAAGCAAAGGTGCGGAGGACCGAAGGTCACGAAATCGTGACCAAAGTAGGGAAGCAAAGGCACAGAGGACCGAAGGTCACGAAATCATGACATGTCACGATTTCATGACATGTCGCGAAATCGTGACCAAAGCAGGGAGCAAAGGCACGGAGGACAAAAGGTCACGAAATCGTGACCAAAGTAGGGAGCAAAGGCGCGGAGGACCGAAGGTCACAAAATCATGATGTGTCACGATTTTGTGGCATGTCGCACAATCACGACAATAGTAGGGAGCAAAGGCACAGAGGACGAAAGGTCGCGAAATCGTGACATGTCACGATTTCATGACCGAAACTGAAGAACGGAGGCACGATAGAAAAATGATGCGATATCGTGATAGGTCACGATATCGCGGCCAAAGCGAAAGTGAGAAGGCATGAAGGAAGGAATGTCGCGATATCGCGACATGTCATGATATCACGACCAAAGCAGGAGAGAGAAAGCATAAAAAGGAATTGTCATGATATTGCAACATGTCACGATATCGCGACCAAAAGAAAAACATGCACTCCAGGCTTTCATAAATGCATCCCTTCATGCACGACAAGCTAGCGGTAGTGAAGCAACAGTCTAAGAGGAAGATTCCAACAAGCATGTCGGCCACTTGCATAGGATATCTAGAGATGCATTTATAGCAACTAGCAACAAAGCAATAGTTCGAGAAGAAGATCCCGATGGTTATGGCAGCCAGTCACACACCTCACCCAGAGTCCCATCAATGCAACTTTCTAGTATTGTTCCAGGTGGCAATTGCAGATCGTGGGAAGTTTGAAAACATAGAGGGTCGGGACCTCGATAAAAACCCAAGAATTGTAATGAGAAGGGGTTGGCAAAACGGTAGATTGTTGTATATTCTTTGTAAATTCTTTCGAAGCTATTGAATAAGAAATTTGGCTCTTGTTATTCTTGTTTCCTATCTTGTGCTAGATCTGTTCTCCATCATTTAATTATATGAATAATTATCCATTGAGTTTATATTAATAGTAAGGCTTCAGAAGCCAATAAAATCCATCACACATAGGGAATATAAATCAAAATGTGCTTGGTACAATAATGACAGATTAGATTATAGATAAATTAAATTACACAATATTCAACTTCTATGAAACTTTGAGCAATAAGGGACTTCCATCTATGATACCATGAAATGGATTTGAAACCTAGGTATAAGAAAAAATAGTAGTGGAGCACCACTGATCCAAATCATCAATATAATCTATATCTAAAAGGCCTATAGAAATTAGAATACACTAACTAAATACTGAATACCCATATGGTATGTACCTTTTATGTATTAAATAATCCTCTTGATACTGATCCATTACCTCTCTTGAGGTGCCTCCATGTACCTAAAATAGTAGCTAACAACAAATACAATACTAGATCTTATTTAAGGTAATTAAGAACTACCATAAGGGACTAATATAGAGTGACATGCACCAAAGGAATTGTGTAAGCTACTTGAAGCTTCAATATTGAAGAAAAATAGTTTAAGTGGACTTGGAATCCTTTACCTAAAGCATTTGAGAAGCTCTAAGGAATACTTGGGGTGTGAGATAGTGGTCCTAGAAGTTTGATCAATCTAAATGCCTAAGAAATAGTGTAGAATCCCTAAATTTATCATCTCAAATATAGCAAGAATACATGACTACATATACTAAATCAAGGTAGGTGAGCTACCTATAATGAGAATATCATCAATATATAGCATAATTATGATAGTCTTCTATCCTTATATTTTATGTAAACATCATGTTTGGCCTCACATCATCAAAATTTGCAACTAAGAAAGGAGTGGATCTTCTCACACCATACAAGAATTTATTCAAATGACATACCAAGGGTTAAAAATATTAAGCTTAAAACTAGGTAGCTATTGCATGTAAATATCCTCCTAAATCTTACCATAAATTAGGACACCCTTTGCATACATATAGTGTATCTTCTAACCATAGGAAGCAACTACGGATATAATCATTTGAATAGAGTCCATACAAGCAATTGGATCAAATTTTTTTAAGTTGTCAATTCCCTAATTTTGAGAGATATGCTTAGCAACAAGGCATGCATTATGCTTGTATATTTGACCATATAAGTGTATTTGTTCCTATAGACCAATTTGCACCCAACAATGTTTTTTCATTCTAGAAGAGGAATAAGTTCCCATGCTTAATTATTCATAGAAAAATCATATCTAGCAAGCATAATGACTTCTTATTATAGTTGTCAATTGTCCTAGAAATAGGTGAGAGGATATCTAGAATTATCAACTTTCAAGAGCCAATCCTAATAACTGTCCTTTCATGTTGTTACATGGAATTCTATAGAAGAGTCTTAACCAACTTTAGTGTTGGACAAACCATGAAATATATAGGCACATTTTTATATGGAGTAACTTTAGAACCCAAAACAAAAGCATCTAAATCATATTTACCACATACTTCAACATCCTTTACTATGGCACATGGAACTAGTTTATCAAGCTCATACAAAGTTGAAGGTGCTATATATGGTGCTACTTGAGATGGGATAAATTATATGGGTATAAGGTCTTCACTAGAAGATTAAGAAGAGGACTAAAAATTGAATGGTGCTCACAAGAATATTTAAAGAACCTATTGGAGTGGTCAAAGAAACAAGAGGATATTTAACCAAAAGCTCAAGTGTAGAACATGATAATTGGAACAACATCATAAAAAATCATCTCTTTAAATAAAATATTCATATATCTAAGGATAATATGGATGGTATGCCTTAGAGGTATCTAAATTCCCCATAGAAATACATTTATGAATCTTTAATATCTCCTTTTAAATATCTTTAACTATGTAAGTCAATGCTAAAGACCCAATAGTACATAATTGAGACACATTAGGCTTATTGTTTTTTAAACACCCAAGGGGTATAATACCCTCAATTACTCCAATAGGAACTCTATTGATGATGTATTCTACACAAGTTATGGATTCTCCACATCATTTATTCTGCATACACTTAGAAAGAATCATGAAATGAGTCATCTCCATAATCACCATATTTTCCTCTCGACTATCTCATTCTACTATAGGGTATAATAAATAGTTCTTTGAAAGGAAGTATCATGAAGATTTAAAAGTTCAAAATGACATTGCTCATATACTTACTTCCCCTATATTTTCTGAGAAACTTGATCTTTCTTTCCATATGATTATCTACAAGTGAAACTCCTTGAATCTCTCTAAATTCTCATATTTAGTATGAATATTGTACCAGCATACATACCTAGAGAAATTATCAACAAAAATAAAACAAACCTATTACTAGATATGGATGGTATATTCATGGCTTAATATATATCACTATGAATAAGCTCCAAGGGTCATGTGGAATGCCTTGCTAACCCTTTTGAAAATAATTATATCTAATGCTTCCCAAAAATACATTACTCATAAGCACCATTAGGAGGATAAATATGAGGAAATCCAATTTCCAATTAATGAAAAATCATGTACCTAAGTTACCCATAGCTATGATGCCCATTTTTGCAATGACATCACTAACTCTCATCACGTGTTTATGCTATCATAGCCACAAAGTTTCTTTTTTGAGAGGAGGAAGAAGTATGGATCAATCTAAAACCTAATTTGTACATATAATCTAACTTATCATAGTACACTAAGAAAACTATATTGAATCCATCATCATCATCCTTGATTACACATTGATCAATCAAAATTTTACGTTTCTCTTTATATGGATGATGTAATAAATATAAATAATATTGTGGCTATTATTAGGAACATGAATAACCTCATCAAATGAAGAAGATACATTACTAAACACACCATAACCTTCTACTTCTAAGGAATAATCATCTACAATGACAATGCACTCTCCTAAGTGCAATGTTTTATAATCATATTGTAGGTGTTTTTTCTTGGTCATATCCCTTGTTACCGTTGGTCATTTACCTTATTTCCTTGTTTCACCATCATGGTTATCTTTATTTTATGACTATAAAATAGCAACATCAACACCCTTATTTTTTGATGCATCCTCAAGCTTGTTGATGCAAATACAATAAAAAATTGATGTGTCCTTTCTTATTGTAAAACTAATAGTTTGTATTCTTGCAGGGATTATTAGTCTTCTTATTTTTTATTGAGTTTCTTATCAATATTAGTCTTAATAATTTCTTTTGCATGAACTTAACTAGTGGGAGTATGACCCTTATACCATGTTCTTTGAGGCTGATGGTGGAAAAGGTATTTGTATATTTCATCAATAGGAGAAGGATCAAAATTTGGGAAGTAGAAATAAAGTATTTAAAACATAACGACAACTATCTCATATATCTTTGGGAAATTTTTTTTTAATTATCCATAGATTTGTGTTCCTCTCTTGTCATCTTTGGTATCCCTCTAACAATCCATGTCATCTTGTAGATTTTTGTATTGAATGATATACTCATAAATGATATCAAAGGCTTTCATAGTTAATGTTGCAAGATCTACGTCCAATATATTAATTTTATGTGAAATCAATATGATCACACACCCATAAAATTTATTAAGAAATTACTTAGGATTTGTAGTGCTGCTAACATGGGTGTCATAGATCTTGTAAACATAAAGAGCTATCACACCAATATACGTATCCTTTATATACTTAAATAACTTTTATTTCTTTAAAATAATCACCTAAAGTCTCATAAATTACATGTTCATGCATCACCTTGCTTTGAGGTAGAGCTTAAATTTTGATTTTCCAAGTGGTATGATTTGGACCATTCAATAAGGGCACATGCTAATCCATTATTTTCCTAGCCAAATATAAAATACTATGTATTTGCAACTAAAAATAACACTACAAATTTAGATATTTCAAAAAATATGGGCTTAAGAAAAGAAGAGTCCCAAGATACTTCCGTAAATAAAATTTATGATGCCCAAATGTTGGCCCTAAAATCATACAAAATGCCTCCTAAACCTTTAAAATATTGGAAAATATGTTTTGTACCTACAACATTTGGGAGGTTACCATATTGCATTGTGTTAGTGGTAGATAGGGTGCCAATTTGGTGTTGAATAGACAACTTACTCAATAATGAGGTGATTCTACTTGTCAATATCCTAAACATGGGGTTTCCAATTGGGTTCTAATTATACAAGTCGATGGGCAATGCACTAGAAAATAAAACTATGCCATGTGTCATGCTTAAATTCTCTCTATAAATTATAAACTAAACTTTGTAATTTGTTAATATTTGATCTAAAATTTATGCTTCTTTAAATCTACTTCTAAATTTTTAATTGTATGGTCAACGAGTTCCATGAGTTTGAAAAATATGATTGGTCAAATTCACTTTTATATTTTTCATATGGCATCTTACCTACCATATTAACCTCTAAAATATTGTTCCTTACCATGTTACCACCTCCAAAATTATCATGCATCATATCCAAAATTTCCACATCATCTACCACACCATCTTGTAGCATATCAACAATAGGTGTCACATCATCTCCAACTATCATGTCACTGTAGAGTTTTATGTCACTACAATATACCATATCATTAAGTTCTATGCTAAAATTTATATGCAAAAGGATGGTGATGTTATCAAGTTCCACATCATCATATAATGCTATGACACCAATGTACACCACCATCATCATTGCTTACACCATCAATTTGATTGTTGATGTCATCATTATTATCAAAAGGAATGGATATCATTCAACAATTTAGGCACCCCTCTAAGTGATTAAGGTGGTTGATCCACTTTAACCTTCTAACATGCCTTTACATGATGCCTAATGATATTATGGTGGTATAACCTATCCTTTTGACCATGCATGTGATTCCTCACTATCAAAGGATTATTTCATGGAATATTTCCTTTTTAATTTTAAATTTTTTGAAAAAAAGAAAAAAGAAAATGGACAATTATTTCAAAGTAGGAAAATAGGCACCTAGATGTAGAATGGAAAAATATGCTAAACTAGGATCTCTTCTAAATTTTTATAAAGAATAAAAAAATATTTATGGTTCCTTTATGTTCATCACAACTTGATCTATGCAACCTTTTTTTTTAATGTAACCAATTAGGACATCCTCTCACATCAATATAGCACAAATATTTTTGGATCACTCAAGTAACTGAAAGGCCTTTGCCATGAAAAAAGTCTATGAATGACTTCATTAGAACCCAGTTTTTCTAAAATATGTTTAGCCTCTTCTTTATTGTTAAAAATTGTTTAGACTATCATGTTATCTGCATTGCTAACATACATAAATTTCCATAGAGAAAAAGAAAATAGAATTTTTGTAAACTCATAAAAGACAAACAAGGTTGTTATAACAACTCAAAAAAATGAATCTTAAAACTAGCCCATCCATTTGGTCAAAATTAGAAAAGAATATTAAATTGAGTGTCAAGAGGAGAACAAGAAATCTACTAGTGAACATTTCTCCTAGAGAAAATATACTAAATCTAGTAAGATCATTCCAATTAAAGTTCACCAGGTTTTTTTAGTAAAAAATTTATTTACAAACTATCAACGACTCATAAAATTCCTTTAGATGATCCAAACACTATTATCCATAGGAAACACTATAGAACTTGATTTATTGAAGATAAGCAATTGAGTAATGAAAATTCACACTCACTTTGACACGATATTGGACTTTACAATTGTTTCTAAAAATAAATAGAATCAACTTAATATCCAAAAATGTTGAAAGTAACTCATAGAAAGCAATGCAAACAATATAAAAGGGTGCCCATGGACACCAAATTATTTTTCTAAATGAAAAATAGAATGCATTCTAATCTATGAGAAAATGGTTGGTATAAGGGGGTATTTATAACCAATTACAAGTAACCTTTAGGTCAAGGTTAAAAAAATTGTCCTTTATGTTAATCAATAAAATATTAAATTTTTTATGTATACAAGGTGTACAAGGGCCCAAAGGGCTTGTACGTATAATACAATACAAATTTTATTGTGTCCTTAAGTGAAGCTTAACAACCACATATTTCAATAGATCCATGGTAAAAGAAAAATGTAAAATGTTAGTTTGATGAAAATTAATTTTGATGGTGCCTCTAAAGAAAATATATGACAAGCTAGTGGAGGTGGTATTTTTTCAAATAATCAAATATAGAATTATCTTCACTTGCTTATAATCATACGAACTTAAACTAGAAACTATGTGTGATGTATGACACTTCTTGCAAGGATCGGAATTACCATTAAAAAAATGATGGAAATATATTTTAATTGAAGGAATTCATAATCTATTGTATTTAATTATTTCTATGGGATTGAAACATACCTTTTCATATTACATCATCATGACCACATACTAATATTACAATTACTCTGTAATTATGCATGTATTACTTTACAAGATTCAAACTTAGGTCTCCTTGAAAATTGAGGAATCTAACTGGCTGAACTAATGACATTTGATAGGGGATATATATTATTATTAATTCTATCAAGAAACATATATCTAGATATTGAATATATAATAACATTATTTTTAATTTCCATGAACTATTGTTGGAGGGAATCACAATTTTAATTTTTATCTTGGTCAAATTCAAATTTTAGAAGGAAATTGGCCAATTGAAGTTTTATCACTTAATAAAAATGATCTCAAGAAGTTGTTTATGAAAACATAACAATATGATGAAGGTGAAAATATAATTGATAAAAAGAAAAGCTAGATATGGTTTAATTTACCTAAGAATAAATGTAATTCTTTATTTGATGGTGATAGTCCCTAGTAGAAGATACACAGATTGTTAAGAATATGTGAAAATTTTATTAAAATTTTATAAATTATTGATTTTGGATCATATTTGTAACCTTCAAGTCCTTTAATAATTATTTTATTTCCATCCTTGTAAAATAAAAGTAACTTCTTGTTATCTTATAATTTTTGAATCTAAGTAATATAAAGTAGCTTGACCCTCCCCCCCCAAAAAAAAAAAAGTGGAATTCCTTGAAAGATATTTTCTTGTTAAATTTCAAAATACTTTCTATAAATGAATAGAAGCATAACATTAACCATAAACCATATGACCTAGAGAGAAGAAACAAAATAAAATATATGGATTAAAAAAGGAAAAACAAGGTTCCCATGGGCACCTAATGAAGAACACAAGCTTATACTAAGAGGGGGGGTGAACAGTAGAAGACCTCTTTTACTTTTTCCTTTATACTTCAAAATAGTAAAGCAATATACCCAAAGCAATATAAAAGCAATGCACAATATCATCCACAAAGTGACACCAATTTTCACGTGGTTCACCTAGAATGGTCGGGCTACGTCCACAAAACTTTTCTCTAAAAGTTATCTCAAAGTTCTTTGGGAATCCTTCCCAATTACAATGTTTATGAGCCTCAGCCCAAAGGAGATACCTTCCCCCAATCAAAATTTATGAGCCTCTCGCTCAAAGGAGATACCTTCCCTCTACTCTGGAAATGATCCCTCGAAGATCAACCGCCTCTACCTCTTTCCGAACATGGAACTCCTTTCCACCGAAGACCTCCTCGTCCTCAATGCTTAGCCTAAGAGACCTCCGCCTTCTATGATCACGTCCACAACGAGCTCAAACAACCTGTACCAAACATAGTCAGTCGGTCTAGTACAAGTCTTCCTCTATCTGTTAGATCTGTCCAACTCTTGAACAAATCAATCCTCTACATACAAGCCTTCTCAAAGACTTGCCAAATATGTCCTTAGGTTCTTCTCATAGAACCAGTGCACCTCTATTCTCAAGTTCTCTGATAGAACCATCAAACTCAGCTCACAAGTCCTCTGCTAGGACCTGTCCAAATCTGCTCACAAGTCCCCATCGGAACCTGTCCAAAAACTGCTCACAAGTCCCCACCGAAACCTGTCCAAAAACTACTCACAAGTCCCCACCGAAACCTGTCCAAAAACTCAGCAAGCTCACCAAGAAAACTTTCTTAGTAGGAAATCACAAAGTGAATTGTTAGAGACCCAATGTGATTTGTCAAACTCATAGAAGCATAAAGAGAATTGTTAGAGACTCAATATGTTCTATACTCAACTCCCAATCTCAAAACTCAACTCAAATCAACTCAGCTCAATCTCAATCTCAAATCTAAAAACTCAACTCAATATCTGAAATGGATAGGATAGAATGCTTTCTTTCAAGAACATGAAACCCCAACAATTGCCAACTATGCAAAGAATCACATAACAATGATACTCATGTTATTTTCACCATCAATTAGGGCTTCAACAACAATGCTTATCAACCAAGGTTCAATCAACACCATTTAACTCAAAACACAACCTTGAAGCATTTCACAATCAACATTAGAAAAGGAAACAAGTAGAACTCCTTTTCTCTCCAACATTATTTGAACAAAAAGCATCCACCAACTCAAATCACAATAGCACAAAACAACTTTTCAAATCATCAACAAAGAAGTAAGCCCAACACTTTAACCAAGTAAAGAATAGCTTGATTATAACCAATTTAATGAAATCTAATGTCAATCTCAAAGCTGCCCACTTAAGGTTTCACACTTTCACACAAGAAGCAATTCTAACCTTAAAACATCATGCTTTCATTTCCATAATCAACCAAAAGCACTCTCAACATTACAAGAAATATTTATCCCTTATACACCTTATTTCTCCCTTATAGTCTTATCAACAATAAACTTTATCTCTCATAAGAATGCAATAAGATAATGCAAACAACACCTTAAAAAGAATATTTTATCAAAATAAAGCAAGCTTCAAACTCCTTATAACTCCTAAGCTGTTTTTCTCTCTAATAAACTTCCTCCATCCACAAAATACACTAGCAAAAATTAATTTCAAAAATACCTTGGCCAACACCAAAAATCGCGCTATGGAGAAATTGCGCACGAACTCTAACACCACCCGCTGCGTCCACTTCAACGAAGAAAAAACCCTTTCACGTTATTTGAATGCGAAACCTCCTATTCGGGTAGCGCGCCAACAGCCTAGCCGCTATCGGTGCACCAAAGGCATCCGGTGAGGTATGAACCTCACTCTATTTCCCTTGTACCTTCTATGCCAGGGCTAAAATAAACAACAGGCCTCCCTATCTTCTGATGTGAATGATGATGAAGAAACCTTATGGTGGATACAAAACATGAATGGTGGATATCCGAACAACGGATCACGAAATCTCAATGAAGAAGAAATCGAACATCAGATCGCAAAATCATAGCGAGCAACACTTTTCAAAAATGCGGATGGGATAATCTTTGATCTTCATCATGGGAGATTTATATGCATATTTCCCATAAACTCTTGACGTCGGCGAGGAGTTTAACACATCGACGAAGGAGTTTAACACATCGACGGAGGTCTTGGCTAGCATCCACAATCTTAGAACATAGCACCATCAAAGTTAAGACATTTGCGCCATGGGTTAGGAGAACCCAATGCAAACAATAAATTAATATTTATTTAAAAATAATTAAAAGAAACCTTAACAAGGTTTTTAATTTTTAAATAAATACTTCCTCCTGGACCCAAATGCATTAAACTAATGCATCCACTTGTAATATTTAAACCTGCCAACTATCATGCCGTAACCTTCATCAAAACAAATTGTTTGACATCAAATCGAAATCCTTCAAGAGCTTCTTGACATCAATGACAACTTATACACTTGAGCAAAGGCAATGTACCCAAAGTACCCAAAATTGCCAACAATCTCCCCCTTTGTCATTGATGGCAAACCTTTATTGAAAACACTTCTCAAGAGCCAAAACTGAAACCAACTGTGCTAACAACTGACCAACTATGCCCACAACTGAGAATCTTCCTTTGAAGTTTTTCTCCCCATGACTTGAAGCTCTCCTCTTCACTTTGAAGCTCTCCCCCTTACTCATATCTCTCCCCATTTGTCATCAATGGCAAAGGGTCACCTTTGGGGCTTGAGACTAAGAATGAGCCTCTTAGCTTAGTCCCTCCCCCACCTCCTGATGAGGTGATTAATTTTGGGGTGGTAGTAAAACTCCCATTAGGCACTGATCATCATCAGCGTCTATAACTTCCTTGTCGGGCCTTCTCTTGAACTCTTTGCCCATATTCCTATTCTTGTCACTGTTCTTGTTCTTGTTCTCATCCCTATTCTTGTCCATGCCTTGATCCTTGGACCTGATCATGCCACTGTTCCTGTTCCTGTATTCTAGAATTTCAGCTCTACACTGTCTCGATTATGTGACCTTCATTGTTGCACTTGAAACACTTGACGATGTTGTTTCTCTGAGGTAAACCTGATCTTTGAATCCACCAGTTCTGACCAAACTTGTTCTGACAAAACCTGTTTTGACCAAAATTGTTTTGACCAAACCTATTATGGCCAAACTTGTTCTGACCAAACCTATTCTGACCAAACCTGTTCTGGCCAAACCTGTCCTGACCAAACCTGTTCTGACCAAACCTGTTCCTGTTATTTGCCTTGCAATAAATTGCCTTGTGCCCAAACTATTGACAAGAGTAGCAATACCCTTGAAAGTAACTAGCACTTCGAAACTGTCATTTACCTTCTTCACTTGAGCCATGCAATGTGAAGCCATGTGACCAAACTCGTGACAAGCAAAACATCTCGCCTTGAAACTTTCCTTTATTTGACCTCTTAGGTTCTGAAAACTTCTTCTTCTCATTCTGAATTCTATTTTCTGTTTCTGTGCATCTATCATTCAAGGACTCCTTTTCTGAAATACTTTCCTCATCAGAACTCTCTTCCTTTTGGAGTCTCTTACTAGACTCTCCAACTTGTTCCTTGTGTGGCTTAACAAAACCAAGGCCTATTTTATCTCGTTGTCTTTCTTTGACCTTTGATGAGTGACTTAACCTTTTTGGAGCTATCTTGAAACCTGTAAAGCTTATCATTGTACTCTTTAGTTTCCTCTTTCAAAGAAGCCATTTTTTGTTTTAACTCACTATACTCAAGAACCTTAGACTCTAACTCATCCTTGAGTTCTTGTGTCTTAGCTATAGAGAAGTCAAGACTTTCTATAAGATCATCTCTTTCCATATAACATTCATCTAACTTATCCTTGAGTCTAGCATTCTTCTTTCTTTCCTTTTTCAAAGCACTAAGAGCACTAATAAGTTCACCTTCAAGATCTACTTCACCTTCCTCTATATCTTCCTCTATTTGTTTGCTTTTTGAATCATCAAAGCCTTTTTCAGATTTCTTATCACTAGAGGTGCTACCCTTTTCAAAAACCATACATACATCTTCCTTATAGTTTTCTCAAGCATCCTCATACATACTAGAAACCAAATCATTATTTGTGCAATCATCCTCAAGGTGACCAAAGTTTCCACATCTAAGACATTTCATGATAATGAATCTATGTTTCGGTTCTTCCTCTTTTTTTGATATGAACAACATCTTATTTTCATCATCACTTGAAGAACTTTCACTATCACTACTAGAACACTTACTTGCTTTGTCTAGGTAGAAACTCTTCTTGTGCTTGTGAGAATACCTCTTTCCTTGATTGTTGCGCTCATCTTTGTTTTTCCTGTGATGCTTGTGCTTTTTAGAATCCTTGCTCTTAGAATCCTATTTATCTTCATCACTTTCATTCTTGGGAACAATACAGTCAGTAGCATAATGACCAAACTTTTCACAATTGAAACATCTTATATTTTTCATACTTTTGTGCTTTCTAGAGAACTTGCATTTCTTGCTGTAATATGCTTCTTCATCACTAGAAGACTCATCACTATCTTGAAGTTGTTTACCCTTGGATTTCTTGGTAGCCTTGAAAGCTGCCTCTTTCTTGACATCAACCTTCACTTGAGTTCTCAACTCAAATGCTACAAGTATACTATGGAGCTCATCCTTTTTCAACTTATCCAAATATTTAGCTTCCTCAATAGTATAAATCTTTTCACTAAATCTATTAGGAAGAGATCTTAAAATCTTATCACAAACATCATTTTCAGCAAGCTCAAGACCTAAGTCTTTCATGGAGTTAACAACCTCATCCATATGAAGCATGTAGTCACTAATATTTTCATCATCATTCATCTTGAGTTGTTCAAACATACCTTTGAAGTGTCTCAACTTGGCCTTTCTGACATTTGTATCACCTCTATGAACCACCTTCAACTATTTCCACATTTCACTAGTTGTCTTGTAGTGAATCACTTTGGTGAGATCTGCTTTCTGTAAGCCTTTGAAGATTGCATTCATTGCTTTTGAATTGTTGTGATGTAGGAGCCTTTCTTCTTTAGTATTAGGACCATGTTCAGGAATAGTGTACTCATCTTCAATCACTTCCTCAACCTCATTCCCAAGTGCCATTAGATGAACCTTCATCCTTGCACTCCAAAGACCAAAATCTGACCCATCAAGAATAGGTGTTGCATTGCCACTTGAATGATCCATTGTGTTCTTTACTAGCTTTTCCTTCAAGTTGTTAAACTTTTCGAAGGCACCTACTCTGATACCAATTGAAGAACACAAGTTTATACTGAGAGGGGGGGTGAACAGTATAAGACCTCTTTTTAATTTTTCCTTTATACTTCAAAATAGTAAAGCAATATACCCAAAGCAATATCAAAGCAATGCACAATATCATCCACAAAGTGACACCAATTTTAACGTGGTTCACCAGAATGGTTGGGCTACATCCACAAAACTTTTCTCTAAAATTTATCTCAAAGTTCTTTGGGAATCCTTCCCAATTACAATTTTTATGAGCCTCAGCCCAAAGGAGATACCTTCCCCCAATCAGAATTTATGAGCCTCTGCTCAAAGGAGATACCTTCCCTCTGCTCTAGAAATGATCCCTCATAAGATCAACTGCCTCTACCTCTTGCCAGCACGTGGAACTCCTTTCCATCGAAGACCTCCTATCCTCAATGCTTAGCCTAAGAGACCTCTACCTTCTATGATCACGTCCACAACAACTCAGCAACCTGTACCAAACACAGTTAGTCGATCTAGTACAAGTCTTCCTCTTTCTATCAGATCTATCCAACTCTTGAACAAATCAATCCTCTACATACAAGCCTTCTCAAAGACTTGCCAAATCTGTCCTCAGGTTCTTCTCATAGAACCAATGCACCTCTATTCTCAAGTTCTCTGATAGAACCATCAAACTCAGCTCATAAGTCCTCTGCTAGGACCTGCCCAAATCTGCTCACAAGTCCCCATAGAAACCTGTCCAAAACTGCTCACAAGTCCCCATCAGAACCTGTCCAAAAACTACTCACAAGTCCCCACCGAAACCTATCCAAAAATTGCTCACAAGTCCCCACCGAAACCTGTCCAAAAACTCAGCAAGCTCACCAAGAAAACTTTCTTAGTAGGAAATCACAAAGTGAATTGTTAGAGACCCAATGTGATTTGTCAAACTCATAGAAGCATAAAGAGAATTTTTAGAGACTCAATATGTTCTATACTCAAATCCCAATCTCAAAACTCAACTCAAATCAACTCAGCTCAATCTCAATCTCAAATCTGAAAACTCAACTCAATATCTGAAATGGATAGGATAGAATGCTTTCTTTCAAGAACATGAAACCCCAACAATTGCCAACTATGCAAAGAATCACATAACAATGATACTCATGTTATTTTCACCATCAATTAGGGCTTCAACAACAATGCTTATCAACCAAGGTTCAATCAACACTATTTAACTCAAAACACAACCTTGAAGCATTTCACAATCAACATTAGAAAAGGAAACAAGTAGAACTCCTTTTCTCTCCAACATTATTTGAACAAAAAGCATCCACCAACTCAAATCACAATAGCACAAAACAACTTTTCAAATCATCAACAAAGAAGTAAGCCCAACACTTTAACCAAGTAAAGAATAACTTGATTATAACCAATTTAATGAAAGCTAATGTCAATCTCAAAGCTGCCCACTTAAGGTTTCACACTTTCACACAAGAAGCAATTCTAACATTAAAACATCATGCTTTCATTTCCATAATCAACCAAAAGCACTCTCAACATTACAAGAAATATTTATCCCTTATACACCTTATTTCTCCCTTATAGTCTTATCAACAATAAACTTTATCTCTCATAAGAATGCAATAAGATAATGCAAACAACACCTTAAAAAGAATCTTTTATCAAAATAAAGCAAGCTTCAAACTCCTTATAACTCCTAAGCTGTTTTTCTCTCTAATGAACTTCCTCCATCCACAAAATACACTAGAAAAAATTAATTTCAAAAATACCTTGGCCAACACCAAAAATCGTGCTATGGAGAAATTGCGCACGAACTCTAACACCACCCACTCGTGTCCACTTCAACAAATAAAAAACCCTTTCACGTTATTCAAACACGAAACCTCCCATTCGGGTAGCGTGCCAATAGCCTAGCTACTACAGGTGCACCAAAGGCGTTCGATGAGGTATGAACCTCACTCTGTTTCCCTTGTACCTTCTATGCCAGGGCTAAAATAAACAACAGGCCTCCTTATCTTCTGACATGAACGACGACGATGAAACCTTATGACGGATACAAAACATGAACGACGAATATTCGAACAGCGGATCATGAAATCTCAGCGAAGAAGAAATCGAACATCAGATCGCAAAATCACAACGAGCAACACTTTTCAAAAATGTGGATGGGATAATATTTGATCTTCATCATGGGAGATTTATATGCATATTTCCCATAAACTCTTGACGTCGGTGAGGAGTTTAACACGTCGACGGAGGAGTTTAACACGTCGACGGAGGTCTTGGCTAGCGCCCACAATCTTAGAACATAGCGCCATTAAAGTTAAGACATTTGCACCATGGGTTAGGAGAACCCAATGCAAACAATAAATTAATATTTATTTAAAAATAATTAAAATAAACCTTAACAAGGTTTTTAATTATTAAATAAATACTTCCTCCTGGACCCAAATGCATTAAACTAATGCATCCACCTGTAGTCTTTAAACCTGCCAAACTGTCATGCCGTAACCTTCATCAAAACAAATTGTTTGACATCAAATCAAAATCCTTCAAGATCTTCTTGACATCAATGACAACTTATACACTTGAGCAAAGGCAATGTACCCAAAGTACCAAAAATTGCCAACACCTAAACAATAGATCATAGGGATAGACATTGCCACAATGGTTCACTTGGTTGAGAGGTATTTATACTAATATCTCAACTCAAATTATTACATCACCCAAGTTGACACAGCATAAGGACATAGGGTTTTATTATAAGTTACAAGATTAACCAAACTAGAGGTTTAAACAATGTTGCTAGGGATAACTACATCAAATCATGCTTATAGCCATATATAAAGAATGCTTTACATATATTAGTAGGATTACACAAATATTATATTATATACTTTACCAATAAGATCATATTACATATATTACAACCACCCCCCTAATTTGTGCTTAGGGTCCAAGGAGAGGAGATGTTAGAGATGATAACATTAGAGGTTCAAAGTAAAAAGGTTATATTAATGTTAGTAGTAATTATAGGTCATGGATTTTTATTAGCAACTTGATTGAAAGAAAGGATCTCAAAGAAATTATGCTTCAATATTTCTATTTTTCTATTTTAATATGGAAAGATAATTGGGTTTGAAATCTATCAAAATATGTTGGATATCTGATGAAATTGATATTATAATATATTACTATTAGATTTTGATACAATGTGCAATGGGAGATATCAATCACAAGATGCAGAATAATATGAAAGAAAGTAAATCTATGAGATGACTAAAATATGCTATAAATAGAAATGACAAAATGGATACAATGTATCTATGGAGAAAATGGACACTCTGAACAAAGATACTGGACTACATTACACCCATCACCAATATATGGTGATCTACACAACACTATGCTACTACCTATGAATATGCTCTAAGATTCTATATTCTACTTGTTACAATGAGGCTCTTTTTATATAGGAATATAGATTCCTTGGCCAACACTCTACCTAGATGTGCAAGGGATACCTTGCACATATATAGCTTGCACATTGATACTTGTGCATTTATTACATTACATGAAGTAAATAGATAACTTACCCCTAAAGTAATATAATGTCCTAAGTATGTACCTAGGAAGGTACATTTAAGTAACACAAATGATATAATATAAACCATTTATAGCAATCCCTTCTATTACATTATTTGGGTAATGAAGACTTTAGTCTTCAATATTCAATATTTAGCTATGAATCTATCATGGTTGGATAAGAAACGTATGTTTGCATTTGAATCAACGTATATAATTTTCCTCTAGGTTTTATTATATAGGTCACTATCTTTGTGACACTACCATTGGTACTGCCTCTAGGTCATTGCCTCTAGGTCACTGCCTCTGGGTCATTGCCTTTGGATCACTGCCTTTTGGTCACTACATCTAGGTTACTACCTCCGGATCATTACCACTGGTTTTGCTGCCTCAGGTTCACTACCTTTGAAATTCTACCTTTGGATCACCTCTAGATAATCATTATATTTGGATCATCTACTAGAATACTGATGAGGATATTGCCTCTATAGGATCATCACTATATCTTACCTCCTGAGCTATGCTTGGATCATGATCATTGATTTTATATTCTTGCATGATAAGATTCGTACCATTATTTTCATTCAATGCTCTTTGATTTTCCATTATACATGGTTTTGTTTTGGTATGTTACCATGATGTAGGCTACCTTATGACTCCCTATATAAGACTATTTTGAATGAATTTGATAAAAAAATTCTTGGATTAGGTTTTACATGCTTCCTTATATCTCCCTAGTAGTTTAGGATATGCTTAGTTCACCTTCTAATTTGATTTTACAATTTTTTGAGAATAACAAACTTTTAATATTTCCTTATCTCTCCCAATGAAGTAAGCTTAAATCATTGGATTTATTTTTGTCTCCTTAGAATGAGTATGAGACAATTTTATCAATTAATTCCAAATTTATATGTAGATAATTGCTTTGCTCCAATAGATTAATTTTCTAAATTTCAATAACCCATGTTTGAAGTAGTATACCTTATATCTCTAATTTGGAGTCTATAAGCTTGATTTCATAGGTTTTTAGTCTTCCTTATGTCTCCCTAGTAATGAGATTATATACAACTAATGCAATTTTAGGTTTTTTAGAAAGCTTATATCTTCCCAATTATATAGAACTTGATAATATTTGGTATATGCTATTATTGTCAAGTTTTGTAGAATACCTTATGACTCCCTAGTTATTTTGGAATATGATATAGTGCTCTTGTAGAATGTAGTTCAATTTTTGGTTGATTTTGTAAAGTTTTATAGATATTAGAAATCAACTTTTCTAACACCTTATTACTCCTATTGAACTAAGCACTTTTCTAATTTTGAAGTAGTTTTAGTGTTGGGTTTCTTTTGATCATTTTTGTGAAGTTTTGAGACAAGTAAATTGCTAAATTCCAAATTTTGAAATTCATTGATAAACCTCTTTTAATACCCCTCTAGGATTTAATTTTTGTGTATCGAATTTCCAATAAATTAATTTGATGTAGTAACCCTTATAACTTCCAAATTTTGGAAAATTAGACCACAATTATATTTGCAAATATTTTAAAATCAATTTCTAGTAGAAAACCTTACTACTCCTAAGTTTAATATTACAAATATTATATTGATTTGATAAATTATTCCCTTTGAGGTATGTATTTCAATATGGTTAAATTATTCTAAGTTTAACCTTGATTTATCAACATTATAACTCCCAAAAAATGAAATCACATTTTAAATGAGAATAAATATTACCTTGAACTATATAAAGACCGTAGTAATTGACACTAATTTTGGGTGTGCAAGGTCTGCAATATTAATGTCTTTTCTTGGGACATTCCCTCCAATAGAATACTTGGAACCCTCCTTGGATTTAATGCTCCAAATATGACACTTTTAATCTATACCTTTGACCTCCCTTGACCAGAGCATTAAAGACTCTTCTCCTTGCTTCCACGCTGCAAATTTGGCTTTGTGTATGTAAACTGTAGAGTGTTGAATGGGGATGAGTTAATGCTTATGAATGCTTGAAACTCCTTGGTATTTTATGCCATTTAAATGGAATGGAATCTTGATTTAAGTACCAAGTGGCACATCCATTTTCTTCTTGAGTGCTTGAGGAATGAAAGATGCTAGATGATACTTGTAGCCTCCTGTAAGTAATGCCTGGGAGTTACATTATTTACGTGAGCACTTGTTCTCTTTGTAGATGAGTGTCTCATATGTTCTCAATGTACCAACCTACTATTAGTAATTTTTCTTTACCAATATGAGCACTCATGTGAGGAGTATTAGGGTTTTACCTCAAGTTACAAGTGTCACTCCCTCCTTGTGCATGGATGTCCTCTCTAATGCTTCTTAAATCTATCCTTTGGAGGTTCTTTAAACACTTTAAAATTTCTAGCTCCTCCTTCATAAGATTCGTACCATTATTTTCATTCAATGCTCTTTGATTTTCCATTATACATGGTTTTGTTTTGGTATGTTACCATGATGTAGGCTACCTTATGACTCCCTATATAAGACTATTTTGAATGAATTTGATAAAAAAATTCTTGGATTAGGTTTTACATGCTTCCTTATATCTCCCTAGTAGTTTAGGATATGCTTAGTTCACCTTCTAATTTGATTTTACAATTTTTTGAGAATAACAAACTTTTAATATTTCCTTATCTCTCCCAATGAAGTAAGCTTAAATCATTGGATTTATTTTTGTCTCCTTAGAATGAGTATGAGACAATTTTATCAATTAATTCCAAATTTATATGTAGATAATTGCTTTGCTCCAATAGATTAATTTTCTAAATTTCAATAACCCATGTTTGAAGTAGTATACCTTATATCTCTAATTTGGAGTCTATAAGCTTGATTTCATAGGTTTTTAGTCTTCCTTATGTCTCCCTAGTAATGAGATTATATACAACTAATGCAATTTTAGGTTTTTTAGAAAGCTTATATCTTCCCAATTATATAGAACTTGATAATATTTGGTATATGCTATTATTGTCAAGTTTTGTAGAATACCTTATGACTCCCTAGTTATTTTGGAATATGATATAGTGCTCTTGTAGAATGTAGTTCAATTTTTGGTTGATTTTGTAAAGTTTTATAGATATTAGAAATCAAATTTTCTAACACCTTATTACTCCTATTGAACTAAGCACTTTTCTAATTTTGAAGCAGTTTTAGTGTTGGGTTTCTTTTGATCATTTTTGTGAAGTTTTGAGACAAGTAAATTGCTAAATTCCAAATTTTGAAATTCATTGATAAACCTCTTTTAATACCCCTCTAGGATTTAATTTTTGTGTATCGAATTTCCAATAAATTAATTTGATGTAGTAACCCTTATAACTTCCAAATTTTGGAAAATTAGACCACAATTATATTTGCAAATATTTTAAAATCAATTTCTAGTAGAAAACCTTACTACTCCTAAGTTTAATATTACAAATATTATATTGATTTGATAAATTATTCCCTTTGAGGTATGTATTTCAATATGGTTAAATTATTCTAAGTTTAACCTTGATTTATCAACATTATAACTCCCAAAAAATGAAATCACATTTTAAATGAGAATAAATATTACCTTGAACTATATAAAGACCGTAGTAATTGACACTAATTTTGGGTGTGCAAGGTCTGCAATATTAATGTCTTTTCTTGGGACATTCCCTCCAATAGAATACTTGGAACCCTCCTTGGATTTAATGCTCCAAATATGACACTTTTAATCTATACCTTTGACCTCCCTTGACCAGAGCATTAAAGACTCTTCTCCTTGCTTCCACGCTGCAAATTTGGCTTTGTGTATGTAAACTGTAGAGTGTTGAATGGGGATGAGTTAATGCTTATGAATGCTTGAAACTCCTTGGTATTTTATGCCATTTAAATGGAATGGAATCTTGATTTAAGTACCAAGTGGCACATCCATTTTCTTCTTGAGTGCTTGAGGAATGAAAGATGCTAGATGATACTTGTAGCCTCCTGTAAGTAATGCCTGGGAGTTACATTATTTACGTGAGCACTTGTTCTCTTTGTAGATGAGTGTCTCATATGTTCTCAATGTACCAACCTACTATTAGTAATTTTTCTTTACCAATATGAGCACTCATGTGAGGAGTATTAGGGTTTTACCTCAAGTTACAAGTGTCACTCCCTCCTTGTGCATGGATGTCCTCTCTAATGCTTCTTAAATCTATCCTTTGGAGGTTATTTAAACACTTTAAAATTTCTAGCTCCTCCTTCATTCAATTTCACTTACTTGTGAGTTGTTTCTAGTTGGAATGAGGAGCAACAATTTGAAGGCTTAAGCACCGATCTTGAGCAATGCAAATATGGATTTTAAAACACTCCAATGGTACCTTATTCTTCTTCTTATCATACCTGTTATGTGTTATAATTTTGTGTACAATATTTCTCTTGAATATAATGTTATTTTTCTCTTTGTTTTGTGCCTTGTCTTTTCTTACAGGTTCATATATCCAAGAATTAGGGAATATAACCCTTCTATGGTGTTGTTTTGCCTTGCTTGGAGTGTGCAATTATTCAACTGTAGTTGGTTGGTTTGCCCTATGGATATTGTACCTTTGAGGTACCTTCAAATCTTCCCTCTTTCCTATATAAACCAAATTAGGATAGTGGAATACGATGTAACAAATTTATGTATAGAATAACCTTTATTGCACCCACTTTTGTACTCCTTTTTTAGGTATGAATTTCTAGTTTTGTGGCAAAAATTTTGAATGCAATGTAGGGGTTTCGATGTTGTCTCTTTTATTATACACCTTTCCATTTTTTCTTGGATACTTTTATGCTAAATCCAAGCTTATATAGAAGTAGATAGAAGTTCCTTATTTGATGCAGTTTTTTGCACTTTTCTCCTTACAACTAACCTTGTAATGCTTTGGATTTGAGACTCACCAAGTCTCAATATTTTAAATTTCTATTTATTATTTTGGTTAGTTGTCTTATTTTCCAATTTTTGGAGGATTCTAACCTATTTTGGTGGCTTTACTTTGCCACTATGTGTTGCATATTTTTGTGCACTAATAGTGTCTTTAGACACTTTGTAAAATTCTGATTGTGTGCCCTTCTCAAGAACACAAACAATGAGAGCAATAGAATAGTGCAAATGAATCCAATAATATTTTACTTTTAAAGCACTAAAAATATCACCTTATCACTCCAATAAACTCTTAAAATAATGCACTTAATCAATTTGCTGCAACTAATCAAGAATAATTTGAAATGAACCTTCAATAATTATTCTACAATTTCACTACAATTAATATTGTAGGACTTAGTATTCTTTTTATTTTTATAAAGTATATGATAGTTAGTTGATAGTTGTAGTTTTGAAATCTAATAAAAGCCTAACTAATTTGTAAATGGACCTCAAAAAAAGAAAGTTTTTGAATATTGTAATCCAATTTTCGTTCTTGCAACTTTAATCCAAATAAGGCGCTCCAATGAATCTAATAAGTAATATAATTAATGAATCTAATTGCACCAATAGTTGCTTACACTTTTTTGAAATGTTTTTTAGAGTATGTAGCTTTTGTAGAGAATGTAGATCTTGGTTTGAGATCACCAAGTTGCTGCCTTGAGTAAGACCTTGTAACTCTTTATATGTTGTAGTAAATAGCTCTTTCTTCACAAAAATATGGTCTCAAACTTTCTTTCACGATCCGAGGATTTTATGGTTTGTTATCCTCTTATAGTATCATTCTTTTTTTTGTAGAAATTTATAAGTCTTTATATCAACAAAAAATACCTTATTTTTGTGAGAGGCAATATTCAAAACTTTTGGATTTGGAAAGCTTCTCCTGTCTTCAAGTCTTCTTGTCAAATTATGACTTCAAGCAAGATCTTCTTATCAATATTATGAATGTATTGAGGTATTCTAAGATTTGGCATCCTTTCCAAATTCTTCTTCGTATTTTGGGCTTGTTTTAGGATGGTGAAAATTATCCCAAATCTTCTCAAGATTTTGAATTTCTTGAGGTCTTTTGAAATTTGGAAGTCCTTGCCAAATTCTTCTTCTTCAAAGAGTTGTCCTTTGATGATTTATCTAGTAAGGCTCTCCAAGCCTTTTACTAGATTCTCTTTGAGACCTACCCAAGGCCTTTGATATTGTAGCTTCTTTTGGTCTTCCTTGAGACCTTTTCTTCAACCTTCTAATCCTAGAATTTTTGGTGGTGATATCTTCTTCTGAATATATGATTATGCTACTTATGGATGTTAGCATAAAATAATATATTATATGTCATATATTATTATGCATATAATATTACATTATAGGATTGATTAAGCACTGGTAACGGTGGTTGCTAAAATGGGTCAGTTGGTTGAACTACCCAAACCAACCAATATCATCATGTATATAATTCAATAATTTCAATGCAATTGGTATTCATCATTTTATCACATGATATCATAGCAAGGTGCATAGGTGAGAGAAGAGCGGGTATGCTTTCTAAATATGATGAAGGCATGAGGACTGGTTTATGCAGGATGTAGGTGATAGAAGAGCGGATACGCTTCCTAAAGGTCATGCAAACCAAGATTGCACATAGACTGACAAGTAGGACGTATACTGAGACCACATGAACAACATGTAGACCGAGATAAATAGCATGCAAATCTAAACTAACTCTAACATTTACTGGACTATGATGTGGCAGAGACACTAATAGAGACACATGGACCAAGCGATGTGGAAGGGACACTTGACATGGGCACAAAGTTCAAGTTGATAAAGTGGTGGTGATAAGGGCAGGCAAACGAGCATACAGGTTTGATTATCCTAAGGTAATCAAAATATTACATTTTTTGATTTTATCTTAAAGTGTTCATGCATAGCGCCCCACTACATGTGGCATAAAATATATTTTTTTGTTTCCTAATCCATTGAACGCTATATCATGACAATGCTTTTTTCTCCTCCATCGGTTGTTGTAGCTGAATTGGCTTGCTTGACCACATGAAGGATTTGTGCCCAATTTGGTGGCTCGTGGAGACTTTAGAAGTCATAGTGTGCATTTGACTTCTCATCGGCCTGTCTAGCCGAGGTGGTGCGGTTGCTCGCACTAAGGCACTTGGGAACCATAGGTTAGGGGTTCCAACCCCACCAACTTCGGTGGCATAGCAAAGATTTTTTTGCTAAACAAAAATGCTAGCGAGTTTTATGACAAGAATTTTTTGACATTAAGTTTTAGAAAATATTTTTTTGCTGACGAAATATTTTTTGGCTCACGCCATTTTGACAATTGTTTTTGTCAACACAGGAAGGGTCATTTTGTTTTGAAAATGAAGGGGCATATTTTTACCACAGATGGCAAGGAAGTGATTTGTTTTTTGCTAAAGTATGTGGAGGGGTTATTTATAAGGTATTTTTCACAATTACCTTGTTTATTCCTTTCAATAATTTTAGAGGGATAAGTTTTTCTTTTCAGAATTTTGAAAGGGTAAAAGCACAATTTTTTCATCCTTATTTATTTTGCAACAAAAATGGGGGATCACATGCATTTTTTTTGCAAAATTCTAAGACAAATGGGGAAGAAAAATTGTTGATTTCAAAAGAATTTGTGGAACTGAATATCTTCATTGTAAAATTGGGATTGTAATAGGTGCATTTTTGGTGGAAATCGACACCTAGAGTTTTTAAAACTTTGTGGGCAATTATGATTGTTTTTGCATTTAAATTTCCTATTTTCTTGCATTTCAATCATTAAATAAAATATACAAAGAAAATAAAATACCCCAAATTCTACATCTATTTGTGCAATTTATTTGTATAACAACATTCGGTATCTACGATACCTCTAGTCCACACTTATAGGTGATGTTGTCATGCTTGGACTATTGTATCTAATGCCTAATATAGCTACAATAATGATGTCTAGGCTATTATTCTATGTCAATAATCAGGGAGAAATAAGGAAAACTAGTTCTAATATTCACTTCATTCATACCCTAATTGTTATTTTTGTTAGACATAAATCTTGATGAAGTGCTTTTTGAAGTATTTAGGAGAATTTATACCCAATGCATGAGGAAAGACCTTATATGGTAGGTGTCATAAATAATATTATTCCCTTTAAATACCACCTATGTTCCACATATCGTTTTGATCTCATATACTTATAGTCTCCCTCATGTAATGGCAGTTATATAGATAAGTTTGATATAAAAGCCTAGCAAGTATAACGAAAGGAGGACCATTTGGTGTTATAAGGAACCTTTACAATGGCCACTATTCACAAATATTTTTCAGATTCATATTTTTTGAAGGGTTTTAACTTTGCACCATAGAAGACAAATATGAGAGCTATCCTTTAGGTTGAATATTTGTGGGATGTAGTGACTGGCACTACAAAACAACATGGAACAATAGGGACAGATCAAGAGACCTTTGATAAAAAGGATAGAAGATATCTCATGTTTATTCTGCTTGCTACTACATATGAGATCCAAACTCATATATGTGATGCCAAACTGGTAAGGAAGCTTGGGATGCTTTGATTACCATTTATGAAGGTAATAATCAGTCCACTATTATGAACCTTCAAACTCAACTACATACACTCAGTATGAAATCTGGTGATATAGTTGACCTATTCCTATACATAGTGGTAAAATTGAATGCTATGGGAGATATAGTGGGAGATACTCTCTTGACCTCAGTAATATTGAGAGCTTTTCCAGAATCCAAGGTGTTCATTACCTCTCTTAATGTTTATGGTAGACAAGTTTCATTTGTGGAATTAGTGAATTTTCTTCAAACTAAGGAGGTAAATTAGTATTAGAAAGATGAAGTGCCAGATAATGCCCTCTACACAAAATAAGGGGTAAGAAACAAGGTAATTTTAAAAAAGGAGGATCTTCATCAAAATGAAAAGGGAGACAACATTAGCAGAAAGACAAAAAATATTGCAAGATTTATGATATGAATAACCATGACACAAACAGGTTTTGGTTTAAGAACAAATTAAAAATGACCAAGATCACAAGAAGGGAAAAGGGAAATACAAACCACAAAATAAGAGTAAGCAACCCAATGGTAATGTTGCTTATGCCGAATCAGACTCAGACTTAGATTTTGAGTGAGCACACAAGATGCTCATGACTCACACTTTATTATAAGCATAAATATGCAGTGTGGTGTATTGATTCTAGTTCCAGTAAACATATGACTAGAGATAGATAATGATTTGAGACATTTGAGGAAAGTTAAGGTAAGCCAGTAATAATTGCTGACAATAAAACCTACCAAGTGAAGGGTGAAGGTGATGTTTTTGTCACTCTTCTATATGGAAAATGCTAGATTGAGAAGGTACTCTATGTTCTTGGATTGGCTAAAAATTTGTTGTCAATCCTTCAGATATTGGATCGAGATATGGATGTTGTGTTCAGTTTTGAGAAAGGAAAAAATAGGTGTTTTATCACAAAAAATGAAAACATGTAGCAACTGGATCATACAAGCATGGATTGTTCATTTTAGATGTCATTTCAACACCTCATGTTGCCCTGGAAACAACTACAAAGGAGGCTACTTCTCTGTGGTACAAGAGATATGGACATCTAAGTTTAGGATATTTGCTCGAGTTGAGAAAATATGAGATGGTGAGAGGTCTTCCCAACATTTCATCCATATTTCCAATCTACTTGGATTGATTAGTAGGGAAGCAACATCGGGTACCATTTGAGGTTATCTCTTCAAGAGCTAAGAAACTTTTGGAGTTGGTACACATCAATATGTGTGATCCTATGCCAACCATCTATGGTGTAAAGAAGTATTTTCAATTTTTTGTTGATTATTACTCACATAGGGTGTGGGTTTTCTTTCTTCAATTGAAGTTAGAGGTATTTCTATAATTTTAGCATTTTAAGAATCTTGTTGAGAAGGAGTTAGGATTTTCCATCAAAATCCTCTGCTCAGATCAAGGGGGAATATACCTCCAATGAATTTTCATCATTCTTGAATGAACATGAGATTAAGATACAACTAACCATTGCCTATACTCCATAGAAAAATGGAGTTATTGAAAGGAGGAATCATTCCATTATGGAAATGGTTTGATGTATGCTTAAGGGGGCACATATTGAGCATGAGTATTGGGTAGAAGAAATGAGTACAACATCATATCTCCCAAATAGAGCACCAACAAGAGATCTATAGGGCAAGACTCCATAAGAAGCATGGAGTGGTAAAAAACCCTCCATTTCTAATCTAAGAGTTTTAGGATGTAATGCATTCATGCACAACCAAAAAAGAGAGGAAGAAGTTAGATGAGAAAACCCTAAAATGTATTTTTCTTAATTATGATGAGCATTCAAAGGGATATCGGTTGATAGATCCTATGACCCAGAAAATACACATAAGTTGATATGTGGTATTTGATGAATCTTTCACATCATATAATACCCCTACTTTTGTATACCATGAGGAAGATAAGCCTAAGAAAAAGGTTCCATCACAACAGAACAAGGTTCCAAAATGGTATACTAGCACATTCATAGATTCAAAGTTGACATCACTTCCAGATCTAACTCTATATCGACCCTATACTCACAGAATAACTTAGTAGATGAGAGCAATGCATCAAATTCATAGGTTGATGAGATTTACCAATAATTTGATGAACTATTTGTAGACACAAAAGAATACAAAGAAACAAATATGGATTATGAGAAGGTTTATATGTCAGCATTGGATGAAAATGAGCCCACAATTGTTTAGGATGCATTTATTGAGACTCAATGGAAGGCTGCTATGGAAGCAGAACATACATATCTCATGAAAAATCATACATGGAAGCTAATAAATCTGCCTTTAGGAAAGAAGCCCATTGGATGTAAATGGATTTTGAAAGTGAAGTATAAGGTAGATGGTACTATTGATAAGCATAAGGTCCATCTTGTTGCAAATGTCTATGTTCAGAAAGAAGGCATATATTATGAAGAGACTTTTGAACCTACTACAAATATGACTACCATTCGAGTACTTTGTGCCATGATAACTTAGTTTGAATGGAAGTTACATCAGATGGATGTAAAAAGTGTTTTCTTGAATGGTGACCTATAAGAAGAAGTGTACATGACCCAACCATAAGGATTTTTTGTTGAAGGGCAAGAACAAAAAGTTTGTAAGTTGATCAAATCCTTGTATGGGTTAAAATAAGCTCCACAAGCTTGGTACATCAAAATAGATAGTCACCTTATGCAGCATGGATTCAAAATAAGTCCTTCATATGTAAATATCTATATCAATAACAATGGCTCTGACATAGTGATTATGGTGCTATATGTAGATGATCTGATCATAATAGGGAATTCAAAGAGTATGATTGATGCAGTAAAATATGATTTGAAAAAATATTTTGAAATGATAGATGTAGGACTTCTTCACTATTATCTTGGTTTGGAAGTGACTCAGCAAAATAATCATTTCAAAGTAACACAAAAGAAGTATGTGAAGACATTGGTTGATAAATATCACATGGTTAACTACAAGTCTAAGGAAACTCCAATGGATCCTAGACTTAATCTATCACGATATGATAAATTACCACAGGATGATGCTACTCTCTATCGCCAACTGATTGAAAGTCTCACATATATGAAAAATACTAGGTTAGATATTAGTTTTTTTGTGGGTTATCTTTCAAGGTTCATGCATGAACCAAAGGCGAGTCATTGAAAAGCAACAAAGAGAGTTATTCATTATGTCTGTGGTACTACATATTTTGGGTTGGAGTACAAGAAGAATAGCAAGTTCTATTTACAAGGATACATGAACTCAAATTATGTTGGATTCATTGATGATCATAAATTAACTTCTAGATACATTTTCCATCTTAGATCTGGTCCTATCTCTTGGTACAGTAAGAAGTAGTAGGTGGTTGCTTTATCATCTACAGAGGTAGAATATCATGCAAAAAGTGGAGAAATATGTGATATAATATGGTTAAGTCATATTCTTACAAACATGGGTCTTCCAAATAACCTTCCACTTCATTTGTTTTATGATAATCAAGGTGTTTTGAATCTCATAAATAATCTAATATTTCATGATTGAAAAAAACACATTGACACTAGATGTCATTTCATTCATGATGAAGTTCCAAAGCTTCACATACAACTCCAAGATATTTCCACTTATGAGCAAGTTGAAAATATTTTCACCAAGGTACTTGCATATGTCAAATTTGAATTGTTTTGCAATGCTCTTTGTATTTTCTAATAATGTAATAATGTGGGATGTTAGCATAAAATAATATATTATATGTCAAATATTATTATGCATATAATATTACATTATAGGATTGACTAAGAGCTTCTAGGAGTGATTGCTAAAACAGGTTGGTTGGTTGAACTACCCAAACCAACCAATATCATCGGTATCTATTTTAATGATTTCAATTCAATTGGTATTTATCATTTCATCACAATGGATTCTAGCAGGACTCTCCTAGTCCTTCTTACAAGACTAAATTTCTTCAATGAGATCTTATCTTGAACTCTTTACCTTAAATTTTGCTTCAGGTGTTGGACTGATTCTGAAGAAGATACTCTTCCTAAATTTTTTGTAGGAAGTTTCTCAACTCACTGAATCTCCTTTCCCTACAACAAATTATTAGTACTGAAATATTAATATGATTCTAAATCATATACTTTCTTCTAGAGTCTTCTTCAGGATCAAGGCTTCTATGGAATTTTTTTAGTATCAAGGCTTTTGTGGCCTTTCCTTTAGTATCAAGGTTTCTATGGATTTTTCTTTAGTATCAAGGCTTTTGTGGTATTTTATGCTATGAAGTTGAATCTATCAATGAATATCTTTAATCTAAATACTTCACCATGATTTTTCTCCTAGATTCTATTTTGTAGTATTCTTCTCTTACAACAACTAATATTTGTATTATGAAGGCATGTCTAACTTTAGATAATGAAGTTGAAATATCCTAGATTTTTATTGTAGGAGGTGTCACAATCACGTGATAATTAATTCCCTATAATAAAAGAAACTTCAGACAATAGTAAATTTTTTTAGATCTCTTATATGAGCTTCATTAGTTCATTTATCAAAGTAGTGGATCAAATGTTGAGTCCTAGTCTTCATGAGATTTTCCTACAACTCTATGGAAAGACTCTAGCCAAATGTAATCTTAGTATTTTGGAACAAATATTTCTTTCAATCCTCACTTGGGCTCTCCCTAATTCTACCACCTAGAATATTTTGAGAGTTTTTGATAGTGGTTGGTGTAGTAGCGCGTCAAGCTGACAAAAAAACTTAGGCTCAATGATAATGGTGGTTTTTATATTGATCTATCGTGGCATATATATCGTGGCTCTGATACCACTATTATCTTTTAATAGAGTGTGCAATGGGAGATAGCAATCACAAGATACCGAATATTATGAAAGAAAGTAAATTTATGTGATGACTAAAGTATGCTATAAATAGAAATTATGAAAATGAATACAATATATCTATGGAGGAAATAGACACTCCATGAACAAAGCTACTAGACTACATTGCAGCCATCACCAATATATGGTGATATACACAGTACTATGCTACTACCTAAGAATATGCTATGAAATTCTATATTCTACTTGTTACAATGAGACCCTTTTTATATGGGAAGATAGGTTCCTTGGCCAATAGTATACCTAGTTGTGCACAGGATAGCTTGCACATATATAGATTGCATATTGACACTTGTGGATTTATTGCATTGTATGAAGTAACTAGATAACTTCCTCCTAAAGTAATCTAATTTCCTGTGTATATACCTGGGAAGGTACATTTACATGAGATAAATCATTTAAATAATCTATTTCTAACAATTACTTACAATTATTTCTCTTATAAGAATGTTTGGTCACTTGAGGTCTTTTCTAAGGCTTTAACATTCCTTTGCCTAGTAAAAGCAAGATTTAATAAGTGAGAGTTTACAAAGAAGAAGATATCACGAACCTTTTAAGTTTACCATGTATAAGAAGGATCTAAAAATATTATATCATATACTTCATTAAAATTTCTATTATTACATATTTTGGAGCAAGTTTTTAAAAAATACAAGAATATATTTGTTATCTCCATCATCATTGGAAGAGTTGATGAAATGTTAGGATTAATTATTTCAAATATAAAGCATTAGGTATTTTATGGAGGATTGGTATTTTATTTATTTTTCATAATATATGGCTTGAAAGGAATAATAGAAAATTAAAAAAATGAATCTCAAAATCATGTCCAATTTTAAAATTATTTCATTGCCTTTCTTGTAAAATATTTATAATCATATGCTCATTATGATAAGTCTTATGTGTGGATAAATAGATGCTTATGTCTTAGCTATAGGAATTAAATATACATACAAGATTCATTTGTGACAAGGAATTAAAGTGAAGGATCTACATTGATCTATGGTAAAATATAAATATCCAAAACTTAGGTTTATAAAAATTAATTTTAATGGTACCTCTAAAGGAAATCAGGAAAAGCTTCCGGTGGTGGTTCAAAATGATGAAGGAAACATTCTCCTCACTCAATCATAATCATATCAAAATTCAATTAAAAAATATGTAGAGGCTAGGGCACTTTTACAAGGATTAAAATATCCATTGGAAAATGATGAAAATATATTTAAATTAAGTAGATTCATAATTAATGCTATCAATAAAATATATGTCGATATTGGATAAATAATAACATAGTTTTTATATCCCTCAACTATTGTTGGAGGTAGAGTCTTGGAAATGTCAGTATATCTATAAAGAAGAAAATTAGATATCACATAATTTAGGTAATCATGGTGTTGATATTTATATTAGCTAAATGTAAATTTTAGAAGAAAACTAGCCAATTGAGGTTTTCTCCTAGTAAAATAGTTTCAAGTTATTGGATATAGAAACATAGAAATTTGAAGAAGATGAAGAATATATTTGATAAAATGTAAGCTAGATATGGTTTAACTAATTTGACAAAAAATGTAATGTTTTATTTTATGTGAGTGGCCGCTAATAGAATCCACATATATCTTATTAAAAATAATATGAAAATTGTTCTAAAAATTTTGATTTTGGATCACATTTACAACCTTGATATCCTTTAATAATTATTTTATTTCCACCCCTATAAAATAAGAGTAGCATCCTATTGCTCTGAAATATTTCAATCTAAATATTTTAGATATATTAATCTTACCAAAAAAGGAGGGTGGGATCCCCTACAAGGGTTTCTCTTGTTATATTTCATAATACTTTTTACAAATAAATAAAATTATAGCATTCACCATAAACTATATGTCAAAGAGTAGAGAAGCAAAATAAAAAAGCAATAGATAAAAAATGAAGACGAGATGCCTATGAGAACCTAAATAATAGATCATATGGATACACAACATTATAAAGGATCAATTAATTAAGATGTATTTATATGAAATACTCAACATAAATTACTAAGGAATTAGGGTTAAATTTTATATTATAATATCAACCATACTAGTGGTTTAACTAATGTCATTAATAATAAATATATCAAATTATGTCCATAATCTTACATAAAGAGTACATCATATCTTGTTACAAGCCTAATACAGCCAAGTTGGCTATATTTTCAATTATCATCTATTCATTGATTTAATAATATTAATAGAAGTAGGTTGATTTATATTTGAATCATCTATCATCATATATTTCATTTGCGTGTTCGCAAGGACTAAGCCCTAATTAGTGGTGAAGGACTTAGCCCTCCTAAAGTGGAAAATATTTTTTAATTTCTAATTCGATCTACTTACTGCATTCACTTGTGCAATTGTTATGCTTAAAGTGGTATCAAAGCTACCTTATTCAAGAAAAAACTATTATTCAAGTTTTGTGTGGAATTTGATTTGGAACCCTAAACCTAAATTCGTTGTGATAAATCACATGTTTAAAAAATAAAATTTATGGTAATATCCCACAATAGTATAACAAGGGAAGAGCTGCATCAAAAAAATTGTGATACATGACAAAGGTTATTTATGGTAATTTTACCTAGACAGTATCGCATCCAAGAAGGTAATAAGGTTTCAGTTTGCCAACTACTGTACACAAAAGACGAATTAAATTCCCAATTTTGTGTGTTGAATAAAAGCTCGATTTGTATAATATTAAAATAATTTGATCATTCAAAATCCTAGCCAGTCATCGTCTACCAGGTTGAAAAATTAACTCATGTTTCATAAGGTTTTCATAGGTCAGTTAATTTTTTATTTTTCGCTTAAATTTTATCCCACATTCATTGGGTTAAGGTATAACACACACCTTATAAGGGCTATTTATTGTTGTGTTTAATGTGACTACGATCACACATGCATTCCTTTCATGTAATCCATATCTAGTATTCCTCGCTTCACCATGTTGCACTCTCCACCCATCTTATGTTGCCCGTGTGTCATGTGGTCCCATGGTTACTTATTATCCTTCTTATCATATTGTATTGTCCATGTCATTTCCTCTATCATCTTGTCTTGTCCACGTATCATACCTTGTCATTATCCAATCACCATTCCTCCTTGTTGTATTTGGTTCTCATGTTACATTCTTGTATCGTGTGGTCAGGTTGTGTCTCGAGTTTTCAGTCATTGTTTAGGTTGTATTTTGTATATTGTGTTCGTATAGTACATTGTATTTTAAATCTACCATATACAAACTAGCCTTTGAGTCTATTTCATGCCAGCTAGCCTTTTCAATTGTCGAAAGTAGTCATTGGAAACTTACCGTTGGAAGAAAACTAGACTTTGATATTCAAATTCAAACAAATACGAATTGTAGTTGGAGCGACAAAGTAAGCGAAAATAATTTTATTTTTTTTCAAATTAACCATTATTTTGTAGAAATAAAGTCAAAAATTTGAGAAAATTATCATTGAAGTCAAATCGGACAACAAATTCTAGAGAAAATTATAGCAGTTATTCAAAATTGGATAAAACAAGTGCATGAGCAGAAGGTGGGCTAAAGGACCAAATGAGAGATTATCTAGCATAATAATACCAACGAAGGAATTTTTAAGTCACCAAGAAGACCTCCACAAAATAAAGGTACACAATACAACTCTCCTTTATGCATTAATAGCTTTAACCCCAACCACCCTAGTATTAACCCTATGGCTCCTTCCAACTCATCCCATGATAATCTCACACATGAGGAAATATAAAACACCAATGCAAGTAACCAATATGTCCACTCTAGTATATCTCAACTAGTGACTAGTATGAATGCCATGAATTCAATGCTGCAACAAGTATTGAGGAAACAAAACCAAGAAGCTCTTCATTCCCCATATAACTACCATAGACGACATGATAATGAGGATCAAGATACTAGGGAAGATTATCAACAAGCAAGATGGCCTATAGGTGTTAATATTCCACGTTTTGATGTCACAACCTAGGTCTACTCACCTAGTTGTCCCAATTTATACTGTAAATTTTTTTATGAGAGCCTGCAAATATGTCGCACATATATTGTTCTACCCATTTAAAAATATTAGTACAAGTCATAGAGGAATTGCACTTCAAGTTTTTCTACCACTGTAGCTAATGACTTAAGTGCTCAGGACTGACCAGCTTCCCGCAATAAGCTACCTTTAAAATATATTAACCCATTACTCGGGTGTTCAAAGATCTTGGCAAGGGCTTGCTCTTCCAAGGCCCATATGACCTCGAAGAGTGGACGTAATAACTCCCTTGCTTCAAATTTTTGAGAATTCGTAATTCCTATTTGATTATGAAAGAACCCAATGGTATTTACACTTTGAAACTAGTGTTTTAATGTCCGTTACTGATGATTGTCCTTCCACTAAGGAATAATCAAGGTCCCCATCACATGGTTATCGACCAGATCTCTCAGTTCTAGCTTCGGTTGATGGTAATGCTGCCCAGACCATCTACCACTACACCTTCCAACCTCATAAACCATCTCTCTAGTTATGAGTCCTATTGGTGATTCCATAATAAGGCAGGTTTATGAACATCCTCACGTACTATACAAGTATTATCTAGAGATAATGTCCCATACCATTGTCTCTTGCCTTCAATAGTGCAGAACCCCCATTCATACACTTGGCAAGATATACTAGATCGTAGTAGCCGTCACTACAAACTGCCCAAGTTGGGTTAGTGTTATCTTCCTTGATAAACATGAGCTCTCATATAAATGTATTGATTTCTTTTTATACCTTACTCTATAAGAATTCCACTACCTTTAGGACTTGTTTAATCTTTTTGCTTAGTTTAGTGTGATAGGATTACTTTCTCACAAAGCAATGGTAGCAATGCTCTTATATATTTAACCATGTAAATATTTAAAGATAATACCATATATCTTTTGAATTCTATATAGCACTTATTCCACTTCAATAAAATAATAAAAATTGCATAAAATAAACATCCCAACCTTCATTTGATTCAAATCCATAAAACTAATAAACTTTCTATATAAATTAATATCGCATGATAACAATAAGACTCAAAGAGCCCTAATTATTATTTTACCTCGAAACCAGACCCATTTAAAGCACCCTTAAAGCTAATACATAGTTTCTTCCCTATTTTAGAAGTTTACACCACGAAAATAAAATATTCTACTAAAATTAAAGACTTTCTTAAGCAAAGCATATTTTTTTTATCAATTTACTATTTATCCTCAATAAAGATAAATATTAAAGAAATATTTTAACCTTTCATTTAGGGTTTATGTTAAACACAACAAGCTAAACCCTTGCTTGTCTATCCAATGTTGCTCTTCCTATAAGGGCTCATACATTTCATAAAAATATAACCCTTCCACGATTTTTCCTATATTCGATATCATAATTGGACAGCTAAAAGATATTTAAATAATATTCTAACGAGATGAACAAATTTACACACTTTACATAATATATTAATTAAAAGATGAAAATTAAAACAAGCATTAAAGAGATACGCTTTCCACTAAATAAGGTCTAAACTGTTTTAAACTTGTTTATGATTTCACAATTTTGCCATTACCTTCTTCCATTCACTCGAAAGCGAACGTTTTTTCTATTTTCAACCTTGGCTAAATGTTCTAAACGCACCTACAAAGGTTCTGGTAAAATTTAGTCGTTTCTCTACCAACATAGGAAAATAAAATCATACATGGTAGCTTATTTTTATTCTGAAATCTTTTATCAGATATGACTTTGTTTGCCATTGACGTCAGGTTTTTGAAAACATATCTAGCATTGTCTAGATTTAACACAGTTCCAATGAATTATAACTACAATGCGAGTAAAATAGAAGTTAATGTGACATCAAATTAGATGATAACCTTTATAAAAATATAGCTCAAACTCAAGACTTCCTATAATTAAATTCAAGCACTATGAGGCACAGTGTATCTGTTTTCCTACAATTCGACAAATACTTTAATTTTCAGCATTATACACAACTTTTTTTTTTTAATAACCTTCTAAATGCAAATTCCTTTTGAAAGGTTACAAGCATGTTATGACATAAACAACTTTTATATATAGAGAGAGAAAACATTCTATAGGTTCTTTGTTCTTCGGAGACGAATTCTATTTCTCCAAGTCCTTTGTACTATCTATCGCTACAACGTCTTCCATCCATGAAATTGTTGTACCAACTCTTCCCCTCGAGCCCATTTGATCAGAGACAAGATTTCAAAAGGTTTTAGGCAAGCGCAGGGTAAAATTGACCCACTATATGCATATAGTATGCAATAGGCAATCGTACAGGGAAGGCAATTACATAAAAGCATTTAAGTGTATTATAAATATTAACAATATCTGGCTATATTGCACACGTGCAAGATATAACTAAAGACTATTTTTTTTTTTCTTTTTAAAAATATAAATTCATACTTTATCAGTGCCCTTTCCATAGAAATTACAACATCCCTAAATTACTAATGATTTAAAAAAAAAGAACAACATTCAACTCATATCATATCACAAAAAAGGTTCTCATGGAAGCCGAATGACCTAACCTGGTCTCACGGAGCTGACAAGAATTTCATCAATATCTGATATCACAGAGCGAATGGTAGCTTTCTCGAATGCGAACTCACAAATCCAAAGCAAGAAAAATCACCATACCCCATCCCATTCTTTCAATTCGTTTTATAAAGGAGTTCGTGAGACAATCAGATAGCATCTATCAATTTTAAAATACCATATTTTTCTTTATAGCAAAGCTAGGTGGTGCAACTTCCTTTGTCCGAGTGAAGAGAGGTAATCCATTTGTTATATTATCAATTTTATATAATATTTCCATTAATCCATTCATTCATATATCATCTTTGTTTATGTATGTTAGGCTTTTGATATATATATATATATATATATATATATATTACCCAAGCTTGCTTATTAGTAAATGCATACGTATTACTTATGGCTCCCTAAGAAGTTCTCTTCTTCGAACAAGCAAAGTATATATTACATATAATTTAAATATATTTTAAATTATACCTTATATTTTATACTATATAAATATAAATATAGTATATATTATATATATTTTTATTATTTTCCTCTTCAATCTTTCATATGTATTTATATTCTTTTTTTATTTGTGGAAAACATCCCAAAAGGGATGCCACCTTCGAGTAAGACCCAAGGAAGCAAGGGTATTCAATTTCGCCAAAAACACCCAGGGTACGATCCTTGCCTACCACATTTGACATACTCAAGAAGCAAACAAAAACACAATAATATTTAAAATAAATAAATAAATAAATAAAAATAAAATTAATAAAATAAAATAAAAACATGCTCCTTGAGTGTGTCAAAAACAAAAAGCACAAACAAGCATGTGAGAAGAGGAACAACAATTCAATTATTTGATGAAGTATAAATAATACATTAGGGCCAAGATTAGTCCGGAGGTTGTGGAACCACCCGAGACCAATATAGGTGCAGTTGTAACAAAATAAAAACTAGCCTAAATTAATCAATTCTAACAATATAAGATCGTTAGGATTGAATTAACTAATGAAAGAAATATTGAAATATATTCTAACATCCCCCCATATTATAATATTTCAGGAAACATATAACTACTAGCTATACTATCATCCCCCCATTATTTTTAAATACATAGAGAGCTACGAAACAATTCAAATTTGACACGTGCAAGTGCCTTAGTGAATATGTCTACAACTTGAGCATTGGTGGAGATGTACTGAAGCTGGATTTGGTGCTTTGGTACTTCGTCTCGAATGAAGTGGCATTGTGTATCAATGTGCTTCATTTTCTCATGATGTACTGGATTCTTAACAAGATTCAAAACACCCATGTTGTCGCAGAACAAGTGTATTGGCTATTTTTATGGAAGACCCATACTTGTCAGGATGTGACGCAACCATATCACTTTTCAGACAACTTCATGTATAGTGTGATATTCTATCTATGTTGATGAGATAGCAACCACCTGTTGCTTCTTGTTGTGCCAAGAGACAGGACCAGATCCAATATGAAATAAATATCCTAAAGTTGATTTACGATCATCATATGATCTAGCATAGTCAGAGTCCGTGTATCCCTATAAGAAGAATTTGTTGTTCTTCTTGTATTCTAGGCCATATTCCATTGTGCCACGGACATAGTGAAGAACTCGCTTTGCTACTTTCCAGTGTGTAGTATTAGGTTCCTACATGAACCTCGAAAGATAGTTGATAACAAATACAATATATGGCCTAGTGTTGGTCAGATATATGAGACTTCCAATCAGATGATGATAGAGAGTAGCATCTATGTGAGGTGATTTATCATATCGTGATAACTGAAGTCCTGTTTCCATTGGTCTTGCCATCAGCTTGTAGTCAGTCATACGATATTTTTCTAGTAGTATCTTGGCATATATTTTTTGGGACACTTTGATGTAGTGCTCCTTCTGGTTCACTTCTAGACCAAGACAGCAATGGAGAAGTTCGAGATCTTTCATTTCAAAATATTTGCTCAAATCTTGTTTGATAGTAGAGATAATTATTTTTGAACTCCCTGTTATGAGCAGATCATCAACATAGAGTACAAACAACACTATTTCAAAGCCTTGCTTCTTGAAATAGAGGTTTGCATTAGACAGACATATCTTGAATCCATGCTGTAGTAGGTGATTATTGATTTTTAATACCAAGCCTGAGGGGCTTGTTTCAAACCATATTAGGATTTTACCAATTTGTAAACTTTCTACTGTTGGCATTCCTCTTCAAATCCTTCTAGTTGAGTCATATAAAATTCCTCTTGGATATCACCATTTAGAAAGGCACTCTTGAAATCCATTTGGTGCACTTTCCACCCATACTGTGCTACCATAGCACAAAGAACTCGAATGGTTATCATCCGAGCAGTAGGTGCAAAAGTTTCCTCGTAGTCAATACCTTCTCTTGGAGCATATCCCTTTGCAACAAGTCAGGCCTTATGCTTATCTATTGTTCCATCTACCTTGTACTTGATTTGGTACGCCCATTTGCAGCCTATGGGCTTCTTTCCGTATGGTAGATCCATAAGCTTCCAAGTTTTATTTTTCATCAAAGACTTGTAATCTACATCAATAGTGGCCTTCCACTGAGGCTCACCAAGGGCATATTGCACTGACATAGGTTCAAGTTCATCTATTGAGGATATAAACACCCTGTCATCATCAATATCCATATATTCTATATCTCTCACTAGATCTACAAAAAATTCCTCAAAAGATTGACATAAATCATCAACCCTAGTAATCTCTATTGCAAATTTCTCTTATCGAGCCATGTTGTGAGTACGAGGCCTATCCAATGTCAAATTCAATGGAGTGGATAGCTTAGAGTCTCTAATTGTACTTGTATACCACTTTGGATTCTTCTTCTATGGTGATGAAGAAGATGAAGAAGGACCTCCAACCTTGGATGAAGAAGACTTCTCAACCTTAGTTTCCACAAGGTCTAGGTATACATCTGATGTATTTTTTGATGTGAAAGCCTCATCAAAAACTACTTCTCTATTAATGTGAATCTTCTTGGTTAATGGATCAATCAATCGATAACCATTAGAGTGCTCATCATACCCAAGAAGAATGCACTTCAATGTTTTCTCATCTAGCTTCTTTCTCTTTTCTTTCAGTATGTGCATGAATGCTTTACAACCAAAAATGAGTCGATGAGAGATGGAGGGTTTTCTACCACTCCATGCTTCCTGTGGAGTCATTCCTTGTAGGGCCTTAGTGGGTGCCCTATTCAATAGATATACTACTATGGTGACAGCTTCTGCCCAATATTGTTTCCTAATTCTAGCTCCTGTGAGCATGAAATGAACCATTTCCATGATGGAACGGTTCCTCCTTTCAAAAACTCCATTTTTCTGAGGAGTATAAGCAGTAATCAACTATTGTGTGATCCCATTTTCAGTCAAGAATACAAAAAATTATTTAGATGTGAACTCCCCCCTCTATTTGAGCAGAGGGTCTTTATATAAGTCCTTGACTCCTTTTCAACAAATTTCTTGAATTGCTGAAAGAAGTCAAATGCTTCAGATTTCAGTTAAAGAAATAATACCCATATCTTTCATGAGTAATCATCCATGAATAACTAAAAATACCTTTTATTCCCATAACTGTTGGGTTTCAAAGGACCACACACATCGGTGTGAAGCAACTCTAGAGGTTTCTATGCTCTTGTAGAGCTCATTTCGAATGCTATTCTATGTTGTTTTACTTCCAAGCAGTCAGAGCAAACTGGCAATGTGGTAGAAAGAGAAGGAAGACCCTTTACCATATCATACTTACTTAACTCAAGTAAGTAACCAGAACTCATATGTCCATATCTCTTGTGCCATAGGGAAGTTGCCTCCTTTGTAGAGATAGTCATGGCCACATCTGGAGTAGATATAGCATCTAGGGAAAATAATTCATGGTTATATGAAGAGGTTGCAATGTTCCTACCTCTCTTGGTAATAGAACAACACTTATTGCCCCATAAACCCTAAATTTTACAATCATATCCTTGTCCAGAATTTGTGTGACTGACAACAAGTTGTTCGCCAATCCTGGAACATAGATAACCTTCTCAATATGGCACTTGCCATCAGGAAGAGTAATATAAAATGTACCTTCTCCCTAAACCTTGTAGGTTTTATCATCGGTAATAGTGGCAGGTTTGCCCTCTTTGGCCTCAAAAGACTCAAACCATGATTTGTCACCAGTCATGTGCTTACTAGCTCTAGAATCAACATACCAAATAGGATCCGTCTGCTTGGATACTATGGTAGTCATGAGCACTTTGTGTGCTCTCTTAGAATCTGTGTCAGATTCCTCAATAGTAATATTCACTTGTTGTTGTTTGTTCTTTTGTGGTTTGTTCTTGTCTTTCTATTTTGATTATTTATTCTTATGCCAACATCTATTGTTTCATGACCTTCTATGTCACAGATCTTGCAATATCTCTTTTTCTATTGAGGTTGTTGAGTTTGTTTCCCTTTTGAATCCTTTTGATAACTTCCTCCCTTCTAAAAATGACCCTTCTTCTTGTTCTGCACCTTCCTGTTGGTGTATAGGGTAGTGTTAGAATAATCATCTCGTTGTAGTTGGTGTCCCTTCTCTTCTTGAAGTAAATTTACCAACTCAACCAAGGTAACTTGTCTTTGTGATACATGAAGTAAGGTGATAAACACTCTAAAATAATCCAATAGAGCTCTCATTACCACTGAGGTAAGGAGCTTATCATCAACTGGTGCTACCAAGGAATTCAATTTTCCTTTCAACTCAGACACTCTACAAAGAAAGTTTTCAACTGTCTCTCCCTATTTCATGCTTAGACTGTGTAATTGAGACTGATGAAATAGAATGGTGGAATCATTATTTCCTTCATATATAGCTTTAAGGGCATCCCATGCCACTTTACTATTTTGAAAGTCAGCAATATGAGGTTGAACTTCATCAAAAATAGCAAGCAAAATGAGCACTTTTTCTTTGCTATCTATCTTATCAAAGTCTTTTTAATCAGTAGTGAGAGTTGTGGCTCCAGCTGTAGATGAAGGTATTTTTGTTGTTCCAGACACAACATCTCAAAGATCATCCATCTCTAGGATAGCCTTCATTTTGTTTTTCCATGGTGTATAGTTTGGACCTTCCAACAATTGATGAGCATCAGCCATTAGTTTTGTAGATATTTTGAATGTTCCTTATAACACCAAATGGTCCTCCATTTCATATACCTTAATTCCAAGCCATTATACTGTACAAAATACCTGCCCTTACATGAGGGAGACTATAGGTATTTTGAAAAAATAGAAAAATTACCCGCCTGTATCGCCCAAATTTTTTGCACCCTTACCTTCAGGCTAAAGGATCTGTGCCTGGAAGGGGGATGCGAAAAGGATGGAACAATACCTCAGACGAAGAGGCACTTTCAAGGTCACACATCTCAAGGGAGGGGTATAAAGGTGAATTTTTGACAGATGGTGGGGTTCACCAGGAAACTTTGAGTGGCAGTTTCCACGCCTAGGTTGAGAATGGGTTTGATTTGTTCATTCTATGTTCAATCATTCAGATTCCTAGATTGGCCAAAATGAAACTAAGCTATTCTATATAAAAATTTTGATTTACATGAAGACATAAAACATAAATGAATCCTAATGCGATTAAATGTAGAGAATATGTTAAATGAAGAAGAGTACACCTGATTCTTGATGTCTGATGAAGATTCTAAAGCTTGTAGGAATCCAGATCGTCTCAGATATGACAGGATCATCTGTAATTGTACAGAATCATCCCAAATCATATGCGATCATCTAAGATCACCTAGGATTGTCAGCGACCAAATGAATTCATCAAAAACCTGCAATCAAGAAAACAGACACTAAAAACCAAAAATACTACTGTAAGAATGATGCAAAGTAATAGAAATAAGAGTCTAGATGCTTAAATAACAAATCCAGATATCAAATTAAATGAGATGCAATGTTTTGGCAACTTATTTTGAATTTTATCATGCAATTATGCTAAATGATGTGAACTCCAAGATGCAAAACAAAAGTAAATTAATCTAATGCACCAATTGAATAGAGAAATGAGGTAGAAAATGCAAACACAGGACTGTGATTACCCCCAAACTGAATTACAATCAAAATCATCTGCAATCATATGAGATCGTTGTCAATCTTGATAGGATCATCCAAAATTGTGGTTGAATCGCTTGCAACGATCCGAGCTATCTTCGGCTGAAACACAGTGAAATCCTACAACAAAAACTTGAAAAACACGAATGTGAATGATGGGATATCAAGGAAAATAGAGGATCCAGGCAATCAGGGAAATCAAGGAATAAGCTAGGGGGATAAACTAGAAAAATCCTAGTTTATATAAGATTAGGGGGAGTTTAGGAGGTTGGGGATCATCCCAATCTTGGAGATCCTCAACGTGGGAATCTCCAACCGAGCAGACATGCTTCTGCTCAAGTTGGAGAGGTCGTTGAAATAGAATCTAATTATAAAAATTTGGTTTTGGGATGAAATCGTCTAGACGTTCTATCCCAGACGAATTCGTCTGATTTGGGACGATATCGTCAGATCGACGACGATATCGTCCAACGATCAAAACAACTTCTAAAAATGGCACAAAAAATGAGGTGAGCGATTAATGAGCGATTTTAGGGTTAAAATTCAAATTTCTACCTTTTACTGATGGTTTAAGTGTGCCACTTTTAGGGTGCTACATTTTTCCCCCTCTTTAATGGATTTTTTGAGAAAAATGCATTACAGACGAGTTCTTTACGCTTTACGAGAAAGCAAAAAAATTATTCCATTTTTTATACAACAATTCTAGGTCGAATCGTACGACTGTTTACTATGGTGCCTCCTCTGATTTTTTACCCAAATCGAACATTTGAGGTAAAAGTGCGAAAACGTAAAAATTGAATAATTTCATTTTTTTTTAAATAAAAATAAGAAAAATAGGGTAAAACCCTAATTCATTTTTATTGTTCACTTTCGGTGTTTCAGAGCTCTACAAGTGAAAATGTGGAAACGACGCACAAATCAACAGAGGTCCGACGCGGGTTGCGGGTAAGGATCTAAACCTAGTGTACTATGTTTTTAACTTGATTTACTTGAGTTTTTATTTGAATTTTAATTGTTTTTGGGCATCGTGGCCATTTTTAGGTCGTTGATGACATCAAGATGAAATCGTCCAAATTCCATCGAAATCGTCCCTAGATCGTTGATTTCATCTAAGGATGATTTCAGAGAAATAGGGGCGATCCCATCCAATAAGGGGCCATTCCCAAATTGAAGAACGAGGACGATTTAGTCCTATTAAGGATGAGTTTGTCTAAATTTTTATGGGATGATTTTAATTGTAATTGATTTTTTAATGATTATGTACTAATGATTTTTGTTGTTTTATTGTTTATTTTGTAGATGGGATTACTAAAAAGTTAGGAGTGAAAATACAGAGGTCTTAGGGATGACTTAGCCATGCTCGATAGGGAAAAGCGAGATAGACTGGCAGAGATAGGACTGCATCATGTGGCAGATATGCCACAACTTCCTACAGACATGGGGCTACCGACAACCCTAGTAGAGAGATGGTATCTAGAGTCATCCTACTTTCATATACTGATAGGGGAGATGACTCCCACTCTAGAGGATATATGGAGGATCTTGAGGATCCCCATACATGGTCGATTCATGACCCCTTTGACCAATCAGGGCCATGCCATGATGAGATTATGCAATGACCCAAGCTTCACCCTAGAGAAGGGCGGAGTGAACATCGAGGCTTTGAGGCAGATGCCTGGGGCATCTCGGTTGACCCAAGTTTTGGTAGGAGTGGTGGGTGGCCTTCTTCTATGCCACCAAAGCAGATGTAGATTACCATGGCTACTCTCAGATGTGGTCTGTGACATGAGAGACCATGGAGATGGCATGGTCGATTGCTCAGACCATGTTCTATCAAGGAGTGTACTACCAACTGGTTCTAGAGGGCCAGAGGATACAGTTGCCAGCTAGAATTGTAGAGCTGATCAGGATGGGGTCATTGAGGACATCATCACGATCGATGTCAAGGACCCACGACACAAGACAGGCTTTGATGGGACCACCTCCTCCACCTCAGGGCAGGAGAGGAGATGAGGCTGAGAGCTTGAGATATTCTCGAGGCTAGAGAACATTGTACATACACTATTTTTGAGATGATTGAGTATGCCAGGGTATAGATTGTGGCATACCAATCCATTTTGATAGGATGTATATACTTCTTGATATATATATGATGTTTTTTTTTTTTTGTGATATGAATTGTGCATATGTTTTATGATGCTTTAATATTTTAATTGTTGATTGACTATTCATGTAATTATGTCATTGAAAATAGTATAATTTTATGTCATGCTATAAAATTAAATGAAATAATATGATGTAAACAAACTGGTTGTGGTGTGGTTTGATGAAAATAAAATGACTTCTAACAATAATTTCAAAGGACATTGTCATTGTTACATGACCATTTCATGGAGTCATCGCTCGCTAGGTCATCAAGCTAATCCCAGTATGAGAGAAATATTGCTACAAGTAAAAGGGTGCTTAAGAGACTTTCTTAAGACTTTGTGTTGTGATGATGAAATGATGATAGTGATGATTTGTTTTCAGATTTTTATGAAAATATTATGCATGAAATATTAAAAATATGATTTTTTCTAGGCATAAAATTCCTAAGTATGATAGAAATTTGAACAATTCCCTAGGAATTATACCATCATCGTAAAAAAAATGAATGTTGACATAATGAAATGAAATAGAAAAGTTTTCATTCTTTTTAAAGCACAATTGTGTAACATAATGATTTAAGCCATATGCTTTTATAGATTAAATAAATGGGAAATAAAATTATAACGATGGTTTGCACTAGGCATAGAATTTTAGGTATAGACTTATACCATCATCGCGAAATCCAAAGAAAAAATTGATATAATAGTTTTATTGCATAGTTGATTTTTGATTTTGAGATAAATAGAAAATATAAAAATGAGGACTTGCACTAGGCATAAAATTCCAATTTAGGTGTAGGAACTATACCATCGTCACGAAAGTCAAAAATATATAAATGTGACTTTATTGCTAGATTTTTTAACATGTTTGGCAAGAAAATTTTGGATTTTTGAAAAAAATGTATTTAATTGATTTTATGCTAAACAAATATTCTCAAGTAAAAAATAAAAAAAATCAAATTATTCCAAAATATTTGCATAAATATTTTAAATTATCTCAAAGACAAATTTAAATTTATAAGGAACCCCATGTGCATACGTGAGTTCATTGCCGATCTTGATCTATCATAATAATACAAAATCTCTCAAACACAAATGTGTGTGCAATTGTAATGTTCATTTACCGATTTTGAGCAAGATAATTTGATACAGGTAATTTGAATTAACCAAATGAGTCTTCATTGACCATGATTTATATGCATGTAACCATACCAGACTACTATGTAAGTTAGGTCATCAAGAGCTAGCTGATCCATAAGCAGACATTGGTCTGTACAAAAGAAGGTTTCTAATGTGACAGACATATCACCATGCTAGGAGTTACCCAAGGCCAAGCGGGTTGGGCACAAACCACCTATTATGGGGCTTACCTCATGATTTTCGAATAATTGAGAATTCCAGGGATTCAAGCTCATTCACCCTTATTTTATTTCAAAAGGGGGGGGGGAAGGGATTTATTGCTTTTTGCTTTTTCTTTTCTTTTTTATATATATATATATATATATATATATATATATATATATTTTGCTTGACACTGAGATAATGCTGAAATATTGCTGAGATGGTACAAAATGATAATGCTTCTGAATAATTTATTCTTTTTCTCATGATTTTTCTTGATTTTATTTTTCTTCCTATACTAGGGATACTTGCTCGGATTGGTTGTAGAGTAAGGGATTTTTATTCTGGGCAGAGGTGAGCTTGCCCTTTTGTCAATTCTCAAAGATTCTAGACCATGTGCATGATAGGATAGCAGGGGAAACTTTTCGCGCAAGAGACTACTTCTACTATGTAGCATCATTTTGAATTTGCAATGAAATCATTTTATTGTGAAAAGGTGTACTTGGTTCAAGTAAATAACAATATCAGTTCTCTATGCTCAAAAATTTACTTAATTCAACTATGGACTTCGATATAAGAGAGATTAATAATCACACCGAATAAGATCAAGATATTTATTCATGTGAATGTGAAATTGAGGGATTCCAAACATCCAAAATAACTAAAAATATAAATGCAATACTTCAAGAATTAACAGGTGCAAAATAGAAAATGTTTTTGAGGATTTTGATGATTTTGATTTTTTTATATTTTGATTTTAATTTATGATTGGAGAGAATACATAATATTGCTATTTTTTTTTTTTTTTTTAATTTTTTTATATGAATTACTAATATGAGACAATATGTATAATATATACAGTGACGAAATTACCAGATTTATGCATAATAGCGCTTAAGATGCATAATGTTCATAGGTTCTTTGAGATATTTGCCATCTAAGGTATCTAATATGTATGCTCCTAATCCAAATTTAGCAGTGATAATATATGGCCCAAGCCAGTTAGGCTCGAATTTGCCTTTAATGTCTTTAGCTGCATTAGTATTTTTTTATTTTCTTTTAAGATGAGGTCACCGATCTCAAAGGATCGATTATGAACTTTCTTTAGATATGCTCATTTGTTCTGGTAGGCACGAACATGCTCCAAAGCATTAATGTGCTTCTCATCTAAGAGTTCCAGCTAACTAAATCTGCCATCATGATATTCATCTCCTACTTCGATATCTTGAAGTAGTAGAGCCAAAGAAGGAACTTCTAATTCAAAGGGAAAAACAACTTCAGCACCATAAACCAAAACAAAAGGTGAAGTGCCCGTGGGAGTACAAATGCTAGTTCGATAAGCCCACAAAGTAGGATATTAATTAATGTTTTATTAGATGCTTCTGCTTGGCCATTACCTTGAGGATAATAGGGAGTGAACCAACGATGTTGAATTTTATATTTTTGACATAATTTCTTTACATATTTGTTTTTAAAACAAGTTCCATTATCCGAGATGAGGTTTTCAAGAATTTCGAACCTACAAATAATTTGATTAAGAATAAACTTGGAAACTTGCATTCCCGTACAAGAAGCTAAGGGCATAGCTTCGACCCACTTCGTAAAATACTCGATGGCGGTTATGATGAATTTATGTCCATCAAATGACACAAGATTGATTTTTTTGATGATGTCTAAGCCCCATTTTGAAAAGAGCCAAGGAGATGAAATAGCCTGTAGTTCTTGTGCAGGTGCATGGACAAGGTTAGTGTGTTTCTGGAACTTGTCGCAATGGTGCATGTAATCATGTGCATCATTCTCCATGGTAGGCCAAAAATATCATATCCTAAGGATCTTCTTAGCAATGGCGCTACCACTAAAGTGTCCCCCACAAGATCCATCGTGGGCTTCACTCAAAGCTGATCTAGACTCTTCTAGATTTAAACATCTTAATAGGATACCTTCAAAACATCTCCTATATAACATATTGCAAATTATTATGAAGTTACGTGATCGTTTTCATAATAACCGGTGTTGATTTCTATTAAAACCTTTAGGGAAGGTCCCATTTTGAAGAAAATTGAGGATGTCAGTGTACCAAAGTTCAGGAATAGTTTCGTTGATTAGAAACACGTCCAAAGGTTCCAAGCATGATTTAGTTGAAGCGGGTTCCTTGATTCAATGAATAATAATGGTAGCATATTCGTCATCTAACTCCAAGGGTAAAAGAGATGCAGTTGCGACCATAGCGTCAATCGTACGATTGCTAGTTCTAGGAATAGCTTCCAAGGTAACTTGATTAAATAAAGATATTAATTATAATACATATGTTTTATATGGACACAACTTATCATCTCTGGTCTAATAAACATCATTAATTTGATTTATAACAAGTTGAGAATCACCGAAAACTAATAGATTTTTAATTTTCAATGTCAGGGTAGCTCGTAATCCAAGGATTAGAGCCTCATATTTAGTAGTGTTATTAGTACAAGAAAATGTTAATTTAAAGGATAGAGGTATGATATGTTTCTATGGAGATATCAAAATAATTCTTGCACCAACCCCACTCATACATCATGCTCCATCAAAGTATAATGACCATTGCTTAGAATGATCCACCTCTAGGTTAAGGCATTCATCAGGAAACTCAATGACGAGGGGATGGGTGGACTCTAAGGGTGTAGAAGTTAATTGATATGCTATGATTTGACCCTTAACAGACTATTGTCCTATAAACGTGAGTTCAAACTCGCTTAGAGAAATAACCCACTTTGTTGTGTGACCCGATAAATAAGGTCGACTCATGAGATAGCGCAAGGGATCAAATTTAGCAATAACATATGTTTTCTAACTGAGCATATAATGGTGTAGTTTCTGTATAGAAAATATGACTGCTATACATAACTTCTCTAATTTTGTGTAGCAGGTTTCATAACTAATTAATGTTCTACTAATGTAATAATTAGCACGCTCTCTTTTCTCATCATCAAGTTGAGCTAACATAGCTCCTAAAGCAAAATCTAAAGCAAAAATATACAAGATAAATGGGCGATCAGGTTTAGGTGGCAAAATTACAGCTGGGTTAATAAGATATTATTTTAGGAGTTCAAATGCTTCCTTACATTCCTCGTCCCAATGGAAAGAGACATCCTTCTTAAGAAGCTTAATAAAGGGTCCAATTTTATCCGCCAGCTTATCGATGAAGCGACGGATAACTTGAAGCTTACCTTGTAGAATCCATAATTTAGATATATTTTTAGGTGAGGGCATATCAGTGATAGTCGTAATCTTGAGAGGGTCAATTTTGATGCCACATAAAGAAACCATAATCCCCAATAATTTACTTGACTTAACTCCAAATATACATTTGGTTGGATTCAATTGGATAAGATATTCCCTGAACCGATCAAATACTTTTCTCAAGTCATCTAAATGGTAATCTTCTTAAGTAGAACGCACTATAATGTCATCTACATAATCATGTAGTATATCATGCATCATATCATAAAATATATAAGTCATGGCTCGTTGATAGGTTGCACCTGTATTCTTCAAACCGAATGACATCACTTTCCAACAGAAAGTCCCCCAAGGGGTAGTAAAAGTTGTTTTATACTGATCTTCAAGAGCTATCCTGATCTGATTATAACCAGAAAATCCATCCATTAAGGATATCATTCCACTCCCAGCAGTAAAATCAATGATTTGATCCATATTGAGAAGGGGAAAATCATCTTTAGGGCATGCAGCATTAATATATCTAAAGTCTATACAAACCCTAACCTTAGTAGCTTCTTTATTTGTTACTGGAACTACATTCAAGATCCATTCAGCATAATCAATGGCTTGTATAAAAATTACATTCAGGAGTTTTTCTAACTCCCCTTTGACTAGTAAGGCCACTTTACGATGCATTTTTCTAAGCTTCTGCTTAACAGGTTTAGCATTCGAATGCGCTACTAGGTGATGCATAACTACAAAAGGGTCTAAACCTAGCATATCTTCATATGTCCACACAAAAACATCTTCATATTATTTAAGAAATCCAATATATTTATCCTATTTTTCTTGACTCAATTTTGATCCAATGTTGATTATGTGAGGGTTATCGTTGGTTCCAATGTTAATTTTTATGACATTCTCTACTTCCATGTGTAGATATCTCTCAAAATTAGGTGAGGTGGATGAAATGCCCAATTCTTGTAACTCTTCCAAGGTTAGCTTGGATAATTCATCTAGAGGAGTTGTGGCCTCATGCTGGGCTATACTAGGTATAGAGCCATCAAAATAAAATCCATTATGTAATAATTCCTCAACGGAGACATCGTGAAAGATATCTCCCTCCAACTCATCGATGGATTGAGTGATCATCTTAGGATAAGCTATAGATAGCATATTACATGTGAATGTCTTATTAATTAAACGCTAAGTATCGCATTCATGTAAATAATCTTGGTAACATATAAGATGGTCATCATCCTCAAATGGGAATGGCTGACCCTTACTAGAAAATAGGCCCACACCACAAATGCGGGCCACGCTTCTACCTTAAAATATTGTTTCATACCATTCTAGAAAGGTCCCGAAACTTTCCCTTTATATCCCAATTTAAGCATTATAGGTTTGGCTTTAATATACTCATTAGTAAAATAACATCAAGCATATCCATCATAATGAGTTCTAATGTTTCTGGGTATTCTACCCTAGTCATATCCCTTATAAATAAAGACACAGCTCCCGACTTGGTAAATACTTCCCATAGGCTATGGGAGGCCCAAGGTACGAGGAGATGGTAGCAAATTATTTTAAATAAGGGAATCTTGCATAGAAGCATTCATTTCTTCTGATATAAGAATTTTAGATAGATTAAGAGCTTGTCAGTAAGAGCATAAGAGGTAGAAGGAACATTACTTACGTCTTCCGATGTGGAAAATATGAATTTGGTGGATGTAGACAATGTAGAGGTGTCAATAGATGGGTCTATTACAGGTATGGAAGTTATAAGAATAGAACAAGAGACATTGGTTATGGGATTAGGATCTTTCTTAGGTCCTAATGTGGTTTGTTCAGAGGATGGTTGAGACATATGTGGAGGTGCAACTGATGGAGAAAAATTAGATGACATTGTGGGTGTGAGTTTCACACGTTTAGATGGATAATGATAATTAGGATGTGTGGATGACAGAGCAGGGAAAAATTGAACTCCAATAGGTCCTACCAAAGCATGCATATCAAAGGGTCTTGGATCACCATGAATGGTAATCAACTGATTCTTAAATTCAAACTTAACACTTTGATGTAAAGTTGAGGGAATAGATCACATCGCATTGATCCAAGGACGTCCTGAGAGTATATTATACGATGCAGGACAACGTACAATAAACATAGTTGTATCCAAGGTTCTTGGACCAACCTGCAATGGAATGGTAATAACTCCACACATTTCTTGTGTTTCGTCATTAAAAGCTTTTATGATCATATCAGTTCTTTTTATTTCATCACTTCTAAACCCAAATCTTTGGTAGAAGTCAAAAGTGCAGATATTTAAAGATGAACCATTATCAATCAAAACTCGTTTGACTGCTACATCTCCAATTAAGGTAGTAATATACAAGGGGTTATCTTTATGTAAACTATGTTGCGGTATGTCTCTATCCCAAAAGTCAATACAATCAACTTCATGAGTTATTATAGTATCGGCCATGGCTTCAGGTTGAATGTCTTGTGGTACCATCATCTGACTTAATGTGAGCATTAATTCATCTCTATGTGTAGGAGAAGATATTAAAAGGTCCAAAAGTGAAATTCTAGCTGTAATATTTGATAATTGGTCATTAATATTATAATGAAGTTTAGGTTGAACATTAGGTGAATGGTTATCTTTATTAGGAACCTTCAAAACAAATGAATTTGATCCACCATTTTGAATTTGATATTGTTGAGAATTTTGATCCTGTTGCTTAGTAACAGCTTCGATGGTACCCACAATATTATTTTGTGGATGATGAATGGGTCTTGGTCTAGCATTTATAGCTAGCTTATTAGAAAGTAATTGGTGAGATGATGGTCTAGTAGTGACTCTTCTTGGAAATGGCTCTTCTGGAACCATATAACTTGTGATAGGGTGAATAGGATCTGATTCATCATTAGAACTATTCGATTGATTTGATGTGATTTCCATATCACTCTCAGTCTCGTATTCTATATCACTAAGATCAGGTATCTGAATATTATATAGAGGCCTGGTTGTAACCATGGATAAAGTTGTGTCAAATATTTCTAGATCATGAACAGGTAAATGCCCACTAATAGTTCCTACATATCGGGTAGGAGGAGGGACATTATGATGTTCAATTTGATTAGCCATCTCCTTACCATGTTTTGGTAAGGGATTTTGAAATATGTCCAATGACTTATTGGCATTTTGATTCTGGTTTTGTGGGATGTTCTTTTGAACATTATTAGGAGGATTTTTCTTAGGTTGAAAGGCTTGCACCTCCATATCATTGTTATCAATCAAGTCTTGTATTTTATGTTTTAATCTTTTACAAGAGTTGGTAGTGTGTCCAGGTCCTCTATGGAAGTCACAGTGTAAATCTGCTCTGTATCCGGGTATAGTTGGATCAGGTTCTTGAATATTTGGTAATTGAATCAAACCTCATTCTAATAATTGCGGTAGAATAGTTGATAAATGTTGATTTAACCTAGTAAATTCTCGAGGAGGTCTATCAGGAGGTTTTAGTACAAACTTCTCTGTTGTCTTCACAGCATTAACATTAGCAATATTTCTACTATCAGTGACTCCATCACCTACAACTTGCTTATTCTTATATTGATTTTTGGATGTTTCTCATCATCTCTCTTTTTAAGCTGGCCTCTCCTAATGAGAGCATCTTCCACTCTTCGGGCTAGGTCTATAGCCTGATCGAAGGTGGTCAAATTAGCAGTTGATAATTTTTAAGATATTTGCTCTTGCAAATTATTAATAAAGATGTCCAACATCTCCCTATAAGGTAGCACAAATTGCAATTTTCCTATAAATTGTCTCCACCTAGCTAGGAAATCAGCAAAGCATTCCTCTATGCCCGATTTTAACTTATACAAATCTTTAATGGACACATCACTTTCGATGTAGCCGCTAAATTGATGAACAAAATACTCGGAAGTTTCCTAGAAATTCCTCAAAGAATTAGTGGTTAATTGATAATACCACTCTAATGCCATTTCTCCCAAGCTTTTTGGGAATATTTTTAATAATAACAAGTCATCATGTGATATATCATGACATGTTATCCTAAACATATGAAGATGCTCTATGGGATATTTGGTTCCTTTATATATGGGAAGAATAGGAATAGGAAAATGTTTAGGATACAGCTGTGCTATGACTATAGGATCCAAAGGCTAACTACACATCTCTCGATAACTATACAAGGGATGATAGGGATCTATCTGGTCTATGCAGGAAACAAACTATTTCACCACGGCTTCCAGATTGCTAGTTTTTCCACCATATTTGTTAGGTGCTACATAGGTATGGTATCTATGTGTGTATGATGGTGTGACACAAGGATTATATGTTATATTGCTATTATGCAAAGTGTTGGTAGGAAGAGTATTATGAAGGGTATTTGTAATAGTATTATGTTGTACCTTAGGCTGTTGGTAATTGGTGTTCGGTTTTGTTTTGGGTTTTTGTTGATTTGAGGTATATTGATCAAGAGCTTGGTGAAATAGAGCAGTAAATGATGGTTTATTTTATGTGGGAATGACCCTAGGCTTTTTAACATGCACTTTAGATTGTTGGGTAACCTGCTATTGTTGCATGTTATGGATCACAGCTACCATATCCAAATTGGATGGTCCAACTTGATCACTTTCTTGGTCAATAAAGTACAAGGGATTAGTGTGTGTTTGAAATACTTCTTCTAGAGTTGCTTGAGTTTCACTAATTTGATCCTTGTCCATATGGGATGCTCTATTAAAAACACCAATATTAGTATTAATGAACTTCTAGAATTGTTCCATGTTCTCAAAAGTGATGGCTCCTCCCGAAGACATTTTAGGGGATGAGGATCCTTCCTCTTTAACAGTTTCTTCTTGTTCATTTCCTACAGAAATCTCTTCTTCTTGTTGGTATCAGATTTTTTCTTCCTGAACTTGGTTCTTAGGAGGGCCATTTTGGTCAGTTAATGGTCTTCCTAACTAATCTTCATCTTCTTCAATTTGTTTTCCATTCCTGAGTCTAGGTATTATGCTAAAATTAGGTTTTTAGCAAATATATAAAAAAATATATATATATATATATATATATATATATATATATATATATATATATATATATATATATATATATATATATATATATATATGCAATAGGGTTGAGAGGTATATATTTTAACTATATACCTATTATAATATTTTAAAGGAAATGTTTTTTTATTACTTTTTTTTTGTTTTTAATTATATTATTATTTTACGAGAATAAAAATAACAAACAACATGCTAGTTATAAGAAACAATAGTAGAAAGACTCACTTAGTTTTCTATGAATAGTTTATAGATATCATTGATAGGGTCAAGTTCATCAGGAGACATGAAATGCTCCTCTTCAAATTGGAAGTTGTTTTTAAAGAACTTGACAAAGTGTGTTATGGTAATATGATCTACTTTAGACTCTGACATGTAAAAATAAAGTTCATGGAAATACTCTCAATACAACACAACTCTAGGAACTCTATTCCATATCTTTCTATACGTAAGAACAACTTCTTGATCCTCTACGTGAGATAGAAATTTATGTATTACGACTGCGTTCCTAAGGTATTCCTCAAAGGTGTATAATTCAGAAGACACAAGTGCTCTTTTATCGGCTAACCACCTATGGCAAGCTCTCTGAATTTCATGGTACAAAGTCACCTGATCAGGATCCAGGATTCTATCTGGGGCAAAACTCTTAATTTGCCTAAGTTCTACAGATCTAGATTTAATAATATCCAATCTCCTGTCAAGTTCGTCTCATAAAGGTTGGGCTCTATATGTTTGAGGTACTCTAAGCACATAAGTAATCTCTATGGCCATTAATTGATTTTCAACATTTATGGAGACAGCTCATATTCTATTATAATCTAACATCTAAGTATGATATGCAAATTTAATAGTTTTCTAATGATTCTAGATGTTCTTAATAATGTATTTTTTTTGGATTGTTTTCAAAACGTGTTTTAGTTTAACATCGGGTTCACCAAAATGTATCGCCCAAATTTTTTGCACCCTTACCTTCAGGCTAAAGGATCCATGCTCGGAAGGGGGATGCAAAAAGGATGGAACAATACCTCGGACGAAGAGGCGCTTTGAAGTTTGTGCCTCTCGGGGGAGGGGTATAAAGGTGAATTTTCGACGGATGGTGGGGTTCACCAAGAAATTTTGAGTGGCAGTTTCCACACCTAGGTTGAGAATGGGTTTGATTTGTTCATTTTATGTTTAATCATTTAGATTCCTAGATTGGCCAAAATGAAACTAAGCTATTCTATATGACAATTTTGATTTACATGAAGATAGAAAACATAAATGAATCCTAATGCGATTAAATGCAGAGAATATATTAAATGAAGAAGAGTACACCTTATTCCTGATGTCTGATGAATATTTTGAAGCTTGTAGGAGTCCAGATCATCCCGGATATGACAGGATCATTTGTAATTGTATAGAATCATCCCAAATCATAGGCGATCATCTGAGATCACCCAAGATCGTTAACAACCTAATGAATTTTTCAGAAGAATTCGTTAGAAAGCTGCAATCAAGAAAACAAACACCAAAAACCAAAAATACTACTGCAAGAATGATGCAAAGTGATAGAAATAAGAGTGTATATGCTTAAATAACAAATCCATATATCAAATTAAATGAGATGCAATGTTTTGGTAACGTTTTTTGAATTTTATCATGCAATTATGCTAAATGAGGTGAAATCCAAGATGCAAAACAAAAGTAAATTAATCTAATGCACCAATTGAATAGAGAAATGAGGTATAAAATGCAAACTCAGGACTCTAATTTCCACCAAACTAAATTACAATCAAGATCATCTGCAATCGTACAAGATTGTTGCCGATATTGACAGGATCATTTGAAATTATGGTTGAATCGCCTGTGACGAACTGAGCTATATTCGGTTGAAACATAGTGAAATCCTGCAATAGAAACTTGAAAAACACGAATGCAAATGATGGGAGATCAGGGAAAACAGAGGATCTAGGCAATCAGGGAAATTAGGGAATCATCCAAGGGGATAAACTGGAAAAATATCAGTTTATATAGGATTAGGGAGAGGTTAGGAGGTTGGGTATCATACCAATATGGGAGATCCTCAACGTGGAAATCTCCAACCATGCAGACACGCTTCTGCCCAAGTTGGAGAGGTTGTTGAAACAGAAGCTAATTATGAAAATTTGGTTTTGGGATGAAATCATCTGGACATTCTGTTCCAAATGAATTCATTCGATTTGGGACGATATCGTCAGATCGGTGACGATATCATCCAATGGTCAAAACAACTTCTAAAAATGGCACAAAAAATGAGGTGAGCGATTAACGGGCGATTTCGAGGTTAAAATTCAAATTTCTACCTTTTAATGATGGTTTAACTACACCAATTTTAGGGTGCTACACCGCCCTTACGTGAGAGATACTATAGGTATTTTAAAAAAATAGAAAAATTACCCGCCCTTACATGAGGGAGACTGTAGGTAATTTTAATGATTATATGATACGTGGTACTTAGGTGGTACTAAAAGGGAATCACCTCGTTGATGGCACCGACCTTAGAAAGCCTTCAATCTGTATGTGTGGGGCGTAACTTCCCCTATACACTTTGGATATCCAAACTTTCATTTGGATTTAAGCCTAAACACGAGAGTGATTGGGGTAGTGGATGGAGTAAAAAAATAGAAAAATGGTAAACTTATCTCTTCCCGATGATTAATAGAGAACAAGCTCAGACGTCATTTTTGGTAGCTATATTAGGCGATGAATATAGTAGTGCAATCACAACAGCTTTACCTATAAGTGCTAGCCAGAGGTATCACAAATACCGAATGTTGTAGTGTAATAAATTGCACAGATGGATTTTAATTATTCTGGGAACTTAGGGAGTGAATTTGATTTTAACTTTTAATGATGTAGTGCAAAGCAAGTAAAAATGCAACATACAAAATAAAAGTGCCCACAGAAATAAACCACTTGGTGTCGGGCGCAGCCGAAAATGCACCTTTACAATAATGCCAAAATTTGGTTTTTCTCACAAAATTACTCTCTTAAAATTTTTGGAAAAAAAATACCCCCCCTTTTAAAAATTCTTCTTATAAAGCATTTTTAAACATTTTTTTTTATATCTAAAGTTAAAAAAAAAAATTACTATCCCATATAGTAAAAATTATCTTATTAAAAAAAAAAAAAAAAACTATAAAAGAAATAATATAAAATATTAATTTTTAACTTTAGAAAAAAATATTAAAAAATAACTTAAAAAAACGTTTTACCTTTGCTTTAGGAGGGTCGACGAGATTCGAACTAGCGACCTCAGTCTCCTGGAGCCTTAGCCACTCGGATCACTGCCAGGTGAGCCAATGGGGTGATCTGTAATAGATCAGGCTCTGCTCTTATTTCAAGAGCCTCCACGAGCCAAAAGGCCCTCGTGACGGTGCTCCCTCCTCAGCCACCGCTCGAGCGGAGCACGGGTGGCATGTGGGTGGCGACGGGGTGGCTGGCTCATAGACAACCAAAACTACCACCAAAATCACTCTGCAAGGATCCTTTCAGATCGTTTTCTCCTCTGCAATTAAATACAACCAAATTTTTGCCTTAAAACTTCAAGAACGAAGCAGAAACACCTAAAAATTGATCAGCCATTAACGCCCTACGTGATGAAAAAATCAGCTCTAGAAGATTTTTAAAGGATAAAATCAATTTTTAATCCAACCAATCTGCTTCGATTGGCTTCCTTATTCCAGAAAATCCCATAGAATTGAAAAGCATTGAACACAGTGATAAGGAAAAATACCAACTGTGTCATAGTTTTGATGTCGATGATGCAAAGAGTTGTAGGTGACAGGCATGGTTGATTTCTTCAATATCGAGGCAGATAAAAGGTTTATCCCACATTGATGGGATAGTGAGGCGTATAAGGTTTTAAAAGAACCTTTACTCCACAAAGGAGTATAGCCTCTCGGGGAGAGGCTCTCTCTCGAGAGGGTCATGGGTAAGCCTCGATGTTGGCTCCCACGACATGTTGGTCGCCACGCTTAGCCCCTTTTGATCGTATGGTCGATCGCTCCTTTAGTTGTTCGTCGATCCCTTCTTCTGATCTAAAAATCAAATTTTTGAAAAATCCAATCAAACTTGATTAAAAAAAAATTCTCTAATTCAATTAATTTTTTTTTCATAATTTCCAATTGAGATTTAAAAATCTTCGCTCATTTAGAGCTCCACTACTACAAGATCACTTCGAGAGAAATGAGAGTGGGGGAGGTCAGACTCTGATACCATGTGAGAAGCGGAACAACAATTCAATTATTTGATGAAGTATAAATAATACATTAGGGCCAAGATTAGTTCGAAGGTTGTGGAACCACTCGACACCAATATAGGCACAGTTGTAACAAAATAACAACTAGCCTAAATTAATAAATTCTAACAATATAAGATCGTTAGGATTGAATTAACTAAAAAAATAAATATTGAAATATATTCTAACAAAGCACAAATACAATAAGATAAAAAAAAAAACACAACACAAACCACATAGAAAAACACAAGAACATCATAACAAAACGCAAACATGACAAAAACCACAGAACACTACAAAGACATAACCAACAAAGACATGAAAACACAAACAACCAAAACCTAAAAAATTAACAAATAAAAATAAAAATAAAAAACAACCAACAACAGACAGTAAAAAAAATTAAAAAACATAGAAAAACTCACACACAAAAACACGAATTAACACAAACATACATAAACACAAGAACAAGAACAACAAAAACATAAGAACAATAACAAAAAACACAAAACAACAAATATTTATATTCTTTTTATTTGTTATTTTTATTGATTTATATATATATATATATATATATATATATATATATATATATATATATATATATATATTATTTTTCATACCTTGGAACTTGAATTTTAACAATCAGCAAGCATGCAATGAAAATAACATTATAGTCTAATTGTAGTAATGCAAATGTATTGAATAACAGGTAAAAATGATATTTTTATGCAAATCCTACAGTGGGCTTCCATGTATCCATGGGCTAAGGTGCACAAGGCACGATACCTAACGCTTCCAAACTCTGTCTCTGTCAGGGGTGGGTGCTCTCTTCTGTCTTCGCATGTAAACCTACACCTGCAATACAAAAACATAACACATAATCATATTTTTCCAAATAAAATAGTCACAAGTGGTGGGGATGTGACATACTCCCCCACTAGAAATTAACACAGTCTCTGTGTTAGCTTAAAAATATGAATGCAGATTTTCACAATATCTGGTCATATATACATAAGCATATAACACCATTTGATCATAATATATGAGTATATACCAAAAACAATATATAGTAATCATATCCAGCATCTCAAATTCTATTATCAAATTTTACCATGCCAAACATAAAGCAAGATATCATTTTGTATACAAATATAGTAATTGTCTTTATATTTTCAACATTCAAATAACTATGAAAATTAATTTCTCATGGTAGTAACATCCTCCCAAGTGGTATTTTTCTCAGAGTAATGGTCCCACTAGACCTTACACTGCTCCATAGTTCTTTTTCTTAGGTATTTAGTTTTGAAGACCAAAATCTTAATTGGTCGAACCTCAATGAGCTGTAGGTTCAACATATGCAGATGAGACACATCCAGGATATGAAATGGATAAGCTATATATTTATGAAGAAGGAACACATGAAAAACATTATGGATTTTTGAAAAGTTCGATGGCAGTGCGAGCCTATAGGCAACATGACTGATTTTGGCAACAATGTCAAAAGGACCAACATATCTAGGAATCAATTTGGTAGATTTAATAGAAATTTTGGTTGGCTTGACTCTAAGGAAAACTTTATCACCTATGGAAAATTCTTGGGGTGTTCATTTAAGATCAACATAACTCTTCTGACGATCAACGACTTCACGAAGTCGTTGGTGAATTTATTTAAGCCGAATGTCCATTCTTTTAACAATATTAGGACCGATCACTTCTTGATCATTCAGATTATCCCACGTTAATGGTGTCCTACACCTACGCCTATATAGGGCCTCAAAAGGGGTCATACCTAATGTGTTGTGATAGATGTAATTATAAGAAAATTCCACTAAGTAGATATAATCTTGCCATTTACTTTGGTGGTCCATACAATACATGCATAGCATATCTTCTAGCACTTGATTGACCCGCTCGGTATTTCCATCTATCTCAGGATGATAAGCAGTGCTAATATTGAGATTTGTTTCCCAAGCTCGGTATAAAGCTTACCAAAACTTAGAAGTGAATCTCGAATCTCTATCTGAGATGATTATTTCGAGGAACCTATGCAGTCTTACAATTTCTCAAGAAAACTTTTACGCTATAGTTGATGCATCATCACAAAAACTACCTGTTATAAAATGCACTATTGTAGTTAACTTATCCACCTCCATAAATATTACATCATGCTAAAATCGAGTCTTAGGAAGACCAACAATAAAATCCATGGATATCACTTGCCACTTTTCTTTTGGTACTTCAAATAGATGTAACTTGCTACTAGGATGTTTATGCTCTACTTTGACCTTATGACATTCCAGACATCTTGCTACAAAATGCACTACATATTTTTTCATTCTAGACCAAAAGTAGTATTTTTTAAGTGTTTCCCTCATCTTAATTACCCCTGGATGAGCAAAATATGGTGCATAATGGGCTTCCTGTAGAATAGTCCTTTTAAGTCCTTCATCATTGGGTACTACTATTCTATTTTGTAAGTATACCATATTATGCTTGACATTATAATATTTGTGTTGATTAGGTTTCTTCTCAACCTTATTACGACATGATTTGCAAAACCCATCATCTTTCTGCATTTCCATGATCTGCTCCTTCAGACCATACTAACATTTTGTAAGAGCTATTATATGCCTTCTCCTACTGAGAGAATCTGCCATTTTATTTTACTTTCCTTTGATTTATTTGATACCAAAGTCGTACTTAGCCAAAAATATATCAAGAATTTAACAAAGGCTGAGTAAAAATATATCTCAAACTTTGATGATCTATTTAAAGTTCAAAGGTCTTTCCTAACAGATAATACCTCCAAATTTTAATATCTTGAACAATTACCACCATCTCTAAATCATGTGCAGCATAGTTTATCTCATGTTTCTTGAGTTTCCTGGACATGTATGCTACTACGGCCTCATCTTGCATCAACACACCACCTAGTCCCTCTAATGAGGCATTAGTGAAAATTGTAAATGATTTGTGTAGGTCGTGTATTTTCAATATAAGTTTAGTTTATAGATTCACATTAAGAGTTCTAAATGCTTCCTCACACTGAGTTGTCCACCTAAATTTTTTACCTTTTCTTTGTAGGTTGGTAATAGGAAATGCTACTTTTGAAAACCCCTTCACAAATCGTTGATAGTAACTAGTAATTCCCATAAAAAGTCTTACTTATGATATATTGGTTGGAGCTATCCAACCTATTATGGACTCAATTGTTTTAGGATCTACGACTATCCCCTTAGCTGAGATGATGTGCCCCAAGTACTGAACTTGTGATGTGTAAAATTTACATTTGGAAAATTTACCATACAACTGATTTTTCCTGAGAACTTCTAACACTATTCTCATGTGTTCATCATGTTCTTCTTTATTTTGGGAATAAATCAAAATATCATCCAAAAATATTAGCACAAACCAGTCTAACTGTTCTCGAAACACATTGTTCATCAAGTTCATGAATGCAACTGGTGCATTGGTTAACCCAAATGGTAATATCGTGAACTCATAATGTCCATATCGAGTTATAAAGGCAGTATTATAAGTGTCTTCTTCCCGAATTCTTAACTGATGGTATATTGACCTAAGGTAAATATTGTAGCTCCTTTTAGTTGATCAAATAGGTCATAAATCCTAGGCAAAGGATACTTATTCTTGATAGCTATCTTGTTAAGCATCCTATAGTAAATACATAACCTTAGGGAGACATATTTATTTTTTAAAAATAGAATTGGTGCTCCCCATGGTGATACACTAGGTTTAATGTGTCATTTTTCCACAAGTCTTGTAGTTGAGTTTTAAGTTCCTACAACTTAAGTGGTGTCATCTGATATGGGGTTCGGACTACTGGAGTTGCTCCAAGAATAAGATCAATTGAAAAACCAAACTTCCTTTTTGGAGGTATTCTAAGAAAATCTTCAGGAAAAACATCCTTAAATTCATTTAACATAGGGTATTATTGAAATAATGTAGAACTTGAGTCAGTTTCTTCATTTTCATTCAATTTAACCACATACAGTTTATAACTTTTCCTTAAAGCACTTTTGACCTAAATGGTGTTCATAAAATGGGGCTCAAGAGATGTTCTATTACAATGGATACGGATTCGCTGGTTAGCGTCAATCATAAATTCCAACCACATTTCCTCAAAATTTAGTAGGTCCTTATGGGCTTTCAACCAATATACTCCTAGGACTATGTCAAATGCATGCAAAGGAGCCACATATAGGTGCCAATTTATTTTTCCTTGAGGTATTTCTATTTTTGGGTCAAATAGACATTGGTTGACCAAGTAAGTTTGTCCCAAGCCATACTCGACTTGCCACCCTTTTGCCATAACCCTAGGTTTAGTAGGTATATCCTTAAAAATTCTATTTGAAATGAAACTATCTGTAGCACCACTATCAATTAAAATGTGTACTTCTCTTCTGCATAATTTTCCTTTAATAAAAAATGGTGTAGCTTGTCCCGAAATGTTAGGGTTACCTATGGTAGCACAAATTATGTGTGTGCTTCCTTAGTGGAATTCCTACGATTCGCTCTATTTGGGCATTTTCTGGAAAAATGATCTAGTGCCCCACACACAAAGCATGTGTTGGGTCTATCATTCTTTTGCTTAACACTTTCCTTATTTTGATTTCCATTTTTTCTCTGCTCCCTATTGTACCTTTTCTTCTCCTAAAAATTCTTTTGATCTGGCTATCCTCTGTGTCCTTGGTATTTAACCTTGTTTCTATTATCATTTTTGTTATACCCTCCATATCTAAATTTCCTATATTGTTCTTTACCTCTATTCTGCTCGAAGTACCTTATTTTTCTTGAATTTTCTTTTTCAACTTGTTGATGTAAGCCTTAACCTCTTTTTGGCTTGAACCTTCATACTAAGCAGTGTCGTGGGTAATTGTTAGTGTCTGAGGTACTTTTCTTCCCACTGGTTGGCTATATTTTATGTGCAACCCCATAACAAACTTATGGGATTTGAATATTTCCTACCCATAAAACTCTAGAGCATACTGAAGAAGTTGCACAAACCTCTGGTAGTATTCAATTACTGTCATATTGTCCTGACGTAAATTGGTAAATTCTCCATGTTTCTCAATATAGAATTATTTAGTAAGAAAGCAGTTTTTTAATTCTCTTTCAAATTCTTCCCATGGTATATCCATCGCTTCCTTCTGTGTAATTTTCTTATACGTGGTCCACCAGTCTCTTACAGGACCTTCTACGTGAGCCATTGCCCAAGTAGTTTTTGATTCAGAGCAAAGGGGTTGAATTGCCAAATACCCCTTGGTTTTACTCAGCCCATTTACGGCAATTTCACCATCACCACTTCCATCAAATTTAGAAATATCCAATTTATTTATCTCCTTTTTCAACTTCTCACCCACCTTCCTCCTCGAGGAACCCTCTAGAAACTAACTTATATTTTTAGTTTCCTTCATCTTAGTTAGATTTTCAATGACTTTTTGATGTTGGGTGGTTAGTTTCTATTTCTAGGCCATCTGTGCTCGTTATTGATCCATATTCTCACTCATTTGAGCTTTCTATATTTCTATTTGCTCACATTGTTGGTTTAATTGATCCTGCATGAGCTAAATCATACGAGCCATATTCTCATAATTCTGAGTAGCCCTCATAGTTATAGGTTCTTTTTATTTTTTGGCCACACGTCATGGTGCTTAAACAACTTGCACCCTCTGAGACTCCTTCATGAGTCATATTGGTCCCTTCCTTGGGACCTTTGCACTATCCTCTTGTAGATTTACACTGGTCCTCCACGAGGTACCTATAATACCTAGCATCAAAAGAGTTATGTCAAATCAGCTTATTCATGTTACTAGCTAAGGTTTCACAACCTAGGATTTGATACCAACTATCACAACCTAGGTCTACTCACCTAGTTGTCCCAATTTATACTGCAGAATTTTTTATGAGAGACTACTAATATGTCACACATATAGTTGTTCTACCCATTTAAAAACATTAGTACAAGGCATAGAGGAATTGCACTTCAAGTTCTTCTACCATTGTAGCTAGTGACTTCTCGAGACTAGCCAACTTTCCATAATAGGCTATCTTTAAAATATCTTAACCCCTTACTCAGGTGTTCGTAGATCTTGGTGAGGGTTTGCTTTTCTAGGGCCTATATCACCTGGAAGAGTGGACACAATAACTCCCTTGTTTCAAAGTTTTGAGAATTCACAATTCCCATTTGATTCTAAAAGAACCCAATGGTATTTACACTTTGAAAGTAGAATTTTTATGCTTGTGATTGATCATCACCCTTCCACTAAGGAATAATCAGGGTCCCCATTGCATGGTTATGGACCAGATCTTTCAGTTCTAGCTCTTGTTGACGGTAATGTTGCCCATACTATCTATCGTTGGATCTTCGAACCCCATAAACCAGCTCTCTGGTTATGATTCATGTTAGCAATTCCATAACTGAGTAGGTTTATGAGCATCCTTACATACTATACAAGTGTTATCTAGAGATAATGTCCCATACCATTGCTCTTTCCTTCAATAGCGTATAACTTCTGTTCATACGCTTGGTAGGATACACTAGATCGTAGTAGCTGCCACCTCCAACTACCTGAGTTGGGTTAGTTCTATCTTCCTTGATAAGCACAAGATCTCATATGAGTGTACTAATTCTGTTTTATACCTTACTCTATAAGGATTCCATTACCTTTAGAACTTGTTTAATATTTTTGCTTAGTTTAGTGTGATAAGGTTACCTTCTCACAAAACAATGATAACAATGCTCTCATATATTTAACCATGTAAATATTTAAAGATAATACCATATATATTTTGAATTCTAAATAGCACTTATTCTACTTCAATCAAATAATAAAACTTACATAAAAGAAACATCCCAACCTTCATTTGATTCAAATCCATAAAACTAATAAACTTTCTATATAAATTAATATCTCATGATAACAATAAGACTCACAAGAGCCCTAATTATTAGTTTACCTCAAAGCCAAACCCATTTAAAGCACCCTTAAAGCTAATACATAGTTTCTTCCCTATTTTAGAAATTTACACCACGAAAATAAAATATTCTACAAAAATTAAAGACTTTCTTAAGCAAAACATTTTTTTTTTATCAATTTACTATTTATCCTCAATAAAGATAAACATTAAATAAATATATTCACCTTTCATTTAGGTTTTATGTTAGACACAACAAGCTAAACCCTTGCTTTCATGTCCAATGTTGCTCTTCCTATAAGAGCTCATACATTTCATAAAAATATAACCCTTCCACGATTTTTCCTATATTCGATATCATAATTAGATAGCTAAAAGATATTTAAATAATATTGCTACGATATGGATGACTTTACATACACTTTACATAGTATTTTAATTAAAAGAAGAAAATTAAAATAAGCATTAAAGAAATACGCTTTTCACTAAATAGGGTCTAAACTATTTTAAACTTGTTTATGATTTCACAATTCTGCCATTGCCTTCTTCCATACACTCGAAAGCAAACGGTTTTTCTGTTTTCAACCTTGGTTAAATGTTCTATAAGCACCTACACAGGTTCTGGCAAAATTTAATCGTTTATCTACCAAATTAGAAAAATAAAATCATAAATGGTAGCTTGTTTTTTTATTCTAAAAGCCTCTATTAGATATGACTCTGTTTGCCATTGATGCCAGGTTTTTGAAAACATATCTAGCTTTGTCTAGATTTAGCACAGTTCCAACGAATTGTAACTACAATGCAAGGAAAACAGAAGTTAATGTGACAACAAATTAGATGATAACCTTTATAAAAATATAGCTCAAACTCAAGACTTCCTCTTATTAAATTCAAGCACTATGAGGCACAGTGTATCCGTTCTCCTACAGTTCCAAAAATACGTTAATTTTAAGCATTATACACAACAATTTTTTTTAATGACCTTATAAATGCAAATTCCTTTTTAAAGGTTACAAGCATGCTACGCCATAAACAACTTTTATATATATATATATATTTATTAATTAATTAATTAATTAGAGAAAAAAATCTATAGGTTCGTTGCTCTCCCGAGATGAATTCTATTTGTTCGAGTCCTTTGTACTATCTACCGCCACATTGCCTTCCATCCACGACATTGCTCTATCAACTCTTCCCCTCAATCCCACTTGATCAGAGATGAGATTTCAAAAGGTTTTAGGCAAGCGCAGGGTCCGCTTGACCCACTATATCTAGCTAGTATGCAACATGCAATCATGCAAGGAATACAATTACATAAAAGAATTTCAGTGTATTCTAAACATTAACAATATTTGGCTATATTGCACACATGCAAGATATAAATAAAGACTATTTTTTTTCTTTTTAAAAATATAAATTCATACTTTATTAGTTCCCTTCCCATAGAAATCACAACATCACTAGATTACTGATAAATGTTTTTAAAAGAGAACAACATTCAACTTATAACATATCACAAAAAAGGTTCTCATGGAAGTCGAATGACCTAACCTAGTCTTACAGAGCTGACAAGAATTTTGTAAAATTCTGATATCACAGAGCGAATGGTAGTTTTCCCGAATGCGAACTCACAAATCCAAAGCAAGGAAAATCAGCATACACCATCCCATTCTTTAAATTTTTTTATAAAGGAGTTTGTGAGATAATCAGATGACATCTATCAATTTTAAAATACAATTTTTTCTTTATAGCAAAGCTAGGTGGTGCAACTTCCTTTATCCGAGTGTAGAGAGGTAATTCATTTTTTATATTATTAATTTTATATAATATTTCCTTATCATTACCCTCAACATAAAAAAACAAAAATTGAGAAAATTGTCTAAGAACTTTTAGAACATGGAGTCATTCATCATAGCACTAGTGGTTTTAGCCCATCATAAGGATAATTCTTGGCGTATGTGTCCTGATTTTTGTCCTCTGAATAAAATCACCATCAAAGATAAATTCCCTATTCTTGTCATAGATAATTTATTATATGAATTGCATGGTGCAAAATTCTTCACAAAATTAGATCTATGCTCTGGTTTTCATCAAATCAGAGTAAGGGACGAGGACATTCCTAAAACTGCATTTCGTACTTATGAAGGTCATTATGAATTCTTAGTCATGCCTTTCAGTCTCACTAATACCCTATCAATATTACAAAGTCTCATGAACCATGTCTTTTGTAAATTCCTTCACAAATTTATCTTAGTCTTCTTTGATGACATTCTCATATATAGTAAAACATGGAAGAATCATTTGATTCATGTGGGAAAGGTTCTTCATATTTTACACAAGGAAAAGCTTTTTGTCAAATGCTCTTTCGGTGTTCAATAAGTTGAGTATTTAGGTCATATTTTTTCTCATGAAGGTGTTAAAGTGGATCCTAATAAAATCAAGGCCATTCAAGATTGGCCTTTACTTAAAACTATCAAGAAAATTCATGGTTTTTTGGGTCTTACTGGTTACTATCGCAAGTTTGTACGTAACTATGACAAAATTGTAGTCCCTCTCACAACTCTCACAAAAGGATGCTTTTCATTGCTCTAAAGTAGCCACTCAAGTCTTCAAAGATATCAAAGAAACAATGTGTACTACTTTAGTTTTGGCAACCCTAGATTTTCATAAACCATTTGTGATTAGATGTGATGCTTCAGGAACAAGTCTTGGGACAATACTAATGCAGGAATGGTATCCCTTGGAATTTGAAAGTAAACAAATTTAGGGTAAGAATTTGGGAAGGTCCACATATGAGAAAGAAATATTGTCTATTCTACATGTGGTTGAGAAATGGTGACACTGATTAGTCAGTAGCCGCTTTATTATTAACATAGATCATAGTAGTCTCAAGTATTTTATAGAACAACAATTTTCTTATCCAGAGCAAAACAAGTGGTTAGAAAAATTATTGGGATATGATTTTGTTATAGAGTATAATAAAGGGAAAGAAAACATGGTAATAGATGCATTATCATGCAAATATGAAGATGAAGTGGTTATCAATGCTATTTCAGGTCCTTGTTCCCAATGGGTTTCTCAGCTCCAAGAGGAATGGTTTTCAAATACAGAAAATGCTCAAATAATTCAGGAATTGATATTAGGATCATCCAAGTATCCTCATTTTTCCTATTATGAGAAGGTATTAATAAGAAAGAATTGTATTTACATCCCACACAATTCTACCATCAAGTCAAGGATTCTGGAAGAATCACATGCTTCTCCATTAGTAGGACATTCAGGGTTTTTGAAGATATATCTACAGGTAAAACAATATTTTTATTGAAAGGGATTAAAATTTGAGGTCAAAACATGGGTGGCAGAATGTGAAGTATGTCAACATAATAAGGGTAAAAATTTCAAATCTCCAGGTTTTCTTGAACCACTACCTATCCAGGATCGCCAATGGGAACATATTTCAATGGACTTCATTGAAGTTCTTCCTAAATCAGAAGGTAAAATAGTAATTGTTGTTGTAGTGGATCACCTTTCCAATTATGCCCACTTCAATGCTCTAAAACATCCATTTTCAACAATAAAAGTGGCCAAGGTATTTATAAACTCAATTTTCAAATTGCATGGAATGCTCAAAAGTATTGTAAGTGATCATGATCCCATATTTACTAGAAATTTTTGGAAATAATTATTTTGTATTAGTGGTACCAAATTAAATATGTCTTCTACATACCATCCTCAAAAAAATGGCCAAATTGCAATAGTTAAAGAATGTTTGGGTACCTATCTAAGATATTTTTCTCAAGATAAATAGAATCAATGGAGTCAGTGGCTTTCCTTAGTAGAATAGTGGTACATTACTTCATACCATTATTCCATCAAGATGTCTTAATTTGATGTATTTTATAGATTAAAACCACCAACAATAGTATATTTTGTTCCAGGTTCTTCCAAAGTGTCCTAAGTAGACAATTGGTTCTAGCACCGACAATCAATGCTCAACATTCTCAAAGACAAATTGGTCCAAGCACAAAATTGCATGAAGTAGCAACAAGACACACATCATTCCAAAAGATGATTTAATATAGGTGATATGATATTCCTACATCTACAATCCTATAAACAATTATCATTAACGTTCAAGACCAATCAAAAGTTGGCTCCAAGATTTTATGGTCCTTACAAAATAGTGTGACGCATAGGATAAGTGGTGTATTAGCTAGAGCTTCCTCCATCATCCTGTATACATGCATTATTTCATGTTTCCTATCTCAAGAAGGTGATCAAATAAAAAGTACACTCTCAATAAAAATTACCAGTACTTGATGAAGAAGGATGTATATATCTCCATCCAAAAGTAATTTTACAGATCAGATCTTGTATGCTTCAATCTTGTTATATCAAAGAATTTCTAATCAAATGGTAGGACATGCCATAAGAAGATGCTATGTGGGAATCAAAAAGTATTTTCTAGTCATTTCTATATTTGAGGATAAAGCTTTTCTAGGGGGGGAGCCATGTTACAACCCTAATATAGCCAAGTCGGCTATATTTCCAATTATCATGTATTCATTGATTTAATAAATTTTAATGGAAGTAGGTTGATTTAAATTTAAATTATCTATCATCATATATTTCATTTTTTGTGTTTGTAAATACTAAGTCCTCCTTAGTGGTGAATGAATTAGCCCTCCTAAATTGGTAAATATTAATTAATTTCTCATTCGATATACTTACTGTATTCATCTATGCAACTATTATGCTTCATATCTATTTATAGGATGCTAGTAGACTTTCATAAATATTGCATCACACATTGTTAGCATCGAGTAATAAGATCAAATTACATATACTTCAACAATCCCATAATTTGAGTTATGGGGCCAAGAAGAGGATACATTAGAGATGATAACATCCACCCCCATCCTCCTTCCCCAGATAATGAATGCTCTAATGGGTTTTCTATCTAAATTTTAGAGATACCATGTAAATATATATTATCATCTAGTAGTTTTTTATCTAATTGTAGTTACTTTTAAGAACACAAGCTTATACTGAGATAGGGCGTGAATAATATAAGATCACTTTTTACTTTTTTTTCCTAAATAATATTATCCAATATAATCAATTGAAATATCAACAGTAGTAACCAAAGCAATGCATAAATCATCACACACAATAGAGACACCAATTTAATGTGGTTCACCCAATGTGGGCTACCCCACGGATAAAATATTTCACTAAAATTTTCTCAATAAATATCTAGGGAATCCTTTCCCTATTACAATTTTTATGGACTTCTATCCAAAGGAGACACCAATCCCCTAATCAAGTTTGTGGATCTCTATCCACAGTAGAACTCCTTTTTTATTAGCTCTGGATTTTGATCTTCTAGAAGAACTACTGCCTCCACTATACTGGATAATGGATCTCTATCCACTGAAGACTCTTGTCATCACTCAGAAGACCTATCCTCACTAACTTGGCTAATGGATCTCTATCCACTGGAGATTGTCATCCTCTAGCACAAATCTACTCAAAATTTATCTTTGGCCTGGCACAAACCTATCCTTAAATCTACACCAAACTCTATCCTCAAATTTGTACTAAACATAGTCCTTCGGTCTAGCACAAATCTATCTTCAATCTCTATCCTTTGATCTGCACTAAAAATAGTACTTTGATCTAGTACAAATTTATCCTCAATCTCTATCCTCAAGCCTTAACACAAAGCTTGAATTAATCACAAATCAAATTTTCTAGATATGTCCCAAAACTTAACCCAAGGTTTGAACAAATCAACCTATCAACTTTGCTCTCAAATATTCTCAATGACTTGTCTCAAATCTGCCTTGTAAGCTTCCATAAATATCACAATAATCTATCCACAAGTCCTCTCTAGAACTTGTCCAAATATGCTCAACAAGTCCTCACTAGAACTTATCCAAATATGCTCTCAATATCTATCCTCACACTATATTGTAAGCTTCCCAAAAATCTCACACAAATCTATCCACAAGTCTTCTCTACGTCTTACCTCAAAACTGCTCAACAAATCCTTACTAGAACTTGTCTAAATCTGCTCAACAAGTCCTCACTAGAATTTGTCCAATCTCATATAAACATAAAGATAATTGTTAGAGACTCAATATGCTTCACATTCACCACAATGCTCACTCACTTTCAATCAGTCTTTCTACCGCAAAAACATATAGAGAATTTTTAGAGACTCAATATGTTTCACATTAACCACAATGCTCAATAACTTTCAATCACTCTTTTTACCACACAAACATATAGAGAATTATTAGAGACTCAATATATTTCACACTCACAAATACTCAACCTATTTCTAAAATCAATTTAGAATGTAGAACAATTTGTTTCACAAAACTTGAACTATCACTTCAACACATCCACTTGACTAGGCTCAACTAACTCTTCTCAACCAATCACTCAATGAATTAATCCTTACTTACAAAACCTAGTCCAATCATATGAACACTCACTCAAATATTTCCAACAATGCTTATCAATCAATATCACATAACAATGATACTCATGATCTTTGCAAACCCTAGTCCAAGTTCTTCACTCAACCAATCACTTCAACAACAATGTTTATCAAACAATCTTCACATAACAATGATACTCATGATCTTTGCAAACCCTAGTTCAAGTTCCTCACTCAACCAATCACTTCAACAATAATGCTTATCAAAAAAGGTTTTATAAACAACTCTTATTCCATAAAAACCTTGAAGCATTAATTCAAAATACACTCAACAATATTTATCAACCAATCCTTTTTACTCCAACTTAGAATTCATAACATTCAATAAACATTCACTAGGATTATGTGTCCATACTTTTTGTTTGATATAGAAGTGCCCTCAGAAAGCCTGTCTTAATCATAATTTCATTCTTTCTAGTTTTCAATGGTTATATGACCAAAATATCACTCTAACACTTTCTCAAAATATTCTTTAGTCACAAAATAGTCAAACCTAAAATACACCTTATTGCTCCATCTTAAAATAATATTCAACACCACAAATCTTTAATCAAAACACTTCTTCCAAAACTCTAACTCGTAAAAATAACATATTAACAATTCAGTTTCATCATAACCTTTTTCCGAAAGATATCTCAAAAATAATCCAAACTCTACTTATGACTCCCTACTTAATATTGCATTAATTAAATAAACAACTTTATAAAATAATGTAATAAGTCAATCTCTCACTTTTAGAAGGTAAAACAAAATTACCCTAGCTTTTAATTTAGCAAAAATAACCCTTCATATATCAAAAATATTTCCTCAACACTTAATTTCACAACTTAACTTCCACCTTATATCTCCTAAACTTTAGAAAAACAAATTAAAATAATTTCAAAAAAATAATATTACCACCTTTTCGTAATCCATGGGGCTTGAAACTTGGTAAAATACTCCCACAACGTCTTGGCCATGGCTTCCATGTCGTGTGAAACACATGCTCCACTTGGATCCTCAAAGCACAATGTGTGCTTTAACTCCTTCAAACCCTTAAGAGTCCTTGGCTCTTCCTTTGATGCCAGCAGAACCAACACACTATGCTATTCAAGAGGAACATGTTTCAAAATTTACACGAGCTTCTTTTCACTTAAGGTAGATGTAATGAAATTGATGCCAAACCTTAGGAATGGCTATGATATTTATACCATATGCCTTCCCTTGTCACACATGTCAGTAGAGAGGAAAATACGTCGGGGAAATAATGTTGTCATCGGCGCCACCAACTTTACCTTCAAAATATTTTTATTTATAATGATTTAAATTCAAAAGAATTTAAATTTTATAAATTAAATATTTAAATCTTCTTTGGGATTTTAAAATAAAAGCCTCCTTAGGTTTTAGAAAATCTTTTTGATTTTCCCAACCATGGTTTTAATAAAAACGTTTTATTTTGCCAACCATGTTTTTAATAAAAACCTTTTATTTTGCCCAACCATGGTTTTAATAAAAACCTTTTATTTTCCCCAACCATGGTTTAAATAAAAACCTTTTATTTTGCCCAATCATGGTTTTAATAAAAAAAAATTATTTTTTCCAACCATAAAACCTTTTATTTTGTGCTTCACATAATATTTAAAAATAAATATTATGAAGCTCTTTTGCCACCAAACTTTTACATTACTCCTTTTTACCTTTTGACATCAATGAAAATTCATCCTTTACGTCAATGACAACTTCATCTACTCAAAATTTCCAACAATCTCCCCCTTTGTCATTGATGGTAACTCAAATTATTTTTACCAAAACTTGACCTTTTTCCAGTCTACTTCCCCTGGAGAATTGCTCCCCCTGACTCAATTCTCTCTCCTTAAACCAAGTCTCTCCCCCTTACTCAAATATATCCCCCTTTGAAATCAATGGCAAAGGGTCACCTTTGGGGCTCGGGGCTAAGAATGAGTCTCTTAGCTTAGCCCCTTCCCCACATCCTCTTGAGGTGGTTAATTCTGGGGTGGGAGTATTTCTACTCCCAACAAGCAGTGATATACCTTTGTCCTTTTTCCTTCTCATCTAATCCTTTTGATTCCTTTGACTATTCTCATTCATGTTCACGTTCTTATTCCTGTCCATATTTTTATTCCTGTTCATGTCCATATTCTTGTTCTTGTTCATGTTCTTGTTCCTGTTCATGCTTGGTTCTGGAATGTCTGCTCTCCACCACTTTGTTATATGTCTATAATTATTGCCCTTATAAAACTTAATGTTATTATTCCTTGGAGGTGCAAATGTCTTGGAATTTCTCCTTCTGAAGCCATATTCCTATCATGAACCTTGCAATTCATTGCCTTGTGACCAAACTTATTATAGGAGTAGCAATACCCATGAAAATGCTGCCTATTTCTAAAACTTCCATACTCATGTCTTTCATTTGTCCTACACTATGTAGCCTTGTTCCCAAACATGTGATATTAGAAGCATCGTCTATTGAAGAAACCTTGCCTTGACTCCATTGGTCTCTTAGCATCTTCTTCCCTGTACTATTTCCTATTCCATTTGTTCCTTATTTGTACATTGTTCCTTTCTTTGTTGAAATTTTTATTGTCCAAATTATCCTTAGAAGTCTCACTCTATATTTCAATTTATTCTTTTTACACTTCTACTTATTTGGTGCTTGAGCTTGACTCTCCTTTTTTTTCTTCATGTTTCTCTTTTTTTTCTTCAAAACTAAGTCTTGTTTTTGTGACTGATGATATTTGTGCATTGATAATCATGTCCAAGGTCCTTGAATTTTTCTCAAACTTTTTTAGCTTAACCTTAGAGTCTTTCACATCCATTCTTAGTGAAACTATATCATGTTCTAGTATTTCACACTCTAGATATTTTATCTTTAATTTTTCATCCATACCTTCTTCAATTTTCCTTGCTTCTTCAACCTTAATTTTGAATCTAGTAAGCTCTTTTAGAAACTTTGCTTTTTCTTTCTTATCTTCTTGAGCTTTAACCTTTAATCCTAAATTATCTTTTTTTAATTATTCAATATCAACAATAAGTCTTTCACATTCTACCTCTTTTACCTTTGACTGTTCAACCATACCTTTTCAACTCTTCTTGCCCATTCAACCTTATATTTCAAGTTAGAGAGATCTTGTAGAAGCTTTGTATAACATTTCTCATCCTCTTTCATTTTAGCATTTAATTCCAAGTACTCCCCAACTCAACAAGTTCCTTAAGAGTGACTTCCTCCTTTTCTCTTTTTAAAATTTTCTCTTTTCTTTGGTCTTTAATTTCTTCTATTGTCCAAAGTAGAGTTTCGTTTTCATACCTATTTTGACTATCCCTGTTATCCTTTTCTGAACCATCCTATAGGATTTCAATTATGAAGTATCATATTCATCTTCATCGCTACTAAACCCATTGTAATAACCTGCATCATGATTGATTTGACAACTAACAAAACATTCTTCATTTTCTTGTGCACAATAAGCCATAAGGTGACCTATGTTCCTACATATGGTAAATTTTTTTATTAATCTGGCATTTTCTCCACTACTTGATTCATCTCTTGAATCTATTTCCATTCTTCCTCCAAAAAAAAATATATTGAATTCATATTCTTTTTCTTTCATGACCATGTGTGTTCTTTTATTCTTGTATCTTATGGTTCTACTTTTACCTTTCTTTGCCATTTATGTTCTTGTAAGATCTTACTTCAAGTTGTTAAACATTTTCTGAAGGAACCAACTCTGATACCAATTGGAGAACACAAGCTTATATTGAGAGGGGGGAGTGAACAGTCTAAGACCACTTTTTACTTTTCTTTTCCAAACAATATTATCCAATATAATCAATGGCACTATTAATAGTAGTAGCCAAATAAATGCATAAATCATCACACACAATAGAGACACAAATTTAACATGGTTCACACAATGTGGGCTACTCCACGGAGAAAATATTTCACTAAATTTTCTCAATCAATCTCTTGGGAATCCTTTCCCTATTACAATATTTATGGAACTCTATCCAAAGGAGATACCAATCCCCTAATCAAGTTTATTGATCTCTATACACAGGAGAACTCATTTCTCCTTAGCTTTGGCTAGTTATCTTCTAGAAGAACTATTGCCTCCACTACACTGTCTAATGGATATCTATCCACTAAAGACTCTTGTCCTAACTTAGAAGACTTATCCTCATTTCCCTAGCTAATGGATCTCTATCCATTGAATACTATCATCCTCTATACTCTGTCACCTCCAAAGCTTACTATCATCTCTATCTCAAATTTGCACTAAACATAGTCCTTCGATCTAACACAAATTTGATCAAACTCTATCTCTGGTATGGCACAAACCTATACTCAAATTTGCACTAAACACAATCCTTCAATCTAGCACAAATATGTCCTCAATATCTATCCTCTGGTCTACACTAAACATAGTCCTTCGGTCTAGCATAAATCTAGCCTCAATCTCTATCCTCAAGCCTTAACAAAAATCTTGACTTAATCACAAAACAACTCTGCTAGATATGCCCCAGATCTTAACCCAAGATTTGAACAAATAAACCAATCAACTCTTCTCTCAAGTCTTCTCAAATAATTGTCTCAAATCCACCTTGTAATCTTCCACAAAGCTCACACTAATTGTCCATAAGTCCTCTCTAGAACTTGTCCAAATATGCTCAAAAAGTCATCACTATAACTTATCCAAATTTGTTCTCAATATCTTTCCTCAAACTATATTGTAAGATTCCACAAAATCTCACACAAATTTATCCACAAGTCTTCTCTAAGACTTGTCTCAAATTTGCTCAATTATTCCTTACTAGAACTTGTCCAAATCTTCTCAACAAGTCCTCACTATAACTTGTCCAATATCATAGAAACATAAAGAGAATTGTTAGAGACTCAATATGATTCACATTCACCACAATGCTCACTCACTTTCAATCACTCTGTTTACTGCAAAACATATAGAGAATTGCTAGAGACTCAATATGTTTCACATTAACCATAATGCTTGGTTACTTTCAATCACTCTTTTTACCACAAAAATATATAGAGAATTTTTAGAGATTCAATATGTTTCACACTCAAAAATACTCAACCTCTTTCTCAAATAAATTTAGAATGTAGAACAATTTTTTTATAGAACTAGAACTATCACTTCAAAACATCCACTTTACTAGGCTCAACCGACTCTTCTCAACCAATCACTCGATGAATTAATCATTGCTTACAAAACTTAGTCCAAGCATATGAACACTCACTCAAATATTTCCAACAATGCTTATCAATCAATATCACATAACAATGATACTCATGATCTTTTCAAACCCTAGTTCAAGTTCTTCACTCAATTAATCACTTCAACAATAATGCTTATCAAACAATATTCACATAACAATGATACTCATGATCTTTGCAAACTTCACATAACAATTATACTCATGATATTTGCAAACCCTAGTTCAAGTTCCTCACTCAACCAATCACTTCAATAATAATGCTTATCAAATAAGGTTTTATCAACAACTCTTATTCTAGAAAAACCTTGAAGCATTAATTCAAAACACACTCAACAATGCTTACCAACCAATCCTTTTCACTCCAACTTACCATTCATAATATTCAACAAACATTCATTAGGAATATGTACCTATACCTTTTTGTTTGATGTAGAAGTGCCCTTAGAAAACCTGTCTCAATCATAGTTTCCTTCTTTCCAGTTTTCAACGATTAGATGACAAAAATATCACTCTTAACACTTTCTCAAAATATTCCTTAGTCACAAAAATAATCAAAGTTCAAATACACCTTATTGCTCCATCTTAAAATAATATCCAATAGCACAAATCTTTAATCAAAACACTTCTTCCAAAACTCTAATTCATCAAAAGAACATCTTAACAATTCAGTTTCATCATAACCCTTTTCAAAAATATATCTAAAAAATAATCCAAACTCTACTTATGAATCCCTACTTAAATTTACATTAATTAAATAAATCACTTTATAAAATAATACAATAATTCAATCTCTCACTTTTCTAAGGTAAAACAAAATTACCCTAGCTTTTACTTTAGCAAAAATAACCCTTCATATATCAAAAATGTTTCCTCAAAAATTAGGTTAATTTCACAACTTAACTTCCACCTTATCTCTCCTAAACTTTAGCAAAAAAAAATTAAACTAATTTCAAAAAAAAAATATTACTAATTTTTGCAATCCACGGGTCTTGAAACTTGGCACAATACTCCAACAACACCTTGTGATGAGTGTCGTTGTTCATTCATCATTTAATAATTATGTTTGTCAATCCAGGGTGGTGTCCAAGGCTATATACGAAAGAAGGATCCAACACGGTAAAGATTAGTTCATTCATAAAACAAGCTTTATTGATGGATCAGTTAGCATTTGGGGGATTTTTTGTGACCTCTAACTCCTAAGAATTGAAATTAACTCCTATTTACCTTTGCAGAAATAAAATTGTAGGAAATGAAATTTTCAGAATCTAAAAATTTAAAAAAATGAAATGTTGCTAAATTAAGAGTGACAAAAAAGTAAATTGTAGAATTGAAAACACACACACACACTTGCATGAAAGTAAATCAACTAGAGAATTTAAAAATAGAATTTTAACTACTGCAAAACCAAATCAACAATTACTGCAAAACTAAAAAATGACAAAAATTTAGAAATTGCTGTGAAATGCAGAAAATGTTGTCAAAGGCTAAAAACTGTGTTGAAAACTACTAAAGAAATGGAAAATTGGCAGAATTCTGCTAATCTGCTGCAACAAGAAATCAGTAAGAAATTCTATTAGAAATTGCCTTCCTCTGGCCCTGCAAGTGGCCCTTGCTTCCAAAACCAGAAGAAGGTGAGAAGTTATGCTAAGAAAATCTAGATGTTAATCATCAACCTCAAAATGTCAATTGATATCTGAAGATTGCACCTTTTTATTCAATCTAAAACTGTATTACAGTAATGCAGGAAAAACCTACAAATTATTGTTCTGCTACAAAAAAACTTCACTCTATGCTAATTTCGGTATTCTATTGTCTATCTATCTATATGCTCAACCATCTAGGAGGTTTTTTTATTTATAATATAATGCTAATATGCTTGGTTACTAATTTGTAGGGATTTACAACTGATTGCATAATTGTTTCCTAGAATGCAGGAATTTGCTTTGTCAAAACTTTATCCATTCATCATTGTTGGGCTACATTTGTTGAGGAAATCACGTTAAGATGAGTTGGGATAACCTCCTGGTCAATTGCCAATAATTTCCTCCACTGATTTGTCACTTTTTGACCACTTTCGATTGTTCCTATGCTATTCCCTATTCCTGCACCGCTTATTCCTGTGCTGCTCTGGAATAACAGGCAGGTGATAATTCGTTGCTTATTTGCGCTCCAAACGCATAGGGAGGAAGTTGTTGAGTGTTTGGATTGTTTTCCCTTATATTATACACCCTTCTACATTGGTGGCATGTGTTGGAGTGACTGATTCCAAGCCCTGCTATATATGTATAGCTAGCTGGAATTTGCATGACTGTGTCCTGCTTTTACCAATTTTTTTGCATTTTAGCCTTTTGACTTGTCAGGTGGAGAAAGAGTCATGCCTATTCTCCCTCAACTGTTTCCAACCGTTTACATCTTCTTTATTTAACAAATTCCATGCCCTCCTTCAAAGTGACAGGTGGCTGGAATTTGTATTGACTGTGACCTGTTGTTTCCAGTTGCCAAAACATTCCTAGATGCCATTTTGGAGTGCTCATAACTTTTTCATCGTAACTCCATTTTTTACCAAATTGTATCCACGTGTTCTTGGTTATATGAACCACATTGGGTTTAATTTTCAACTCTTAATTCCTCAGGAATTACTCCCTGCACTGTTGTCAAATTGACCTTTAACACAGATTTTTACCAGCATTTCCACCTGTCAAAAAGTGTGAAACTGCCATTTTGCAGACCCCATAATTTCCAGGTTGCTTGTCCATATGCCTTGAAATTTGGATCATGTTTTCTCTATATTATGAAGTACCATTGGTATGAATTTGGTACCTTAACTCACTCTGTATCATTTCCAGTAGATCCACCAATGTTCCCTTTAACGCAGATTTGCACCTGTTAACAGCTCCAGAAAAGACTTAAAGGCATGAACAATGAGCGCAAGAATGAAGAATGAGCGTAGGAACGATGTAACCTTCATAACTTTTTATCTATAGCTCGGATTGACTTACTTCAAAAAGCAAAGTTGTAGTTCTTGATGAGAGGAATCTATTCATGCCATCAGAATGTAATTGCAATACATGTTTTATTTACTACCTAATCAAATGAAACAGTGCATAAAATGTTGAAAACAGTCAAAACAGAGGTATAATGTTCCAAACATGAAATCATGCAAACATGTAACAAATAACATATTCTAATCACTATTTGGCACTTTAACTTTGTCATATTTAATATTATGGCAGTTTTTATATGTCAACCATAGTGTAATAATGACGCATTTCTAGGCCTCATCATTCCCCCCAGATTGAACTGATGCATGCCCTCATGCATCCTAGTAGGCCATAGTAAGATGAACAACATCCTTTTGCCACCTACTACCCGAGAAAGTTATTGTTGCACTACACCAAGCATTGTAGTTCCTACAATTTTTTTTTTTTTTTTGATATCTTTTGTATCTAATGTGCCCTGCTATTCTGCAACATTTTCAAGAATTTTTTGCATAATTTGTCTCATTTTGAATCTTGCTCTGGAATGAGACTATCATTCTGAAGATGTGTCAAAAACATTCTGAAATGGCCTCCTATGCAAAATCTAGCTGCAGATTCTAGTGTGGGCCCATCTTTAGAGTGTATAAGTCGTTCATAACATCAAAAATTCTTTTTCCATCCTTTTGTTTAAATGCTATATATTTTTTATTGCAGCAGTAGTAAAACAAAATTTTCAGGTGCATTTTATCCTTCTCAGATTTATGAGGCATTATTGGGGTATCAACTTGAAGTTATCCTTCTGAAATCTGCCCTACTAATAAATATAAAATGGCTACCATGTCTGTCTCAAAATCAAGTGTTTCACAATTTTGAATTTTCCATGCAACTAGGGGCAAAAGGGGGGGTTTTCTTGACATTTTGAATAACATGTTCCATTTTTTTTACTTGCCAATATTGTATGAACAGTTTATGCCAAATACTGATTATCATATACTAAATGCTAAATGCTTACCATGACTAAATGTAAGAAACACATACCTTACTGTCCTAAAAATTTATCATCCGCCTTACAAACTGCTTGTGATGATGATTTTTTTTTTTCTGAAATAAGAACAACATAGGTGCAGTAGGTGAGATTTGTACAATGGTAGAACAATGATGGGTGGATCAACAAGGCAATGCATGCCAAAAAACTGGTTTTCATGCAAGCTAACTCAGCAGTGCCTCAAGGAGGTTTTCACTACTGATTTATTCATTTTTTTTTTCATTTTTCATTTGTTTCTCATTTTTGTCATTTTTTTTTCAATTTTTTTTTTTTCATCAGAAGAGGCTACCATTTCTAGTTTTCAACCAACCTCTGTGTTTTCAAGTGCTTCAATGAGAGAGAATGTCTCTTGCTATTATTTGGATAGGAACAATCCTTATTCTGCAAAACATGTCAATCTTTGTATAAAAAAACCATCTTTTTCTACTGAAGGCTGCAACAATGATGTGCCCTTTCTTTCCATATAAGTAATAAGATTCTTCTTATGTCATCATTAACTCCTTATTGCTGTAAATGAAGTATTAACTTCATTGTTCCTCCTCCCTACTGAAATTGATGCTTGTCTTCATGTATTTCTATTTTGTGGGACATGCTTTTTACTGCATTTTTTTTTTTTCCTTTTTTTTTTTAACTTTTTCTCTTATCTTGCTTGTACCCATGAAGGAATTTCACAAGCAAGATTATTCTCTTTTTGCTTTTCTTGTTTTTTTTTTCAACGTTTTTATCATCACTCTGAACCTGATATGGAGGAGAAATTCTCTTCCATCATGTGTACATCTAATTGTTTAATCTCCCTCAATAACTCCTCCTTAGTTAATGGTGCATGGTATACCCAAAGGTAATGTCCATTCACCACTAACTTCCTCCTTGAATCATCAATGGGAGAAAGAAGCACTGCTCCATATCTAAAAACTTCTTCAATCAAGGGTCCTTGCTTCCTAGTCTACAAAATCTCGTTAATTTGTACTTGAAACAATTCAACAACAATTCCCAAAGATGTTAAAAGCATTAGTAACTCAATTTCAATAGGAAAATATGGTTTTTTATCATAAACCAGTTCATGTAGTGTGAAATTGAATATGTCTAATATATGATCAATAAATAGAAAATGGTCCTTATGTGTGAATGTATTCAATTTTTTATAATATTCACACATTCTCAATTTCCCATTTGTCTTTGGAATAATAACCAATGGAGGAATCCATCAATTATCAAAAATTAGACAAATGGATCTAACCTTCAAGAGTTTCTTTACTACAGTTTGGACAATATCTCTTAAGGTAGACTTTAATTGCATTTGCAGTTGTTTCATAGGTTTAACATTTTCAATACATATCCTATGAGTGCATACATCAAGATGAAATCTTGACATACCCTTATATTTCCATGCAAAAGGATTGAAATAATGTTTCAAAACATCAAACAATTTTGCTTTTTGTTAATAAGTCAGCCAACTAATAATGTTCAAGAATTTTCTTGGTTGTACTTCAATTTGTTTCATTCCTAGGAGGACAGAATTTACCCCTTTGTAATTGCTTACTAAGGAGTTTAATGGAAGTAAACTATCTATGTGCAGATTTTCTAGTTTTTCTCTTTTATCCAATGCTACTTTTTGCGTGTCTGGACTAAATGGTTTTTGTGTATCTCCATTGACTTTTATCTCTTCAAGCTCAGGTAAGGTCTTGTTTGAGCACAATTGGATACTTCCGTAGTCAATAACATTTTCTACAGTGTTTTTACCAGATTTAGCTACATAGATAGGGGCTACCTGTCCTATTTTATTTAGATTAGCCACAGGTTGGGCTGGAGGTGGTGGTTGATTTACTTCCTCTATTGGTTGTTGTTGGGATCTCTCTTGAGAAGAACTTAGACTAGGCAACAAATTTTGCATCTCTAAGATATTTCTGAGTTGTGGAAGTAAATGGCATTTATCGGTGATATGTCCTTGTGAACAAATGCTACAAGTAGCTGATATAGTTGTTTTTTTCAAGGGATAATTTTGTATGTCTGCCATGATGTCTTCCCAACACCTAGTACAAATTTGTTTATACTACCCTGATGATATGGATATAAAAAGGGCAGTTCAAGCAAATGGCTTCCTCAAATTTTTTTCAAGAGATCTTATACTTCCTGACAATGAGGATGATGAATGTCTTTCAATTTTATCAGGAACTTCAAAAACAAATAATTCAACCCCTAAGTGTGAAGATCACCTTCCTATGGTTTTTTGCTTGTTTTCTAAATGGACTAAAATGCAACTATCAAAAATTATTATTTATACTAGTTATGATATTCAAATTTTACTTTGAAGTTCACAACTTAGCACAATAATAATTATTTGAATGTTTTTACCCTCTAACAACACCGTGTTCCCCAAAAACAGTGCCAAAAATGATGAGTTTCATTGTTCAGTCATCATTTAATCATTACGTGTGTCAATCCAGGGCGATGTCCAAGGCTATATACGAAAGAAGGATCCAACACAATAAATATTAGTTCATTCAGAAAACAAGCTTTATTGATGTATCAGTTAGCATTTGGGGGGTTTTTTGTGAGCTCTAACTCCTAAGAATTGAAATTAACTCCTGTTTACCTTTGCAAAAATAAAATTGTAGGAAATGAAATTGCAGAATCTGAAAATGATAGAAAATGAAATTTTGCTAAATTGAGAGTGACAGGAAAGTAAATTGTAGAATTGAAAACACACACGCACTTGCATGAAAGTAAATCAACTAGAGAATTTAAAAATAGAATTTTAACTACTGCAAAACCAAATCAACAATTACTACAAAACTAAAAAATGACAAAAATCTAGAAATTGCTGTGAAATGCAAAAAATGCTATCAAAGGCTAAAAACTGTGTTGAAAACTACTAAAGAAATGGAAAACTGGCAGAATTCTGCTAATTTGCTGCATCAAGAAATCAACAAAAAATTCTATCAAAAGTTGCCTTCCTCTGGCCCTGCAAGTGGCCTTTGCTTCCAAAGCCAGAAGAAGGTGAGAAGTTATGCTAAGAAAATCTAGATGCTAATCATCAACCTCAAAATGTCAATTGATATCTGAAGATTGCACCTTTTTATTCAATTTAAAACTACATTACAGTAATGCAGGAAAAACCTACAAATTACTATTCTGCTACAAAGAAACTTCACTCTATACTAATTTTGGTATTCTATTGCCTATCTATCTATATGCTCAACCTTCTAAGAGCTTTCTTATTTATAATATAATGCTTATATGCTTGGTTACTGATTTCTAGGGAGTTACAACTGATTGCATAACTATTTCCTAGAATGCAGGAATTTGCTTTGTCAAAACTTTATCCATTCATCATTGTTGGGCTGCATTTGTTGAGGAAATCACGTTAAGATGAGTTGGGACAACCTCTTGGTCAATTGCCAATAATTTCCTCCACTAATTTGTCACTTTTTGACCACTTTTGATTGTTCCTATGCTATTCCCTATTCCTGCACTTCTTATTCCTGTGCTGCTTTGGAATAATAGGCAAGTGACAATTCGTTGCATATCTATGCTCCAAATGCATAGGGAGGAAGTTGTTGACTGTTTGGATTATTTTCCCTTATCTTATACACCCTTATACATTGGTGGCATGTGCTGGAGTGACTGATTCCAAGCGTTGTATATATGTATAGCTGGCTGGAATTTGCATGACTGTGTCCTACTTTTACCAATTTTTTTGCATTTTAGCCTTTTGACATGTTGCTTCCATTTGCATCACGTGGCAGTGTTGTCAGGTGGAGAAAGAGTCATGCCTATTCTCCCTCAACTGTTTCTAAGTGTTTACCTCTTCTTTATTTGACAAATTCCATGCCTTCCTTCAAAGTGACAAGTGTCTGGAATTTGTATGGACTATGACCTGTTGTTTCCAGCTACCAAAACATGCCCAGATGCCTTTTTGGAGTGCTCATAACTTGTTCATCGTAACTCCATTTTTTACCAAATTGTGTCCACGTGTTCTTGGTTATATGAACAACATTGGGTTTAATTTTCAACTCTTAATTCCTCAGGAATTAATCCCTACACCGTTGTCAAGTTGGCCTTTAACACAAATTTTTACCAGCATTTCCACCTGTCAAAAAGTGTGAAACTACCATTTTGCAGGCCCCATAACTTCCAGGTTACTTGTCCATATGCCTTGAAATTTGGATCATGTTTTCTATATATTATGAAGTATCATTTTTATGAATTTGGTACCTTAACTCACTCTGGATCATTCCCATTAGATCCACCAATGTTCCCTTTAATGCATATTTGCACCTATTAATAGCTTCAGAAAAGACTAAGGCATGAACAATGAGCGCAGGAATGAACAATGAGTGCAGGAACGATGTAACCTTCATAACTTTTTATCTATAGCTCGGATTGACTTGCTTCAAAAATCAAAGTTGTAGTTCTTGATGAGAGGAATCTATTCATGTCATCAGAATGTAATTGTAATACATGTTTTATTTACTACCTAATCAACTGAAACAGTGTATAAAATGCTGAAAACAGTCAAAACAGAGGTATAATGTTCCAAACATGGAATCATGAAAACATGTAACAAATAACATATTCTAATCACTATTTGGCACTTTAACTTTGTCATATTTAATATTATGGCAGTTTTTATATGTCAACCATAGTGTAATAATGAGGCATTTCTAGGCCTCATCACCTTGGTCGCATATTCCATGCCATGTGATCCACATGCTCCACTTGGAGCCTCAAAGCACAACATGTGCTTTGACTCCTTCAAACCCTTAAGAGCCCTTGGCTCTTCCTTTGACATCGATAGAACCACACACTATGTTATTCGGGAGGTACACATTTCAAAATTTGCACGAGCTTCTTTTTGCTTAAGGTGAATGCAGCTAAATTGATGCCAAACCTTAGGAATGGTTGTGATATTTATACCATATGTCTTCCCTTGTCACACATGTCAGCAGAGAGAAAAATATGTCATGGAAACAATGTTGTCGTCGGTGCTACCAACTTTACCTTCGAAATATATTTATTTATAATTAAATATTTAAATATCCTTTGGGCTTTTAAAATAAAATTATCCTTAGGTTATAGAAAACCTTTTTGATTTTCCCAACCACAGTTTTAATAAAAACTTTTTATTTTTTCCGAACCATGGTTTTAATAAAAACCTTTTATTTTACCCAACCATAGTTTTAATAAAAATATTTTATTTTGCCCAACCATGGTTTTAATAAAAATATTTTATTTTGCCCAACCATAGTTTTAATAAAAACCTTTTATTTTGTGCCTCACATAATATATAAAAATAAACATTATGAAGCTCATTTGCCACTAACCTTTTGCATTACTCCTTTTGACCTTTTGACATCAATGACAATTCATATTTGACATCAATGACAAATTTATCTAATCAAAATGTCCAATATACTTTGCTTCAATCTTCTTTAAAATTTATATGCATGTCATTATAGAGTGTTATTCCATTTTATATCATTCATATGAATTTACCTTCTTTAAGGACTTAGAATTACCCATGAGATACTAAACCTTAGCCTTTGTTGGTTTGAAGCCATTGGGATGGGCTTGCTTCCACACAGTAATCTATAATTCTTCATAGCAACCTTAAAATTAATAAGAAGAGAGGATAAAAAATTATAGCACATAGTTTGTCCATAGTCATTGTATTCACATGAGTCACTAATCCAATAGTCTAAAATGGTGAAGTAATATTTACATTAATAGATTTAACATATTTTGCATCCATCTTGACTTAACCTCCTTAACCTAATATACTAACTCATAAATAATTAGGATGGGATGTATAGACCTCAATGTTATCAAATATTAAAATCTTTAGAGTGAGAGTTTTGTCTCTAATTTACAAACTTCAAGGGAGCCTATTTTTCAAAATATTTTTTTTTTAATTTTCCAAACAATAATGGGGTCATTTAGCTCTCTCACATGGAAAAATATATTTGAATCCACTAATGTAAATAATATACCAAGGGCCTCCTCCTATTTAGCCAAATGTTTTGCATCAAGATCGTTTCTTCTCTCATCATTAAAGATAAATCAAGATTCTCACTTCTATGTACGTAATCATCTAAATAAACTAAGTGTTATAATTTCATTCATTGATGTGAGTAACATATTATAAATAATACATTTCACACAAAAGTTTTTATTACACTTAAACAAGTATTTGGATTGATATCACCAATGCATAGATCTCAAAGAACCAAGCGATTTGGAAAAAATTGGCTCAAAATGCTTTTATATATAAAAGTTATGGACTTCAAAATTTTGGGCCTATTAGAAATGAAAGTTACAAAATATTAAATATTTAAGCCTTGGAGGAGAGATTGATGAAGCATGTCCTACTACATATTGTGCATTGATATGGATTTTTTCTACTACCTCTATGACATGGTACATCTTAAGTGAATGGATAGATGATACTTGCATTGATTTGTTTGGATGTTAATGTTCATAAATGTGTATATGTATATGTGGGTGCTTTTGGACCACTACCCACATGCACTTTGAAAGTATCAGAGGTAAACTATGCAACAAGAATATTCACTGTAAAATTGGCTAAGTATGAAGATCACTGGGAGTTTTGTACCTATAAAGGATGTCGGCTTTCCCAAATACTTGATCAAACCATGGAGTTTGAATCTATCAATTCTAGGATAAACTAATAGTTTTAGCCTTTTCTAGGGCCTTGGAAAGACCTAGATATTTGGTCAAACTAAGAAGCTTATAGTGATTGGAAGAATTTTACCTGATGGAGGTTTAGTGAAGGTTCATATATCCAGTATCTTCAGGGAAGACTGAAATTTTTGTACTTAGCTGGATCCCTGGGTGATCTAAAAGTTTTAATGCATACATACAAGGAAATGATCAAGTCTCAAGAATACTAGAGGAATCATGTCCGATAGGATACCAAATATCTGGTCCAAATAAGGAGGATTTTATCGATAGATTTGTGAAAAATTGCCAACTACCCACGTAGAGACCAGAGTTCAGCAAAAACAAAATCCAGAGGAGGCTAGAATATTTTGATCTAATCAAAACTTGGAAGTACATCAATTCCCCAACCTATTGCTTATATTTAATTTTGGGAGACCTAGAAGATTTTTCCTAATCAATGCTCGAATGAGTACCTAATCCTTGACCTGATATCACAAGTTGTCAAACAATGAGAGAAATAAGTGTTGATGTCAGTTAGCCCCTGCTAGTTTGTTGGAGTACTCTAGGATGTTTAATATTTGATATCATGACTCCATAGTACATAAGTGTGAAAGTCGATCCAATCAAATTCAGTTTTGGACCACTTACACAAAGATTATCGTAATCTTAGGATACCTGGAGCATAGGATCATCTATCATAAGAATATCCATAAGGTGGTTATCTTCATAAAATCATATGGACAGTAGGGAATCTTAGCACTACCCGACATAGCACATATTTCAGCTAAATTAGTAGGCCATCATGAGGCAATTGGGGCAACCATACTTTTTAGTAGTTCACCCCATCTAACATAACATCATTCCATTTCTAGAATAATGATGTCTTTTGATAATGATTTGATATTGTAAATGTCTATATATACAAGGATGAAAATGTAAAACAAGTTGACTCTTAGGCGTTTACAATTCATATATAAGGATAAAAATTGCACCTTAATGTAAATAAACTATTGTATAGACTTTGGTTTGATTCATTTGTAGAGTATGTATTCGTGTACTCCTTTTATTTCTAATTTGAGCATATTGTATATTTATGGATATAATTCTAAATTTTGTATTTCCATTGTAATCATTTACTTGTCTAGAATTTAGGGTCTGCTAAGGGCACAATGGGTTAAAATTGTATGTGTTGATAGTTGCATATTTCTAATTTAAGCATGTTGAATATTTGTGGTGATAATTCTTAATATTGGATTTCCATTGTACTCATTCCTTCTCTAGAATTCACAGTTCTATTAGCATACAATAAATTATATGTGAATACTTTGTGACTATTTATGCAATGATCTGCTCTATTAGGCAGTTGGTGGTTTAGTTGTATATATTTTTTATTACATATATCTTGATGTTTAATTTGTACCACTTTAAGTTTTGGTTAGTTTAGTTTTTTTCTTTTAGCACCCTTTTCCCCCTTGCTTTTAGTAATAGTTAGTCGGTACTAGAAGGAAGCATCCTCCTCCAGAGATTGATCGATGTAGCTTACACATGGTAGATATTCAATGTTGGTCAAGGTTTGTGGGTGCACAAACCTTTCCATTACATAGATTATTTGATCAACAATTTTTGGCACACTTTATGGGATCCAAAGGTCCCTTAGTTGAATAATATAAGGATAGGTGATTATTGTGTTATCATTTTTCATAAAAATCGCCTGGTAACTCTGCTTAAATATAGATATTTGTGTCATAAGACCAATTGTCCTTCATATCTGAATAGAACCTAGTGATATTCTATTTTGATCCACAAGCCCCATAACCTAGTTACTTCGTCCATAGATACCTATAAAATACTTGTATATCCATATTTCATTAAGCTACCTTCCTTGGATTTCCAGATATATGATCACAAGACAAGCAGTTAGAGAATCCAAGGAACCGATTGAATTCTTAGAACTACAATTTGGTAGATCCAAGGTTCATCCAATATGCCCACCTATTTCAACATCATCTCTGATTCTAGTAGTATATTTGACGAGCATAGCAACTCCATTTGTTACAAACCCAACTCTGATAGTCCATCTTATTGCACCAACATCAATGACTGTAAATCTAAATTAGGATTGCCCAACTTGGAACCATGTTGAACCTTTGAATGTACCAACCTAGAATCTTATTTTTTAGGCTACCCTAAAAGTGCTACCAACATATGATTGTATTGGAAAAATGGTGTACGAATATTACCAAGATGTGGTGCCATTAGTTGTAGTGTATAATATCCAAAATGAAGACATCATGATAAGGCTATTGGTAATGCCATTATAATAAAATATGTTATACTAGTATAGAACCTTGTCGGACCTAACTATAACTTCATGGAACACATTAGAAAATAAATTGATTGAATAATTCAATGAACAAGTAGATCCCTTCTCTCTAATTAACTAGTTCACTAGCATTCAAAGACATCCGCAAGAGGAAACCCATACTTCAATATCATATTGATCCGAACATGTAAAAGAGTACTACAAGGCATGCATCCACATATCGAACAATTAATGTACCACTACTTAAGGGTCTTTCCTTTTGAGTTGGGAATGTATATAAGGCAATCCTATGTACAAACATTCCCATAAATGTTTCAAGAAGTAATAATATCCAAGAACGACCTTATTACAATAGGAATACTTAATTCAAAAGTTGTAATGCTCATATATCTAAAACTTCCTCAACAAAAACCACCATTCGTGGCTCCTTCAAGCTCTTTTATAGCATATATTCCATTGGTCAATTTCCTATAATGCCCTACTAATCCCACTCAACAAGAACTACCCACTCCCCTAGTAGTCGTACAACTCCTAACACCTATTATTGCCCCAAAATTACCAGCCATGGATCCCAAACAATTGCCCTCCAAGAATAGATGATAACCCTTAAGAATCTCATAAATTAAGTCATAGCCATGAAGAGACAAGCCATTAAGAGGAACTTTCAGTTAATAATTTTTTTTGTCATAAGATATGAGGCTACTTCCACTAGCAAGCCCCCGAAAAAGGCTAAATGCCATGTATGCCAATTAGGAGAAAGAACCTTCTTCTTAAAAATTTGATTTTACTTACTGGTGCTCAACTTGTAATGACCCCCATGGAAAAAGCACATGCATGATGCATCAACACTATGTCTGGAGAATTTCCACTGAGAAAGTATAGAATACATAACAGGGGTAAATAAACATCATGATAAAAGCAGATGAATACAACTTCATGGTGCCAATCGAAGAACAAGTGGTAGTTCTTACAAGGTTCAGGAAGAAGCTTCCATTTTTTGATCCTAAAACTTTGGATCCTTTTAAGGTACCTTATAAACCAAGAAATATTTTTAAAGAGAAGTTACCTTTGTTGATCCCAACCCAAAATGTAGCCTGATAGGAATAAAAAAGAGTCAAGGAGGGTGAGAGAAGAGAGTAGGCTAGAGATAAATTGAGGTATCCTTCTCTAACAAAAATACAAAGGATTTAAGCAACCTAGGATTATAAGGAAAAATATGAGGAACCTATAAAAGAGTTGAGGAAATAGCTAGATTCTTTAGATTATAACATTGTCAAAAAACTAAAGAGAATCACATCTAAAATCAACATGTATGACACACTCCTCATCCCAAGACAAATAGATCTATTGTAAACCTTATCAAATCCATCAAGAACCAAGGGAGGCAACAAGTAGAATTGAATCTATATCAAGGGAACCCCACTTCAATAACTAAAAAGAATAAGCCACCTCCTTTTTATTTATCCTTACAAATGGAAGGGTTGGTGGTACATAATTGCATGATGGATTCCAGAGCAACCACAATTATCATGCCTAAAGTAGTTTATGAGATAATGGGTATGGAATACACAAGAAGCAGTCTCATAGTTCTACAGTTGGACAAAACTGGTGAATATAGTTGGAGTAATCAAGTATGTCCCTATCAAATTGCATAGAATATCCCAAACCACTGTTATTCAGGAAATTATAGTGGTGGACATGGAACCCTAGTTTAAAATATGCTTGTCAAGAGAATTTACTACAAAATTGGGTGGTTACTTATCCCTTGACTACTCACATATGGAGATCCCTTTCAAATGCAAAAGATTCAAGATATATTTTGAAGTACCATATTCATTTCACATTGAGAGGCTTGGGGAAGAGTCACAAATGGATACGGTGAACTTGATCACATAAGAAATAGATTTAATGGAAGAAGTATTGGAAAACCCAAAATCAAAAGATCATTTTTTCATAAAGGATTTCAATGCTATGATTGAAACATCGATGGGTATTTTCTCAATTATGAGGATGAAAGAGGCTGAAAGTATAATTCCTATAGGTGAAATTCTTGACCAAGATCAAATATGGAATGTTCAATCATTGGATGAAAATTAGGGTGGTGAATGATGCGTAGTCGTTATACCATCATTAATTCTCAATGAATTTGTCAATCCAGGGCTGTGTACAAGGCTATCTGCGGAAGAAGAGGCAAAACAACTATAACTTAGGTCAATCTAGAGCAACAGGTCTTATTGGTGAAACCGGTTGTGTGGGGGGTTTTAGGACATTCCTATCTATAATTTGCATGAATTAAACCTTAATCTAAGTTGTAGAATTGGAAACTAATCATTAACTGTAGAAATGAAGTCCTAATTACAATTACAGAATGAGACCTAATTATGTTGCATAAATAACAGTTGCATAATTGAAAGTCTGATTCTAATTGTAGAAGGAAAATCTAATTACTTTTGCAGTAATGAAAATCTAATTCTAATGTGGAAAATAAAACCCTGTCAAGACTCTGTAACATAAGGTTGTCAATCTTCTGTGCAAGGGTTGATAGCAAAACACAAAATGCAAGAAATTTTTGAAAATAACAAATTCTAAAAATAACAGTATGAAATAAAATAGAATCTTTTCTTAAAGTAAATATTACAGCTAAAACATTAAGCACAAGATTAATCTAAGTATAAATAAACTAAGACTGTAGATATTGTTAGCTATTTACAAGCAATTGAAATAACAAGTTCTACAACTCATTCTATTGCAGCAAAATCAGAATAAAAACTTGTTGTTAGTCCTCCTCCTAGGTCTAGAAGTGGCCAGCCTCCTTGTCCATAAGAAGGTATGAGTCTCCCTCTCTCTAGATTTTAATCACACTCATTTACAAGCAATATGAAATAGAACTGGTGCACTTTATTTATTAAAGAACATGATTACAATAATTCTACTGAAAACCTATTATAGGACTATAACAGTCAAATTCTACTTATTTTCTCTACTTTCTAGCTTCCTTACTCTCTCTACATATGTTACCAGCTCAACCTGAATGGGAGCAATATTTATAGATGTCCTAAGGTCTACTTACAAACAAAGAATATCTCAAAAGATCTAATCCTACAATGCTGCAGAAAATTCTGGTTTTATCCTAGAAGAAGATTAAAACTTGATCTTTCCCTTAATGATGGCTTTGGTTGGCAATGACGGCAAAGACAGATGGAAGATCTTTTCCTTTACCTTTTTTGACCTTTATTTCCCTTTTTCCAGCTTCAGAAATCGGTCAACAAGTCAAAAAGCACACTATGTTTTCATTACGGAGATAAGTGGCTTCATTCCGAAGACAATGCAATTCTCATTCCGAAGATACTGCAATTCTCATTTCGAATATCCTCTCATTTCTAAGATAATGCATTCTTCATTCCGAAGATCTGCTCATTTCGAAGATGTTGTGTTCTCTCATTCCGAAGATATCTGTTCATTTCAAAGATACTTCGGAATGAACAAATGTGTGCTTTTCCAGTGATTTCTTCTGCATATCTCAGGTGGGTTATCTCCTAAGATCAAATTTCAATGGTCTTCATCTCTTTCCACATGTGAATTCCATGCCTTGCTATTTATGGACAAGTTAGCTAGAATTTATATGGGAAAGACCCGCTTTTGTTGCACATAGAACAGCTTGCTTGCACTCATGTTGCTAGATTTAGGTGAAATAAATGCTTGAGACAAATCAAAATATGATTAGTGAAATGCTGCTATTATTCTAAGCATATCCCATTTTAGCAAGTCATAGCAAAAAGAACACAAAACTATGCAAAAAGTTGTAAAAATCAGCATATAATATTCCAAATACATTGATCATGCAAAATGGTTAATATACAGCATATTGAATCAACTTAACTAACATATCAGATAAAACATAAGAGTTTATAGGAAATTTTAGTGTTCAAAACATGTTATGATTGAGGCATTTTCAAGCCTCATCAGTGAACAAGAGAAGATCATGCCCAAAGGACTGATGTCTTTAATGTGTTCATGTGATTATGATGATAGATCAGTTTTTCATGAAATAAATATTGAAAAAATTAATAAATACATACATGTTGAGCCTAAAAAAGATACCAACATCGATGTACAATATCCAAAAGAGCGAGTCATACAAATTAATAAATTGCGTAAGGAATTCAATAATGTCATAGTATGGACTGATGACAATTATGAAGTATCCGACCAAAATATCATCCAATACACCACAAAGTTATCACCAGATGAAAATCAATTTCAGAAGAAATAGATATCAAGGAATTCCAAAATTAAGACTCTATTAAAACAAGAAGCTACCAAGCATCCTGAATTATATATGGTGATTAAATTTCTTGAAGCACTAATCCTCAAATTTTAAATTCTAGCCTCCATAGTATCAAATGATTTTAGACCCTCTATAAAATCAAAGACTATAGACATGGCAAGGGAATATGAAATGTGCTCGGATATTTTTTACTATCCTTAAGGAAATTTATAGCTTTTGGTAGAATCCACTTACAAAGGTATTTTGGAGATCATCAAGGGAAACTTTGGAAATGACCCTGAGAGTTGGCATTTATTACTAGATCAAGTCTTGTGGACTAACCAAAGAAGAATTGAAAGGGCTTTGAAGACACCACTTTATTCCAAGTTTTATGAAGAAGAGGCCACACTGCCAATAAATTCAGAATTTATGGCATTAGGTTCCATTAGAGACACTGGCCCAGAGGACCTACACTATTTAAAAATAATAATAACTTTTGAGGATAATAATTTAGTTCTCAAACGACACTTGGAAAAAGTAAAACTGGGCACACCCAAAAGAGTTAATCCTACATGGTCTGACCAGTACATAATAGAACAGAGAAAAAGGTCAATCATCCTTTAGTTGCACCAGCTAAATAGTTGTTTACTTTCAATCCTGGTAGACGGACAGTGTCACAATAATTGTGCTTAGGATAATTGACATCCTACTTATGTATATGTAAATAAGACACATGCATATTATGTATAAAGTGTAAATTTTGTCCTCACCCCAAGAAGTCGGTCCCACCTAAAATAAATGTAAAAAATGGTATTAGGTAGATAGTCTACCTAGCATCTTGAATTGCACACCATTCCACCACATGTTTGTTGAGTCATCATATGATAAGTATAAAAAATAATTAATGTCCCCAACACATCTCGCAAGCAGTTTTCATAGTAATAATCCTTGACACCTAGCCTAATGCAAATGCTTCAAAATTGTTAGAAGACAACCTACCAAATACATCGTGCGAAATCAATGCACTGACGATTGTTGATCCCAATTATATTTGCTAAAAAAATATATGTTCACACATTTACGTAGCCCTAATTAAAATTATATGAGTGCAAAGAGAATGGTTGGTTATTCAAAATCGGCTATTAGAACGTAATTGACTAGAGTGGGATGGTGACACCTTCCCTAAGAGAACTTGCTAGATATCTTGAAGCAGGTAATTATTCCATTAGAAGGTCCTTCTTGGTACACGTAATCTACCTCACGAGAGCATTAATGTAGCTTAACCATTGAAGGCTCTACCTAAATGTTATAAATTCTTAAGACTTACATCAAACATACCCTATTTCACCACATTTTGGAATATTAACCATAAAATAAGATCATTACAGGAGTTGTAGAGAACCAGCAAAAAGGGCAAGTGCAAAAATAAAATTCAAGAGTTGAGTCTAAATAATGGAATGAGACAAGAAAAGTGCTATCATGCAAAAATCCACTAATGAATTGATAAACAAGCTTGCAGGAATCCACGACTCGATACTCATAATTAGGCCCAAAGTAAAAATTAATCGAATTGGCTATGAGAAGAAGGAAAAAATATTTTTTAGAAAGCACCCAAGTGGTCTGGCCTATTGCTCGAACATGAACTGGTTTTTCCTTGAAGGATTACATCCATACCCTGAGATCATACATGCAATTGCTAAGTTCTATGATCCAAACACTACCACTGTATATGACCATAATTATGAGCCTTTGTTTGCTATTAACAATGAATTCATGCAGATAACATTTGAAATTGATAGTAGCGTAGATATTCAGATAAAATAAATTGATGTGTACAAGTATTGAAAGTATATAAAAAATCCCTTGGATCAGGATTGGCTAATCAAAACTGGATGAAAGTTACTAGATGACTACCTGAAAAATCCTAGAAGATTGACTAAATTCTTTGATGAAGCACATACTATTCTATCCATGCTGGAAAAAATCTTGAGGTTGAAAAATGATGCGATAGTTTATCTGTACCAGTTGGGCATGGCCAATGTAGTAATGGAGGTATTTTCTGTTAGAAATATTGAGTTGTCATTGATGTCAAAAGGGAAAACTATCCAAGGCAAATATATATCAAGAAAAGCAAGACAAATATATTTCAAGTGAGTCAAGGAAAATATATGATAAGTAAAGTATTATAATATTTAAATATTGAATTTAAATATTATAAAGTGAAGGATGAAATTTATAATATTTAATTTAAATATTATAAAGGTTGAAATATTGTAAGGTGGGCCGACCTTTTTGAAAGTAATAAAATTTACATATATATAAAATGATGAAATTCATTCCAAAGTGAGCATTCATAAAATATCTTCGTGATCGGTGGCAAAGGAGAAGATGAAGTAGAGGTGTTTAATATCAAATATGAGAAATTGGATGAAGAGAAGGCATTGAGGATCAGTGGCGATAGGAGAACTATGGTACACTCAGAGGTAATGATGAAGGGAGGTCTACAAAAAATCTATAGCCAAGCCCAGTGGTAGGCAATAATAGTATATAAGAAGAGTTTGAGAGCAAATTGAGACTTGAGCATACGATGAATGAAGAATTCAAGTGTTCCCTATCAATAGCAAAAAAATAGAGGTAGCGCATGAATGCTAGAGTAGAGGCAGTGCGCGAACACCAAAGGTATCACCAAAAAAAACACTTGAGAAAGTGTTTGGATATGTAGATAGAGGAAGCACACTATCATTGGAGACAACACATGAGAAAATATTTTGATTTGTGGAAGGAGTCAGTGCACAATCGTCAAAAGAGATTGTAGAATGTATGAGAAGAAATATATTATCAAGATTGTTGTGAATCTAACAAACAATTGAGAATAGATTGAAACCAATAGAATTTGTGAATCCAAAAAACAAATATTGAAGCTAGAGGAAATATTAAAGTCAACAAACGTTGAGAAAAATCGAAGCCAAAAAGAAATTGTGAAACTAACGAACATTGAAACTTAGAGGAAATTGTGAATCCAACAATCGTCGAATTTGAATATTAAAAAGGTGAAGCCCAGTAGAAGTTGTGAGAAAGAAAATTAGTTTATTGGTAGCCTTCGCATGAGTCTCTGGTGAGTTATATTTTGTGTTCTCAGATAACAGAATGCAGATGCAGTATTAGTTTGCTCAATAATGAATCATCAAGTGAAAAGGTATTTATGGATAAAAAAATTATTTTTGAGCTGCATTATTTGAAAAGAAGATTTTGTTGAACATTTTTGGAATTGAAGAATTTGCATTAGCTGTAATACATCATTGAAAAACATATTGTGAATGCCAAAAATAGATTGGAAATTATTTGTATTTTCATCTTGAATTTGCATGTGGAAAGGAGTTGAAGAATCGTGTAAATACAAGCATTGATTTGATTGTGTAACATTGACGACGCTACTTCAAGTTGAAGGTGGTAGAATATTTTTCTCATCAGATAGTGTATCCGAGGTGGTTTGCTTTGTGTTGGTAAATTTTGGAGTTGAGAGACTCAGGTTCGAGTCTCGTGCATGATTTTTGAAAAGAGTGGCAATAAAGATTTCAAAGGTGGAAGGTTCATTTGATGTTGGCAGCCATGGAGGTATAGTAAGATAATTTCTTTTTGTGGTATTATTATAATTTTTGGTGTTATAAGGAGTTATTTTGTCTCTCAAATTACCATGTATTATTTTTAAAGGAGTAATAAGGGATAATGGAAGTGTTTTGATTTGATATTTAAATAAATAAGCAAAAAGAAAATTATATGTCAAATTTGAGAATAGAACTTAATGCCATTGTTGAGAAGATTTTGAAGGTTTTTTGTTTTGTACATTTTCCATCTATTGCATGGTCAATTGGAGGTTGAGAAAATTCTAAGAATAGCAGATTAAGTACACATACTCACCCAATTATTCAATTGACAAAGAAGGTAAATTTAGCCATTTCAAGAAGAAAAGGTACACATGATAGTAGAATAAGAGAAAGGTATTAGCATTTCCAAGTCAACACACAAGTAAGTTATCTAAGTTAGACTTGAGCTACCTTTAAAATGTAATAAATGTGAGATATGTGGAAGCGATAGACTTAATGAATATGAAGAAAATATTGGCCATTTGAAGCTTACTACATTAGTGCATATTATTCTCTATATGTTCATAAAGATCAAAGAATTCTAAGTAGAATATGTTTGAATTGCTTTTAGTTGAAGAGAACAAACTCAACAAAATTAAAGAACTTGATGCCATTGTCAAGCAAGTTTTGAAGTAAATTTGAGCAGTATTTGTGAGCAGATTTTGAAGTAGATTTGAGCAGTGTTTGTGAGCAGGTTTTGGAGTATATTTGAACAGTATTTATGAACACGTTTTGGAGCATATTTGAGCAAGTTTTGTGAGCATATTTGGATAATATTTAAGCAGTATTTGTGAGCATATATGTAATGTCCCCTTATCTGTAGTAGATGGAGCAGAGACCTGATAGCCTAGTCACAGGGGTCCCCTAGGCTAAATAGTTTGGTTAGGGACTTAGCTTGGTGAGAATCCTAGCATTTAGATGGTATAATTCTACCATTTGAAAGTGTTGACCTTGGAAAATGGTCGCTAGGCAAAGTGAAAGGGGACATGTATTAATGTTAAGTTATAACTTTAAGTTATAAAGTGTTATAACTTAAAATCATAAAGTTATTTTTTTAGGACTTGGATGGCCACTTTAATGACATTAAGAGACATCAATTAAAATTACAAAATAATGACTTTTGGAAACCTAAAATGGGCACCCAAACCCTAATTTGATGTTCTCTTTAAATTGGATTTTTGAGGCTCATTTGTGCATGGAAGAATTTATGTTTTTGGATAACATTTTCAGGGATTTTCACCAAAATATCACAGGGCTTGTTGAGAGTGGATTTCTTAGTAGTATTATCAATTTTAGATGTGGAAGATCATCTCTAGCTGATCATGGATTGAATTTATCAATATAGAGGAATTATTTGAGCTTACCAGAGGCAAACAAGGGTTTTTTAATTTATGAAATCATCTGGGTTGACAAACTGACCATCTGGGTTATATTATTTTTGCCATATTTCTTCTAGGTCATGTCAGTTTGATTTAGTTTGGAGTGTTGGATGCTATTTTGGAGCTGGCTATATAGCATATGGGTTCCTAGGGAATCGTGCTATTTATTCATAGTTGAGAAATACATACTTGAATAATTTTGGGGAATTTACCAATCTATTCAGCTCACCAGTTAATCATTTAATGGTATTTGGAAGTCATTTAGAGTGAGGCACAAATTTATAAAGAAGGTCAAACCTTTCAACTAGCTATACATCTATTTCTAGCCACCCTGGAGTGCATGTAGAAATAAATAGGGCATCATTTCATAAGTTTGAGGGTCACAAATTGGGCGACTACATTAGGTGGTCATTCTACACTTTACAGTGATAATATCAGAGTACCAGAGCTCAAGTTATGAGAAAATGAATGCTACAGCTATACTTTTCCTATGTAATTTTTGCAAGGATAGTACTATACTTTTTAGGTCAAAATTAAATAATAAATAATTTTTTCTTTGCTTAGCATTTTTTATCAGATACTCCTTGTGTATTTTGTTATTATGCATGATGTTCATTATATGAATGCAAAAAATCATCAAAATCCGTATTGTAACCTTCAAATCAAACAAAATCACAAACTGAAAACTCAACACATAAACCTCAAAACTTAGACCAGTAAGTTGGGGTGTATATTATAGTGGTATCAGAGCCACTTTTCCTTCCAGTATGTGAGTCATCATTACATAAGTGAAAGAGACAAAGGTACTTATGAAAGAAAAGAAAAAAGTAGAGCAAGACAAATTGGATTGGTAGTTTAGATATAAGCAGTGGCCTAAACCACCTCCAAGACAAAGGATTACTAAGATTTTGGGTATATTTGTAGACTCATCTTCATTAGTTGCCATGGGGGACATAACCAATCAAGATGAAATAGAAAGGAAAATGGCTAATGATATTAGATAGATACAACATCAAATGCAACATAGTTTAGATCATTTGGTTGGGTTAATGACACAATAGGTACATGGGATTAACATACTGGTGAACAATGCACAGAAACCACAGAATGAGCCAACTAACACAGGACAAGGAGTAGGTAATGAGGAGTCTGTGGTCAATAGGGGAGGTAAAACTATGAGGGTAGAGATAGTTAGTAGCTCTAGGAAATTCATGCCAATATTTCTACCATGTCTAGAACCAACTGTTCCTCAACCAGTTGAGGAAGAACCAGAGCCTACAGTGGTAGATCGGTATAGATAGTATAGACAAGAAAGGGATGATCTTGATCCAAAATTTTAGATCCTTATGTCATTCCAAGATTTTGTGAATACCAAAAATAGATAAACTCCTAGGAATAGGGGAAGGCTTATTCATCATGGACAACTAGGATAGCAGGGTCAAGAAGAACTTGAGCAGCATACACCATATGGACACCAAGATATTCAAAAAATAATGGAAAAATCCATATTACTTTCTTTGATGCATCTGGAAAATGATATCCAAGGCTTGGGTCTAGAATATGGACACATATTTGTAGTTGAACCAAATGACTGAAGATGATGCCATCAAATTCTATATATTGCATTTGGAGGATGTTGCTCATGATTGGTGGCATCATGGTATGCACACTCTAGGACATGATCGAGTGAATACTTATGCTAAGTTCATAGAGAGACTCTAGTAGAGGTTTGATAAAAAGGAACAGAAGTTGGATTTCTAGGAGTTAACTCATTTGATGCAGCGGGGTTCAGTTGACTCCTACATAACAAAATTCTAGAGACTATTTGTCATGATTACAGATATGTCAGAGAGACGGTTAGTAGTCCTATTCATGGATGGATTAATGGAGCCATTATGGGGTTGGGTCAAATCCTTTAACCCAAGCACATGTAAAATACTATAAAATAGTCTTAAAACATGGAGGTCACAACATCCAAGACTAAAAGTTAGTTTAAAGGCAAGGAAGTTAAAGATTTCAAGAAATATAGGGACCAAACCATTCAAGAATGAAACTAACCAACAAAAAAAGAACATTTAAAAAATTAGATCCTAATACCCTTCATGAACTCTGGAAGAAGGGGTTATGTTTTACATGCCAAAATACTTGATCCCCATCACATAAGTATGAATTTAAGGGAAAGTTGCAACTGATAGAGTATCATTCAAATGATGATAATAATTCTAGAAATTTTGATCAACGATCAGAAAGAGAGGACAATGATGGTGAACAACCTCTATAAGAACAAGAAACCACCCAGGATCAAGTAGGAAAGGAGAGTAATACTCTAACTCACCTCCATAGCATCCATGAGCCCAATATTTATGGGTATAGTGTGTACTTAAGGGGTAACATGTGGTAACTTTTATTGATACTGGATACACATAATTTTATTGATGAGGGGTTGGTTGCACAAAAGGGAATGGAGATAGTAGAAGTAGATACATTCAAAGTCTTGATCGCATTTGGATTCTCTATTACTTGCACCAATAATGTGCCACATTTGAATATTGTATTGGGGAATTATGAGGTATGTGATGATTTCTTTATGGTGAACATAAAGAATATAGACATGGTACTTGGTATTCAGTGCTTGCGTACATTGGGATATGTCATCTTAAACTTCCAGAATATGGAATTGAAGTTTAGATTTGAAGGTCAACAAATACTATTGAGAGGGATGACATTAGGAGGAATTCAAGTAGTTTCCTTCAAACATATGGAGAAGCCTATGAGACATAATCAGATTGAGTGGGCAGACCATTATGTTGTCCTTCATGCATCTATAGAGGAGAATAAATGAACTTATCATCCATATATTTAGGCTTTTCTTACCAAACATAGCAAATTTTTTAGTAGCATACCACCAGGGGTACCACCAGATAGATGGGTTGAGTATATCATCGATTTGGAGGAAGATACTAGCCCTATTATCATTGCTCCATATCAAAAATTGAAGAGATATAAGGATGAGATAGAGAATACCATCTATGATTTTATTGACATGGGGAACATCAGAACAAGCAAGAGCCCATTTGCTTCATCTGTGGTTTTAGTAAAGAAAAATATGGAAATATGCGTATGTGCATTGATTATCGAGAGTTGAACAAAAAGAATATAAAAAATGGATACTCGATACCATGCATATATTATTTATTAGATGAGTTGCATGGTGTAATTTATTTCACAAAAATTGATCTGATATTAGGATGTCATCATATATGGATGAGGGATACAGATGTGGAGAAGATTGCTTTTCGATGCCACTATGGGCATTTCGAGTTCCTGGTTATGCCATTTGGGCTAACCAATGTGCCTGCCACATTTTAGTCCTACATGAACAAGATTTTTTAGAGGCAGTTGAGGAAATTTTTTTTGGTATTCTTTGACGATATTCTCATATACAACCACACATAAGAGGAGCACCTAAGGCATTTGGATGAGGTTCTGAGTATTCTCGAGGTAGAGTATTTTTTTTCTAAAGAGACTAAATGTGATTTTGGGATGATCGAGTTGTTATACTTAGGTTATATCATTAGTTCTCAAGGAGTTAGGATGGACCCTGAGAAGATACAGGCTATATTGGATTGTTTTCCCCTTATCACCCTTACACAACTCAAGGATTTTTTTAGGTTTGTGTGGTTTTTACCATAGATTTATCAAAGGATTTTCACAGTTGGTAGCATATTTGATAGACATTACTAAAAATGGAGTGTTCTAGTGGTCAAAAAAGGCACAAAAAGTATTTGATAGATTCAAATAAGTCATGAACAACTTTCCAGTATTGGCCATTCCAGACTTCACCAAACCTTTTGAGGTGGAGTGTGATGCATTAGGTGAAGGTATTGGAGTAGTGTTGATGTAGAATAAACATATAATAGCCTTTTAGAGCCAAAAACTGAGGGGATAAGAGACCATATATTAGGTGTATGATCGCGAGATGCTAGCCATCATGCATGTTCTGGCTAAGTTTAGACAGTATTTGGTGGGCTGGACCAAATATTTATTGTCAAAATTGACCATAATATCCTCAGATAATTTTTTAGTCATAAGGATCTCACTGATAGGTAGATGAAGTGGATCAGTAATTGAAATTGAATTTGTCAAAGGGAATAAGAATGTGGTGGTAGATGCACTATCTAGATACCCCCACTTGAATTCATTGGCAAAGAAAACCAAAGATTGGAGGCCTAAGCTTACATCAGATTACACCAAAAATGATTTTTCTCATCGAATCTTGGAGGGTACACAAGACGATGATAGGTATGTTGTCAGGGATGAGGTGATTTACTATCAAGACAGAATTTGGATCACATCAGATTCCAAGTTCAAGAGACAAATACTCAAACTTCTATATGATACACCTATGGTAGGACACCCTGGCTACTATAAGAACTACAAATAGATCAAGGAGAGGTTTGCTTAAATAGGGCTTAAGGATGATATCTTGCAATACATTGAAGAGTGTTTTGTATGCCAACAGAACAAATACGAACATACATTCCCTGCTGGTTTACTTCAGTCACTACCCATTCCTTCACAGAAGTGGGAGAGCATATTCATGGACTTTGTTACAAGACTTTCCAAGGTGCAAGGGAAGGATTATTTATATGTGGTGGTAGACAGACTCATGAAGTATGTCCATATTTGCCATCACCACAGGGTTCATAGTAGCATAGGTGGCTGAGCTAATTTTTAGGGAGGTATTTAGATTGCATGGCTTGCCTAAGACCATTGTCAGTGATCGAGATATTAAATTTATGCATCTCTTTTGGTAGGAGCTATTCATATTGTGTGGGACAGATCTGACACCGAGCATGAGTTATCATCCTCAGACTGACGGACATACAGAGATTATCAAAAAATGGATTGAGGGATATCTAAGGAATTACGTGTCAGGAGAGCAGAATGCATGGGTTAGGTGGTTGCATTTAGGATAGTATTGTTACAATTCATCCTATCACATTTCGATTAAGATGTCATAATTTATGGCATTGTGCAGGTATCAAGTACCCAGCTTCATGGATTTGGTTTTAGATGACATTCGGGTTGCCAAGGCCAAGGATTTTTTGCAGGATATATAGGATATCATTCATTCACTACAAGAGAACATCAAACAGGCATAAGAACAAAAAAATAAATATGTTGATTATAAGAGGATTGAATGCTCATTTGAGATAGGTGACATGGTTTATCTAATATTATAGCCATTCAAGCAGTAATCATTGAAGAGAAGTAGAGCTGAGAAGCTTAAGCCTCAATTTTATGGCCCATTCAGAGTCTCACGATATGTGGGTGAGGTAGCTTATGATCTAGAGCTACCTGAGAGTAGTAGAGTGCATAATGTGTTCCACGTATCATGCCTCAAGAAGGCATTGGGACACAATGTCACACCCTTGGCAGATTTACCACCTATGGACGAAGAGGGTAAGTTGGTATTAATTCAAGAGGCAGTAATTGGGTAGAGAGTGTGTACCCTCAAGTGAAGGACTATAAAAGAGTATTTGATAAAATAGAGGAACTTACCTGAGGAAGATGACAATTGGGAGTGCGACGCTATATTACAGACTCCAGGATTCCAATTGGTTGAGGATAAACAATTTTGAGGAGGGGAGATTGTAATATCCCCTTCTCTGCAGTAGATTGAGAAGAGACCTATTAGCCTAGACACAGGGGTCCCCTAGGCTAAATAGTTTGGTTAGGGACTCATCTTGGTGAGAATCCTAGCATTCAGAGGGTATAATTCTACCATTTGCAAGTGTTGACCTTGGAAAAGGGTCGCTAGGTAAAGTGAAAGGGGACATGTTTAAATTTTAAGTTATAACTTTAAGTTATAAAGTGTTATAACTTAAAATCATAAAGTTATTTGTTTAGTACTTGGCCGACCACTTTAATGATATTTAGAGACATAAATTTAAAATTATAAAATAATGACTTATGGAAACCTAAAATAGGTGTCCAAAACCTATTTTGATGTTCTCTTCAAATTCGCTTTTTGAGGCTCATTTGTGCATGGAAGAATTTATGTTTTTGGAGAAGCTTTTGAAGTATTTTCACCAGAAGATCACAAGGCTTGTTGAGAGTAGATTTCTCAGCAGGATTATCAGTTTCAGTTGTGGAAGATCATCTCTAGCTGATTATGGATTGAATTTCTCAATACATAGGAATTATTTGAGCTTACCAGAGGCAAACAAGGGTTTTCTAATTTATGAAATCATCTAGGTTAACAAATTGACCATTTGAGTTGTATTTTTTTGGCCATATTTATTCTAGGTTAGTGTCATTTTGATTTAGTTTTAAGTGTTGGATGCCATGTTGGAGTTGGTCGTACAACATATGGGTGCCTAGGAAATTGTGCCATTTGTTCATAGTTGAGAAATGCATCCTTGAATCATTTTAGGCAATTTACCAATCTATTTAGCTTACCAGCTAATCATTTTAGTGGCATTTGGAAGTCATTTGGAGTGGGACACAAATTTCTAAACAAGGTTGAACCTTTCAGCCAGTTGTACATCTATTTCTAGCCACCTCGGAGTGCATGCAAAAATAAATAGGGCATAATTTCACAAGTTTGAGGGTCACAACTTGGGCGGCTACATTGGGTGGTCCTTTTGCACTTTATAATGACAAAATCGGAGTACTAGAGCTCAATTTATGAGCAAATGAATGCTACAACTGTACTTTTCCTATGTAATTTCTGCAAGTATAGTATTGTATTTTTCAGGTCAGAATTAAATAATAAATAATTTCTTCTTTGATTAGCATTTTTTGTCAGTTATTCCTTGCATATTATGTTATTATGCATGATGATAATTCTATGAACGCAACAATTCATCAAAATCCTTATTGCAAACTTCAAATAAAACAAAATCACAAACTGAAAACTCAACACATAAACCTCAAAACTCTGATCAACAAGTTGGGGTATATATTATAAGATTTGAGCAAGGGGATTAGTGTATCATATGGATTGGTATCCACCAAATTGAGCAAGGATATTGGTGTCTCCTGTGGATTGGTATGCATAAACTTGAGCAAGGGGATTGGTGTCTCCTATGGATTGGTTTCCATAAACTTGAGCAAAGGGGATTGGAATATCTTATGGATTAGTGTCCATGAACTTGTATAGGGGATTGGTGTCTCCTGTGGATTGGTGTCCATGAGCTTGTATAGGAAATTAGTGTCTCCTATGGATTGGTGTCCATGAACTTGTATAAGGGATTGGTGTCTCATGTGGGTTTATGCCCATAAAATTTATTAAAGAAAAATATAAGTAATATTTTACCATGGTTTTCTCCTAAGAGGGTTTTTCCACATAAAAGGTTCATCTCTCATGTGTATGGTGATTTGTACATTGTTTCATTATTGCATTGATGTTATTTTAATTTATTTATTTAGAAAGAAAAGAGAAAAGTTTTATCTTATAATGTTCACCCCCCTCTCAGTATAAGCTTGTGTTCTTCATTTTCTTCCATCACACTAGACTGGGTATAATTTCTAGAAGTCAACACTTAAAAATTTTGGAAAAGGGCTTATCTAAAACAAATTATATAGAAAAATATTGAAATATTGAAATTTCAAAAAAGAGTTTAGTTTTAAAAAATACTGATATCAAATTCATATCTAAAACAATAGTATATTTTCAAAGAGATTCACAAAGGATTGAAAATATAATATTAAAAGTGTTACATGGTAATATTAGAGAAGCCACACTAGAAGCTTTATGTTAACACATGTTTTTGGTGCCAGTCCTCCACACACAAGATCAAATATTATCTCTTGATGTTGCATAACAAGGACAAGCAGAGCCCCACCACATTAAGTGTGCCCACTCCTCTACATTAGGAGGATGGTTGGATGACTATAGGAGGATGTAAAAATACATGTTTGGCTACTTTTAAAGGTACACAATCCAAGTCGACACATGTCTCAACGCTGGTAGAAAAAGGGTATGAAAAGAAAAAAGTTGGTCCTCCAACTAAAATTGCAAATAAGAAGGCTCCTCAATCTCAATAGATTTATATCCCAAGGGATGAAATAGTGGTTGCTTCACAGTCTGCCCAATCTACTAGTCCTCTAGTACATTCCTCTCGACTAACACAAGGCACTCTTGTAGCCTGAGAAGGGGATATTTAGAAGAATATATCACTCCAAAGAAGTGACTTCATATAACCAATGTTCGTTTGGGTAGTTATGTTCCTGATTTATCCAACAACTACAGTGTGTTGGAGTATCTTAGTGAAGATGAGGATATATCAGTGGATGCAAAATCGTAATTGATGGAAATGGCAGTTCCTATGAAGGAAGAAAAATCTAAATATCCCTACCTTTTTGTGTGGTTTTGGTGTTCTCGTAGTCCTCGATAGGGGAAAGAATATGGAGATAGTCTACCCAAAAAATAGTTTCACCCATTTGACCCGACAATTCCAACAAATTTGAGGCATTGGTTTTTAACATACGTAGGATTATGAAGCAATAAGTCTACTTCGTGCCTAAAGTTATAGTTTTATAGTTTTTTTTTTGGTAATTTGAGTAGTATTTAAATTATGATTTTTGAAAGAAACCCAAAACCTTATTACATTCAAGGCAAAAAAGCCTTATGTAGGGATAAAATTTCTGTAGAGGTACTAACAACCATCACGAAACCCTCTAAGACCCAGAGGGAAAACCACTTGAAATAGAAAACTAGTTGGAAACAAAAAAACAACAAAAAATAGGTTCCCATTAGACGAAGGCATAACCCAAAAACCAACTATATCAGCTTCAAAAGTCTTTCTTGAACACTATCTCACCCAAAAAGGATTTGTTAATCAAAATTCACCAACGAAGAAACAAATCAAGCCTGTGCGCAACCGGCCCAGAGGGAGGGTCCCACGCCTATCAATTTTTGGTATCATCCTTCTTCCTTGTAACATATTGAGATAGTATCTTGGAGGCCTCCTCCAGGTACTTGATAGATGTGCCTATGGTGGAAGCCACTAGCTCCAATAACATCTGGGAGCATGGGTCCTCCTTGTCACTCGTGAAATCGGATATGACATGGTTAGAGGAAGAGGAACGGTCCACTTCTGGCCTTTTGGGCCTAGCCGAGGATCTGGTCATCCGAGGAGTATTTGATGCAGCTGTATGATTATTTTTCTACTTCACCTAGTACTCCTAAGAGGGGAGGGCTTGAAGCAGTCCTCGACTGGACCAAGGTCGAAATGGGACACAAAAGGATGACTAGGTGAAGGAGGGACCTCGTTAGGGGGACTTGCAGACATAGGCTTGACATTGTGGACATGGGGGCCTATTGGCTAGGGTATGCTTGAATATTATAGGTAAGAGCCTTTAGTGAAGCGACTTCCCATTCGAATTTTGATAGTTTTATAGTTTAGGCTTTTTTTACTCTAGTTAATTTTTTAATGTTTAGTTATGTTGTGTATTTATCCTTTTAGGGGCTATTTTTGGTTTTGATTGTATGGGTGGCCTTGCGTTCCCAGTTGTGATATTTTCAACTCCTTTTTATTCTAAGCACTTTTATTTTTATTGAATATAATTGTTGGTTCCAATAAAAATATTATAATTCTTTCATAGATAACTAATTATTTGTAGTGTTTTATTAGATGAGTTGCATGGTGCAGTTTATTTTACCAATATTGATTTGAGATCAGGCTATCATCATATATGGATGAGGGAGACAAATGTGGAGAAGACTCTTTTTTGATGCCACTATGGGAATTTTGAGTTCTTGGTTATGCCATTTGGGCTAACCAACGCGCCTGCCACATTTTAGTCCTACATGAACAATGTTTTTTAGAGGTAGTTGAGGGAATTTTTTGTTGGTACTCTTTGATGATATTCTCATATACAAATGCACATAGGAGGAGAACCTAAGGCATCTATATGAGGTTCTGAGTATTCTCGAGGTAGAGTCTCTTTTTTCTAAAGAGACTAAGTGTAATTTTGGGATGATCGAGTTGTTATACTTAGGTTGTATCATCAGTGCGTAGGGAGTCAGGATGGACCCTAAGAAGATACAGGCTATATTAGATTGGTTGCCCCTGACCACCCTTACACAATTCAAATATTTTTTTGGGTTGTGTGGTTTTTACCATAGATTTATCAAAGGATTTTCATAGTTGGTAGCATATTTGACAAACATTACTAAAAATGGAGGTTCTAGTGGTCATACAAGGCACAACAGGCATTTGAAAGATTCAAATAAGTCATGAGCAGCTTTCCAATATTGGCCATTCTAGACTTCACCAAACCTTTTAAGGTGAAGTTTTATGTGTCACGTGAAGGTATTGGAGCACTGTTGATGTAGAACAAACATCTAATAGCCTTTTAGAGCTAAAAATTGAGGGGAGAAGAGACCAGCTATTTGGTATATGATTACGAGATGCTAGCCATCATGCATGTGCTGGCTAAGTTCAAATAGTATTTGGTGGGCCGAAGATTTATTGTCAAAATTAACCATAATAGCCTCAAATAATTTTTTATTCATAAGGATCTCAATGATAGGTAGATGAATATGATCAATAAGATACAGGTCTATGACTTTGAAATTGAATTTGTCAAAGGGAAGAAGAATGTGGTGGTAGATGCACTGTCTAGATACCCCCACTTGTGTTCATTGGCAAAGAAAACCGAAGATTGGATGCTTAAGCTTACATCAGATTACACCAAAGGTGATTTTGCTCATAGAATATTGGAGGGTACACAGGACGATGATAGGTATGTTGTCAGGGATGAGGTGATTTACTATCAAGACAAAATTTGGATCACATCATATTCCAAGTTAAAGAGACAAATACTCAGACTTCTACTTGATACACCTATGGTAAGATACCTTGGCTACTATAAGACCTACAGACAGATCAGGGAGAGGTTTTCTTGAATAGGGCTTAAGGATGATATATTGCAATACATTTGAGAGTGTTTTGTGTGCCAATAGAATAAATACGAGCATACATTCCCTACTAGTTTACTTCAACCACTACCTATTCCTCCATAGAAGTAGGAGAGCATATCCATGGACTTTGTTACAAGACCTCCCAAGGCACAAGAGAAGGATTATTTACATGTGGTGGTAGATAGACTCATGAAGTATGTCCATATTTTCCATCACCACAGGGTTCACAACAGCGCAGGTGGCTGAACTATTTTTTAGGGAGGTATTTAGACCGCATGGCTTGCCTAAGACCATTGTCAATGATCGAGATAGTAAATTCATGAGTCTCTTTTGGTAGGATCTATTCAGATTATGTGGGATAGAACTGACATTGAGCATGGGTTATCATCCTCAGACTGACAAACATACAGAGATTGTCAACAAATGGGTTGAGGGATATCTGAGGAATTACGTGTCAGGAGAGTAGAAGGCATGGATTAGATGGTTGCATTTAGGATAATATTGTTATATTTCATCCTATCACATGTCTATTAATATGTCACCATTTATGGCATTTTACTGGTATCAAGTATCCAACTTCATGGATTTGGTTTTAGGTGACATTCGGGTTCCTAAGGCCAAGGATTTTTTGCAGGAGATATAAGGTATCATTCGTTCACTACAAGAGAACAATAGACAGGAACAGGAGCAACAAAATAAATATGTTGATTATAAGAGGATTGAATGCTCATTTGAGATGGGTGACATGGTTTATCTAATATTGTAGCCATTCAGGCAGTAATCGTTGAAGAGAAGTGGAGATGAGAATCTTAAGCCTCGATTTTATGGCCCATTCAGAGTCTCACGATATGTGGGTGAGGTAGCTTATGAGCTAGAGCTACGTGAGAGTAGTAGAGTGCATAATTTTTTCCACATATCATGCCTCAAGAAGGCATTGGGACACAATGTCACATCCTTGGCAGGTTTACCACCTATGAACGAAGAGGGTAAGTTGGTATTAATTCCAGAGGTAGTAATTGGGTAGAGAGTGTGTACCCTCAAGCAAAGGAATATAAAAGAGTATTTGATAAAATATAGGAACTTACTTGAGGAAGATGCCAATTGGGAGAGCGACGTTATATTACAGACTCTAGGATTCTAATTGGTTGAGGATAAATAATTTTGAGGAGGGAAGACTATAATATCTCCTTCTCTATAGTAGACGGAGCAAAGACCTGTTAGCCTAGTCATAAGGGTCCCCTAGGCTAAATATTTTGGTTAGGGACTCAACTTGGTGAGAATCCTAGCATTCAGAGGGTATAATTCTACCATTTGCAAGTGTTGACCTTGGAAAAGGGTCGCTAGGCAAAGTGAAAGGGGACATGTTTTAATGTCAAGTTATAACTTTAAGTTATAAAGTGTTATAACTTAAAATCATAAAGTTATTTTTTTAGTACTTGGGTGACCACTTTAATGACATTTAAAGACATCAATTAAAAATTATCAAATAATGACTTGTGGAAACCTAAAATGGGTGCCCAAACCCTAATTTGATGTTCTCTTTAAATTGGCTTTTTGAGGCTCATTTTTGCATGGAATAATTTTTGTTTTTGGAGAAGCTTTTCAGGGATTTTACCCAGAAGATCACAAGGCTTGTTGAGAGTACATTTCTCAATAGTATTATCAATTTCAGATGTGGAAGATCATCTCTAGCTGATTATGGATTGAATTTCTCAATACATAGAAATTATTTGAGCTTACTAGAGGCAAACAAGGGTTTTCTAATTTATGAAATCATCTAGGTTGACAAACTGACCATTTGGGTTGTATTATTTTGGCCATATTTCTTCTAGGTCAGTGTCATTTTGATTTAGTTTGAAGTGTTGGATGCCATGTTGGAGTTGGTCGTACAACATATGGGTGCCTAGGGAATTGTGCCATTTGTTCATAGTTGAGAAATGCATCCTTGAATCATTTTAGGCAATTTACCAATCTATTTAGCTTACCATTTAATCATTTTAGTGGCATTTGGAAGTAATTTGGAGCGGGGCACAAATTTCGACACAAGGTTGAACCTTTCAGCCAACCGTACATCTATTTCTAGCCACCTCGGAGTGCATGCAAAAATAAATAGGGCATAATTTCACAAGTTTGACAGTCACAACTTGGGCGGCTACATTGGGTGGTCCTTATGCACTTTATAATGACAAAATAAGAGTACTAGAGCTCAAGTTATGAGCAAATGAATGCTACAACTGTACTTTTCCTATGTAATTTCTACAAGTATAGTACTATACTTTTCAGGTCAGAATTAAATAATAAATAATTTATTCTTTGCTTAGCATTTTTTGTCAGTTATTCCTTGCGTATTATGTTATTATGCATGATGATCATTATATGAACACAAAAAATCATCATATCCCTATTGCAACCTTTAAATCAAACAAAATCACAAACTGAAAACTCAACACATAAACCTCAAAACCCAGACCAACTAGTTGGGGTGTATATTATAAGATTTGAGCAAGGATATTGGTGTCTCATATGGATTGGTATCCATGAAATTGAGCAAGGAGATTGGTGTCTCCTATGGATTAGTATCCACAAACATGAGTAAGGGGATTGGTGTCTCCTATGGATTGGTTTCCACAAACTTGAGCAAGGGGATTGGTGTATCTTATGGATTGGTGTCCATGAACTTGTATAGGGGATTGGTATCTCCTGTGGATTTGTGTCCATGAGCTTGTATAAGTAATTAGTGTCTCCTATGGATTGGTGTACATGAAATTGTATAAGGGATTGGTGTCTCATATGGGTTGGTGCCCACGAAATTTATTAAAGAAAAATATAAGCAATATTTTTTCGTGGTTTTCTCTCGAGAGGGTGTTTCCACATAAAATATTTCTCTCATGTGTATGGTGATTTGTACATTGTTTCATTATTGCATTGATGTTATTTTAAGTTATTTCTTTGGAAATAAAAGAGAAATTTTTTTTCTTATACTGTTCACCCCCCTCTCAGTATAAACTTGTGTTCTTCATTTTCTTCCATCACACTAGACTGGAAACAATTTCTAGCAGTCAACATTTAAAATGTTTGGAAAAGGGCTTATCTAAAACAAATTATATAAAAAAATATTGAAATACTGAAAGTTCAAAAAAGAGCTTAGTTTTAAAAAATACTGATATCAAATTCATATCTAAAACAATAGTATATTGTAAAAAAGATTCATAAAGTATTGAAAACATAATATTAAAAGTGTTACATGGTAATATTAGGGAAGCCACACTAGAAGATTTATGTTAACACATTTTTTTGGTGCCAATCCTCAACACACAAGATCAAATATTATCTCTTGATATTGCATAACAAGGACAAGCAGAGCCCCACCACACCAAGTGTGCCCACTACTCTACATTAGGAGGATGGTTGGATGACTATAGGAGGATGTAAAAATACATGTTTGGCTACTTCTAAAGGTACAGACTCTAAGTTGACACATGTCTCAACGCTGGTAGAAAAAGAGTGTGAAAAGAAAAAAGTTTGTCCCCCAACTAAAACTGCAAATAATAAGGCTCCTCAATCTCAATAGATTTATATCCTAAGGGATGCAATAATGGTTACTTCACAATGTGCCCAATCGACTAGTCCTCTAGTACATTCCTCTCGACTAACACAAGGCACTCTTGTAGCCTGAGAAAGGGATATTTAGAAGATGTCACTCCAGAGAAGTGACTTCATATGAACAATGTTCATTTGGGTAGTTATGTTCTTGATTTATCCAACAACTAAAATGTGTTGGAGTATATTAGTGTTGATGAGGATATATCATTGGATGTAGAAATTGATAGAATTGGCAGTTCTTACGAAGGAAGCAAAATCTAAATATCCCTCCATTTTTGTGTGATTTTGGTGTTCTCGTAGTCCTCGACAAAGGAAAGAATATGGAGATAGTCTACCCAAAAAATAGTTTCACCCATTCGACCCGAAAGTTCCAACAACTTTGAGGCATTGGTTTTGAACAACCGCAGGATGATGAAGCAATAAGTCTACTTGGTACCTTAAGTTATAGTTTTATAGTTTTTTTGGTAATTTGAGTAGTATTTACATTGTGAGTTTTGAAAGAATACCAAAACCTTATTACATTCAAGGCTGAAAAGCCTTACGTAGGGATAATTTTTTTGTAGGGGTACTAACGACCATCACAAAACCCTCTAAGACCTAGAGGGAAAACCACTTGAAATAGAAAACTAGTTGAAAAAAGAAAAATAACAATTAAATAAGTTCCCATTAGACGAAGGCATAACCCAAAAACCAGTTATATCAGCTTCAAAAGTCCTGCTTGAACGTTGTCTCACCCAAAAAGGATTTGTTAATCTAGATTCATCAGTGAAGAAACAAAGCCAGCCTACGTGCCACCGGCCCAGAGGGAGGGTCCCATGCCTGTCAATTTTTGGTATCGTCCTTCTTCCTTGCAACATATTGAGACAGTATCTTGGAGGCCTCCTCCAAGTACTTGATAGATGTGCCTATGGTGGAAGCCACTAGCTCCAACAACATCTGGGAGGATGGGTCCTCCTTGTCACTCATGAAATCAGATATGGCGTGGGTAGAGGAAGAGGAAGGTTCTACTTTTGGCCTTTTGAGCCTAACCGAGGATCTGGTCGTCTGGGGAGTATTTGATGTAGTTGTATGCTTCTTCTACTTACTTCACCTAGCGCTCCTGAGAGGGGAGGGCTTGAAGCGGTCCCCGACTAGACCAAGGTCGACAGGGGACACAATAGGATCACTGGGTGAAGGGGGGACCACGTTAGGGGGACTTGCAGACACAGGCTTGACATTGTGGACAGGGGGCCTGTTGGCTAGGGTATGCTTGAATATGATAGGTAAGAGCCCTTGGTGAAGCGACTTCCCATTCGAATTTTGATAGTTTTATAGTTTAGGTTTTTTTTACTCTAGTTAATTTTTTTATGTTAGTTATGTTGTGTATTTATCCTTTTAGGGGCTGTTTTCGGTTTTGATTGTAAGGGTAGCCTTGCGTTCCCATTTGTGATATTTTCAACTATTTTTTATTCTAAGAACTTTTATTTTTATTGAATATAATTGTTGGTTCCAATAAAAATATTATAATTCTTTCATAAATAACTATTATTTGTAGTGTTTTATTATGTCTCTTTTCAAAGATAAATGTTTATAACATATTATAATTTTTCAAAGATAACTATTGATTTGTAGTAATGCCTTATTATGTTTTTTTGTGACCATCATTATATTATTATTTTTATTAGATATAAGAAGGGGTTTTGAAAGGGATCAACCTTTTACAAAAGAAAGAGTTTTAAAAGATCTTCAAACTGAAGATCTAACAATAAACCCAACCTTTTACCTAAAAAGTTTGAAAGAGTTATGTAAAAGTTCCACATCTAAGACTTAATAATAAAAACATTCAAAATATAAAATTGATCACCATGTCGTTATTTATTATTTACTACAAAATATAAAATTGATCTAACAAGCCCTTCCCTCGTACAACGTTAATCATAATAGTCTAAACTTATGCAAATCACCAGGAGCTACTCCAGGATTTGCACATTGTCTAATGTAAAAATATTTGTTTACTATAAAATAACGCCACCTTCGGTGTTCACTTATCCAAGAAAAAAAGTTAAGGTCTTTATAGTTTTGGGAGGACATATATCTGAACTGTAAAGTAAATCTTCCAAGTTGAAGCATGTATGGAGGGCTGCTTGTTACGAGATACTTGGCACCGGCGGATCACTTGTTTGAGGCAACAAAAGTTACCATTCAGTGAAGGCGTTATACTCATGACTCCAAGACCCCCGGTTTGTCAATGTGGCCCACTTGTGTTGGCCAGCATAGTTGTCATCTGGTGGAGGCATTATACTCATCCATATTTTGGGGGAAGTCTGGTTCATGTTTAAGACACCTTGTACGAGTTTGTCCAAAAGTTTATTAGCGGGCAAAGGCGTTAGACCCACTACTCCAAAGACCCAAGACCCATGCTTGTCAATGTGGCCCACTTGTGTTGGCCCGCATAGTCATCATCTGGTGAGGCATTATACTCATCAATATTTGGGCGGGAAGTCTTGTGTTGGTCCTTACAAGGTGTCTTAAACATCGACCAGACTTCGCTCCCAGACATTCACAAGCTCTTTTTTTTTTTGGCACAAGCCTTTACTCACGAGTATAATAGTAAGTACAAAATCGTACAAGGTGTCTTAAAACATCGACCAAACTTCGCTGCAAAACAATTACAAGCCTTTACTCACGACTATAATAGCAAGAACAAAATCGTACAAGGTGTCTTAAACATCGACCAGACTTCGCTCCCAAACATTCAGAAGCCTTTACTCACGAGTATAATGCCTTTACCGGATGATAACTATGCTGGTCCACACCAGCAGTGACAAGAAAAACTACAAACTTCTTTATGGTCAATCGGCTCGCTCCTCCCTGTATGTTTCCCACTCTACACTAGTTAAATATCTGGTTTTGCTTGCTTAAAAGGACATTCTCTCCTTTCTCAAACTCTTATATATTGCACACACGTGATACCCAGTCACACGGCTACGATTTTTCAGTGGGTTATTGTTTATTTTTTCAGTGGTCTGTTGACCATAAATAAGTTTGTATGTTTTCTGCACGTAACAGTGCCGTTTCTTCACAGGTCATTGACAGTGAAGGTGCCCAGATAGAAGAAGGTTCTTCTCAAGCTATGGGTGCTTCTGCTTCGAAAACAATCAACCTAAACGAAGAAGCTGCATGGCAACATGCCAACAATGCCACTCCGACGGACACCGACGTCCGTATAAAGCTTCAATATATAAGGGGTAAGTTAAGCTATCGCTGGAACTCCCGGTTCAAAAAGAGAAGCTTGATGATCCAGATGGATAAGGACGGAATGTGTCCGGTTCACTTAGCTGCGAAGACGGGCGACCTCTATTGTATTAAGGAATTTATGCAGTTAATGCCAAACTGCATCGACATTCGTAGTAAGGACGGCAAAACCGCTCTGCATTTTGCTGTCGAAAACGGTCAACTGGAGGCAGTGAAGATGCTACTCGAAGACGATAAAAATGCGACGAAAAGGGTATCCCATGACTGTGACATATATGGGAATACAGCCTTACATTTGGCAGCCGCTAAAGCCGATACGAAGGTTCGATATACTATAAATTATATATTGCAAATTGTTTTTAACTTAGAATTTATTCAAGGAAATTTTTAAAATTTTATTTGATGAAGTTCTGAAATTTGTAAACTAATTTTCTTTGTTATTAGCTTTAGTCGTCTTTATGGTTAAATTTTCCTCACTAACGTGAAGTTTTGGAATCTAAGTCGCGAGGTAAAATTTTCAATTATATATGTTTCAAATTAATCAAATAGTTAATATTTTGAGCCGAGGTACTGGACTTTTTGTCTTTTTTTTTTTTCATTTGTTTCAATGTATGTTTACAATTGGCGGTTTCAATCTGGAAACCTTACAGATCCTTTCATTTGGGTAACATTTAAAAAGTTCGGAAAAGGGCTTATTCTCTTCTTAATATAAAAATTAAGAAACTAGACTGTTGTGCAGCTCACATTTGATGGTGTTCAAAAAAAATTGTGAAGGTAATTTTAAATTGTCTATTTTTGGTAAACATTTAAAAAGTTCGGAAAAGGGCTTATTCTCTTCTTAATATCAAAATTAAGAAACTAGACTGTTGTGCAGCTCACATTAAAATTGTGAAAGTAATTTTAAATTGTCTATTTATTTGATGATTCAGATTATGAGAGAGTTGCTGAAACTGCGTGGGGCCCGCGTGAATGCAGTAAATAAGGAGGGGTGGACTGCATTTGACATAGCTGCGCATTTGTTGGAATTTGGATCTGAAGAAGGTCTCGTTCCCAACTCTCGGGAGATAAAAAGGATTTTAGAAGCAGTCGGAGGTTCTAAGGGAAATTCAGATGGAAAAGAAAGCAAATTCTTAGAGATGGACATGTTGGTGGCATCGTTGATTGCCACCGTGGCCTTTTAAGCCATTTTTAAGTTCCAGGCGGAATGGAGGACGACAAAGATGCAACACAATATGAAGCTGCTCGGATGGCATTGCAGAGGATGTTTCGATACTTTTTAATAAGTGATGTTATTGCTTTCTCTGCCTCCATGGCTGTGTTAATTGTGTGGCTATTTCGTGAACGATTGCAAAAAGAGCTTTCTGATTTTACATCCGCAGTGACCTACCTGTCCGAATTGGGTTTGGTGGTTGCAGTCAACGCCATGCGATTCGCATTCATTTGCGCAACCTATGTGGTCATTATACCCCCAAATGTTCATGCCGTCGAACAGAAGAAAGAATACGAAGTTTATGTTCAGATCTGGAAAACCTTAACCGGGGCATTACTCGGTATGCCATTGCTTGTGTTGACGATTTTCACGATTCTGGCGTGTAAGGGGAGGCTTTTCCGTAAAAGAACTGGGTTTCCACTTTGGCAGAGGCTTACCATGTTACTTCTTCCCTTCATTTTACCCGTTGCTTTATTGATTGGTAGCAACATTGCTTTACAGTAACAGTAAAGTTAACATGTTTGTGCCTTATATTTGTGTTGAGTGTTATTGTTATTGTGCCTCAAGGTTTGTTTGTTTTGACATTCATTTTAACAAACTCACAACATTTGAGGTTAAAGTTATATTTGGAGGATTATAGGTAAATATTAAATTTTTAGATTTATGTAAATAATATTTAATGCAATTAAACTTTTAATTTTATAAATAATTTTAAAATATAATATTTTGGTTCCTTATATTGGCAAGTATATGATTTTAGTATTAGTTGTTAGATTTTTAATAATATGTATAGTTGTATTTGATTAGTCTAAAAATAGTTTTTAAAATACTATCGTTCCAATCTACGTAGATGGATAACTTATATCGGAAGATGGTAATATAACTTTATTCAAATGATAATATAAGCCTATGAACACGGAAGATGTAATATAACTTTATTCAAATGATAATATAAGCCTATGAACAACCTCGGTGTAAGCCTAAGGGCATTAGTAATGTAAAACCTACATGCAATCTTGTGTAAGCCTATTCGTATTATTGATATATTTATTTTAGTAGGATTTGCTAACCACTTAGATGGTTAACTTTAGCTAAACTTTTTATGAAAGAAATAAAAGGTTTAGTAACTTGGTTTAATCTTGGTTTAATCTTGAGCTTTATGTTGACCATGTTTAATGTAATTAAATTTGTATTTTAAATATTATATATCTACTACTATAAATACACAATCAACTCACTGATTCATTGCAGTAGTGTATATTATGATATTCTTTTATAAGCTGTTATTGGGAACCATACACCCCATACTTTTATTTTTTAAAATATTTTTATATCATTTATTTATTTTCTTGCATATGACTTGTGCTAAATGTTATGCTTCATTTTATTCCTAGAAAGTATTATGAAATCCGACATGTTATTAAAGCAAGTATGAAGCTAGTTCACTTAGTTATGTAAATAAATTATTTCTGAAGTAGTTTTGTGAAAGATTTGGTTTGACAATTTTTAAGTTTTTATCCTAAAAACCATATTGAAATTTGTGTGACGATGATTGTTCGCTCAAGAGAAATATTTGTTAACAAGTTCAGTATATTATTATTCTTTGATATCCAACTTATGGATTTGATTAATTATTTTTTATGGATGATTCTAAGGATACCTAAAGAAGTAGTTTTCATTGAATTTGGTTTATTGATTTTTCAAAAACCCTATTTGTCTTTTATGGACTTTTATAGAAAAATCTACTTCTCTACTAAAAATGTTGTTGTGATTATAGTACAATGTAGTTGAGAGGGTAATCTAATGGTTTTGAGAGGGTAGTCTCATGGTTTTCAAAGTTTAAAATAAGAGTTTGAATATTTGATAGATCACCCTCAATTGTCACTAAAGCCTTAGATAGGCTATAGTGCATAGTAAAAACCATCAAACCACTTGATAAGTTATTAGAATGGTCTAACAAGATTTTATTCTACTTTGGTGGTAGAGGATTGCTTGACAAGTTGTGTTTCAAAAAAGGATTGTATAGGGCAAAGTATAGTAAAAATGGATAAATAATCAACATTTGTTAATTCTTTGTAAAATTTCAGTAGGGTTCTCTATTCGACATTGTAGATGACTTCATCATTTCAACATATATTTTACCTTTTGAAAACTACCCTCCAAATTTGAAATTTGAATTTCAATAATAAAATATTCCATTTTTTAGGTGGGAAAGGAAAAACATGTTTTTTGGCATTTGCACATTTATTTGATACATTCACCTTATTAATATAATTGATGAGGGGGGTTGATGTGTTCATGCTACATTGTAATATAATGGTAAGGTAGATAATAAGCAAACATGTAGACTTGAGTTTGAAATTTGATGACCATTCATGTGTAGTGTCATTTTGTTTTATTTGTATACCTTTGCTGATAGGTTTAAATCCAAGATAGTAAGATCTTCCAAGCACTGTTAAAAACTAGTGGGAGATTATAAGTTGAAATCTCCTCTATTTTAGCTTGATTTATTTTTCTACGTTACTAGTGGTGTCAAGAAGATCAAGGAGATATATAGTCATCCCGAGGATCAAATCAATGCACATTTGGAGGTATGAGCTTTGGTTGTGTATCTAGGTGATTGTTGGTCAAGGTTTGATTTTTGCACATGGTGAGCAAGTTATAAGATAGAGTAATCAATTATTGTAATGATAGTGTTGAAATCATGGATAGTATGATATGTATTTCACAATAGAAGCATGGTCATGAGAAATATTTCAAGTAAGCACATGGATTGATTATCCAGAAAGAGGTGTGTTGTGTTATGAAATACCCTTGGAGAAGGTCACAAATTTAATCGGTCGTGCTTCTCACCTCTTTTAATTTTTTCATTTACAATCTTAAACTTAACTGTGTATCATTCTCATATTTGATATCAAAGTTAATAAAAACCACACATTATACTCTTTCATCTAATTCCATATTAATTATAAAAAATTTTATTAAAATGATTTAGAATTATTTAACTTGTCTTAAAAATGAAGGTCCAGTATCTATAATGAAATGTCAAAATTTATACATGATCATCTCATATGATATGTGAGATTACCATCAAATTTCATTGATGAAAGGTCAAAATTTATACAATGATCATCTCATATGATATGTGAGATTACCATAAAAGTTTATACAATGATCATCTCATATGATATGTGAGATTACCATCACATGCAAAACGTATAGTCAACATTATGTGCATATAAAACCAATTAAATTATTTACACACAAATAAATCTTTTTACTTTTTAAAATAAAATACTATTAAATATTGAAAACAAAAAATAATTTAATCGAGAACTAGAATACAATTAAACAGTATAAAACATAAGTATCATATATCAAGCACATGATTTTGGTTACAATTTCATTGAAGTTTTATAGATATTAAATGAAGAAAACATCGCTAGAGGTATCTACTAATAATTAGGATCTATAAACAACTCATTATTTAATTTTATGTATTCAAGTTATATATATTATATAGAACTCTTATATTTACATCTATAAGCAAACAACTTATTATTTTAATACATATGTATTTAAGTTTCATATAGTAAATTAAAATATATCTTTGAGAGACAACTCATGTTAGTTAACATATTTTACAAACAAGCATGCTATTATTTCACTCTAAGTGTATTGAATTCAATATGATGTAAATTGCATTATTAAAATATTTTAATAACTCCGCTGTACAAAAAACGTTTAATAACTATACTAGCACTTGATGTCTATAAATAAATAATTAATTAGTTTGTTAAAATATTTAATAAATAGATATTAGGTTTATCTTTGGGATTTAAATCTTTGCCACTCTTCATTGTTTGCTTGAAGCAAATTCTAATAATTATAATTTTAATAATAATTATTATAATAAGTAATATAATTGACCAATCAATGGTTTTTCTCTTTATGAATTAATTTTCTTAATGAACCAATGAGTTCACACTGAGTCTCTTACATAAATCGATTGCCTAGTGATTCTCCTTGCTTTAATTAAATCTCATGGATTGATGGTAATGTAGGTAAAATAGAATGACATAATTATAATATTTTAATGATGTGGGTATACCATCAAACATATCCATCAATCAATCATATAAAAATATCAGTTAGTGGTATAAAATTAAATATATTTTTTTCTGTTTTCTTTTGATGTAATAGATAAGTGTTAATATATGCTTGTGTGTCTTGATATAATACTAATGTTGAACCTTTAGCTCATGAATTGGCCAATTGGTGACTTATCAATTGGGATTTTTATAGTTTAATTATTGTATAATGGTCACTTTATAGATTGATTATTTCATCATTTTGAAAGTTTTCTATTGTGACACAATACTTCCTAAAGCAAATTATGAATTGCCATTACTCTAACACTATATCACTATGACCATTGGGACTTATATGTCATGAAATACCTTTAATGTAACTTTTCTCCTTAGCTAGGCTTTTTTAAGGGCATCATTTTTTAAGGGAACAACCCTCCTTCCTACATAGGAGTAATGGACCAATAGGTCTATTATGTAAAATCCATAAATGATTTAATATGTAAAAGAGATATGAATAAGAATATGGATATGGATTCCCTCTCCACCAATAACATCTCTCTCTCTCTCTCTCTCTCTCTCTTCTCTATATATATATATATATATATATATAGTTTAACCTTTTTTACCTCTTATTTTTTATATTTTAATTTGGCACTAGCCCAAACATTTGGTTACTAAGTTAGAATACTGGTCTAGAAGAAGTGGGTCACAAAACCCTTTTTTGAATTTTTTTAGAATTTTTCCTTTAAGAAAGAAAAAATATCTTCTAAAAATAGAAATATTGGATAAAATGAATAAAATTTTCTTCCATAGGAAAACTTTAAATAGGATAATGTGGAACAAAAATAAAATTTTGAACACTCCCAAGGGTTATAGGATCAAGGACCAAGAGTATATAAGGACAACACTTATCAACTTGATCATATTATTTCAAACAATAGAGGAACATGTATGTAGAGCTAAGAAGAGCTATTGCAAGCCATTCCAATGGTCATCTCCTCCAACCAAAATAAATCCTTAATAAAAAAATTGAGGATTAATAGGTCAAGGAAGATCTTTTTTCATGAATGAGAATGACATTGCTAGATTGGATGGATTTCCATTTGTTTTTTCAATAGAGTTTAGGGGCTCTTAGGAAAGGAGCTAGTAAATATTATTGAGAAATCCAAAACAACTAGGAGTGTTTTAATATTAACTAACTAAAGCTTCTTAGTCTTGATTATTAAGGATTTATAATCTATGATACTAAGATTTTTGCATCAATTATGTTATGTAATATGCTCTATAATATTAGAGAAGATTAGAGAAGATACCTAAGAGCAATTCATTGTAATGTAGCAAGTGCATTACAATGGTCAAAAGGGAGCACACTATATGCATAATGTCCCCATAGACATGTAAATGTTCTATTATCATGGTCTTTAAGAGTTATTTTAATCTAATTAGTGCCACTCAAGCCATCTAGATGTAAAAAGAATTGAATCTTGAATAGAGTGTCTACTATTTGATCAATAAAGAGAAATGAGAAGTGATCCTTTTCAGTGGATTTGTTAAGTTCCCTATAATTGAAATAAATGCACCACTTTTTATTTTTCCTAGGAATGATTACTAGAGGAGAGATTCACTAATGATTAGATATTAAATAAATGAATCATATCCATAATAGACATTATAATTCTTCCTTTACAATCTCTTGCAAAGTAGGGTTCACTTGTCATTGAGGTTGTTGGATAGGTTAAGATTCATCCATAACGTTAATATGACAAGTGTAAATTGAAGGATGGATTCCTTTCATATTTATGTAGTCCTATAATGATTCTCTCATAGAAATTTGATCATTTTTCATGCTAAGGGGAATGTTCGTTAATGTTTAGATTCTTGGTAAGATGAAATTCTATGATTTTAAAATTTTTAGCTTGATTCTCCATCAATATAACTAACTATAGGAGATCATTAAAATAACATGGAACAGGTAGAGATCTATGGGGAGTATACAAGTTTTTTATTAGGACTTGATGGATTTTTAGCCAGATTAAATTATAGGTCTCAGTATTTAAGATCTAATATTAATCACAATATTGAATCTTATTAATATGTGATCAATATAAATCAAATTATAGTCATGAAATAATAACAATATTTTAGAATAATACTCACAATACTATTGATTAAATATACAAGATCTGTATTCAATATTCATTATAATACATGGAGTTTTATCTCCATAATATAACCTTAGATGTGATATTTCAATACTTTGACTATTTCTCTTCTCACATATCCAAAAGATGCATCCTTTCCTATTCCTCATATAAGAGAGACCTCTCATATCTCTCGAATTTACATCTTGCCACATACATGTGACTCTACACGAGGATACATGACACCTACACATATGACTCTTGACTAGTTTAGATTTCTTCTACTTATCTTATTATTATTGCCTAGAAACCTACTAGAAATTATTTTCTATGAGTTCTTAGTATACAAAATTGTTCTAATTGGGTTTGGACTTTATCAAGCCATGCAAAATATTATTATTGGGAATGACTAATGTTGGTGATCATTTTATTCACCCTTTTAAGCTCATGCCATACATACTCATAAAGATAAGAGGAAATACTCTTTGGAAGAGGATGAAAACCATAGAAATATACTCATAGTGCCTAAATCTAAAAGAACATGATAATTAAAGCTATTAATATGATATGATATACTATGGTGCTTGCATGGTATCTTGGCTAATGCTTCTTATTCCTCATACAAGGATCCATATGAAGATCTATGCATTATAAATGCTTGTTAACTTGTGCTCAATTTGAGGAAGGAAAAATTTTGCACATACACTATGGACTGATGATGAAACCTTGAAGATTTTGGTGACCACTCAGTAAAAAAATAATATTAAAGATATATCTTGTTTTGATCAACTTGGTACGACAATAAAATAAGATATGTGTCCTATAAGGGGTTAGAAATCAATGATCTTTTTGATTTTGGGAATATAATATTTTTTTCTAAATCATCATATTATAATAGAAAATTGTGTTGGCATTTAGTAATAGAAATTTTTTTATAGAGATTACTTGAGTGGAATAGCAAATATATAATTGGAATAAGCTCTAAAACAACTCTCACATTCATTTCTCATTTTTTGCATGATCATATGGAGCCAATATCATTACTCTAGTAACACTTATAACGAAAAAACATCCAAAATAACAACAATAGTAAATCTTATAAGTACAAAAATAGGAAAGCATTCACCAGAATAGAATTTAGATTTCACAACAATAAATCATAATAGCAAGTAACAAATCCATATTCCAAGTTATAGAATAGTCCTAACCACTTGGAATGGACAATCATCATACCAACTTATAGAGGGTGCATCCCTTTATGAAAACCAAAGGTAACAAAATATTGCAAGACAAATGAAAAAACCACCACTACAAGACTTATATATAGTCTAAAATAATAAAAATCGTAATCCTGATGTTCAGGGAATGACTAATCTAGTCTGCACTAACAATACTAAAGATAGATAATATAGGTATATTAGAGTTAGTTATTAGACAATCATCCCACATTATATGGCTATGGGTATTTTATGACAAGTATATTTAAGTCCTTTATAGTGTGAATATAGATAAAATTCTTTTGAATCCCACTCTCAATAATGTCTTGCAAAGGTTTATCTTGATCCATATTTATGAGTAAAATAGAACTCCTCCCCTTGTGACTTGTCTAGTATGGCATATATGGTGGTGATGGGTATAATTGGTTCAACTTCTATAATATACTTTTCTCTATATTCAACCTATGGATGTGTAGGTAGTGGCACAATGAATATAGAGGGTATCATATTAGTAAATAATGATTCAATTTTTTAACTCTCCTCCCTCAAGTATTGATTGCTCTTATGATAATTGCAATATTTTTTGCTCTATCATTTAGGGAGTCTTATCTTAGGATTTTCAACTTCCAATCTAGTTTTGGATGAACCTCTTTATTTTGTTTCTTTGAATTATCATTATTTGCATTTTTGGGTTGGTACTTGGTATTTTGGTTCGTATTATTTGCTCCTCCTCTTCTTTTTTTTTGCTTTTGCTTCAATTTAATAGTAAATTTGTATGCTTCTCCCAAGGCATTAAATTTTAAGAGGTCTATGTCCTCTTGAATGTACCATTGTAATTCAATATAGTCCATGCGAATTCAATACCTTTTAGTATCTTGAACACCTAGTTTTGCTCCTATGGAATTATAATCATTAGTATAGTCTTGACCATATTGGTCTTTACCATGAAGTAATTGTTGCCATCCCATGTACTAATCATAATAGACTCCAAAGGTATAATATTCACCCTTTTTGACCTTCATGAAATCATCTCATGTGAACCCTACTTCTTCATGTTTATTCTCCTCATTGACCTTGATACAATATGCTTACCACCAATTTCAAATAGATGATGACGATCTCAAGTGTACAAAATAATTTTCTCATTATCAACAAATTTATTTAAATAAAAGTAAAAAAATAAACGAACCAACCAATTTTCTATCATGTTCTAATTACATTTACCTCAAAATAAAGAATATTAATATTCACTTACACCTTAAAAGGTATGGAAGCACTAAATGGTACTATGACAATGAGATGTTGTGTAGAGGAAGAGGTGGTGAATTTACAACATGGAGATATTAAATAATTTTAGCAAATTAATCCATAATATCATTCTTCTATTTCACAAGGGCTTCATTCAACATCATCTTGAAAGGATTGATTGTAATTCATATTTTGATAATGTTTATAGGGCCAAAATAAATATTAGTAAAAAAACAAAAGACTAAAAATAGTAAAATATTTTCAAAATATATATAAGAAAATAAATTATTAAATATCATTATCTATTTGGGAAGATATAACAATTAAAAAAGTTTACCACATATTTATTATTTATTGGGAAGATAAATTTGTTGATATTGACCATTTTATTGTGATTCTTCTTAGAGATATCAAATATATGTAATAGTAAAGTAACCAGGTTTTGAATATTCAAGTCTCTTCATAATAATAAGATAATATGTAATTGTAAAAGATTTTACAATAGTTTGATAACAATTTCTAAGTAATAATAGTATCAAGAAAAATTTATCTTCATATAGATTTCAGAGTAATTGGTAAGCAATATAATGGATGAAAAAAATTTCATTATAAGTGGGTCAGAAATGAGAATAATACTGAGAAAATCAACCAAAAATGTAATTAATATTTTTAAAACCTTTATTATTTACTTGTGAATTTCTATGATTTTAAAATTTAATGTTTAAAAGTAATTGGTTAGCTTTTGTGTGTTTTTCTTTTACTATTAATAGGATGAAGGTTTTTTCATCAACCATCTCATAGATATGAAGTATTTAATATGTCTTAGTTTCTAAATTAACTTGTGCATATTATTTTTCTACCATGACTAGGTAAAGGTTTTTCACCACTAGAGGATGAAGATAATGGTGTCCTCTCTCCCCTTACCTTTATATCCTTCTAGCTAAAACTTTAGGGAGGACCCTAGCCAAATTGAGAAGAAGGAAAGAAATTTTAAGAATTAGAGCAACTATAGGATATACAAAAATCACTCATGCTCAATTTATAGATTATACTATTTTACTTGGGGAAGCCACACAAATAATTGTTAGAATGATAAAAGAAGTTATGGATTTCTTCTCTTTAGCAACATATATAGAGATAAACACCTAGAAGAACATATTTTACACAATAAATACTTCAACAATAGAAGAAAGAGGCTTCTATAATATTTTAGGATTTCATAGGTAGTGATACCTTCAACTACCTAAATGTTCCTATGGGATTCCATCTAAAAAACCAAGAAATTTGAAATATAATTCTAGAAAAGATATCAAGGAGAATACAACAATATAGCAAATGGTTGGTTGAGCTTGGTTAGTGGAATTATTTTAATCAAATTAGTATTAACAAGTCTTTCCATATATCATTTGTTGGTGTATCATGCACCCTTATATATCTTGCAAAATTTAGATGCAATGCTAAGAATTTTTCTATGGCAAGGGAGAAGGCATTTAGATAAATAAATTTTTTGTTTGGTCAATTAAAAGACTGTTGCGAAGCCAAAGGAGAGGGAAGGCATAGGAATCAAGATAAAAATAATTGTTAGCAAGGTATTAAGTGCTAAGCTACTTTGAAATTTAATCACTCCACCAGACTCTTTATGGAAGCAAATTCAAAAATGCAAATATTTAAATAACTCTAATGGGATTCAGCTCATAAAGAGTGTGAAAAGAATAACAGGCTTCTCAATATGAAAATATATTATGGAAGCTAAAGATATTATATTAAATGATACCTCTTGGATTCTAGGTGATGGTAAACAAATTAGTTTATATTTTGTTCTTTATAAACTTTAGTATCAATATATAAATCTTAAAAGAAAAAAAATAAGTGAAGGCTTTTCCATCAATAGGGTTATAGATACCAAGCATTGTAAAATATTTAAAACATATTTTCTCAATTATCATATGCTTAGAATAACGAAGATAGTGGTTTACTGTTTACTAAAGGTATTATGTTGGTTATATCGATACTCTATTTAATATTATATGTGTTTTTTTTGTAATAATTAATTTTTTTGAAGGATGTTGCACAAGTTGCTTAGAGCTAGAGGGAATATTATCTAGTGTTCAAGTATTCATAGTTTGAAAAAGATACATTAACCCCTTAATTACAACTAGTCTCATTTCATTTTTCTCTTTTCAAGCAATGAAAACCTTAACATTCAAGAGATCGGAGCTTGTAAAGTAAAAAATTGTGTTATGTACTCCTAGTTCAATTTAAATGTTGTGCCAAGAAGAAAACTCTTTTATTTGTTGTACTTAGGATCTTTAGAATCTTTTCAATTTAGATATTTATTTGCTATATCCCTTTAAAAATCATTTGAGTTTTGTTTCTATTTTTAATCATCTTCTAAGAAATGGCACTAAGTACTTCCAAAGCAAACTTGTAATTTTTGTTTTAGTCATTAGTCCATTCTTAAGACTCATTTGAGTTTTGTTTCTATTTTTAACCATCTTCTAAGAAATAGCACTAAGTACTTCCAAAGCAAACTTGTAATTTTTGGTTTAGTCATTAGCCCAATCTTAAGACTCATTTGAGTTTTGTTTCTATTTTTAATCATCTTCTAAGAAATGACACTAAGTACTTCCAAAGAAAACTTGTAATTTTTGGTTTAGTCATTAACCCATTCTTAAATAATTCTTTTTAATTTCCAAACACGAAACGTTGTCATAACCTTAGTTATTTACAATTTAAGAGGAAACAAGAAACTTAAAATAGCAATTGTAGAGAACTAAGAAAATTAATTAAACTAGGATAAAAAACACTATCAAAGCATTAAAAACAAGTTTAAAGTAATAACTATGAATTCTCATAATTCTATATAAATTGTTTATAATTCTTAAATTATTACTTCACTAATTAATTTTTCTATGGTATCAAAAATATATAAAATTTAAGTATCATTACATTTGAAACCACAAAGATTTGATGCTATATGAAATTTATATATTTATTGAAGATATTAAATTGAATTTTAAAAAGATTGATTTGCGGTACTTCCGTAATTCAATAAGAACCATATAGTGGCTAGTTGATGTGCGGCAGTGATTGCAACCTTTTATGAAATAATACATTTGCATAATTATGTGTTTGACTCTAAGCATTTTTAAAAAGATATAAACATACAAATAAGGCTTATCAGTAGCCTTGCCATCATCTTCTCTTTCAGCCTACACGTGAATGTCTTTCTAGGTGGCCGCTGCCTCATCATCATATTAGATGCCAAGGGCGTTACACTACCCTTATACATTGCGATCTTCACTGCTAACTTGGGAGAATAAGGAGCCGCACAGCAAATTTTGATAGTGATCGCCTTATAAACATTTATACGAATAGGTCCTGTTGGCACTTACATGGGCTTTTGGGCACAAGTGACGGGCGTACTGGATGGCCACATATGTGGGTTGACATCACAAGGTCTGCATCATGGGCAGTGCCGCATCGATGAGGACTACGTACACATTGCCCGAGGGGTTTGCCTGTAATGGATCATGAATTTGCCAAAAGGTCATGACTTGTGCTTGTCGAATGAAGTGTATCGGCTCCACGTAGTCGACATAATGCTCTGGTTGCTACCGAATCATCTCCAACGCCGCCCTATGCTTCTCCTCTATGTCATTCGAATCAATGCCCCCATGCCATGCTCTATGGGCTTGCCACAAATAAGTTAAATAATAAATACATATGACAAATGAGACCTTGGATTGTCAAAGTGTCAAAAATTTCCGTGTGAGACACTAGACTTTCATTTAAAAGAAATACGCCATTTATTTATTTATTGATTTTTAAAAATAATTGTAAAAAATAAGTATATATGTCACTTTCTATTAATAAAAAACAACGCCATTTATTTATTTATTAATTCTAAGAAATTATTGTAAACATTAAGTATATATGTCACTTTCTATTAATAAAAAAACAAATCAAAACTAGTTTAAACTTCAAAAATTTGAACATTTTAAAATTTTGATTTACGTTTAAAAATATAAAAATGATTTTTTTAATTGGTTTTCTATAACTATTAATGGTCTTTCACAAACGTCATAGTTCTCTTAACAGGTAAAAAATGTTAAAATTTATTAAAACATGTAACAAAAAGACATCGATAGTGGTTCATTTGTTATGTAGGTGTATGTTGGGCTAAACGAAGACTGAAACGGACCATTCGTACTGTCATCTCAAGCCATGAAATTGAATTTTGGAAAGTCCTCCATTTGCGCCTAAGTAGGTAAATGCATGCCTACAATCATGCGTTTAAATGAAATATTTTGATTTCTGAGGTATATTACGTCTTTGATTTTTAAATTGCATATACGGTACTCGTCAAAATCACTATAGATCTGCATTTATAAATGATTCTAATTAATAAATAAATAAATTAGGGGTAGCAAAATTCGGTTGAATTTGTGGTGGGATCAACTGCCATGCCTTGCAATTAGATTTCGGCTCCTTGTTTTCATTTTTTTTTATATAGGTGAATTGGTTACAACCACAATTTTTAGTAACTGTTAATTGAGAGTTCAAACCATCACCAACTATTTGTTTTCATTTTTGACTTATGTTTAAAAAATAACTTTAAAAAGATTTATATATTTTTTTTCATTTTGAGAAAAGTATAAGGATGTTCTTTTAAAAATTTTAAATTATTATATTATTTTAAATTATTTTTTATTAGGTTATATTTTTCAAGGATAATCTCTACACTACTTTAAGTGTGGAAGAAAGCTGCAAATCGATATTCTTTCCATTCTTAAATTCACACTCCTCCAAGAGAATACAATCCGTCTTATAGCAACCAAAAATCAAAGAAACCCTTAAAAAAACCCTAAAAAACGTATTTTTTCTAAAAAAGAGTCGGATTGCGTCCAAATTTGATGCACAGATCCTCTTACAATAAGGAACCTTACTTTAAAATGTTTGGTCTCAACTTAAGGTATAACAAAAAATAATAAAGTTCTAACATTCAAAAAAACTCGGAAACCTATTCTAAAAGCTAATTTTGGGACACTAGATAGAGGAGTTAGGTCCCGAAAATATGATTTTTGGAGGGTCAGGTGCATCTAAGATGAGCCTGATGCATAACACGCATGCGAAACCACCTGTTAAATTTTAAGGCAAACGGACGTAAGGTTCACAAGTTATGGCTCCGGTAAGGTGCATCAAATTTAAAAACTTTTTGGTGTTCTTTGTTATGAAATCCTCCACATTTTCCTATTCAATCAAAGATTGTATTTCATTTTCCTCTTTGGTTTTAAATACAATACTTGACTTGTACTATTCCATTGTAAAGTGAAAACGATGAGGAAAGAGAGAAAAATTTAATCATGAGATAAAATTCAAGATAATGTAAGGAGACAATTACAATAATAGAAGTTAGATGACCAATTGCAATAATACAAGACAATGCAAATGGGATGAAAAATATTAAAAACAAAAAGTAATTTGGTTTTTGGACTTTTTTATAAGAAAGAGAAAAATATCAAAGTAGGGGTTATAAATTTATATGTTTCAACTATAGTTACTCTCTAAGAAAGATATTGAAAGGACATTAATTTTTTATGTCAAATTCAATGATGATTCATAATTGTGATCCATGTTTTCCTATGAGGATGACTTCAATACGATTTTATCCCCTTCAAAAAATAAGGGGGTGCTTTTAGATGGTCTAATCAATAGAAGTTTTTTTTATTTTATTTGTTATTTCAAAAGTCCTTTGTAGTGTTATTTGTTAAACCTTTAAATATACATGGGATAATAGACATGTTGGGAAAACTTATATAATGGAAAGACATGATATATTTCTATTATCTATTAAATAGTTGCAAATAATGTATATAATATCTTAAGATATTATATTATGATGAGGATAAAATAAAATCCATTCTCGTAAGATGCAATTTACATAGTTATGGTAATCCAAATGCATTTTGATTTCAGTCTTCATAGCTCTAAGATCCTAATTTCTTCCAAATAATTATATTATGGTTGGATGAAGCAAGGTTTGAATGATGATGTATATACTCGTAACATATTTAAAATAAAATATGAAATTAAATCCAAGCTGCATAATTTACAAGAGAGTATAAATCAATGGAATGGACTAAGATACTTGTTTGCAAGAAAATAACCTACTTTTTTATTATCATAATATATTGAGAAAGAAACTGTCATAATGGTCCCAAAAATGTAAGGAGACATGGATTACGGGGGTAGAAATAACAAATTTTTATACTATATCCAAAAATAGATTTATCTTTTTGTCAAATAAAAGATACTTTAGGTATAAGAATTATTAAGGAAGAAACAAATATTAGGAAGTGCACAATTGATTACATCAAAGATATTTTATCAATAGTTGGGAAAGATGAGGATCAAGGTAACCATTTTGTAAATTATTCCACAAATTATCACACAAATATAAAATGCAAGCGTTATGAGGAATATCTATGTGGAGAAGGTATATGAGGTATTTTTCTCATTTCACCCTAATAAGGCACTGGACTTGTTGGTTTTATTTCAATTTTTTTCAAAAAATTTAGATTCGTTGAAGAGTGATATGCAGGGTTATGCTTAAGGGGTCAGTCCCAAAATGTATTTATAAAATTTTGGCGAATCAGTTTCAAAATCCAAGCGAATAATGTCCAAACACATGTAGAAGGTTCACTATTATTAGGGGTAATGTTGGAAATTTAAACTTAAAATGGTCAACTATTATAAAATTAGGGCGAATCGAACCAAAACAAAAATTACACCCTAAAATTCTTGGCTAATGAACCCCGGTCAAGGGTCCCAATTAACCAATTCTAAATTTAAAAAATCCTAATTTTAGCCAATTTTGCGATAAATAGCTGCTATGCATAACCTTGGTGATATGTTGGTGGTGATTGAAGAGGCTAGTAAAAATAAGGTTATAATAAGTAAGATCATGGCAATGTTTATTGTATTGATTCCCAAGAAATATGTGAAAAAATATTTTAAAAAATTAAGCCATTGTAATATATGGTGTATAAGATAATTTCAAGAATAATGACAAATATATTTAAAGTATTCTAAATTGCGTTATCTCAAAGGAACAAGGTGGTTATGGTCATGGAAAATAAATTCTTGATGGTATAATAATCACATAAGAGGTCAAACATTCTCTTCATTTCATAAAAAAATTGGTATACTTTTAAATTTAGATATGAATAAGCATATGAGAGGGTTTGCTAAAGTCTTCTTCATGATATTCGCAAGTGTTTCAATTTGAAAAAGGATGTTGTGAATGGATTAGATGTTGTTATAACACTCTAAAATATTCTATTTTGATTAATGGATATGCTACCAATTACTTTGAATGGTTAGGTGGACTCTAGTAGGGTGACCCACTATATCCTTATCTATTTATTATCCTCATTGAGAAATTACAAAAATATTTTTCAAAGTAAAAATCAAAGTTTTATAGGTTGCAATAAATTATCCCTTAAAATATCATCTACAAGTTGATGATACTTTCTATTATGTCATATATTAGTCAATGATACCATAAAGTTTAAATTAATATTACTATGTGATGAAAAGGCTACTAGAAGGTTAATATTATAAAATTGAGGATCCTTGTTATTAACATTGCCTAGATTTACAACGAATCATTATGAATATTTAATAGTTTAAAATTAGAAAACTTCCATCAACATGCCTAGGAATTTATTTATCTAATAATGGATAAAAAGAGGAGCTTTAGACCCCGCTTTAGACTCAATTTTAAAACAAAAGGTATGTTCTTAACCATGCTTGGAAGATAACTTATAAAGACTATATTACGATCTATTACTATATATGATGCCACTTTCAAAATTGCCAACAAGACAAGAATCTAAATTTAATAAATTTTAAAGAGACTTTGTCTGGCAAGGTTGTGAGGAAAAAATTAGGTTCTTTTGTATGTAGGACAATGTTTGTAAAGTAAAGAATACTAGATAGATAGGCTTACAAAAATTATAGATTTATGTATTTGGAACTGGATAAAACATGGTTGAAGATTATTTAAAGATCAATAAAATAGTTGAGACAATGATTACTTTAAAGTATATAGGCCCAATTGATGTATTAAAATTATTCATAAAATGAACCCTACCTAAATGCTTGAAAACATGGAACTTCATATCAGATAGTTTATAATTGATCAAGAAACATATTAGATGATCAGTGAGTGAGGGAGATTCTACTATTTTTTATTTTATTCTTTTTTAAAGCTTTCTCCTCTAATTTATGATACAAAATGACAACTACTTGCTTCACCATGTTTAGATCATAATGGTCCAAAGGTAAAAAATTATATTAATGTGAACAAATGTTTTATATAATGATTTCTATTAGCAACCTAGTTAAAAAAAAGGATCTCAAAAATATAGCAAGTAAGCTTCAAACAATGTTTTGAGAGTTATATTTATCTATTTTTATGTAGAGTAATGATTGGGTTTTAAATATATTAAAAGATAGCATATACTTGGCCAAAATGACATATAAGAATTTAGAGTAATCAAAATTTCCTACTCTCAATGATTTCCCTTTGAAGAATGCTTGATCACTTGAGGTCCTCCCTAAGGCCTCAACATTCTTGTAGTTAGTAGTACATATCAATATTATTACATGTGAGAGTTTGTAAAGAAGATGATATCATAGAAATTTTAGGTATTCTTGTTTAAGAAGGATCTAGTAAGCATTGATTTATTTACTTCTTCATTATCCCTTTGCTTTCACCATCTTGAGTGATTTTTTCAAAATATGAAAATATATTGGGTACATCCATCATCATTAAAAGAATTGATGAAATATTGGGATTTATTGTTTCAAATATAAAGCATTATGCATTCTATGGAGGATTGGTCCTATCATTATTTGTTGTAATATATAACTTGAAAGAATCAGCTGAAATTTAAAACAAAAAATGTAAGAATCATGCCCAAGTTTAAAATTGTATTATAAACTCTCTTATAGAATATTTATAGGTATGTGCTCATCATGCCCAAGTTTGGAAAAATAGATGCTTATTCTTCATTATAATAATTTAATACAAATACAAGAGTTACCAATGATAATGGGGTTAAAGCAAATGATCTATGTTACCCTTGTTGGAAATTATAATAGTTTCTAAAATTGAATGGAATCAACACATTACCTAGACATATTAAAAGCAACTCATAGAAATAAATGCACATAATATAAAAGGGTTCCTTGGACACAAAATTATCTATCTAAAATAAAAATTAAATACACTCCAATCAATGAGAAAATGATTGATTTGAGGGCATGTTTATACCCAATTACAAGAGTCCTTTCGGTGAAGATTAAGAAACTAGCCTTTAGGTTAAATAATAAAAAACATTACAAAAATTAATCTATACAAAGTGTATAAGTGCCCAAAGGTCTTGTACATATAATACAATACAAATTTGATTATGACATCAAGTGAAGCTTAACCATCACATATTTCAACATTACCTCTTAAGATTAATGGAGGACATGGACTAAGACCCTTATTAGTCCATAAGGGATACTCTCCTAGACCAAGTAGCTTTTGCACTAGCATGATCTTATTGAAGATATCCACTGTCTATTTTGTTGATAATATAAAAATTAGATTAAGCATACCATGATCATAAAGTTATTGGAAAATATTACATTATTTGGTACATACCAATGTACCACCCTGGTACAACCTTCTAAAAATTAGATTAGGATTGTGTCCTAGATTAGAGTGTGAGTAAATATTTTATGTAATTTAATAATGTGTAGGAAATGTACAAGTGTCATGTAATAAGTGTGCAAGTGTTATGAGTGTAAATGTGTACAAGTGTCTCATATGTAAGTGTGCACATGTGTTCTTATATTAGAAAGAGTTATGTGAAGAGTCATGTCCAAGTGTGCATACAAGATAGAGTCATGTGTATGCAAGTATCAAGTAGAGAAGCCAAGAGTCATGAGACTTGGCATATGGAAAGGAAAAGTCAAGTAACCAAAGAGTCATCCTACAATTGTTATATGTACTCCATAGAGACATAGTCTATATCGTCTACATCACCTACATTGTCTACATAGTGAATATTATAAATATCATTATATGAGAGTTTTATGATACATTTGTAACATAAAGAGAAGTAATATAGATTACATACATTTGAGCAACTAATATTGTAAGTCTTGTTATATTGTATGATTTAGGCTATTACATTCTTAATTGTTACTTATTATTTATTGTTACTTGATATATTGTTAAGCCTTTATTTATACATATTAGTTATCTCGTATTATTTTTGGTACATTATTATTTGATCCCATTATATTGCAGCTATCATATATTTAATTCTATAAATAATTATCCTATGAGTTTACATTAATAGTAAGGCTTCAGAAGCCAATAAAAGCCATCACACATAGGGTTTAGATGAGAGGATATCCAAAATTATCAACTTTCAAAAGCCAATCCTAAGAAGGGGCCTTTCATGTTGTTACATGGAATTCTATAGAAGAGTCTTAACCCACTTTGGTTTTGGATAAACCGTGAAATATATAGGCACATGCTGATATGGATCAACTTTTAGAACCCAAAACTAAAGAATCTAAATCATACTTACCATTAATTCAAAATCCATTACTATGGCACATGGAACTAGTTTATCAAGCTCATCCAAAGTTGAAGGTGCTAGATATGGTGCTACTTGAGATGGGGTCAAATATATAGGTATAAGGCCTTCACTAGAAGAAGAAGAGGAGGACTAAAAAATGAATGGTCCTCACAAGAATATTTTAAAAACCTATTGGAGTTGTCAAAGAAACAAGAGGATCTTTAATCAAAATCTCAAGTGTAGAACATGATAGAGCTATTGGAACAACCTCATAAAAATTGTATCTCTTCGAATAAAATATTCATACCTCTAAGGATCATATGGATGGTATGCCTTAGAGGTATCTAAATTCCCCATAGAAATATATTTATGACTATTTAATATCTCCTTTTATATATATTTAACTATGTAAGCTGATGGAGAGCCAAACTTGCTCAAACCAATTCCCATTCAAAAACTTGGAAAGATCCCTCACAAACCCTCATTCTGTGGCTATATAGCCAAAAAACCCTAAAAACTAAAAATGAGTCGGATGGGGACCAAAATTGGGGTGCGCATCCCTATTACAATAGACAAGCCAAGGAAAAATAGGAAGGAGGCAACAAGCTGGACGTTTTTCGCAGGACTGCCCAAACTTCCGAACTCGTTTTGGCCATATCTCACTCATCCGAACTCGGATTGAGCTAAAATTTTGAGGGTAGATGCCTGAAAAACCCTAGAACGTCTCCACCAATTTTCATATCATTTGGAGCAACACAGATCCTAGCGCATCCCTATGTGTGAACGATATATTTGGCAAGCGGCTATGCGAGGGTTTCATCTGGGTTGAGTGCAAGCAGCTCCAGAGGTTGGTTTTTAGGGCCTTCGGGCCCTAGCGGCCAATATTTTTGTGGTTTATGCTCAATATTTTAGCAAGAAATGTTGCAGGGGATACAATATGGGTTAGAAATTTGTCTTTCAACAGATCATACTATGAACTTGAGTGACAACGACTTCCAATTTGCTGCTCAAAAGAAAAGTGAAAACCATACCTTTCCACGACGTCTAGGGCAAGGATTAAAGAGATCTCGAAACAAGTTTCAAGCAGTTGATCAAAAAATGGCTCATATCTCAAATGAATCTGGTGCTAAGGTGCACCCACAAAATAATTCTACTCGTGAAAACCCCTCGTCAAGGGTAAGAATTTTGAAGACTCAGTCCCAAAAATGAATTTTAGGGATGCCCTTCATGGTGGACAGCCTCAGCCCAATGCTAATATCAATATTAGGGCTTCCCATAAACCTCTAAGAATGCCTAAGATTGATCCCAAGAAAACAGAGTCAGGATGTCTTAAAGCAGCTGATGGAACTCCTATTGTTAAGCTTGATATGGGGAACATTCAGACTGGCATTGAAGATTTGGAAAAAAGAGGACTAATTTGTCGGTTCGTGGGTTTTCGTTCGAGTCTATCTCGCTTTCAAAGTCCGGGCTGCAAAAAGCTGGAAAACTAAAGGTGAGTTACAAATCTCTATTTATCCAAATGGTTATTTTCTTGTTTTATTTGCTAATAATGAAGATAGAGAGAAAACTTTTCAAGGGGGTCCTTGGTTTTTTGGAAGGGCAGGGCTTTTCATGAAGCCCCGGCATACTAAATTTAAAGCCGAAGAAGAGATGCCTTCTATAGCTCCCGTGTGGGTTAGACTCTTTGGCCTCCCTATTGAATTTTGGAATCCTACTATTTTTTCTTCAATTGGAAACTCTTTAGGAACTTTTATGATGACTCGCTGATTGTACTCAAAATTTTGAACATATTATTTATGCTCGAATTTGTGTTTTAATGGATTTTGACAAACCCCTTCCTAAAAATATCACATTACAATTTGGGGAAGACACTTGGGAGCAAGTAGTGGACTATGAGAACATTCCTTTTCGTTGTAGAATTTGCCATGAATATGGTCATTTGGCCAGTGCTTGCCCAAATAAAATTCCTGATCAAAAGAAAGAAGATATAAACTCAACAGGTTTCCAAATACCTAAGAAGAAGAACACTTAGAAAAAAATAGTTATGAAGGATCAATCAAAGTCATTTGCTAATATGTTTGAAATACTTTCCACAAATGATGTCCCAAGTGAGGAAGAGGAAATAATGGAAACTGAAATCTTAGAAACACAATTTAAATATGAAGGGAAGAACTCGAGAGACAAACCAACAAATCAAAGGTTTTCAACAAAAAAAAAGGAGAAAATTTACACAAGAAAAACAATATTTCAAATGTCAAAACTTCAAATAATGCAGGTCCCAATATAGACTCCATTGAACCATCTAGTAAAATTTTGGCAGTGTATGAGCATTCTTCAAGGTTAGAAGCCATCTCAGATTCAATTGGAATAAGTCAAGAAACAGGGAAAAAAAAATTGAAGATGGATTCCAATCAAAAAATAGGTCGCAAGACCAATCAATATCATATGGTAAAAGAAGGTGAAAAGCTTGTAGAGGAAGGTAAGATTAATGCCCTTCCCAACTTTTTTAGCCCTGGTATTAATGAAGATCATCACTTGGAATATTAGAGGACTCAAAGGGAGTCTTTCAAAACAAAATGAAATTAGAAGAATGATTCAAATAAATCATCCACATCTTGTTTTCCTTCAAGAAACAAAGATGTCAATGGAGGATATGGACTTAATTGCCAGTAAAATTTGGCCAACTAGAAAAGTGGTTTCCCTCAGTTCCCAAGGGACTTCGGGTGGCATTGCTTGTCTTTGGGACCCAAAAGAGGTAGTTATTCACCATATGGTTGGCAGTTGGGGTTTGTTGGCTATAGCTATTCAAAGTAGACATTCCAACCAGATTATGCTTTGCATTATTGTTTATGCCCTGACTTCTTTAGAGGAAAAAAGAAGACAGTGGAAGGATATTACTCATATTATCTCTCATTTTCCTAAAGCTTGGATCTTGATCGGAGGAGATTTCAATACCATCCTCTCTCTGGATGAGAAAAGGGGGGGAAATAGAAATTTGGACAAAAGCACCGACCTCATGAGCGAATATATTGCAAACCTCCATCTTGTGGATATCCAACCGGATAATGGCCTTATGACTTGGTCTAACAGAAGGCAAGGCTTAGCTTGTATAATGGAGAGATTGGATAGGTTTTTGCTCTCTGAAAATTTCTTAATCCATGGTCACATTCCTAAAGTGAAGACTCTTAATAATGCTGGTTCGGATCATTGGCCAACCATGGTGGAAATGTGGAAAACCAATGTGAGTTTCTCTCCTTTTCGTTTTCAATTAATGTGGCTCAGAGACATTTCCTTCAGACCTCGTGTGCAACAATGGTGGAAGGAAGGTAAACCTAGGCATGGGACTAAGATGTTCTGTTTTGCCAAAAGACTGCAATACATTAAATCCAAAATCAAGACTTGGAACTGGAAAGAGTTTGGGGATGTTCATAAAAAAAACATGAAGTTATTGCTCATCTTGAAAATTTGAATAAGAAAATCCGTTTAGATGGCCTCACAGAGAAGAGAAGTGCAGATGAAATTAAACTCACAACTCAAAGGAATGGGAAAAAAGAGAAGAAATCTTATGGAAGCAAAAATCTAGAATTCAATGGCTCAAAGAAGGAGATCGAAACACAAATTTCTTTCACAAATCTCTTCTAGCTCGAAGATCTCACAACTTTATTTCTTCCTTAAATTCAGATACTAGGAGATGTTGTTTATACTTGGGATGGCATGAACTCTATTGTTGTTGATTACTTTTCCAATATTTTTGCCGCTACTCCTCTTGACTCAGCTTCTCAACAAAATGTTCTTCAAGCAATCCCTTCTCTTATCACTTCCGAGGAGAACTCTATTTTGACTCGCTCCTGTTACTATCAATGAGCTTCAACAAGTAGTTTTTAAAATGCAAAAAGGGAAAACCCTGTGTCCCGATGGTTTTCCTATTGAGTTCTACCAAGAGTTCTGGGATATCCTTCATGTTGATTTATTAGAGGTGGTGGAAGAAGCCAGGAAAGCCAAAGAAATTTTGAAGGTTATCAATAAAACTTATATTACTCTTGTTCCAAAAGCTCAAGAGGTTGATCATATCTCAGCTTTTAGACCTATTGCTTTATGTAATGTTCTTCTCAAAATCATTACTAAAATCATGGCAGAAATGTTGAAGCCTCTTTTGCATAAGATTATTTCCCGAGAGCAAGGGGGATATGTGGAAGGACGTCAAATAGTAGATGAGATAGTTCTTGCTCAGGAAGCCATCCATTCCATGGATATGCAAAATTCTCCTTCTATGTTCATTCGGTTAGACTTATCCAAAGCTTATGACAGAGTGGATTGGCACTTCCTTATCAAAGTTTTGAGGCAATTTGGTTTCTCTAAGGATTGGATGGATTGGATTATGGGATGTATCTCTTCAGTTTCCTACTTAGTTCTTATCAATGGCAGGCCTTCTCAAGTCTTTCCTAGCCTTCCAGAGGTATTAGGCAAGGTGACCCGCTATCCCCTTATTTATTCATCATTCTTGCTGAATGCTTGGGTAGGACTATAACCAAAAAGAGGGAAAACAAAACCCTTGAGGGAGTTACCATTGCTCATGGAGCTAGACCTATCTCTCATCTTCAATTTGTGGATGACTCTACTCTTTTAGGTAAAGCTACAGTTAAGGAAGCTTCTAATATTAAGCAAATAATTAGCTGTTTTTCTAAGGCTATTGGGAAGTTGATCAATGAAGACAAATCTAAAGTTATTTTCTTTCACCTGCTCTGCTAGACAAGAATCCATGGTCTTGGATAAATTAAGATATAAGAAGACCTCTCTTCCAATCACTTATTTAGGTATTCCCATAAATATTCAAAGGCAGAAAAATAAAGATTGGAATTGGTTGTTGGACAAAGTCAAGAAGAAAATTGGAAAGTGGACCAACAAGTGGCTTTCTTCCTGGGGGTAGAATCACCTTGGTAAAATCAGTCCTTCAAGCTATTCCTATTTATGTTTCTTCCATTTTGAATATCCCAAAGGTTGTTCTTCGAGAATTGGATCAAATCAGTCATCGTTTCCTTTGGAGTGGTACTAAGGAGAAAAGAAAATGGGCCTTGGTGAAATGGGATACTTTATGTCTTCCTAAGAGTGAAGGGGGGTTAGGATTCCGGTCTTCAATTAATAACAACAAAGCTTTAGCTGCTAAATTATATTGGAGGATGTTGCATAACCCCAATGCTCTTTGGGCCAATAATCTCCGTGCTAAATATGCCGAGAACAAAAGTCCCGAAGACCTTGTTCGCTATCAACTTCCTACCAAAGGTTCTCCCATTTTAGCAGTTCTTAAGACTCGGTGAGGATTTGATAAAGAAAAAATTATTTTGGATCATTCATAATGGTCAACATGCAAATTTTTGGACAGATTCTTGGGATGGTCACAAGCCTTTGATAACTCAGTTTCCCGATTGGAGGCCTTTGATGGAGGAGCTTCACCGAGCTAATTGGATAAAGGTGGCTAATTACCGTTGGTACCATACCGGTAATTCAAAGGCTAGTAGATATTGGATCCACATTGAGGACTCGGCCTATTCAAATCCTAGAAAGGCAAAGACAAGATATCCAAGGCATCCTTCATATGAGATCCCTCTCTTGGTCCCATGAAAAAGATTGTTTTGGATGGAACAACACTACTAAGGGTGAGTATTCCGTTGCTCAAGGTTATTTGACCTTATGCCATAATAATCCCAACCATTCTTCCGACATATTTTCTCAATTGTGGGCTCAAAAGCTTTGGCCTAAGGTGAGGTTCTTTAATTGGCTTTTATTGCATCGTAGGGTGCTTACTCGGTGAGCAACTTATGAAGCGTGGTTTTCATGGCCCTTTTAGATGTGAAATGTGTGAAGAGAATGTAGAAAATATCAACCATATTTTTATTGAGTGTACTTTAGCCTCTCGAGCTATGGAGGAGAATGGCCACTTTACTTGGCTTACAAGTGGTCCATTTTTTTTACTTTTAAACAACTTTGGAGGGATTGGCCTAATCAAGAGGGTGTTGATCATTTTATTAGGCAGCTAGTTTGGATGGGTTCTACCATTCTTCTTTGGAATATTTGGAATGAAAGGAACAACCAAATTTTTAATCAAGATAGGAAGGATATTCACTATATTTGGCAAAAGACCATAGCCAACTTAGTTGAATCAGTCCATCAACTCCTTAATCACCCCCAAAACTCCCACCAAAGATGGGATCAAGTGATGCAAAGATTGAAGATTAAACCTTCTAAGGGCAACCAACTTAAAGGGAATGTGAGTATTAGTAAGATGGATAGGACTAGAAATTGGCAACCTCCTCCTAAGGATTTTGGAAAAGTCAATACCGATGGAGCCTCTAGAGGGAACCCCTGGAAAAGCCAAGGTGGGAGGAATTGGTAGACTTTCGGATGGCTCCCTGGTTTTTACTTTTGCTGAGAATTTGGGTATTCTTTCCAATAACCTTGCCGAGGGGTATGGTATCCTCGGGAGGCCTTCAGGAGGCTACTAAGGTTGGATGGGAAAAGGTGTTAGTTGAGTCTCGACTCTCAACTTATGATTAATCTCTTGAAGACTCCTTCTAAGAATCATAAGGTGGATTGGAGAATAAAAAGAATTATTGAGAAGATTCAGCTTAATCCAGTATGGGATTTTTGAAAGTTGATTACAATCATGTGGTCAGAGATCAAAACAAGAGTGCTGATGCTTTAGCTAATTGGGCTTTGGACAAAGGTGATCTTACTTGTTATGGCCACCCTCCTATATGGTGGGCTTCTCAAATTAGGGAAGCTCTTCTTTCTATCATTTCTTTGGATGGCTCCATTTCTGAAGGTACCTAGTTTCTTCTTGTTTTTTTTTTTTTTGCTTCTCTTTGGTTCATTCAATTTTTTTAGTTCCCTAGCTCATTCTATTCTTTATTTTGTTTCCTCTGTTGATTCTTGCCTTAATAGTCTTCTGGTCTAGATAGGTCATTGTTTTGTTCATTGTTTTTTTTTCTTTTTTCTTCTTTGTTTTTTTTTGTTTAGTTTTTTAAGGTGGGTGGGTTCTTTTGTTTTGTTTTTTTTTTGTGTTCTTTGTGTTGTTTTTCGTTGTTCTTGTGTTTTTGTTGTTTTGTTTTTTTTTTTATGTTTTTTGTTATTGTTCTTGTGTTTTTTTCGTTCTTGTTCTTGGGTTTCTCTTTGTTTGTGTTATTTCGTGTTTTTATGTGTGAGTGTCTTCTATGTTTTTTGTTTTTGTTTATTGTCTGTTGTTGGTTGTTTTTTATTTTTTTTTATTTTATTTATTTTTTTTTTTAGGTTTTGGTTGTGTTTATTTTTCATGTTTTTTTTTGGGTTATGTCTTTGTAGTGTTCCGTTGTTTTTGTCTTGTTTGTGTTTTGTTATGTGGTTCTTGTGTTTTTCTATGTGGTTTGTGTTGTGGTTTCTTTTTTCTTATTGTGCGTGTTTGGTTGTGCTTTTGTTTTTGACACACTCAAGGAGCATGTTTTTTATTTTATTTTATTATTTTTGTTGTTATTTACTTATTTTTAAATTGGTTTTGTGTGTTTGTTTGCTCCTTGAGTATGTCAAAGGTGGTAGGCCAGGTCCGAGTCCTGGGTATTTTTTGCGGAATGGATACCCCTGCCTCCTTGGGTCTTACCCGAAAGTGGCATCCCTTTTGGGATGTTTTCCACAAATAATAATAAAAAAAAGACAAGCCAAGAGTCATGAGACTTGGCATATGGAAAGGAAGAGTCAAGTAACCAAAGAGTCATCCTACAATTGTTATATGTACTCCATAGAGACATAGTCTATATTGTTTACATCACCTACATTGTCTACATAGTGAATATTATAAATATCATTATATGAGAGTTTTATGATACATTTGTAACATAAAGAGAAGTAATATAGATTACATACATTTGAGCAACTAATATTGTAAGTCTTGTTATATTGTATGATTTAGGCTATTACATTCTTAATTGTTACTTATTATTTATTGTTACTTGATATATTGTTAAGCCTTTATTTATACATATTAGTTATCTCATATTATTTTTGGTACATTATTATTTGATCCCATTATATTGCAGCTATCATATATTTAATTCTATAAATAATTATCCTATGAGTTTACATTAATAGTAAGGCTTCAGAAGCCAATAAAAGCCATCACACATAGGGTTTATAAATAAAAATGTGCTTGGTACAATAATGACACATTGAATTATATATAAGTTAAATTACACAATATTCAACTTCTATGAAACATTGAGCGATAGTGGACTTCCATATACAACACCATGAAATGGGTTTGAAACCTACATATAAGAAAAACTAGTAGTGGAGCACCACTGATCCAAATCATCAACACAATCTATATCTAAAAGGTCTATCAAAATTAGAGTACACCAACTAAATTGAATACCCATATGGTATGTAACTTTTAAGTATTAAATAATCCTCTTGATAGTGATCCATTACATCTCTTGAGGTGCCTATGTCTACCTAAAATAGTAGCTAACAACAAATACAATATTAGATCTTGTTTAAGGTAATGAAGAACTCCCACAAGGGACTAATATAGAGTGGCATGCACCAAAGGAATTGTGTAATCTACTTGAAACTTCAATATTGAAGCAAAAAGAGTTTGAGTGGACTTGGAATCCTCTATCCTAAAGCATTGAGAAAGATGTAAGGTATACTTGGGATGTGAGATAGTGGTTCTAGAAGTTTGATCAATCTAAATGCCTAAGAAATAGTGTAGAATCCCTAAATTTACCATCTCAAAGATAGCAAGAATCCATGACTACATATACTAAATCAAGGTAGGTGAGCTACCTATAATGAGAAGATCATCAATATATGGCATAATCATGATAGTCTTCCATCCTTATATTTTATGTAAACACCGTGGATATTCTCACACCATACAAGGATTTAGTAAAATAACATACCAAGGGGTAAAAATCTTAAGCTTAAAACTAGGCAGCTATTGCATGCAAATCTCCTCCTAAAGTTTACCATGAAGAAGGAAACTCTTTGCATACATCTAGTGTAGCTTCTAACCATGGGAAGCAACTAGAGATATTATCATTTGAATAGAGTCCATCCAAGAAATTGGGTAAGATGTCTTTAAGTTGTCAATTCCCTCCTTTTGAAAGAGATACTTAGCAAAAAGGCATGCATTATGCTTCTATACTTGAACATATAAGTATATTTGTTCCTATAGACCCATTTGCACCCAACAATATTCTTTCCTTCTAGAAGAGGATTAAGTTCCCATGCTTGATTATTCATCAAAAAATCATAATTAGCAAGAATAATGTCTTCTTGTTATAGTTGTCCATTATCATAGAAGTAGATGAGAGGATATCCAAAATTATCAACTTTCAAAATCCAATCCTAAGAAGGGGCCTTTCATGTTGTTACATGGAATTCTATAAAAGAGTCTTGACCCACTTTGGTTTTGGATAAACCATGAAATATATAGGCACATGTTGATATGGATCAACTTTTAGAACCCAAAACTAAAGCATCTAAATCATACTTACCATTAATTCAAAATCCATTACTATGGCACATGGAACTAGTTTATCAAGCTCATCCAAATTTGAAGGTGCTAGATATGGTGCTACTTGAGATGGGGTCAAATATATAGGTATAAGGCCTTCACTAGAAGAAGAAGAGGAGGACTAAAAAAGGAATGGTCCTCACAAGAATATTTTAAAAACCTATTGGAGTTGTCAAAGAAACAAGAGGATCTTTAACCAAAATTTCAAGTGTATAACATGATAGAGCTATTGGAACAACCTCATAAAAATTGTATCTCTTCGAATAAAATATTCATACCTCTAAGGATCATATGGATGGTATGCCTTAGAGGTATCTAAATTCCCCATAGAAATATATTTATGAATATTTAATATCTCATTTTATATATATTTAACTATGTAAGCTGATGGAGAGCCAAACTTTCTCAAACCAATTCTCATTCAAAAACTTGGAAAGATCCCTCACAAACCCTCATTCTATGGCTATATAGCCAAAAAACCCTAAAAATTGAAAATGAGTCGGATGGGGCCCAAAATTGGGGTGCACATCCCTATTACAATATACAAGCCAAAAATAAAGTTTCAAGTCCTAACTCTAAATACATTAGGAGATATTAACCTCCGAACAACTCAAAAAGCATAAAAAACTAGGTAAGTAATTTTAAAACCTAATTTCGGGGCACTAGATGATGGAATTTGGCCCCAAAAACTAGATTTTTTGGAAAAATAGGACTCTAAAAAGTCATATTTTTTTAGAACTCCCCCAACTAGTTACCTATCAAATTTCACATCAATTGGAGCTAAGGTTGAGAAGTTATGGCCCCGACAAAATGCACTAAAATTTAGGAAAAATAAATAAAATTTCCAAATTTTGTTGGATGCTCCTGCATCAGACACCCGGGGTGGATTGAGAAATGACATTCACTTCTATACTATTATAGGAAAACCCAGGCGGTCAACCTCTGTTTTGGACAACCAAGTTGTATCTTCTATAGGTCTTCCCTTCCACTTGACCAAATATTCTGAATACTGCATGTTCCTGGTACTTCTACCTTCTCAGGTGTCTAGTATTTCCTCTATCTCATCTGTGGTTGGAGTAGACACTAGAATACTCCACAAATATATACTTGGTGTCTCACTACTACCTCCTTCGTGGTATTCTGCCAAGTCTAAAATATTAAAAATAGGTGATATATTCAGCTCACTAGGCAGTTCCACTTTGTAGGTATTTCCTGAATTTCTTTTACCTATGATCCTGCATGGTCTAAACCTCTTCATCTTCAGCTTGTTGTAGGTTTTTCTAGGAAACCTTTCCTTTCTCAAGTGAACCATGACCTCATCTCCCACTTGGAACTCCTTGAAACGCCTCTTCTAATCTATTTTGGCCTTGTACTGAGTATTCATCTTACTGATATGCTATTGTACCTCTTCATGTAAACTCTTTATGTGCTATGCAAAATCTTCAGCCTCAGCACTGCTATTTTCTCATTTACCCATCATTCTCAACTCGGAAGCATTCCTTAGTTTGTTCCCATACACAATTTGGAATGGTGATTTACCAGTACTTCTGTTGATAGAATTTTTGTAATCAAATTTTGCCTGTGGCAAAATCAAATCCCATCCCTTGGGCTTATCTCCTACTAGGCATCTTAGAATATTACCCAAACTTTTGTTCACCACCTCTATTTGTCCATCAGTCTATGGGTGGTATGTAGAACTGAACTTCAAATTTGTTTTTAGCTTCTTCCATAAAGTCCTCCAGAAATAACCCATAAATTTGGTATCTCTTTCAGATACTATACTCTTGGGTAGACCATGAAGGTGTACCACCTCCTTGAAAAATAAGCCTGCAACATGAACTGCATCACTCATTTTTTGACATGGAATAAAATGAGCCATCTTCGAAAACCTGCCAACCACAACAAAAATGGAGTCATTCCCTTGTTGTGTCCTTGGTAGGACAAGAACAAAATCCATACTGATGTCCTCCCATGGTATCTTCGATACAGGTAATGGCTGATACAATCCTGTATTCTGTCTCACTCCCTTAGCCATCTGACACACTCTACAACCCTGCATAAATTTCTTCACATCCTGTTGCAACTGTGGCCAATGATAGTTTTCACTAACAAGGGCAATGGTCTTATCTCAACCAAAATGTCCAGCTAGTCCTCCACTATGCTTCTCCTTTATCAGATTCTCCCTCATTGAACTTCTAGGAATGCACAATTGGTTCCTTCTTAATAGAATCCCATATTGGATTATAAAATCCAACAACTTAGTTCTATCCAAAGTAGTAGGAGACAAACATGCCTTCCAAGCCTCTGCAAAATTTGGATCCTCTAGATACAAACTCTTAAGTTCTTCAAACCCAACGACTTCCACTTTCATCTCTATCAACAAATTTTGCCTTCTACTCAAGGCATCTGCAGCTCTATTAGACTTCCCACTCTTATGCTTCAAAACAAAGGTATAATTCTGTAGGAATTCAATCCACTTCAAATGTCTCTGATTCAGTTTTCCCTGACTATTAATATACTACAAATCTTGATGATCAATATATAAAATAAACTCTTTTGCTAACAAATAGTGTCTCCATTTCTTAAGAGCCTAAACTATAGCATAAAATTCTTGATCATAAACAGAATATTTCTTCCTAGCATCATTTAACTTCTCACTAAAATATGCAACAAGTTTACCTTCCTGACTCAACACAACTCCAATGGCACTTCCACTAGCATCACAATCAACCTAAAATACTTTATTAAAATTTGGAAGTACCAAAATGGGTTGTTCTGTCACATTATTTTTCAACATCTCAAAAATTGCACCTGCCTTTGTAGTCCACTTAAAATCCTTCTCATCCCCTCTCATGGTTTCTGTCAGGGGTGCACAAATACTGTTAAATTTTCTAATGAAATTTCTGTAGAAACTTGCAAGACCATGGAATGATCTTAACTCCGTTATGTTCCTTGGAGTAGGCCAATCAATGATAGCCTTCACTTTCTCTGGATCCATTTTTAGACCCTCATCTGAGATGACAAATCCCGTATACACCAACTCCTTCTTCACAAAACTGCACTTCTTCAAATTAATCAGCAATTGCTCCTCCCTCACCTTTTCAAAAACTATCCGAACTTGCATCAAATGCTCTTCCAATGTCTTACTAAAAATCAGAATATCATCTAGATAAACAATAACAAACTTCTCTAGGAATTCTCTCAACACCTCATTCATCAACCTCATGAATGTACTAGGTGCATTGGTTAACCCAAATGACATAACCAACCACTCATACAAACCCTCTTTGGTTTTGAAGGCTGTCTTCCACTCATCACCCTCTCTGATGTGAATCTGATGATACCCACTCTTTAAATCAATCTTTGTGAAGTATTTAGCTCCACTCAAACAGTCCATTATATCATCCATTCTAGGTAATGAAAATCTATACTTAATGGTAATATTATTTATGGCTATGGAATTAGTACACATTCTCCATTCTCCATCCTTCTTCGGTGCTAGTACTGTAGTTACTGCACAGGGACTCAAACTCTCTCTAATAAACCCCTTCCTCAACAACTCTTGAACCTGTCTGTTCAACTCTTCATTCTCCACGGGAGACATTCTATGGGCTGCCTTATTGGGTAAACTAGATCCTAGAATCAAATCAATTTGATGGCTAATATTTCTCATTGGTGGCAAACCCTCAGGCACATTATCTGACACAATATCAAGAAACTCTTCTAACAGACTTTCAACCTCTATTGGAATATCCATACATTGTTCCTTATTAACAGTAGAAATTAATGCATAACACATAGAATCCCTCTTCAAGCCATCCAAATTTTTTTTGCCATCTACCAAACAGATTCTAGCACTACTGCATACCTTTTAATCCACTTCCTTCAATGGCTTCAACTTGTGACGCACTCCATATTTCGTCAGAGAGTAAGTATTCGCATGCCCATCATGCACCGCACGTCTGTCAAATTGCCATGGCCTCCCCAACAACAAATGACAAGCATCCATAGGCAAAACATCACATAGAACCTCATCTTGATAATTTCCAATATGAAATTTAACTAAACACTGCTCATTGACTAATGCTCTATGATCTTTCTGCAACCACACAATCCGATATGGATGTGGGTGCTTCCTCTTCTCCAATTTCAACTTAGCAACCATTTCTCCTAAAACTAAATTATTTGTGCTACCATTATCTATGATAACATTACAGACCTTACCTACACATTTGCATCTTGTGTGAAATAAGCTCTTCCTCTGATCCACATCTTTCCCTCCTTTCATCAATGCTCTTCTTGTCATCAACACATCTCCTCCTTCTACTTCTTCATAATGTTCTGGATTTAGCACCTTCATCTGCTACAATAGCTCTAGCATGACCCTCAGGTCTCTTATTCGTCCTCCCTTGGTGTTGGGGACACTCATATGCCTAATGTCCATCTTCCCCACAATGGAAATAGGTTCCACGAAATCCTCCTCTTCTATACCCACGTCCAGATCTACCTCTTCCTCTTTGGTAACCATTGTTCTAATCACGAGAGTGGTAGGTATTCTCCTCTTTCTGATCCTGGTTATTACTTGTTTCACCAGTCTTATTTTGATCTTCATATTTTCCTCCACTGGTTCTTCCACCAGTTCTTCCACCACGACCTCTTTCTCTTTGTTTTCTTTCAAATCTTCTGTTCAGCTTCTCTTCAACCTTCAAGGCAAACTGATATGCATCCTCAATGGTGGTCATCCTGACCAAACTGATTTCTTCTTGAATATTCATTCTTAATCCATTTATGTAATGAGCTACTTTCTCCTTATTAGACTTTGAATGTCCAGTTCTGATTGAGATATTATAAAACTCCTTTGTATATTCTTTAACAGATTTGCTTGACTGTCTCAAACTCTGCACTTTCCTCAATAGATCCAATTCGTAATCTACAAGAATAAACTGCCTCTTCAACTTCTCTACCATTCTATCTCATCTGGTTATATTTTCCTTTCCTCTTCTATTTCTTTCTAGCTACACTTCTTTCCACCATATACTAGCATGGCCTTTCAACTTCATTTTTGCAAACTTGATCCGATCTGGATCTACAACCTCCTCATACTCAAAATAAACCTCCATATCATTGATCCAATCAATCAACTCCTCTGGATTGAGATTCCTAGAATACGTGGAGACATCAAACTTTGGCCTCTTCCTGATTAGAGATATGGCCCTAAATAATCTAGCTTCTACAGGATCCATTGCTTCTTCTTCATCTGATGGATCATCAACCTCCCAAGCTTCATCTTCACTATGGTATTCTCTCCTTGGCTCAACCCCTCTTCACAACTCCTCTTGAAGGGCTTGCACTTGCCTCTAAAAATCTCTAAAATCTCCTTCAGGTACCACATTTCTCCCACCACCACGATTTCTTCGTGGAGGCATTCTTCCTCACTCTCTTCTCACAACCCTTCCACAGATCCTGGTGCAAACTGCCTCACTTTCGATGATCTACTCACACACTCAAGAAACCTAAGCTCTGATACCACTTGATGGAAAGCCAAACTTGCTCAAACCAATTCTCATTCAAAAACTTGGAAAGATCCCTCACAAACCCTCATTTTGTGGCTATATAGCCAAAAAACCCTAAAAACTAAAAATGAGTTGGATGGGGCCCAAAATTGGGGTGCACATCCCTCTTACAATAGACAATCCAAAAATAAAGTTTCAAGTCCTAAATATAAATACATTAGGAGATATTAACCTTCGAATAGCTCAAAAAGCATAAAAAACTAGGTAAGTAATTTTAAAATCTAATTTCAGGGCACTAGATGATGGAATTTGTCCTTGAAAACTTGATTTTTTTGGCAAATAGGACTCAAGGGAGTTGTATTTGTTTAGAATTCTCCCAACTAGTATCTTATCAAATTTCACGTCAATTGGAGCTACGGTTGAGAAGTTATGGCCTCAGCAAAATGCACTAAAATTTAGGAAAAAGAAATAAAGTTTCCAAATTTCGTTGGATGCTCCTGCATCATAAGCCAATGCTAAAGACCTAAAGATACATAATTGAGATACATTAGACTTATTTTCAAATGCTCAAGTGGTATCATACCCTCAATTATTCTAGTAAGAACTCTATTGATGATGTATTCTACACAAGTGATGGATTCTCCACATGATTTATTCTCCATACCCTTAGCAGGAATTATGAAATGAGCCATCTCCATAATCACCATATTTTTCTCTCGACTATCATATTATACTATGGAGTATAATAAATAGTCCTTTTAAAGGAAGTATCATGAAGAGTTAAAAGTCCAAAATGAAACTGCTCATATAATTACTTCCCCTATCTTTTCTGAGACACTTGACCTTTCTTTCCATATGATTCTCTACAAGTGCTTCAAACTCCTTGAATCTCTCTAAATCCTCATCTTTTGTATGAATAATGTACAATCATACATACCTAGATAAATCATCAACGAAAAGAAAAAAAAACTATTACTAATGATGGATGGTATATCCATGGCTCCATATATATCACAATGAATAAGCTCCAAGGGTCATGTGGAATTCCTCGCTGACCCTTTTGAAAATAATTATATTTGATGATTCCCAAAAATACATTCCTCATAAGCACCATTAGGAGGAGAAATATGAGGAAATCTAATATCCAACTAATGACAACTCATGTACGTAAGTTACACATAGCTATGATGCCCATGTTTGTGATGACATCACTAACTCTCATCACCTATTTATGCTATCATAGCCACAAAGTTTTTTTTTTTTAAAGGGGAGGAAGAAGTATGGATCAATATATAAACTAATTTGTACATATAATCTAACTTATCATAGTACACTAAGAAAACTATCTTGAATCCATCATCATCATCCTTGATTACACTGTTACACATTAATCAATCTAAAATTTTACATTTCTTTTTATATGGATGATGTAATAAATATAAATAATATGGTGGTTATTAGTAGGAACATGAAGAACCTCATAAAATGAAGAAGATCCATTACTAAACACAACACAACCTTCTACCTATAAGGAATAATCATCTACAATGACAATGCACTCTTCTAAGTGCAATGTGTTATAATCATATTGTAGGTATTTTTGCTTGGTCACATCCTGTTGAGCAAAGTGCAGCAAATAGTATTGTCATTTTTGTCAACACAGTCAGACAGATTTATTGATGCAATGGACAAGAGTTTATTGAACAGCAAGGTGCAGCCAAAGTACAATGGATAGGAGTTCAAGGTTGAGCAAGGTGTTGCAGGAGGATTGTCATTGTTGTCAATACAATCAGTTAGATCTAATGATGCAATGGACAGGTAGTTCAGAAGTCACTCAGATGCAGAGGATAAATTTCAGAAGTTAGTCAGATCATGAGTCCTTAAATGATAGATGCACAGAAACAGAAAACATAATTCAGAATGAGAAGAAGAAGTCTTCAGAACTTGAGATGTCAAGAAGCGAAAAGGTTTTTTTGTGAAAACCAAGGCAGTCAGAATAAAAAGTTTTATTTAAAACCATGGATAACATATTTGAAATGGGTTTTTCTTAAAACCCAAGTTGGCTCTTTTTTTCGTTGAAAAAGATGCCCCGGTGATAAAGATATTTAATTTTAAATATTTAGTTTAAATTTTAAAGGTTTTTTGTGAAAACCAAGGCAGTCAAAATAAAAAGTTTTATTTAAAACCATGGATAACAGATTTGAAATGGGTTTTTCTTAAAACCCAAGTTGGCTCTTCGTTTCATTGAAAAAGATGCCCCGTGATGAAGATATTTAATTTTAAATATTTAGTTTAAATTTTATTTTATTTAAAATTTAAATTAAAATATTAAATTAAATTAAAAGGTCCGACATGTTACTATTTCGCAACAATAAGCTACAGGAAAGTGACGAAGGTGGAAGAAGTGTTTGAGGCCGACAAAGTTAAATCTGGGCCGACAGATTTTAGGGTTTGGCAGCTGACAAATTCTAGGGTTTCTCAACAGACGTTCTTTTAGGGTTTGTTCCTAAAACTTCTTCTATAAAAGCAAGGGTACTTCGAGTTTGAATGTGGGGTGAAAAGATAAAGTGCGAATGCGAGCATAGTGTTTGTGAAATTGAAGTTTGTGTTGAGTAGAGAGCAGAATGTGAAACGACACAGAGTGTGCGAAGCGTGTGTGCAGAGAAAGCAGAGTGTGCAGAGAAGCACGAAGGGCAAAGTTGATTGCAAAGTCTGGTTGTAGCAGTGCAGCAGACTGTGTGAAGTGATTGCGCAAGAGATAACAGAGTGCACAAAGATTGCAAAGGTGATGTAGACCAGTTAGAGTCTTGCAATAACAAAGGTATATGTCAAATATTTTTTATTCAATATTGAAGTCCAGTTGGTGCTGGCAAATTAAGGGGTTGGTGCCTCTTTCCAGTTGGTGTTTGGTAAACAAATTGTCCAGATTGGTTCTGGAAAATTAAGGGGTTGGTGCCTCTTTCCAGTAGGTGCTGGTAAAATAGGAGTTGGTGCTCCATTCCGTTGAAGTAGATAAAGTTAAGGGGTTGGTGCTCCTTCCAGTTGGTGCTGGTAAAGGATTATGTAAAGTTGTAGCTTTACATTGACTAGATTTGGATGGTAGTCCAAGTAGTATTTTTGAGGAGTAGCCGCATTGGTGAACCTCGTTAAAATGTTGTGTTATGTGTGATGCTTTCTTGGTATTTCATTTATCAGTTTTAATCTGATGCTGGATTTAAGACTAATTGTTTTAGAAGTATTTTAAAAGGAACACACTGATTCACCCCCCTCTCAGTGTCATTGTAATTACAACACATCCCTTGTTACCGTTGATCATGTACCTTATTTCCTTGTTTAACCATCATGTTTATCCTTATTTTATGAATATAAAAGATCAACATTGACACCCTCCTTTTTTTATGTTGCCTCAAGCTTGTAGATGTAATGTTGGCATTTTTGCCACACTAAAATTAGATTTAAAATTTTGCCCAAGTGTGCAATGAGTTTCACTTAGTGAAATCTATTTTTGGGTAACACTTTGAGTGAAATACCATTTTAGGGTAAAAGATTTAGTTTCAGGTAGGTGACAGTTCATTTTCTGGCAAAAATTCATCCCGGTGAACTTCATTTTTGGTAGCAACATCTATTTCGGGCTTCGCCTTGGCAAAAACCCATTTCGGGTGAATGCCTTGGTGACAGTCTATTTTGGGTGAATGACTTGGTGAAAATCCATTTCAAGTGAATACCTTGGTGACAGTCTATTTTGGTCTTTGCCTTGGTGAAAGCTCTTTTTGAGTGCAAGTCATGGTGAAAAGCCCATTTCGATCGAAAGTCATGGTGAAATCCCTTTTTGGCCCATGCCTTGGTGAAAGCACATTTTGGGCAATGCCTTGGCGATAGTTTATTTCGAAGCTACGCTTTGGCAAAGGTCCATTTCGGGCCTCACCTTGGTGAAATTAATTTTTGCCATTTCCTCCAAGCGAAAGTCATTTTCGATGGCGCTTTGAGCGAAGATCATTTTGGGGGGAATTTCAAGGCCGAAAAATTCAATTTTTGGGCAAAGAAGTTAATGTTTCTAGAATTATTGCTAATGAAAATCAGATTTGACAAATAACCAAAGGATTACTAAAATTAAATGTTGTCCATTTCTCAATATGCTTTGCTCTTGACTCTGGTGTGATCCTGCTGATTTCGAGGCGTCATCCACTGTGGTGAATGCTCATTTTTGAGGCACCACCATGAAGATGAAAATTTTGCCAATGATTCTAGCTAAGTCCCGATATGCCATCTGCCAAAATTGCTCATTGCTTCCCAATGTACCATCGGATTGGTTCGTTGTTACTATCGAGGAGAAAATTGTTGCCGACCAATCTTTGACTTGCCATCATTTTATTTAATGATCATTCAATTTTGGAGGTGAAATCCTCTATAAATACTAGGAAACTTGATGTAAAAAAGGAGGATGGACATTTTCTTGTGAAACTCTCAGAGTTTAACATTTGCTTTGATTCAAGGACTATTTGGCTTTGAGTTCTTGATCATTTTATGTATGTTTATACTTTTTGCTCTGCATTTCTATTAGATTTATATCATCATTGGTGGATTAAATTTTGAGTCTGGATTTAGTTTTTCAATGGGGAATGAATGTTGGAATGCTATTGGAAGTCATGCTTTATAATATGATCTAAGTTCAGTTTCTGTTTTGTCCTTCTATTGAATGTTGTTAGTTTAAACTGGGTTGTTAATCTTGTTGTTAATTCATCCCCGCATTATCTCTTTGGCTTACAACCATATTTCCCTTCCTTTCTGTTAATTTCTTTTCCTAATATTTATACCAGTTTTAGAGTAGCAAGGGAACCAACCCCCTCTGGAGATTGGCCTGAAGGACATTTCTTTCCTTTAGCCTTTCAATGTTGGCCGGGTCTAGGGTGCATACATACATTTTATCCTAGGGTAGACTCTTGACCAATAGTTTTTGGCATGCCCGATGGGACACGAAAGGTCCACCTTAAGCAGTATTAAGATTTGATGTTCATATTTTGTTATTTGATTAGAACATATGGCGACTTAGTTTTACCCAGAAGCCTTCGAACGTGAAGTTGGTGAAAGCTTTACTTCATGATCACAAGATCGAAGGCCAAAAATTTAGAAAATCCTATTGAGTTTTTTGAGCTTGACACCCAAGTCTTGGGAGAGCATCCTAGATTAATCACTCCGACTATCCCATCAATTGTAATGTCTTCATAGGTAGCTGGTGTGTTTTCCATTCCTTCAAGTCCCTCTAGCACTGCCACTAGCTTTCCTCCCCAAGCAAATTCTCTAGTCCAAATGGCTCAAAATCCACCATGATAGTTTCTAGCATGGAATCATTCTAGAGCTTTGAATATACAAGCTCAGAATCTGATCTCGACAGCAGCATTAAAGGCTTTGCCTACTTATGATGGTATGGGAAAAATAGCTTATGAGCATGTTCAAGATGTGGCTTCTTTGGCAACTATTCATAGCATCACAGACGAAGATGTCATGGTCAAATTGCTCGTGCTCTCTCTCAGAGGGAAGATGCTTTATTGGTACCGGTCCTTACCACCTGCCACTATTACCACATGGGACCAGTTGGCTGAGTTAATGATAAAAGGCTTCAATGAACAAGTGGATCCTTTTTCTCTATTGCATCAATTCACTAATATTCAGAGGTATCCACAGGAGGAAATCATTGACTTCAATGTTAGGTTTGCTCAAACTTGGTAGAGAGTCCCTGACGGTCTCTGACCGACTCTCGAACAAGCTATATTTTATTATCTCTGGGCCTTTAATTCTGATATTAGCATGGCCATCCATCAGTCCAATGTTGATACATTTTTGGCCTTGTACTCCCAAGCGCAAAAGGCTGAAGCTGATTTAATTGCTATTGGTAAGCTCCCACTAAAAATGATGATGTTGATATTTCTTGATCTCCCATAACATTTATATCCCAATGCATCTTCTCAATATTTACCAATGTCCCCCATGTATCCAGTTCCTTCATGGAATCCTAGTTCCTCTCAAACCTCGATAGTTTCTATCCCATAATTGCCTGCCCCTTCCATTCCACAACTACTCACTCTAGTTCCATTCCTAGCATTGTCATCTCCACCAGTACCACTACCATTACCAGCTCCTCCAACACCCTCAAATCTTGATCCTCAAATGAAGATGTTGCAAGAGATGCAATCAACAATGAGAGCGATGACAAATGAGATCACAACCCTGAAGAAAAGAGAAGCTGAGAGAAGTTTCTAGCCTAGGATATTTCAACCTCCACCAATCACCAGAGAGCAAGTAACTTTGACCAACAAGATTCCTGAAAGGAATGCAACCGTGTTGACAAATGAAGAAGCTGGCCCATCAGACAAAACGTATTGGTGTTCTACCTGCAATGATCTGCATGGCGAAGAAACTTGCATGGTTCATCTGAACTATGTGCAAACATTGGTAGACAACTCTTTCGATGGTCAGATCAACATGATTAGAGAAGTTGATCATAACTTTATGATCCCTTCCATAGAACAAGTTTTAGTTCTCATGAGAGCTGGAAAAAGTTGATCATAGTGGACCCAACTGAGATGGAGCCACTGAAGATACCTGTTGAGCCGAAGGTGCAGAATGAAAAGAGACAAGCACAGGCGAAGGCACCTAGCTCAATGCCTAAGTTGGAAGAACCTATTCTCTTAAAATATCTCTTGCTTGCACAAGCAAAAGAAAGAATCTCTCAAGCGAAGGCATCAACTTCACAAGTGCAAGCTGAGATGAAGGAACAGGTAAAAGAATACCTTAAATACCTATATTTGACCAAGCGTCAGAGGGTGGAAGCCACACAGCAATATTAGAGCAAGTATGAGGCTGCTAATGAAGGAAGAGAATCCAGTTCATCCATGTACAATATTGTTGAAGAATTAAAGAAAATTCCTACCAAGGTTAGTCTCTATGATGCTTTGCAATTGCCTGGACAGGTTGATTTGTTGCAAGAATCTCTGAAGTCTATTAAAGGTAAAAAGAAAAATCCTACTCAGACTGTGTTAGCTCAGACGCTTACAACTTTGGCTACTAGAAAGAATAGACCACCACCATTTTACTTGTCTCTCAGGATGGAGGGTTGGATTGTGCATAACTGCATGATTGACTCTGGTGTTGCGATGACTGTCATGCCAAAAGTGGTTTGTGAGATCATGGGCATGGAGTATACCAGAAGCAGCCCAGGATTTTTGTAGTTGGATGGAACCCCTATGAAAATAGTGGGTGTTATTAAAGATATCCCAATTGTGTTGCATAAAATACCTCAAATCACTGTGATCCAGGAGGTGGTCATGGTTGATTTGGAACCATACTTTAGTATGTGCCTCTCGAGAGAATTCACTACCAAGATGGGAGGCTATCTTTCTCTAGATTATTCCCATCTAGAAATTCCTTTCAAAGGGAAAATAATTTGGATCTACAATGAGAAACCTTCCACCTTTCATATAGAAAGGATCGAGGATGAAGAAAAGTGCATGGATTCTGCTAACTTGATGATCGAAGAGATGGAAGAGTTAGATTTAATGGAAGAAGCTCTAGGTGAACTTCACACAGAAGATGAATTCTCCATGAATGACTTCAATGCAATGATTGAAATTGAGATTGGTTGCTATGCCATTACCAAGCCTAAAAAGGTGGAAGTGAAGGTATCCAATGATGGAGATCCTATCTCAGATCATTTGTGGAAACTCTTCTTCGATGGTGCAAGATGTAAAAATGGCATTGAAGTAGGGATTGTCCTCATATCCCATTCTAGAAGACAGAAGACATATTCATATCGACTGACATGGAGTTGTACAAATAATATTATTGAGTATGAAGCATTGTGCTTAGGTTTGAAGAAAGCAAAGAAACTCGGGATCAAACAACTCCAGATTTTTGGAGATTCAGAGTTGATTGTCAATCAAGTGACTAACAAGTGTGTCTCCAAACAACACTATTTGAAGGTGTATCACAACAAATTTTGGGACCTATTTGAAGCCTACATGATATTAAATGTCCAAGCAATTTCATGAGAATAAAATAAGCATGCCGATCTCTTAGCATCCATTGGTGCTAGGTTTTCCCTAGCTAAACACATGATGCAAAAACCAAAGACTGTGAAGCTTGTTTACAGGCCTTCAGTTCTTGATAAGGATATTCATTGGCAAGTGTTCGAGAATGATGAGAAGATTGTGAACTTCCTAATAAATGAAGCTAGAAGTATTGAAGGGAGAACATTTGATGAAGAAGAACCTGAGGGATTGATCCAGTTGAAAAATAATCACATCCCGAAAGGATTGATTTTGCTCGAAAGTCTCTTTGATCAAAATGATAGAACAATAAAGCATAAGATCAAGGTGGATGAAAAGGAGTACAAAGAGTTGCAGTTAGAACCTAGAAAATCAATCAAGGTTGGAACTGAATGCACACCTGAAGAACTCGAGCAAATCAAGGAACTATGCCAAGAATTCCTAGAAATTATCACCTGGAGTTATCAAGACCTCAAAGGGTATGACAAGAATGTTATCCAACATACAATTGAACTATAGGAAGGAGTAAAACCTTTCAGAAAAAAGTAGAGGCCAATCAACCCCAAAATCGAGACCCTGATGAAGGTAAAACTCTTGAAGATGCTCAAAGCAAAGATCATTTATCCTATCAAGCACTCTTCCTGGGTAGAAAATTTGGTCCTTATGTGGAAGAAGAATGGAGATATTCGCTTATGCATTGATTTCTAAAATCTTAATCAAGCTAAAGCCTAATTATCCTTTGCCACAGATAGATCAGATCCTCCACATGGTTGCAGGAGCACACAGATTTTCTCCTCTAGAAAGTCTCAAAAAGGGGAAAGGGAAAAAAACCCCAAAGGGGGGGTTTAGCCTTCCCAGAGAAGGAGGGGTTTTGTTTTTTTTTTTTTTTTTGTGAGTTTTTTCTAGAGAGGGAGAGGTTTTTTTGGGGAGGGGGAGGGGGGCTCATGGTAAAATAAGGAAAGCTCCTGGGCCATGTGATTTCTAAGAAAGGGTTAGTTGTTGATCCAGCTAGAGTCGAAGCTCTCTTAAAGCTCCCATTACCAGCTAACAAGAAAAGTTTACAATATTTCTTTGACCAAATCAACTTCATTAGGAAGTTTATTGTAGACTTTGCTCAAGTAGTGAAGCCAATGACTGAACTCTTAAAAAATAATGTTGAGTTCAAATGGATAGAGAAAAGAAAAGAAGCATTCAGAGAGATTAAGGAGAGGATTGCTCAAGCTCCCATCTTGGTGAATCTTGATTATTCTAAGGATTTCATCCTTTATGCTGTCGGTGAGCAAGAAAGTTATATGATTATCCTTACACAGAAGGGAGAAGATGGAAATGAATGACCTATTGCATTCCTGAGTCAAGTGATTCAATCGCATGAAGAAAAATATAACTTCATTGAGAAGCAAGTGTATGTAATGATGAAATATCTGAAGAAGTTTCAATATTTTATTTCATAGAGCAAAATGATAGTTCATGTTGTACATCCTGATGTTCAAAGTTTCATTATCCAGGGAGAACTTGGAGATAAGAGAGTTGGTTGGGTCTCCAAGATCCAAGAATACGATATCAAGATTCGATCGACCAAGTTGGTTCATGGTCGAGCACTATGTCAAGAGCTTGCGAGGAGTGCTACTTCTGAAACAATAGTATGCCAGTTTGAAGGTCCAGTGCAAGAAAGTAATCTTGCTAATCAGCTCGTAATTAACCAAGATTGGATAGAAGACCTTGTCGAATACTTCAATACAGGAAGGTGTCCTTCTCATATTAATGCTTCACAAAGAAGAAGGTTTAGGCTGCAAGCCTGCAGATATGTCATGTTGACAAATGGGCTATTCCACAAGAACATTGATGGAGTGCTTCTGAGATGTGTCAAAGAGTCAGAGAAATAGAAGATCCTAGAAGAATTCCATTTCAGATTATCAGGAGGACATTATGCAGGTAGACCCATGGCTCTAAAAATCATAAAGGTAGGTTATTATTGGCCTACTCTCTTTTTTGATGCATTCAAGGTTAGCCAAAGTTGTGATAAATGCCAAAGATATGTTGGTCGAAGCAGAAATGCTTCCTTATCGCTTCACCCAATTCAAGTAGAAGCATCATTTCAACAATGGGGCTTAGATTTTATTGGGGTTATTGACCCTAATTCATCTACTAGGCATAAATATATCTTAATAACCACTGACTATTTCACCCAATGGGCAGAAGTAGTGCCAACTAAGAAAGTAGATCAAGAAGTTGTCATTTCTTTCCTAGAGGGGTTGATAACATGCTTTGGTGTACCAGATGCCATTGTGACAGATAATGGGACTCCATTCATTGGAGCCAAAATTAATGAATTTGCAAGCAAGTACAAAATATATTTGAAGACTTCATCCAACTATTACCCATAGGGAAATGGATTGGTTGAGTCGACAAATAAAAATCTGCTAAGGATTTTGAAAAGAACTCTAGAAGATAACAAGCGGAGCTAGCATTTGCTCCTGAATCAAGCTCTATGGGCTGATCACATCTCAATTAAGAAGTCTATCAAAACATCTCCATACTCTTTGGTGTATGGAAAAGAAGCGGTTTTGCCTATCCATATAGAGTTGTCGATGCTCCAGTCCTTGCACTTGCTTGACAGTGAAGAGGGGGAGTTCGATCCTATGAGTACAAGGTTGTCTCAGCTCTTGCAGTTGGAAGAGGAAAGAGAGAAAGCATATACTACATTCATGAAGCATATCCAGGTGACTAAGAACTGGTTCAGTAAGAAAACTTTAGACAAAGCTTTCAGTGTTGGTGATCTTGTGTTGAAATGGAATGAAAATAAGGCCAAGCCAGGAAATCATCATAAATTCGAGGTAATATGGGAAGGTCCCTTCCAGATCACCAATAGTAATCAAGTTAATTCATTCTATTTGTAGGACATGGAAGGTCATGTTCTACCGATTCTAGTCAATGGTCTTCATCTGAAGGCCTATTATCAGTAAAGAAATGTAGGAACATCCAAGTTGTAAATATGTATATAGTCTATTTGACTTTGTTTGATAAAAAAAAAGGGTAAGTCTTCCATGAGTGAAAGTCATTTTCACTAGGCAAGAGTGTCTTCGCTAGAAAAATCATTTTTCTAGAGAAAATCCTCTTCACTCCTTCCTTCTATTTTCAAAGTCGAAGACATGAACTTCACCCGAAAGCATTGTTTTTTCACACATAGATAAACCAAAAAGTGATTTTTGGCACCCAAGTTGGAAATTTTACCCAAAAGTGCTCTCTCACCTACATGCCCTACTTTTTCGATAGCGAAGACATCAAAAGGTATTTTCGGTGCTTAAAATCAGTGAAAACACATGCATGTTTTAAAAGTTTTGCTTTTTCGGTGCATGGAGTTAAGTCACACCTATTTTTAATAGTTGAACCACTAAAAAGCAATGTTGGTGCTCAAGTTAGTGAAAACACTTGATGAAAATAAAAAAATGACTTCACTCAAAACAAATATTTCACCCATGCATATCTTTTTTTTTTGGAGAGAAACTCATCTTCGTACCATCGAAGAGTATTTTTGGTGTTCGACCAAGTTGGCAAGAGATACTTCCGCTTACATGCTTTTCGGGTGCTCGAGTTGGTGAAAGCCATTTTTGGTGTCTAAGTGAGCGAAAGTGCTTTTCACCTTATTTTTTTAGCGAAACTCCTAGATGCATGGCTTTTTCACTAGCGAAGTCAGGAAAAGGTATTGTCGACACTCCACATCAGTGAAAACAAGCACCTATCACATAGTTCAAGGTAAAAAAGTAGGTAATCATACTTTCCAAGGATAACCATTAATGACAGGTTGCATGCCCCAAAAAAGAAAAATAAAATAACCTATCATGATGCTCAAAAAAGATATGGGTAAAACCATTAAAATCATGGGAGAGCGTGACATGCCCCAAGACCTAGGTGCACGTTCATCTCAAATTTAGCAGGTGCATCACATGCATTAAATCTAGTAGGTGTGGTCGAAAAGCTATAAAAGGGTGAACACTTCAGCTGAATAAACAAAGAAAATTGTAGAGCTCTTGTTTGTAGAGTCGTTGCTCGAAGGTATAGAATTATCTATTGTCTATTAAAGAAAGAAGGTCGAATATGGGAAGGAAGACCATAGAAGCCAAGAAAGAGAAGGCCCAGAAGAAGGTTGATGTAGGAAAGAAGCAACGAAAAGCCAAAAAGGATGAAGAAGAACTAGTATCTTATTATGACCGACTTGCAAAAATCAGTGATTGTGTAATCATGAACAAAGGCATGGAGAAATTATGATAAGATGTCGAATTTGCTCTTTAGAAGGTATCCATTGAAATTTCATGCACCACGGTATTTTATTCTCATGTTTTCTAGTATCTTTGTACGTCGGTGCATGCATATCCAGAGTTGGTGTGGGCAATTGCTTAGTTTTATGACTCTTCTATGAGAGCCATTCGAAACGCCAATGGAGATAAGTTGTTCAACATTTCAGCCAACTCTATCAGAGAAGCTTTCGCTTGTGGCATGAGACCTCCTTTTGACATTATTTTTAAGAAGCTCAATCTTGTAGAGTAGGAGGAAAGATACCAGTCTACAATGCCCATGCGATAGTTCATGGAAAATCAATTGCTAAAAACACCTCAGTTTGGAGAATTGCCAGCTTTGACAAAGTCGTTGAAAGATTTTAAGAGCCCAGACCTATATTCGATGTTGGCATGGATTGTCGGACTATCCATAGACTCCACAGTATATAAGTGGTAAGTGTCGCTTGCACAATGCATTTCACAAGTTGAGTTTTATGCCCCGACTACCATGAAGGTGAACACAAATCCAATTTTCTTTGATTGGGCAGATTTTGTAGCTCGAAGGATGCACACTCAATTGGAGAAGGTGCAGAGTGGGGAAGACATCACCTTTAGGCATTGTTATTTTTTGGTTTGGTACTTATTTTATTATATGCATCATCATTTTGCCTTTGTAGCAGTGAAGAAAATAGATGAAGCAAGCAAAATATTGTTGGTTTATTCATGGACCCAAAATTTGTTGAAGAAGGAATCCTACTATAATTTTAATCGGATGTTTTTGGGACCCACCCTTGAACTCATTTACGATGCATGTGATAGAGTGTTGAAAGCGATGAAGGAGGAGATTATTGAAAAAGAGAAAGGTGACATATTTTTGTTGATGCAAGGAGTTGTCGTTAGAATTTTTGGTTTCATCAGTAAGCCTTTTCTTTTGCCGTATTTTACCATGGAGCATCTATTTGCATTGGAAGTAGCCCGATAGAATGACTTTACCAATGACACATATGGGTCAGGCAGGAGAAATCCAGCCACGTGCACCATGCCTTTTCGCTTTGGTGACATTGAAGTGACTCAATACGGGAAGAATGAGTTGATTGCCGAAATGTTGTATGACCATGGGTTAATTGAGCTTCCCCAATGATGGTGATACAACCCTTTGGGTATTTTTGAGAAGTTTATCAAGGCTAAGAATTTTCATTGTTGCCCCAAAGAAGATATCTTGTAGTAGAGGAACAATCCCAAGGGACGTGACCTTGAGTGGCATATTGAAAAGATGATATCGCTCCCTCCTTGGCACAATTTCTATGAAATGGAAATCGAGTATGATCCCATAAATCATCCGAAGTAGGTTCCTCCTAAGGATTTGTTTAATCAAATGAAAGATAAATTGCTCAAATGGTCTGATGAGAAGATCACCAACTGGTGGATCATGAGGGTTCATCGAGGGAAGCCTAGGTCAACTTACCCATTGGCTATGGATGAAGTGTTTTCATAAATTTATGATGAGCATTGTGATAAGTACCAGCCCATATATTTCACTGACCTGGTGCCTCGAAGTATTCAAAGTCCTGAAAATGAAGAGGTCATGGTAAGAGAAGAGAAGTCATTGGTTGAAGAGGAGCCAGTTGTCAAAGAAAAAGAGGAACACCTACCACCCGAAGAACAACTTTCACTCAAAAAAGAGTGTAGGTACAAAGTTATCTTTCCCTAATATTGTAAAGAAGCCCAGAAGTGGTGCAGTTTTTGCTCCTAGCACAAACCCTCTTTCTTCACTTGCGATTGAGTAGACTAGTTTTAGGGAGGCACCCTCTTCAGCTCAGCAAGGATAGCCAAGCCAGATGGTGAAGTTGGTAGATCTTGAAGTAGAGGTAGTGAAATATGAGGAAGAGAAAGATCCAATAGTGCAACAGCCTTTATCGTCAGCTCAAATAGTGTTGGAACCCATAGGTACATATTTTCTTTCTTCTTCTCTCAATAATAAGCATCTGGTGACCACTGCCTCTCATCCTATAGTTTCTACTTCCACTTCACTTCCATTTATTATACCTATCTCTTCTACTCCCTTCTCCATTTCATAGTCGTAGGTCACCAATGCTCCTCCCGCTTCTTTTATTCCTTCCATTCCTCTATCTTTTAGTTCATTTGCATCCACCCCTAATCCATTTTCCCTTCCATTATCCTCCATTCCATCTTCCACCCCTATCAACCCCATTATCGCTATAAGTACGCAAGCCCCTCCAAGGGTAAGTGTAACTGTAGCACCTTCCATTTTTGCTCCCTCTATTGAGCCAAACCCTCAGTAGGATCTCTTCCTATTTTCCTTAATTTTTGCATCACAAGAGCCATTGGCTTCAAAAATGGAACTTCTACCGGAGCACCCCATAGTAGAGAAGATCAACCGAGCATGACAAAGTTCCTCATGATGGTTGAAAAGTCACAAGTGGAAGGACATGCAAGCCCCGACTAAGATAGTGAAGAAGGTGACTTTTGATCCAGAGGCTATGGAGGTGCACACTGTGAAGATGGTCCCTCAGGTCTAGAAACTCCAAGGAGAAATGATGTCGAATGATTATTCATATCAGTTCATCACCGAGGACCTCACAAAAATTGATACGACTGAGAAAATGGGTAACATACAGGTGGAGATGAGTTCAATCTACTTGCATGGTGAACATTTCAAGGATCATTTCTTCCAAGCTGAAGCGAAGATAGTAGAACTAGAAGATGCTTTAGCTGAGTAGAAGGTCCAACTAGACACTGCACAGTCAGAATCTCAGTGATGGCAGCAGAAAGTGATAAGCCTGGAGGGTAAAATTGAAGGATACAAGCAAGTGATCGAACAACATCAAGCAGCATGGCAAGAAGTAGAGCAACAAGTCCAAGCCTTGAAGGACCAAATCCAGAGTCTGCAAGATCAGTTGGTAGACAAGGTGATGCAATCGGTAGCTCTCATGAAGGAAAAATTCAAGGAGGCTCATAGTCATCTACTTACTGATTGTTCGACAATGGTATCAAAAGCAACATTGGTTCTCATGTTCCTTTAGGAGGTGCGGTAGGTTGTTTCGTATGACTTGCACATAGTGGAGTATTCGGAAGAGGACTTCAAACTAAAACTAGAAATGGCGATGAAGATCCAAACAATGGCTAAAATGGATTTCAATTTTGGCCCAATGAGCGACATGGCCCGAGCTTGGGAAAATGCCAAGATAACACTGTGCACTTATTTTTCCAGGTTGGATCTGATCAAGGAAGCCCGAAAGTTGCTAGATACGTTTGAACAAGAGAGGTGCATTTTGCTGGTCTATTTTGAGACTATAGCAAATAATGGTTTCCCTAGTTTCACTGATGACCAGGGGAATATTCTGGTGAAGAAAGACCTGGATGCAATATGGGCTGCTTTCAAAAATAACACTTCAGAGATTGATGGTTGGGAAGAGCCCATCACCGAAGAGCATGTGCTACCATTGATGAAGAGGCTTACTCGCATCGAGTCTGGTTTGTTGGAGCTCAGCCAGAGGGCCAACTACATTGACCTAGAGCAGGTTCAGACCTTTTGGTACATTGTTGATACACTCCAGACTCGTCAGGTGATCAGTATTGATGCTTGGGCCGAAGCCGTCATAGTATATGAAACTACATGTTCGCATCTCAAAGGGCAGGAAGAGACTGGTGCAAGAAGCAGATAATATGATGCAACCGATGGTGGTGATACTGAGCCCAATGGATAAAGGCCCTGGGGTCAATTGCATTCAGGTGAGCTGAATACCCCATGAGCCGCCAAAAGTGTTGGTATTTTTGCCACACTAAAATTAGATTTAAAATTTTGCCCAAGTGTGCAATGAGTTTCGCTCAACGAAATCTATTTTTGGGTAACGCTTTGAGTGAAATACCATTTTTGGGTAAAATATTCAGTTTTGGGTAGGTGATAGTTCATTTTTTGGTGAAATTTCATTCTGGGTGAACTTCATTTTTGGTAGCAACATCTATTTCGGGCTTCACCTTGGCAAAAACCCATTTCAGGTGAATGCCTTGGTGATAGTCCATTTGGGATGAACGCCTTGGCAACAATCTATTTTGGGTGAACACCTTGGAGAAAACCCATTTCGGGTGAATGCCTTGGTGACAGTCTATTTTGGGCTTCGTCTTGGTGAAAGCCCTTTTCGGGTGCAAGTCATGGTGAAAATCCCATTTCGGGTGAAAGTCATGGTGAAAGCTCTTATTGACCCATGCCTTGGCGAAAGAACATTTCGAGAGCCGAAAGTATTTAAAGCAATGCTTTGGCAAAGGTCCATTTCGGGCCTCGCCTTGGCAAAATTAATTTTTGCCATTTCCTCCAAGCGAAAGTCATTTTCGATGGCGCTTTGAGCGAAGATCATTTTGGGGGGAATTTCAAGGCCGAAAAATTCAATTTTTGGGGCAAAGAAGTTAATGTTTCTAAAATTATTGCTAATGAAGATCAGATTCGACGGATAACCAGAGGATTGCCAAAATTAAATGTTGTCCATTTCTCAATATGCTTCGCTCTTGACTCTGGTGTGATCCTGCTGATTTCGAGGTGCCGTCCACTGTGGTGAATGCTCATTTTCGAGGCACCGCCATGAAGATGAAAATTTTACCGATGATTCTAGCTAAGTCCCGATATGCCATCTATCGAAATTGCTCGTTGCTTCCCAATGTACCACCAGATTGGTTCATTGCTGCTATCGAGGAGAAAATTGCTGTCGACCAATATTTGACTTACCATCATTTTATTTAATGATCATTCAATTTTGGAGGTGAAATCCTCTATAAATACTAGGAAACTTGATGTAAAAAAGGAGGATGGATATTTGCTTGTGAAACTCTCGTAGTTTAACATTTGCTTTGATTCAAGGACTATTTGGCTCTGAGTTCCTGATCATTTTATGTATGTTTATACTTTCTTCTCTGCATTTCTATTAGATTTATATCATCATTGGTGGATTAAATTTTGAGTCTGGATTTAGTTTTTCAATGGGGAATGAATGCTGGAATGCTATTGGAAGTCATGCTTTATAATATGATCTAAGTTCAGTTTCTGTTCTATCCTTCTATTGAATGTTGTTAGTTTAAACTGGGTTGTTAATCTTGTTGTTAATTCATCCCCGCATTATCTCTTTGACTTACAACCATATTTCCCTTCCTTTATGTTAATTTATTTTCCTAATATTTATACCAATTTTTAGAGTAGCAAGGGAACCAGCCCCCTCTAGAGATTGGCCTGAAGGACATTTTATCCTAGGGCAGACTCTTGACCAACATGTAAATACAAAAAAATGTGATGTATCCTTGCTTCTTGTAAAACTCATAGTTTGGATTCTTGTAGGGATTCTTAGTATTCTTCTTACTTTGATTGAGTTTCTTATCAATATTAGTCTTAATAATTTCTTTTGCATGAGTCTAACTAGTGGTAGGATGACCCTTACACCATGTTCTTTGATCTTGATGGTCAAGAAAGTATTTGTATACTTCATCAATCGAAGAAGAAATAAAATTTGGGAAGTATAAATAAAGTATTTATAACATAAAAACAACTATCTCATATATCTTTGGGACATTGTTTGTTTTATTATCCATAGATTTGTGTTCCTCTTTTGTCTCCTTTGGTATCCCTCTAACAATCCATGTCATATTGGAAATTTTTGTAGTGAATGATATACTCATAAATGATATCAAAGCTATTCATAGTCAAGGTTGCAATATCTACCTCCAATATATTAATTTTATTTGAAATCAATATGATCACACAACCCCTAAAATTTATTAATAAATTACTTAGGATTTATAGTTCTGCTAACATGGGTGTCATAGATATTGTAAACATGAAGAGCTATCACACCAACATACTTATCCTTTAAATCCTTAAACAACTTTTATTTCTTTAAAATAGTCCCCTAAAGTCTCATCATTCACACATTCATGCATCCCCTTGCTTTGAAGTAGAGCTTCAATCTTGATTTTCCAAGTGGTCTGGTTTGGACCATTCAATAAGGGCACATGCTAATCCATTATTTTCCTATACAAATATAAATACTATGTATTTGTAACTAGAAATAACACTACCAATTTATATATTTTAAAAAATATGGAATTAAGAAAAAAAAAAGCCCAATATACTTCCATAAAAAAAATTTATGATGCCCAAATGTTGTCCCTAAAATCATACAAAATGCCTCCTAAACCTTTAAAATATTGGAAAATATGCTTTGTACCTATAAAAGTTGTAAGGTCACCATATGCCATTTTTTTAGTGGTAGAAGGAGGTGCCAATTTGGTGTTGAATAGACAAATTACTCAAGAATGAGGCTATTCTACTTATCAATATCCTAAATAGGGGGTTGTCAATTGGGTTCTAAGTCTACAAGTCGATGGGCAATGTACTAGCAAATAAAACCATGTCATGTGTCATGGTTCAATTATTTCTATAAATTATAAACTAAAATTTGTAAGTTATCACTCTTTGATCTAAAATTCATGCTTCTTTAAATCTACTACTAAATTTGTAACTGTATGGTCAATGGGTTCCATGACTTTGAATAATATGATTGGCCAAATTCACTTTTATATTTTCCATATGGCATCTTACCTACCATATCAGCCTCTAACACATTGGTCCTTACCATGTTACCACCTCCCACATCATCATGCACCATATCCACAATTGCCACACCATCTTTAACTATCATGTCACTGTAGAGTTTTATGTCATTACAATATACCATATCATTAAGTGATATGTTAAAATTTGTATGCAAAATGATGATGATATCATCAAGTTCCACATCATCATATAATGCCATATCACCAAGGTACACCACCATCATCATTGCATACACCATAAATTTGACTGTTGATGTCATCATTGTTATCAAAAGAAATGGATACCATTCAATAATATAGGCACCCCTCTAAGTGATTAAGGTGGTTGACTCACTTTATCCTTCTCACATGCCTTTTCATGATGCCTAATGATATTACGGTGGCATAATGCATCCTTTTGACCATGCATGTGACTCCTCACTATGAAATAATTATTTCATGAAATATTTACTTTTTAATTTTAATTTTTTTGAAAAAAAGAAAAGAAAATAGACATTTATTTCAAAGTAGGAAAATAGGTACCTAGAGGTAGAATGGAAAAATATACTAAACTAGGATCTATTCTAAAGTTATATAAAGAATAAAAAAATATTGATGGTTCATTTTAGTTCATCACAACTTGATCTATACAACCTTTTTGTTGAATGTAAACAATTAGTACATCCTCTCACATCAATATAGCACAAATATTTTTGGACCATTTAAGTAAGTTTTTCAAGCAAATCAAAAGCGTTTTCCATCAACAAAATTCTATGCATGACTTCATTAGAACCCAATTTTTCTAAAACATGTTTAGCCTCTTATTTTTTGTTAATAATTGTTTAGACTATTCTCTTATCTGCATTGCTAACAAACATAAATTGCCAAAGAGAAAAAGGAAATATTTTTTTTTAATTCATAAGAGACAAATGAGGTTGTTAGAAAAAACTCTAAAAATCGAATCTTAAAACTAGCCCATCCATTTGGTCAAAATTAGAAAAGAAGATTAAATTGAATGTCAAGAGGAGAACAAAAAATCTATTAGTGAACATTTATTCTAGATAAGATATACTAAATCTAGTTGTAGATACCCAAAAGTCACACATTTTCACTTCTCACATCATCACGGTCGATCAATTTGAAAAACTATCAAAAAATGCATAAATTGGCTCCAAATCATTATTCACCATCCTTAGCCCCCTTGGGTAGCTAAGCCCCTTCCTATGCTTAACAATGGATCTTCATATGACCTCATGCAAACTCAACTAAGGCTGAAAAATCTCACCATGTTCAAAAAGCACTTTATGGTCAAATTATGCTTTATGGCTAATCTCATCATTAATTAGATCTAATCTTGATTTAATTAAATCCTCCATCTCACGTAGTCTACTTTGACTAGCCTAGCCTATCCTAGCCCTGCCACCTTTCCACCTAGATATTTCTCCACCACACATCCCCCTGGGTCATTAATGCAATATGGAGACTTTTGCATTTAAAAAGGCAATTTTAATCCTAAGATATTTCAATAAAGGTGATTATTAATGACAAATGGATATTTTTGGTAAATCATCATTATTTATGGATGGGTGAGGGATTCTCTCACCCAACCTCACTTATGACCCAGGACACCTCAGGGGACACCTCTTTGGTGGACACCTCACCACTACCACCTCACAGGGGACACCTCATCCCCTTTCTCTCACCTTGATCCACTCTATAAATAGGTCATTTTCACCATTTTAGAACAACACACTTTTGCATACCGAAACTCTGTCAAAATCACTACTGCCATTACATCTGATGAGGCCAGGAATTACCTCATCCATGAACACTCTTTGATACATTTTAACTATTTGACTTACCCTTTTTACTATGATTTTATGTTAATTATGGGAAAAATGCATTATATAATGATGTTTGCAAATTCTGAAATGACAAAGTGCATATACTCTGTTTTACTATTTTTACTGCAATTTCACCTGTTTTTCAGTTAATTAATCAGTAGTATTATAGCAATTCAGACCTTGTTGAATATCTGATGCTTAGTAATATTGTGTTCCTCTGTTTAAACTAATTCAAATGGAAAAAGGCGCCAAGAATTTGTCCACTGTAGCTGACTATGCAGGAAAACAGGTTGTAACTGTGACAGTTCCAACCAGCTGTACATATACAATAGGGCTTGGAATCAGTCACTCCAGCACATGCCACCAATGCAGAAGGGTGTGCAAGAGAGAGGAAAAGTCAACACGTTACTCCCTACGCGTTTGGAGCACAGATCAGCAACAAATGGTCACCTGCCTGTTGTTTCGAAGCAGTGTAGGAATAAGCAACGCAGGAATAGGGAATAGCGCAGGAACAACCGAAAGTGGTCAAAAAGCGACAAATCAATGGAGGAAATTATTGGAAATTGACCAGGAGGTTGTCCCAACTCATCTTAACATGATTTCCTCAACAAATGCAGCCCAACAATGATGAATGGATAAAGTTTTGACAAAGCAAATTTCTGCATTCTAGGAAACAGTTATGCAATCAGTTGTAAATCCCTACAAAGCAGTAACCAAGCATATCAACATTATATTATAAATAATAAAGCTCCTAGATGGTTGAGCATATAGATAGATAGGCAATAGAATACCGAAATTAGCATAGAGTGAAGTTTCTTTGTAGCAGAATAGTAATTTGCAGGTTTTTCCTGCATTATTGTAATGCAGTTTTAGATTGAATAAAAAGGTGCAATCTTCAGATATCAATTGGCATTTTGAGGTTGATGATTAGCATCTAGATTTTCTTAGCATAACTTCTCACCTTCTTCTGGTTCTGGAAGCAAGGGCCACTTGCAGGGCCAGAGGAAGGCAATGTCTGACAGAATTTCTTGCTGATTTCTTGCTGCAGCAGGTTAGCAGAATTCTGCCAGTTTTCCATTTCTTTAGTAGTTTTCAACACAGTTTTCAGCCTTTGACAACATTTTCTGTATTTCACAACAATTTCTAGATATTTTGTCATTTTGCAGTAATTGTTGATTTAATTTTGCATTTCACAACAATTTCCAGATATCTTGTCATTTTGCAATTTTGCAGTAATTGTTGATTTGTTTTGCAGTAGTTAAAATTCTATTTTTAAATTCTCTAGTTGATTTACTTTCATGCAAGAGTGTGTGTGTTTTCAATTCTACAATTTCATTTTTTGTCACTCTCAATTTAGCAACATTTCATTTTCTATCATTTTCAGATTCTGCAATTTCATTTCCTGCAATTTTATTTCTGCAAAAGTAAATAGGAGTTAATTTCAATTCTTAGGAGTTAGAGGTCACAACAAAACCCCCAAATGCTAACTGATCCATCAATAAAAACCTGTTCTTGGATAAACTGAACCTGCAACTGTGACACTTCCTATCGTATACAGCCTTTGGACACCGCCCTGGATTGACATATAATTACTAAATGATGAATGATCAATGACCCTCATCATTTTTGGCGTCGTTGTCGGGGAACAAACGGTGTTGTTAGGAAAAGTGACACAGGTCAAGAATTGTGTTACAATTTTTGAAATATTGTATTTCAGTTTATTTATTGAATAGGCATGAATGCATAGGCCAAGAGACGAAAGAGGGAGGTTTATCAGAACTAGTTCTGAACCACCAAGGCGTTCTTCATGATCAGATGAAGAATTGCCAGAGCAAGAAATACCTTCTTCACCAACTGAAGCTTTGGACAGATTAGAACAAGAACTTTTGGCAGCACTTTCTGCTAAACATTCCCTTAAGACTGAACCATCCACATCAAACTCAAGAAAGAAAATAACTATGGCAGCAACAGCACCACCACTAGGTGGGTATGCTGATGATCCTCCTAGGACTTTTGAATATCCCATACGGTTGGATCCAGCTCTAGATGCTCCCATGAAAACTATTTCTCCATCCATATTGCCAATTTTTAGGGGAACTATTTCAGAAGATCCTGATCAATTTTTGTTTGAATTCAAAGTGTTATGTCAGACTTATGACTACATAAATGATAATCAAAAATTGAAATTGTTTCCTTCTACGCTTAAGGATGCTGCTCTCCGATGGTTTATGAGTAATCTTGAACCTAATTCAATCCATACTTGGGATGACATGGAGACTGCATTCTTACATAAATATCAGGATTACTATCGAGTACGAAACAGGAAAGATGAGTTGTTTCGGATCAAGCAAGAAGAAGATGAGAGTTTAGAGGATTACCTTGATCGCTTTGCCTTTGTCCAAAAGAGATGTGGTCCTGTAGAACCTGATTTCTTAAAGCCTATCTTCTTAAGAGGATTGCAGGATGAATCTAGGGAAGTGTTAGATTTAATGGGAAAAGGAGACATAGATCAACTTGACCTTGAAGATATTGTGGAGTTATGTAGAAACTATTCCCGCACTCACCAACGGAGAAAGAAACGAAATTTTGGCAATAATGACATAAAGGAGTTGATGGAGGAAATGGCTAATTTAAAAACTGATATCCTTGTTCAACTTAATTCTGCATTAGGTGAGAGAAACACAAAACCCAATTCTACACCACCTTTGGCAATTTATTGCCCGAGATGCAGGAATAAGCATGCTTTGCAGGATTGCCCTTTAAACAAAACTTCCATTTGTGGAATTTGTTCCAAGGAACATTCAACAGATAGATGTCCTTTGTTGCCTCACCTAAAATCTATCTTAGGCACCCAAACAGAAGAACTTAATGCTATTGGGCGAGAGATCCGGTGGTGGCTATACACAATATCCCAATGCTCCTCGGTTTCCAAATTGGGGACAATCTCCTTGGAATATGAACATGCCATGGGGACATGCAGAAGTCCCTGCACAACCTTGGAACCAACCTTGGACAGCTCCTCCAGATTGGTCACATCCTGGATGGATGAACCCACCTTGGAATGCAACTCATCCACAGTGGACACAACAAGGACAAAGATGGGGACAACAATATCCACCATATCAAGGACAACAAAGGTATCAAGGGCAAGCTCAAAACTTGTTGCCAGCTCCTAATCCAAATTTTTAGGGAAGAACACAACATCAACAAATGCAACCAGTGAAACAACCTCCACTCCCAGCTCAGCCTGTGACTAACCCAAATAATACCAGACAAACAACCCCTATTTATGAGGCTGAGTCTGAAGACTCTACTGCAGTTCATGTACTTGACTGTAGTAACATCCAGCTACATTCAGGGAAGGTTTTACCTGAACCTGTTCCACCCACCATTGAAGAAATAAGTGAGAAACAAGAACCTCCAAATCAGGAGACAGTGCAACAAAAACAAAAAGAAGAAGTAACAAAAAAAATGCAAGAATCTTCTCCAGTAGCATTACCATACCCTGAAAGGTTTGATCATATTGATACTGCCCCTGAATCAGAATTAGTGATAGAACTTAAAAAGATGTCAATTTCTCTCCCTTTGTTGCAGGCAATAAGGGATGTGCCTTCAATCAAAAAGACTATTCAGGAGTTATGTATCAAGAAACCTGGTAAAAAGAAGGCCTTTCCTAAAACCATTCAGGTAGAAGGAAAATTAGCTGATTTATTGTCTAGGAAACTAGTTCCTCCCAAATATAGTGACCTCGGTAGTCCAATAGTTACAATTACTATTGGATTAATGCAAATTCCTAATGTGCTAATTGATCTTGGAGCTGCAATTAATGTTATGACTAAGGACACAATGCAAAAATTGTAGCTCAAGAATCTCAGTCCTACCACCACAGTTTTGGAAATGGCAGATAGGTCTGTTGCTAAACCCGAAGGTATCCTAGAAGATGTAGCCATTGAAGTCTCTTCTTGGGAATATCCTGTAGACTTCTTAGTGTTGCAGCCTAGAAATTCAGTCAATGGATACCCTATCATTCTAGGACGACCTTGGTTGGCTACTGCAACTGCTTTTATAGACTACAGGTCAGGGGAAATGACCATTTCTAATGGTGTTGACCTAAAGAAAATTTATTTGTATCCACCAGCTCAACCTTCAACTAAATTTTTTGGACAAATTTGGTATCCTGAATCTGATGAAGAACAAGAAACCATTGCCACTTTGGCTACAGTTGTAGTAAAAGAACATATTGAGGAAATCACTACACCTGAAAGAGAAATATTCGAGAATGAAACTGTCCTAATTGAAACATTACAATCGGAAGGACTAACTGATGATCAAACTCTTGTTCATCGGTTGTTGTGGCAAGAGGAGGAACAAAATTCAGAACCTCTGTCATCCATGCCTAATCAGGAAAGATCATTCATTCTACCACATGGATGGCATCATCATCTCCTTAACACCTTCAAATGTCCTCTGATTCCACCAGGTATCATTTTTGAGATAGATTCTAGAGTATTTCATACTCTACAACCACATCATTGTCCATTAAATGCATTAATCAGTAACTATGAAGCAGCTAGTTCTATCTATCCAGGGATCAAACAAATTGAAATCCAGCCAGGTAAATTTTTGAACATTAATAGCTGGCTAACTGAGGACCAAGAAACCAAATTGTTTGCAGTCTTACAAAAACATGTTCAAGCTTTTGCATGGAACTATAAAGACATGACAGGCATTCATCCTGAGGTATGTACACATAGGATATACACAGAAAACGTAAAACCAGTAAGGCAACCTCAGAGACGCTTGAATCCTGCTCTAAAGGAAATTGTGAAAGAGGAAATTGAAAAACTCTTAGATGTTGGATTCATTTATCCAATTTCAGACAGTAAGTGGGTTTCACCACTGGTCATTGTTCCAAAGAAAAATGGTAAAATGAGAGTATGTGTGGATTATAGGGAGTTAAATAAGGCCACACATAAGGATCATTTCCCATTACCATTCATAGACCAAGTATTGGATACCCTTGCTGGAAAGAAATTTTTCTGTTTTCTTGATGGTTTCAGCGGGTATAACCAGATACAAGTTGCGCCAGAAGATCAAGAAAAGACTACCTTTACATGTCCTTGGGGAACCTTTGCTTACAGGGTTTTACCCTTTGGTTTATGTAATGCTCCAACAACATTTCAGAGAGCTGTTTTAGCAATTTTTTCTGATTTAACCAATGAAAGTGTTGAAATTTATATGGATGATTTCACGGTATTTGGAAATAGTTTTGAATATGCATTAGAACAGCTTGAAAAAGTACTGATTCACTGTGAAACATACCACCTCTCTCTGAATCCTGAGAAATGCTTCTTAATGATGGAGGAAGGAATTGTTCTTGGACATCATATCTCTTCTTATGGAATCAAGGTTGATCCTAAGAAGGTTGAAGTCATCAAAAACCTCCCTCCTCCACAAACTCAAACTGATGTACGCAGTTTCTTAGGGCACATTGGTTTTTATCGCAGATTCATTGCTAATTTCAGTACCATAGCAAATCCTATGTTTGCCTTACTCATGAAAGATTCTAAATTTGTTTGGTCTTCTGAATGTCAAAATTCTTTTGAAGACTTAAAGGAAAAGTTAACCACTCCACCTGTACTAAGAGGTCCTAATTGGGAGTTACCTTTTCATATTCAAACTGATGCTTCCAATATTGCTATTGGAGCTGTGTTAGGACAGATTGAAAATGGGGAACATTATGCTATTTATTATATCAGTAAAAACTTGACAAGAGCTGAGAAAAACTACACTACCACTGAAAAAGAATTCTTGGCTGTAATCTATGCTATTAACAAATTTCGACACTATATCACAGGGTACCAAGTATTCATCCATACGGATCATACTGCAATCAAATATTTGATGAATAAACCATTGGTTAGTGCAAGAATTATTCGTTGGTTGATTCTATTGCAGGAATTTGATGTTACCATAGTAAACAAGCCTGGGAAATCTAATGTAGTCGCAGATTTCTTGTCAAGAATACCAAATGCAGATACAGGAGAAGTGGTGGAAGATACCTTTCCAGATGAAAAGTTGTTTGTTGTCTCTGTACAATCTCCATGGTTTGCAGACATAGCTAATTACTTAGCTACAGGGAAGATTCCTCTTCACTTTACCCCTAAACAAAAGAAACAGTTAATCAAGCAAAGTTCTTCTTTTCAATGGATAGAGGGATTACTGTTTAAATGCAGTCCTGATCATGTTTTACGTAGGTGTATCCATCAGGATGAAGTATATGATATCCTACGAGCATGCCATGATGAACCATCAGGAGGGCATTATTCAGTCAAAAGCACTATTCGCAAAATCTTGGGAACCGGATACTATTGGCCATCTTTGCATAAAGATGTAAAGAGGTACATTAGACATTGTGATGCCTGCCAGAGAATGGGAAAACCTACCTTTACTAATGAAATGCCATTACAACCTCAAATAGGAACAGAACCATTTGAAATATGGGGTTTAGATTTCGTAGGACCCATTAATCCTCCTTCCCAAGGCAAAGTGCATATCTTGGTATGTACTGATTATGTTACCAAATGGGTAGAAGCTCGTGCCTTTAAGCATGCTAGAGAAGAAAAAGTTGCTGATTTTCTGTATTCATAGATTTTTCTGCGTTTTGGAGCCCCACAATCCATCACCACAGATCACGGACCCCAATTTACTTCCAAAATTATTGAAGCCTTCACTCACCTCTATCAAGTCAAACACAGAAAATCCTCACCTTATCATCCACAAGCCAATGGCCAAGTTGAAGTGACCAATAGGGAATTAGAACGAATTCTGACCAAAACCGTAGCAGTCCATAAAAGAAATTGGTTGGACAAGTTACCAGAAGCTATTTGGGCTTATAATACCACTTGGAAATCTACCACTGGATTTACGCCCTATGAATTGGTTTATGGAAAAAAACCACTTTTGCCTATTGAGTTTGAATTACTAACTCTTCGAACTACTTTGGAAGTAGGTATTGATCTATCACAGGCACAAGAAGATCGTATTCTGCAACTTGATGCATTGGATGAACTATGCATGGATGCACTACATCAGATAGAGATAATCCAAGCACAATGAAAGATGTGGCATGATAGTCACATAAAGCAGCAAAAATTTTAGCAAGGTGATTGGGCCTTGTTGTTTGATTCACAATACAAGGATTTCCCTGGAAAGTTGCAGACCAGATGGCTTGGACCATACCAAATTGAGGAAGTGTTTGACAATGGAGTTGTTCATCTTACACCTATTGATGACTCACAATGCAAGTTGGTGGTGAATGGACATCGTCTTCGTATGTACCACAAACCATACAACAGGGAAGAATTTCTCAAGCAAGTGGAAAATTTGGATGTACACATTTGGGAAGAAAACACTTCTTCCATACCAAATTCAGTAGATTGACACAAGATTTATTTATAAAAATAAAAATAAATAAAAATTCGGGAAGTGAAAACCTCTTTGAGGCACTCCTGAGTTGGGTTTACATGAAAACCGGTGTTTCGGCATGTTTACCTAGTTGGTTTCACTATCATTGTTCGGTCTTGTCTCATGACCATTGTTTCATCTATTTTCAGATTGCACCTACCTTAGTTCAAAGATTGATTAGCTGGAAATCTCAGCAGGAGCACCTCGAAATGTAGATAAAATGGTTATAATAGGTATGTGTCTTTTTCATTCTCTGAATAATGTAAATCATTAGTATATAGTGTATATATCCTTGATTAGTATAAAAGCATATAAAAAGGGGGAATCAAAAATGGAAAGTCCTTGTCAGTAATGCCTCTGCCTAATTCTGCTCTAGAATGAAAAAAATAGAAGTGCGCTGGAATCAAAAAGGGAAGCGCAGGAATAAACTGTTTATATTCCAAAGCGCAAGAATAATCCATAAAGCGCAGGAATAAACTGTTTATATCCCAGAGCATAGGAATGATTTATCAAGCGCAGGAATAAGTTGTTTATGTTTTAAGCGTAGGAACGAGCTGTGTATAAATGCTAAAATGATTGATTAAGCGTAGGAATGAAATTATGTGTAAAAAAATTTTACGACACGTGGCCTACGATGAGTTAATTGGTTTAGAAAGAAAAAGATAGGTCACCGACTCAAGGTTGCATGTGACAGCTGGCATCCATAACAAAAATGAGTGAAATTAAGGGTGGTAACTTCACATGCGCTGCCACGTCACCTGCCCTGATTACTCTGCAAGTTTCGAAGTAGTTCCTACACTGCTATAATTATTCCTGCTACGATGATTAAAACCCTAAATCAGACACACGCTCGTACTGTCCACCAATTTACAGAAACTACAGAACAGAAGGCAAGAAATTACACCATGGGGGGAAAGAAAATCAGAGCCGAACCTAAAAATATTAGCTACCTAGAAAGTGATCCTGCATCTCTACAAATATTCACTGATGGAGGATTTATGCCATTCCTACAAAAATTTGATGGCTATTTCGAGGGCTTGGCGGCAGAATTCGCATGCACCTTCCACAACAATCGAGTGCACATTAACGGGATGACCATCCAGGTAACTCCCGAAATACTCAGCCAAATCACTGAATTACCTCTTCAGGGTTTGTAGATTGTAAAAACTAGGAGAAATATTTTAGTTGACCTAGTTAATCAGTTTAAGGAAGAAGGGGATGGAGAAATTGAATTCTTGATGCATAGAAATGTTTGTAAGGGGGTAAAAAGACCTAGTTTACCATTCCCTTGGAACGAAGTTGCAATGTGGGTTATGAGATACATCACTTGTGATGGCCAATTTCCTATTGTATCTGGCCCACACCTTCGTATCCTCAACCATCTGTGCCATGGAGCAGTCAAACCAGAATGTAGGGTCAATATGCCCTTATATCTTTATCAGGAGTTAAAGGCTATGGCCCTAAAATACCAAGCAGGGAAGGGAAGCCCTAAGCACCATGGGCTCATCAAACTTATTTGCCAGTATCACTTTAGGGGCAACCCTAGGAATTTTGACCGCTTCTTCGCTCCTTGGGCAGAAACAAATGACTCTAACCCTGCATCAGGAGAAGAAGAAGCAGAGGAAGAATCTGAAGAAACCCTAGTCCAGAACCCTCTGAAATCAGAATTTCTCCTTCTCTAGATGGTCCCCCATCTTCACGAACTAGGAAACAACAAGCATCCACATCTGGTTCCCAGTTAAAAAGAAAAAGGGTAACATTTGTAGATACTGTACAACCCAACGGAGAAATTAGGAGTTCAAGTGAACATGCACCTACTCTAAATCAAAGAACCTGTATCTACTCCTGAATCAATAGCAACATCTGTAGTTGCTCCAGAACATCCAAAAACTACACCTGCTAAGAAGTATCCAGGGTCTACAGGGTTAAGAAGGTCTGCTAGACTTCAAAAAACTAAAACCCTACCAGAAAAACTAATAGATATCACAGACCCAATCTGTTTATCAAGTGAAGGAGAAGTTAGAACAGAAGATGCACAGGAACAAAATGTTGAAATAGAAATGACAGACATAGGGATACAGACAATGGAACTGGATACAACTATGGAAGAAACTCCAATAAGCCCTATACGTCCATTAGTTGATTATACTGACTCTGATCCTGAGGAGCAGCTAAAATTTGATTCTGAACCAGCTGAGGATGATGTGCATGTTTTAGTGCATGCTGAGTCTGAGCAATATTATGAGTCTGAGTCTAAAGAGGAAATCGATATCCACACTCAATTGCATGCTGCAAAGAGTGTTATTAAAACCTAGACCCATTGGATTGAGCAGGCTGAAGAGACTATAAAACAAAAGGATCAACAAATTTCTCTACTTTAGCAAAAAATTCAAGATTTGCAGAACCAATTGTCTCAACTGGAATATCAATCTACAGAGTTACCAGAAGCATCACCTGATGAATGGGCTCAGATCCTCTTAGATTTAGCTGAACATTCTGAAGCTAACATAGCACCTGCACAAAGATCACCTATCAGAGAGGAAGCAGGAATGGCAATATCTGATGATGAGAGTCCATCAAGAATTCTGCTGACAAATGATACTGCACTTCAGCAGGAAACACAGACACCTTCTATGGAGGAACAAGAGGTTGCAACACAAGATCAGGTATCCACACTCTCTCCTCTCATTTCTATTACAACAGAACAAGGAACACAAATAGATTTTCCAGTTGTAATACCAACTGTGGAAGTTGGTGTACAAGTAAATATAGTGGCACAAATGCAACCCATTGTAAGACCCCCAGACATAGTGCCTTTAACTAGGTACAATGAAGACCTAGCATATTGGATGACTCAGTGTCATCAGTTAGAGGGAAAGGTTGCCACTTTAAACTCTGAAACAGCTAAATTAGCAGAGAAGGAAACAGAGGTTAATAGGTTAAAAGCACAGGTGCAGGATGTATGCCAGATTGCAGAATATGCAATACAGTGCAGAAGACCACCTAGGTTTTATAGCCTCCTACTCAAGGAGAGATACCTTCGTTGGCAAATCATGAGACTTGCTTCTGAGCTGCCTCATCAGTTGAACACTCCTGAAGAATTCATAGAGGCATTTATGCAGAGTCCAGCAGAGCAACAAAACCTGTTATGTGAGTTATTTTTGCATAATTTCTTTTTGCCAATAGAAAGTATGTTTCTGCCTCATATTTATACAGGTGACTTACAGCTTAGAGCCTTCATGTCCACTCTACAAAATCAGATTTATTGGGACATAGAAAAGAAGTTAACTAAGGAATTGGAATCACAAGTTGTTTTACTTATCAGACCTGCTCCCCTGAATCACAAGGATTGTACAAATGTTCATTATACCTTCATGAGGGATATCAGAATGAAACAACTCTATCTAGGGAACCTTCAGAAATGTATAACCCAGTTTCAAAATTTTTGTGCAGATTTCTTTGATGATGTTGTGGTAGCCTGTAAAAATAGATGGGGTGAGTTATCTATCTCTCTATAGAAAAGAGAGCCAATTTCTCCCACTAATTTGTTGTGGTCGAGGAGAAGGGCAGAAGGCATTGTCCAAATTATCTCAGAAATCAAGGAGCTTTGGATAGGTCTGAGATATAGGATGCCCATAATTATCACTCATGTCCCCTACTTCTTTGATACTGACCCACAACCTGATATGCACTTCCAACAGTGGTTTCAGTCCATCAAAGCAGTCAGTGGATTCTATAAAATTGGTGGCGCATTACTCAAATTTCATGAAAGATGTCTAGACCTGGATCTGTGTGCCGTTGTCACTGTACAAAATGCATGAGGGCATGCATTACCATAAGTTGGGGGGAATGATGAGGCCAGGAATTGCCTCATCCATGAACACTCTTTGATACATTTTAACTATTTGACTTACCCTTTTTACTATGATTTTATGTTAATTATGGGAAAAATGCATTATATAATGATGTTTGCAAATTCTGAAATGACAAAGTGCATATACTCTGTTTTACTATTTTTACTGCAATTTCACCTATTTTTTAGTTAATTAATCAGTAGTATTATAGCAATTCAGACCTTGTTGAATATCTGATGCTTAGTAATATTGTGTTCCTCTGTTTAAACTAATTCAAATGGAAAAAGGTGCCAAGAATTTGTCCACTATAGCTGACTGTGCAGGAAAATAGGTTGTAACTGTGATAGTTCCAGCCAGCTGTACATATACAGCAGGGCTTGGAATCAGTCACTCCAACACATGCCACCAATGCAGAAGGGTGTGCAAGAGAGAGGAAAAGTCAACATGTTACTCCCTACGCGTTTGGAGCACAGATCAGCAACAAATGGTCACCTGCCTGTTGTTCCGGAGCAGTGCAGGAATAAGCGGCGCAGGAATAGGGAATAGCGCAGGAACAACTGAAAGTGGTCAAAAAGTGATAAATCGATGGAGGAAATTATTGGAAATTGACCAGGAGGTTGTCCCAACTCATCTTAACATGATTTCCTCAACAAATGCAGCCCAACAATGATGAATGGATAAAGTTTTGACAAAGCAAATTTTTGCATTCTAGGAAACAGTTATGTAATCAGTTGTAAATCCCTACAAAGCAGTAACCAAGCATATCAGCATTATATTATAAATAATAAAGCTCCTAGATGGTTGAGCATATAGATAGATAGGCAATAGAATACCGAAATTAGCATAGAGTGAAGTTTCTTTGTAGCAGAACAGTAATTTGCAGGTTTTTCCTGCATTACTGTAATGCAGTTTCAGATTGAATAAAAAGGTGCAATCTTCAGATTTCAATTGGCATTTTGAGGTTGATGATTAGAATCTAGATTTTCTTAGCATAACTTCTCACCTTCTTCTAGTTCTGGAAGCAAGGGCCACTTGCAGGGCCAGAGGAAGGCAATGTCTGACAGAATTTCTTGTTGATTTCTTGCTACAGCAGGTTAGCAGAATTCTGCCATTTTTCATTTCTTTAGTAGTTTTCAACACAGTTTTCAGCCGTTGACAACATTTTCTGTATTTACAGCAATTTCTAGATATTTTGTCATTTTGCAATTGTTGATTTAATTTTGCATTTCACAGCAATTTCCAGATATCTTGTCATTTTGCACTTTGGCAGTTTTTGTTGATTCAGTTTTGCAGTAGTTAAAATTCTATTTTGACATTCTCCAGTTGATTTACTTTCATGCAAGAGTGTGTGTGTTTTCAATTCTGCAATTTACTTTTCTGTCACTCTCAATTTAGCAACATTTCATTTTCTGTCATTTTTAGATTCTGCAATTTCATTTCCTGCAATTTTATTTTTGCAAAGGTAAATAGGAGTTAATTTCAATTCTTAGGAGTTAGAGGTCACAACAAAACCCCCCAAATGCTAACTGATCCATCAATAAAAACCTGTTCTTGGATAAACTGAACCTGCAACTGTGACACTTCCTATCGTATACAACCTCTGGACACCGCCCTGGATTGACATATAATTACTAAATGATGAATGATCAACGACCCTCATCACACATCGATCATATAGCCATCATACGAGCATCACAATCAATTGGTATCCCTCACAGTACTATTTGGTGAATGAGATAGGTTGAGGATACTGCCAAGAGTGCACTTTTAGAAGGTAAATCGAACAAATCATCGTCAATATCCAATCGTGAGAATCCAGATAAGTTGTATGAGCAATATGGTCACAAAAGGACCTGTTCACACCTCACACGTGCAAACCACCTGGTTCACACGCTAGGAGTGTGAACCTCTATAACAGACATCAGAATCACTCGAACAGGTAAGAGTAGGTTAATTTGTTGTTTTATGTTGTTCTTTATAGTTAATTTCATGTTTTAAGCATATTTATATTCATAACTACGGGTTTTGACTGAGGTAGACCCCCAACTCACTAATAGGATTTTGCAAGTCTACAGGTCCAACAGAGCACAAGGACATATCCCACAAGCAATGTCTCATGAGCAAGAAGCCCACCTACATCGAGGAACCCAAGGAGATGAATATTTTTGTCTTTGTACCACATCTAAGAGGGCTTCCTGAGAGAAGACCCCATTGTAGCCTTCAGGGAAATATTGTAAAATTATATCACCTTTTGTAACCCCTTTTATCATTATCAATACAAATGAAGTAGATTATTTGATATTGAATGAGTGTCTTAGCATCTCTTTTTGGTAGTTTCATTCTGGCACTTTCGATGGGAATCAAACCCACAATTTCCTGATAATCCATGGGAGGAACAATAGTTTTAGTATCCACCACATTTGGATTATTCGCAACCCCCATCATAGCCATTACCTGCACGAACATCATCACCTCCATTTTTTGCCCCACCAAATACTACCACGATGCTATCTAGTGAATTTCAAGCCATGCAGGAGTAGCTTCGTACATTGGATTTATGTACAACTGGTTATGGGCCTCAAAAACCCACATATGACAAGTTGTGCAATGAACCAATTCACCCATCTATTCCTATTCATACATATCCTTACAGATTTGAGATCCCTAAATTTGAAAAATTTAAAAATAAGGAAGATCCTAGAGAGCACCTTAATAATTATCGCTTTTCTTGTTACCAGTTGCATGGTAGTGAACCCCTTATGCTTTGCACGTTTCCACTTTCACTTGGGGGACAAGCATTAGATTGGTATAATAATTTACCTCACCACAATTTATTCACATTCAAACAATTGGCCAATCTATTTCTAGAGCATTTCTCAATTAACATCAAGACCAAGCTTACCTTGTTCGATGTATATGCTTTGCATCAGTGGGACGATGAGCCTATTACCGATTTTGTCACCTGTTCAAGAGTGGTCATTCATGATATAGCATTCCCTCTCCCACCTTCATAGCTCATCAAAATCTTCACCAAGAGTTGTCATAAATAAATCTCCCAAACATTGCAGATACATCAGAGTCAGATATTTGAGGAAGCCATTTCCCAAGACAAAGTCATCAAGGACATCAAGGTCCACACGGTAAAAATCATGTTGCATCAAAAACCACCCTACCCCACAAATTACCATTACAATAATCCTCCATATGTACCACCCACCACATGACCACCTCAAACCAATCAGGTTCTTCTCAATTCTCCATATCCACCAATGCAAGTGGCATATGTGCAAGCTCCACAACCCACTCCTCCACGCTCTCAAAATAAATATCAAGCCAATCCCACACTTCTTCCAACTCCACAACTAGGTAATTCTCCACCTCAATCTAATGCATACCAAGGTTGCAATCCCCATCCACCTCACCCTCCATGCAATTGGATGCCATTATCTGAGCCCATCTTCGCTCTATTTCATAGGTTAACTAACGGAGGTCTCATCACATTGCCAAATGTCCAACCTCTTGACCCAAATTGTCCTCTCCCATGGGACTACAATCCGCAAGCCTTCTATGGTTTTTATCGACAACACGACCACACTATTGATTCATGCCACATATTTCACCATGTCGTGCAAGACCTTATCGATCAAGACACTATTTAGATCTCAAATTCCCTCGCACCGCAAAATCAAAAGTTGGGAATATATCAAAATCCATTACTCAAGCATGGGGATTATCCATGTCAAACTAATCCACGCTAGGTTAATCATGTTAATCAAGGTCCTTCTCAACATGGGTTTATGGGTATGATCTATATTGCCACTTGTAATTAACGTTATCCACCCATACCCCCGACCAACAACCTTCCACTTCTCAAAAACCACCTCCCACAACCTCAATAGTCATACCACCAATTCCTCCACCCCTTCCACAAAATTTCATTACCATCTATGGTAGTCTTTCTCACCATATCCAAATCGCCCCTACAAGGTTATCAATTTATGACCTCCTATAGTAATTCCAACCTCATCACGAAGCCCTTGATTATATCCTTCGCTCCCTTGATCTCGAGACCCATGATGTAGATGCCTTTACCAACTTTGTCGGCAATATTTAGATATGCCTTCAACCTTCTATCAACTTGCATGACCATGAAATCACAAAAGTTGTAGGTGAGGGAGCAGATCCTCCCTTACATATTCAAGCCTCCATCAATACTGTGATCTATAAGCATGTTCTCATTGACACTGGTTCATCTATCAACATCATTTCTACCTTCACATTAAACCACCTTTACCTTCCCCCTTCCAATATTGCCACTACATCCATGGACCTTTGAGCCTTTGATGGCTCCATGTGTCCTACCCTTGGAACTATTGTCTTGCCCATCAAGGCGGGTGCCAAAACCATTTCCACTCTCTTCCATGTTATTGAAGGTGAGATGTAGTATAACATCCTTTTGGGATGCCCTTGGATTTGGGACATGCAATGCATCCCTTCCATGCTCCATAATTGTATCAAATATGTTCATAATGACCTAGTCCAATGCATCCCCACCGATGGTGATCCATTCGAATTCTGTAATATCATCACTCTTCCACTTCGTCCACACTTATCATCCACCCAGTTTGTCCCTAATCCATGCAGGTCCTTTGATAACACCTATCCATCCACTTCACAATCCCCTCCTCCACTACCCTATTTGAGCAACATTGCCTCCACTTCTTCCAATCCACCTCAACTTCCCTCCATGCAACCAATGCCCATATTTTCTCATCGTCCCTCCTCACCTTTCATGCCACTTCCTTCATTTATATTTTTTTCTACACCTTCCACTCCATATTCATCCAACAATCCCCCTATTCCTCCAACACCTCTTGCATCATTCCGCCGCTTTGTATTTTTCTCAATGCGAACACGAGTAATTTCTAGCTCACCCACAACCTCTTCCATCCCAAATTCCCAATTCACACATGCTAATCATCCAATCACTGGAACACCTATTGAATTCTATGAGTGGACACAATACACATCTCAACTTGACAACCAGTTAGCTCAATCTGATACTCCCACTTCCACCCTTCCCCCTGCCAATACACCTACACCAATTCCATCATCTCCTATGCCACCTAGGGGGTCCTCCCCTCCACCTAAGCATACAGCCCCTTCTCATGTATCCATACTCATGACCACACCAGATCCTGGTGAGTATAACATTAGCAATGCTCGGGTCCTTCCATCCAACATCCAATCCACCCATGACTTTTGCCATCCTCATGGTATGCCATTGACTATTGGGGTAGTGGTTCCTTTAGGTCCTCTTGATAATTGCACAAAATTTGTATATGGGTGACTTGACTCATTTGTAGATCCTCCAACAACTCTACCATTGCAAACCCGATTTTGCGGTAATCTTGACCACATGTCCAATCCAAATTTTTCCTGGCATTATATACGTATGTATAACTGGAATGGGTATGGCCTTGATAAAAATTAATAGGGGTGTCACACCTACAGTCATCCTCCCCCATGCAAATATACTAATCAATAATGCATTAGTTACCATCCCTCGGTAATCAGTACACTCGAGCATAAATTTTAGAACCTGCATCTCGATCCTATGAACCTCTTACCTGATGAGGAATTTGAGCCTATTCCTTCGACACGTAGTTCTTCCCCACATTCCACAATTGATATTCCATCCACATTATTTCCATCATCACCACCACATGAGCCACTCTCACACCATGAAGTTGAAACGGTTGCTCACCATTTCACCTGCTTATCCCTTCATCCCCATTTTCCAAAATATCCTCCTTCTTCGATGCCACCTACTACTCCATTCTTCCCCACTCAAGACTTGCCACCACCTATGGGCCCATGATATCATTCCTCATAACCACCAGTGGTGTTAAAACCTGATCAAAATTAGCATTTTTTGGATTCCTTGCTATCCTCCTCTGATTCATCCCAACCCTCATCCCCTACATCTCCTATATCTAGTGCAACATGATATCTATTTATTTGTATAATCCAATATGATATCCCAATCATCCCACATACACCCCACTACCTATATTTGATTTCATCATTCTTGATGATGTCTCTGAAACCCCTATCGTTGCTGACTTCCTCCCAACACCACACATGCTTCACTCTACCAATGCACCTTTACCGACCATCCCACCTCACATACCATGGATCAATCATATAGATATTTATCTAGATGATGAATTCTAGCTTCCTGAGTCTATCGAGTACCTCCACCTCATTCCTATACCTGCCCAACTTCATGATGGTTCTCACATGCTTGTCGAGGACACCATGAAAGTTGACATTGACAATGATTTAGAAGACCCTCACATCGTCTATCTTACCACTAGTTTATCCAAATAAGAGTGTGTTCTCTATACAAATTTCCTCAAGTGCTACATTAAGGTGTTCGCATGGTCCTATACGGATATGTCAAGCCTCGACCCATCGCTAGTTGTACACAATATTGTCTTGGATGATACTGCCAAACCTATCTAAAAAAAGTTGCATCGCATGCATCCCACCATTGCGCTTATGGTTAAACAGGAGTTATAGAAACCCCTTGATGTCAATTTCATAGTACCTATCAATTACCCTCAGTGGATTTCAAACATGGTTCCCATCAAAAAACCCAAAGGGGGTATCCACATTTGCGCTGATTTTAGGGATCTTAACAAATCTTGTCTCAAGGACAATTTTCCACTCCCTAATATTGACACTTTGGTCATTGCTACAACTAGAAATGAAATACTTTCACTCATGGATGGTTTTTTAGGTTATAATCAAATTCGTGTCAATCCAACAAACCAGCACAAGACTTCTTTCACAACTCCCTGGGGGACCTTTTGTTACAAGGTTATAACATTTGGCCTAAAAAATGCTGGGGTAACTTATCAACGTGCCATGACCTACATATTTCATGATATGATGCATAAAAATATTTAAGACAATGTTGATGACCTCATTGCAAAATTCAAAACCCATGGTCAACACCTTGAAGACCTGTATCAAATATGTGATCACCTTTTAGAACATAATGTCTAATTAAACCCAAATAAATGCATTTTTGGTGTCACCACTAGCAAAATATTGGGCTTAATCATTTCATATAAAGTCATTGAAGTTGATCCCACAAAAGTCCAAGATATTATTGACATGCCTCCCCCTACGAACCTCAAATAGTTACATGGCTTACAAGGAAGGATCCAATCCATACAACGATTCATTGCCTAACTTTCAGATAAGTGTTAGCCGTTCAATCATCTTCTACATAAGGGGGTCCCATTTAAATGGGATAGTAAATGCCAAGATGCCTTTGATGACATCAAATCATACCTTACATCTCCACCCATCCTCATTCCACCCCATCCACAACGTCCATTCCACCTGTATATTTCTACTACCAATGTCGCCTTGGGCATGCTTCTTGCTCAAAATAATGAATGCAACCAAGAGCAAGCTGTATACTATATCAGTCACACATTGATTTATTACAATATGTGATATGCTTATATGGAGAAAATTTACCTTGTTGTTGTCTTTGCTACCCAAAAGTTGTGCCACTACATGATCAACCATACTACTTACATAGTTGCCCATGATAACCCACTTTGCTACATGATGGGTAAGAGCTACCACAATAGTCGAACAACCAAATGGATCATGCTCCTTACGGAATTCTATCTCGAATTCATCATTCAAAAATCCATCAAAGGCTAAGTCATTGCTAACCATCTAGCGGAGGCTTCGTTGCCCAGTGATGTGCCATTGCTTATCCAACTTCCCGATAATTCAGTCTTTCATATAAGTGAAATCGAAGAGCTATTCAAGCTCGAACCCACTACTGAATTTACCTTGTTCTTCGATGGCTCCCATTGCACACACGTTGGGGGTATAGAAATAGTATTTTTCATACCGCATGGGGAGCCTCTCCCCTTTTCATTCAAATTAGGCTTTCCTTGCACCAATAATAATGCTGAGTATGAAGCTCTCATTCTTGGCCTAAAGCAAGTCCTTTCCATGCACATTCATCGTCTAGACATCTTTGGTGACTCCCTCCTCATTGTGAATCAAATAAAGGGAGAATGGCAACATCATTGCCCAGTATTGCAACAATACAAACAAGTAGCGGATGACTTATTGGCTCAATTTGAATGGTATGACATCACTGCTACTCCATGATCTATAAATAATTTTGTCAATACCATGGCCTTACTAGGCTCCCTCATTCCACAAAACCCACTCTCCAACACCACACACGTGTCCATCCACACACTTTTCCATTCTGCCATTTCTACCAATATGCCTTCTTGGGACGATGGCATCAATATCATCGAAGCTCATCCACATGACCCATGGTTTTCCCAAGTCAAAGACTACATCAAGCTCGGTATTCTCCCACCTGATCTAAATCATATTCACAAATGAGCTTTTAAATTGTGTGCCATTCGCTATACATTGCTAGGCGATATTCTATACAAGCAAAGTTATGATGGCATTTTATTACACTGTATTGAGCCTTTTGAAGCCCAATGCATTACTCAAGAGGCTCATGATGGTACTTATGGTGGCCACTTCAATGACATGGCTATCACCAAGTGCATTCTACGGATGGGCTATTACTGTCCCACAATGGAGCATGATTATTGTGCCTATGTCAAAAAGTGTGTTAAATGCCAACATCACGCTAATCTCACACACTTACCTTCTCAGGCTCTACAACCTATTCTCTCAATGGGGCCCTTTTCACAATGGGTCCTGGATCTCATTAGAAAAATCACAGCAACCTCATCTACCAATCATAAGTTCATCATTACTGCAATCAAATATTTCATGAAATGGGTTGAGGCCATTCCTTTAATTCAAACGACTGGTCCTAAAATTGTTGATTTCATTACTCAACATATCTGTTGAGTAGTATTTTCACCCAGTTGTGAAAACACACTCTCCGATAGGATTTGGGTTCTAAATCCTCTGCTTGCAAAGAAATTAAACTGTAATTTCTCCAAGGTTCTCGTTATGTTAGCATTCTGCATCTGTGTATTAATAATCTCAAATGAAGATATTTAATTTAAATGCTTGGAACACCTTAGTGGTTGCAAGTAACTGAAAACAAGGGGCACTGTGGTTTATTTTACTGTGAAAAATTAATGATTGTTCATTGAACCCTGATAAAGTAAATGTGATTTGATCCTTAAATGACCATGTCTGTAACTTCAAAATTGAAATTTGATGAAATGCCAAAGCATGAAGGAATTATTTATGGATTTTGGAGTTTTTTAATTTTTTTTATTTTATTTTAATGCCTGTAAATAAAGTTGGAACTTCTGGAAATAAAGTGCAGCAAAAAGAAAATAAAATGCGAAAGAAAAGAAATTAAAATTGCATCCAGTTTGATGCTATCCCGTCCTGGCAAAACCGAAGATAATGAGGTTTCCATGCATGCAACCTAACTTATTGAACCTGCAAACATGCACAATCCAGATAAGTTAAGTGCTAGTCTCCTAGGGTTTGAAATAAAAATTCAGATTTCAAATATTCGCCTAATGCAACCCACAAAAGTGGCATTTAACATTATCTATAAATCTGAAATCTGAAAACAAAAGAATAAACATTAAATCCATTAGCATGCACAAAAGATCTCCTTCTTTCTTGCCAACAAGATGCAAATTTTTGAACACTCTGCATTAAAAAAATATGTCATTTTACAATAGCAGAACATCTCCGGTTTTCTCAAAACCAAAAAAAGGAAGGAAAACAGCCTCAAAGCAGGCCCAGAATGACCCTCTGGCCTCTAGCACTGCAACTCTGCTCCAGCGGTTTCCGACCCCCTATCTGTCCTGTGCTTCTACTTTTAAAGCATGGCAATGCTTTCTGTTTTGGCCTGTGATGCTTCGTTTCATCTTCCCGATCGATTCGTTTCATATTCCCGCCTTTCGAATTGTTCTTGAATTTATGTTTAATGCTGAAACGTTCGATAATATTCTATGCATGTAACGTTTCTGTAACCCTTATACATGTATGCCACGTGTTCTGCACTTTCAGCATCTTTCGTAACGGCTCCCTGTAAATCACGACCAAAAATAGCATGCAGCTTTGTCCGTCTTCCTGGCCGCGAAAACGCGACATGTCGCGAAATCGTGACATGTCGCGATATCGCGACGTTTTCCTGTCAGCAGCCTTTCTTGCCGTCACGCCCAACGAAAACGTGACATGTCGCGATTTCACGACATGTCACGAAATCGCGACGCTTTTCTCCTTCGTACGCCCTCGCTGCTTTCCTGTCATGAAATCATGACGTTTTCTCACTTCGGGCACCTTTGCTGCATGTTGTCGCGATATCGCGATGTTTTTCACTTCGTGCCTCTTTCGTTGCTTTCTGTCACGATTTCACGATGTTTTCTTGCTTCGTACCATCGGCCAGCTTTTCGTCGTGAAATCGTGACGCTTTTTCGTTCCGTACTGCTTTGCTGCTTTTGGCCGCGAAAACGCGACATGTCACGATTTCGTGACATATTTTCCTTCCGTACGCCTCGGCTCGTTTCTGTCACGATTTCACGACATTTTTTTCGTTTCATGCACCTTCGCTGCAACCTTTCGCGAAATCGCGACGCATTTTCGCTCCGTACACCTTCGCTGCTTTCCTGTCGCGAAATCGTGACGTTTTTCCACCTCGGGCTGCTTAGCTGCTGCCGTTGACTGCGTTGACCGTGATTTTGTGACATGTCACGATTTCGCTACGCCTTTTTTGTTTCGTACAACTTCACCGTTTGGAGCCACGAAAACGCGACATGTCACGATTTCGTGACATATTTCCGCCTCATGCTCCTTTGTCGTTTCTTGTCACGATTTCGCGATGCTTTTCTGCTTTGCCCTGTTTGACTGGTTTGACCCATGATTTTGTGACATGTCACGATTTCGCTACGCCTTTCTGCTTCTCCTTTCTCTCTCCTCTTTCGGCCGTGACGGAGCTACATGTCGCGATTTCATGACACTTTTTCATTTTGCCTTTCTCTCTCCTCTTTCGGTCGCGACGGAGCAACATGTCGCGATTTCGTGACACTTTTCTATTTTTCGGCAATGATGGCACGACAGGTTGCGATTTTGTGACATGTCGCGATTTCGTGACACTTTCTACACTTGTGCATTTTTGCCCCTTTTTCTTGAATTTTAGCATCTGGGTCACTGAGATTCCTTTTGAAAGCATGCAAAAAATATGGGTCCCCAATTTTGGGGTGTGTTGTGGATCAGCCACAACAAATGGCGACTCTGCTATCAAATGCTCTTGAGCATTTTAGTGAGAACCCAACCTGAAACATATACAAACTCGAAAACATGTGTTAGCACATAAGCAATATAACAAATGCCCAAAGATCAAAAGTACATGAATCATCAGAATCATCAAGTATTAGCTCAGTGTGTGCAATGAATTTCTTTCCCTATCGTTTGAAATTGATCCACACTCCATTGTCAGTTTTGCATGAATGCATATATGAGATTGTGAATGATTTGTGTAACCTAATGAATATGCTAGGAGATCTTGCTTTTATAAAATGCATAGTCTTTCTTCTAGTATCAGGTACAAACATTCAAGATTGCCAAACCCTCTTAGGATCCACTAATGAATTGTTTTATTATATCCCAAAGTTGGTTATGAGTCCCTACTATCTTGAACCCATGTGTAAGTGAATGTGAAATCAGAACTTTGGGGAATCAGACTCCCAACCTTACCAAGATGGGAGTTTAACCCTATCCTTACTATTCTGATTTAGAGTTCATTACCTCACTTTGAGCAAAATAATTTAACCAATTATGGAAGAAATGGTCATGCTAGTCTAACCCTTTGGACAATCAGTGGTCTTGTTTTTTAGACAAGACATGTTGCCATGCATGGGCATATCTAACCCCACAATCCAAAACTTATCTTCATTTCTTTGGACCTTGGGGATGACTACCCATCCTTTGCAGAGGACAAGTAGTACGATCCTTCCAATCCAATATAAATATGAGATGGGAAAAATTTATTTTTTACTTCTTGGACCTTAGGGATGACTACCCATCCTTGCTAGGGACATGTAGTACGATCCTTCCAATCCAAAATTTAGATGTAAATGGAAAATATTAATTTTATTGCTTAGACCTTGGGGATGACTACCCATCCTTTGCAGAGGACAAGTAGTACGATCCTTCCAATCCAAGATTTATTATGAACTGAGACATAGGAGCTTTGGGGAATTAGATTCTCAACCTAAGCGAGATGAGAATTTATGCCCTATCCTTACTACTCCATGTAGGTCAAATCAAAGCTTTGGGGAATTGGATCCTCAACCTAAGTTCGATGAGGATTTAACCCTATCCTTACTACTCTGATTTTAGGCTTTAAGCTCTATGGAAGTGGTCAAAACCACTATTTTAAGGATCATGTTGCATAATAGGATAGACATGAAATACTTCTTTTGCCCAACCTTTCCTTCCAAGTTAGGTTTTGATCATTTTGCTCAAGATCCTTTTTAATGTATAAGACGTGCTTGGTTCTAGATATCTCAAGACTCAGTTTCCAACCTTAGGATTTTCTTCTTATTTATGTGATAGCATAACCTTAAGAGGATTTGACACACTTTAATGATTTGTATTTGAAATGCATATGCGACTAAGATGGCATGCATGTGCAAAGTGAGATGTAATATGAATGCATTGTCCTTTGAAATGCAGATGAAATGTTGCCATATAACTGACTACTTCATGCATCACAAGTTTCAAACGATATTATTAAATTGTTTGTGTTACTTGTGGAGCTTCTACAACACAATTCCAATGTTCCATATTTTCCCGATCTAGAACATAAGTTAGCATCTCAAGACAACTTTTTCATCTCTTTTTTTTTATATATAAATAAACACAAAATGTCAAACACACATAACTTTAAATTAAAACTTATTCAATCCAAAACCAAACTGCAATCCCAAAAATGAAAATTTGAAAACACAAACCAAAAACCAAAAACCAAAATCTATATACAAATGTACACTATAATACAAGATGATGCAAAGCTTGGCTTATCACTTTCCTGGATCCCACACATGGTTAGAACATTTCAACAAAAATATAACATGATATGCATACCAAATGTTGTGGGAATCCCACAAAAACAAGACAAGACCAAACAATGCAACAAACTTCCACTTGCCATGCTCACCATACCAATTTGATTTAGTTCCAATAATACTCCCATAGGTGAGCATCAAATTACTAAAATGATTAGACAAGAAATGATTTTCAATTTTATCATGTCTATTCTTTAAAATGTAAACTTCATAATTCCCTCCTTGATTTAGAATTAGGCTATCCTTTTCAAATATGCAATTTTGTAAGTAAGAGCCTATTTCTACAAATTTCAAAGCCAAATCATTTTCCAAATTTGTAGGCCAATCAAATTTGTGTAACAATTTACAAGCATCTAGGATATTTACTAAATTAGGATCATTAAAAGTTTTTATCCTAGATTCAATTAGTAATTGTTGATGAATTTTATTTAGCAATTCAAGCGCATCAACTTCTTTTCCATTCATTAAAACCATGTTATTAAAGGTGTGATTAAAAATTATACCTTGTTTTTCATTTACCTTTAATGACATTTCACCATAAACATTATTTAAATTCAAAATATGGTCATCCTTTTCAATCCTCAAACATTCTTGGTCAAAGTGTATGTCCCATGACTCATCTTGATGATCCTTCATTTGATTTGCTTCCAATTGATCAATCTCTTTGTCATTTGGTTCTAATTCTTTGTTCACTATCCATGGTATCTCTTCATTTGAATCCTCCAAATCATCATGCAAACTTGCATCCACACTTTTAATGAATTTATATTCAACATGATCAAATTTTGTCACCTTTTCAAATCTTGTGAATATGAGATCTTCGTATGATGTAGAAGGTTCAACATCCTGCATATCAAGTGAAATATGAGTTTCATTTATAGGGATGTGAGAAAAGAATGCATTATCATATCTTCCCCAACCATTATAAAAATTATCTTCCAAACTTGTGGGATGAAACTCCATGGCATTTGTGACATGATCTTTTGATTCATTCATAGATTCTCTTCTTTCTTTGTTCTTGGCAATAGGATCGTTATAATCTTCCAAAATTTGATGAGATTTGAAACCCTCTTCCAAAACATCCTCAAATTGTACAGGAGTTGTAAGGTCTTCCTTTGAGTAGGCGATTATGTTGTCCTGTATATCAATGGGCACACAAGTTTCATTAGTAGTTTTGGAAAGAGTGTAGTCTTCCCACTTCTTCCAAACATCATAATAATCATCTTTCAAAATCAAGTGGTGACGTTCAACTACTTCTTCAACATCTTCCCACTCATCAATGTGTTTCTCATCAAATTCATCTTCACCTTCTTTAGATGGTTCAATTATTTCCAGAAGTGGGTTATTTCTTGAATTCAAATTTATAAGGCTATCATTGTCCAAATTAGCAACCCATGATACAGTTTTATCACAATTTGAAGGGTGAAGAATTTCTTGATCCTTAATTTTACACATCTCATCAATAGTATCTTCCAAGAACAAGTGGTGAGACTCTATCATGTCTTCAAATTCATTTATTGGTTTTCTCCCCATTTTACTTTCAACCACTTCATTTAATTCCATGGCAGGTTCCATCTTATCACATATATCAAACATTGTTGAATTTAGAACCCCTTCATCTAGATAATCGTGTATCTCTACATGATCCTCACTAGTGGATGTTGTCTTAGCAATTTGCACCTCCTCTTGGACTACATCTAAGGTGGTTGTAAGATTTGGATATTCAAATTCATCCCCTTGATCATTTACCTTAGATATCATTGGAGTGGAGGGTGCTATGTTTGATGGTTGGTGTAGGTTGGCATCAAAAGAACAATCTCTCATATGAACATGTTGTGCCTTTTCTTCTTCAAGACCTTGTCGTTCTATCTCTTCTAAGACCTCATGGATTTTCTCTAGGGACAAACCACTCAGTTTTTCTTCAATGAGTGAAGCAAGTGTGGGGTGTATGGCTCCTAGGTATACTTCCATGGCTTCCTCTTCTAATGTGTTAAAATTTTCCCACATTTGGGAGTGCAACTCATGAAATCTTCCATTGAATTGACTTAAGGATTCATTAGGCTCTTTACATATGGAGGTAAACTAATTTTTCAATATTTCTAAGTCAACCTGATTACCAAAATGATGAAGATAGGCTGCTTCTAGTTGTATCCAAGAAGTCCTAACCTCCATAGGTAGTTGACTATACCAAAAGAATGGTCTATCATCCAAAATGTATGCGAATAATTTACAAGCTATCTCCTCATAAAAAATCTGGAATTTACATAATGCATCCTTGTAAACATGCAGTTTTTGCAAGTATCCTAGTGGCACCTCTTGATTAAAACACCGTAAAAAATCCAATAACATTGTAGGAATATGATAGGGTATCACATGTAAACCCTCATAATAATCCTCCATTATTAATACCATTCTCTCTCTTAGAGATGTTATTTCAGCTCTCAGGGATACCCTTTGCTCCTCAAGTGTTGCCATTAGTGAACTTAAAATGTAATTTTAGAACCAAATCTGTTGAATATTCAACCTGCTTGATTTTAGATTCCTTTAATTCAAACGACTGGTCCTAAAATTGTTGATTTCATTACTCAACATATCATTTGTCATTTTGGCATCCCATACAAAATCATCACAGACAACGAAACTCCATTTAAGAACAAGAATGTCCATCCACTATGTGAAAAATTCAACATAAAACATAGCTTCTCTACTCCATACTCCCCATAGGGTAATGGCCAAGCAAAAGATACAAACAAAACCATTTGCCCCATTCTTTGCAAAACTGTTGCAGAGTCACACCGTGATTGGCACAATAAAATACCACTAGCACTATGATCCTACCATACTGGTATTTGTACTCCAACTGGGGCAACCCCATTTTCACTTGTCTATGGTTCTAAGGCCATCATACCCTTGGAACTTGAAATACCATATTTACGGGTTTCTATGCAATAATTCATTGATGATGAAACAACCTGTCAGACTAGACTTGACCAATTGACCTTATTGGAGAAATGTTGCATTCATGATATTGAACATGTGTGATTTTATCAACACCGTCTCTGATGTGCCTACAATTCCAAGGTACACCAACATGAATTTCAAGTTGGATACTTAGTCCTCAAATAAAACCAACATATTACTAGCCAACTGCACCATCTCCATGATAAATTTGCATCGAATTGGCTAGGCTCATACATGGTTACTCACAAATTTGGATCTGGGGCATATTATTTGGCCACATTAGAAGGAATAGCCGAACTTGAGCCCATTAACATTATTCATCTGTGAGCATTTTACACCTAGTTGTAGGTATTACAACTCATCATCACTTGTGTACATATGTATATATAAAAAAAAACAAAACAACAAAAACAAAAAAACAAAAACAACATCACCATTTTTGACGTTCGGCGACACTAAGTTCACTTGCATATACATTTAAATCTACTTGCTCCATTTATCTCCTCCCTTCCCTACTTATTCTATAAGTGAATGTTGTATGGTCATGCTTCGAGCGGCTATATACCTTTCATTTTCCCCTTTTTTCTCTTCCTTTTCTTTTCTTTCCTATATTATTTTCTTCTAGTTACTTGTCAATGTTGTATGGTCATGCTTCGATAGGCTACATATCTTTTATGGGTTCCTTTTATTTTCTTTATTATATTATTTTACTATTGTTACTTATCAATGTTGTATGGTCATGCTTCGATCAACTACATACCTTTGATAAGTTTCATTTATTCTTCTTTCTTCCTTCTATCCCCTCATTTCTTCCTTCCATTCTCCATTTTCACACCACTCCACCTCATACCCCATTCCATTGTCCATAACACTAGGGCAACCTTGTACATAAATACTTGCTTTTTGCATCCATGTAGGCATCTACATATATTCATTGTAAATAACATGCAAAGGAAATTAAAAATGCACATGCTAGCATACCAGATTGATGTCCAAAACCCCTTTTTAGGATATAGGATTAGAGCCATGTTTTGATTTATTTGACCATAAATAGTTCCATAATCAATCACCATACAAAGTTGGCATATTTTATAAATACTTCTAGGCTTCCCTTGGTCACCTTACTCTCTTTCTTGGACTTACCTGCACATCTCAGATACTAATAATATTCTAAAAAAGGGGCTTATTACATTGCATGCCAGTTGATGAGCTAGCATACAGGCTAAGTTGGCATGCAGAGTTATAACCCACCCTATTCCAGAATGGTTAAATGAACATCACTTTCCACACACAAGTCTAGGATAGAGGTCTTGTTTACCAAGATAGCCTCCAAGTGAGTCAAGAATTTTTTCTTAGTTAGTCAATGGGATTGATTTTACAAATTGTAATGTTTGAATCTCCTCATGACATTCCTCACATCCAAATTCCTTGGAATAACGAAATGGATCACATCATTTGAGTAATGTAACGATGCAAATTCTATCCCTAAGCAAAGTGTTTATATCATGTAATATTCTACATGTCATTTTATTTTTTCATCTTACAAATTATTTTTAGTTCATATTTACTTAAGCATATCATTATTCCATTTCCATCCAACTATCTATTATCACATCTACGCTAATCATACACTACCATAAGCAGAAAGAAGCAAACACAAAAATGCAAGTAGAACACAAGTACCACCGAATATCATATGTATATATATCTCAAAAAACTTACGCCATCAGGCTACAATAAAAAAATATGTGAAGGCCCTTACAGGCTCCTCATATCAAAAATACAACACCGTTGTACATCTACATCTCAAAAATACCATACGACTACAATACGATATGCATCCATGCTGATGCACCGCTACTAAAAACATGCCTCATCATGTACATATATGTCCATATATAGTAGAATAAAAATGCCCACCATCTTCCATCACCGTTGTAACACACCCTCATGATTGTTGTCCTCCTAATGTCTCACCACTTCCGTCACTCGTTGCCCACTGTGATGACTCTGCATCCCTGGCCTTCGCCAATCATATCCTCTCCACCTATGCTGGTTGCCCCATCCTCACTGGTACCTATGACATCATAGTGCCACTATCTTCTACACCCTACCACCAATCGATGGTGTGCTCTATTATGGATACACCTATGATGAGGCCAGTGATCCAGAGTACATAGGAATATCCAACCCATGCACTATCAACTCACCCTCGCACCTCATCCTCCTCCCTACCTCCTTTGTGCTCATAGCCAAAAACCTTTGATTCACCACATTCAGCTGCACCACCTACCTTTGTGATACCTCAAGTTATGACATCACATCCCCAAAGCCCTCAATCTCATGCTCCACCCTCTCTCTCACCTGATGTACCTCTCACATAGTCTGCTCTAGCTCCATGACCCGCACTAGATGACAGGCCTTCATGGACTCTATCTCCATTTGTGCCTCCTTCAGCAACCTTTGAAACCATTCTATGGTCTCAATCATCTCATCCCAATCTCCACAAATGGTGTCATGCTCACACATAAACTCATCTCACTCAATATTGAGCGCCCTCATCTCCTCTGCCATCTGATCCACACTCACCCTGACCTCATATCGCTCCTCCAAGGTGGTCCTTATGTCTACCTATACCTCTCGCATCTCTTGCTCCAAGGCTAAATATTCAATCACTAAATATGTCTCCCTATCAAACATCATGTCATTTAGCCTATGCACCTCCCTCAAATTTGTCACCTCATCCTCCACCTCGATCGCCACTACCAAATACCCATGAAATTCATCTTCCTCCACATACACCAAAGGCATGTGTGGCCTCACCAACCACTCATCTACCTCCACATCTATGTCCATCATGGGAATGTATTCCCTCACCTCCATACCAACCCCCATCTCCCTACCACCCTCAGCTAATGACCCACTCATCCACCACACCATGCCCTAGCTTCCAACTTTGTCTAGACCAGCACACATCATACTCTCATGTGGTCCCTGAATTATCCACATCTAGGACAATAATAGGCTCATTGGGAAACATGTCTAGAGGAGGCACTATGGGTTGTGGCCCTGTGTCACCCTCTACCTTGTAAATATCTATAGGTGGGTCTGGTCGCCTCTGCACCAACCTGAACTACTGTTATACTCTAGAAATTGGAAAGTACTCAACCTGCGATGTGTACTTCCCCACCAACCACTGACTACGTTGAATGTATACCAAGTGCACCACATCATCACCCCACTTGAGTCCTCCCCACCATGGCCTGCACCTAACCTGATCCATCGTCAGTCACCCAAGATCCTCTCGATGAAACAACAACTCACCTACATGAACCCACCATTTCGTATTCAAATTCTCACAATATTCTTGGCTATGGCCTTGTATATCCATCATTTTCAAGTCTCATCACTCTTACTATCATTTTCATCATCATCAATCATTTCATTGCCGAAATTCATCTCCTCCATCACTAATTCATAACTTGAGGGGGTAATCAACCAACACATCAAAAGCTACCTTGGACATGATCAAAAAACCAAATATTCAATCATGGATACAAAAAATACCTAAGAAATTTTTTGTTGAAGATTATCTCAAGTCCTCATGCTAGGATAGATACAAAAGTGAAATTTCTCTTCTCAATCAAAATTCCAATCCAAAACAAAGCAATGTCTGATAAGACTTAAAAAGCCTTTGAATATACACATCTCATGGATTCGAATCTTCATAGTGGTAGTCATAAGACAACTTGTGAATGAAGCTCCTGAAAGTTCTACCCCATGGCTCCAACAGTTTGTCAAATGTTGTCAAAAGAGCTCATCAATCAATCAAAAGCAAAAATTGACAAAGGTATTTGTTCCTTCCAAATTGGAACATCTCAAGTTGATCATAATAGAAGTAAAATCTTACACCTTCCCTCAAAAGCAATCATTACGATACTACAAGGTGTCATCCTCAATCACAAACCATTTTTATTAATGCGTCTCTCTCGCAATCACCCACAAGTCATCAATCGCAAATTATTTGCCTTCCAATCATTCCATCAATTCATATAATCAATTTTTGTACTAAATCCTATTTTCACATAATCCAATATAAAAAGGGGCAAAATGTAGACACCCAAAAATCGCACATTTCCACTTCTCATATCATCACAACCGATCAATTTGCAAAACTATCAAAAATTACATAAATTGGCTCCAAATAACTATTCACCATCCTTAGTCCCCTTGGGTATCTAAGCCCCTTCCTAAGCTTAACCATGGATATTCATATGACCTCATGCAAACTCAACTAAGGTTGAAAACTCTCATCATGGTCAAAAAGCACTTTATGGTCAAATTATGCTTTATGGCTAATCTCATCATTAATTAGATCTAATATTAATTTAATTAAATCCTCCACCTCACCTAGTCTACTTTGACTAGCCTAGACCTCCACCTCACCTAGCCTATTTGTACCACCTTTCTACCTAGATATTTCTCCACCACACATCCCCCTGGGTCATTAATGCAAGATGGAGACTTTTGCATTTAAAAATGTAATTTAATCCTAAGATATTTAAATAAAGGTGATTATTAATGACAAATGAATATTTTTGGTAAATCATCATTATTTATAGATGGGTGAGGTATTCTATCACCCAACCTCACTTATGACCCAAGACACCTCAAGGGACACCTCTTTGGTGGACACCTCACCACTGCCACCTCACAGGGGACATCTCATACCCTTTCTCTCACCTTGGACCACTCTATAAATAGGTCATTGTCACCATTTCAAAACAACACACTTTTACATACCGAAACTCTGTCGAAATCACTACTGTCATTACATCCATCACACATCCATCATACAACCATCATACGAGCATCACAATCAATTGGTCTTCCTCACAGTACTTTTTGGTGAATGAGATAGGTTGAGGATACTGCCAAGAGTGCACTTTTAGAAGGTAAATCAAACAAATCACCGTCAATATCTAATAATGAGCATCCAGATAAGTTGGCTGAGCAATATGGTCAAAAAAGGATCGGTTCACACCTCACACGTGCAAACCACCCGATTCACACCCTAGGAGTGTGAACCTTTGTAACAAACACTAGAATCACCCAGACAGGTAAGAGTAGGTTAATTTGTTGTTTTATGTTGTTATTTATAGTTAATTTCATGTTTTAAGCATCTTTTATGAGTATTTTATCTTCATAACTATGGGGTTTGACTGAGGTAGACCCCTAACGCACTAAGAGGATTTTGCAAGTCTACAAGTCCAGCAAAGCACAAGGACATATCCCATAAGCAGTGAATCATGAGCAAGAAGCCCACATACATAAAGGAACCCAAGGAGATGAATATTGTTGTCTTTGTACCACATCTAAGAGGGCTTCCTAAGGGAAGACCCCATTGTAGCCTTCAGGGAAATATTGTAAAATGATATCACCTCTTGTAACCCATTTTATGATTATCAATACAAATAAAGTAGATTCTTTGATATTGAATGAAAGTCTTAGCGTCTCTTTTTGGTAGTTTCACTTGTAAGATACTTGTAATTAAAGTTCACTAGGTTTTTCAATAAAAACTTCTTTACAAATTATCAATGGCTCACAAAAATTATTTTAGATCCTCCAAACACTATTATCCATAGGAAACACATAGAACTTTATTTATTGAAGATAAGAAATTGATTAATGGAGATTCACACTCACTTCGATACCATATTGGATTTTAAAATACTTTATAGAAATAAATAGAATCAAATTATTATCCAAAAATGTTCAAAGTAACTCATAGAAAGTAATGCACACAATATAAAATGGTGCCCATGGACACCAAATTATCTTTCTAAAGGAAAAAAATGAATGCATTCCAATCTATGAGAAAATGGTGTTAGTCTTACAATGACACTGAGAGGGGGGTGAATCAGTGTAGCTCTTTAAACTTGAATTTACAGCTCTTAATACAGCAACAATTAAAACTTATTACAAGATACAACAAGAATAACAAAAGAGCATCACACAACACAAGATTTAACGAGGTTCACCAATGTGGCTACTCCTCAAAAATGACTGCTTGGACTACCATCCAAATCCAGCCTTTGCAAAGCAACAACTTTACAATCACTTTACCAGCACCCACTGGAAGGAGCACCAACCCCTTATTTATCTGCACCAACAGAAAGGAGCACCAACCCCTGATTTACAGCACCTACTGGAAGGAGCACCAACCCATGATGCCAAGCTACAACCTGGACTTGAATTATGAATCTAGAAGATTAACAAAAAGATACCTTCACTTTTACAAGACCCCGACTAGTCTGCTTCACCTTTGTGATCTCTGTGCACTCTGCTCTCTCTACGAAATCACTTCGCACAATCTGTTGCGTCACAGTCGAACGATCGTCTTCTCCCTTTTGTGCACTCTGCTTCCTTTGTGAATTTTGCACTTAGCATGATTCGACATGACTTGCACTCTGCGCACTATGACCGAACTTCGCACACATCGACACCCTAACTCTTCAAACAACCTTCCTTTTATAACAACATTTTCATGATCAAAACCCTAATCTTAGTCGGCTGTAAACCCTGATCTTAGTCGACTGCAAACCCTAATCTTAGTCAGCTACAAACCCTAATCTTAGTCGGTTGTCATAGGTCTTCATCGGCTTCAACTCAACCATGAAAACATAACATGTCACGATATCATGACACTTTCGCTTTCTCTTTCTTTCTCCTTGCTTTGGCCCGCGAAAATACATGTCGCGATATCGTGACACTTTCGCCTCCTTGCTTCTTTTCTTGGCTTGTACCTGCGAAAACTTAGCATGTCACGATATCGTGACACTTTCGCCTCCTTACTTCTTTTCTTGGCTTGTACCCATGAAAACACAACATGTCGCGATATCATGACACTTTCGCCTCCTTGCCTCTTTTCTTGGCTTGACCCAAAACATGTCACGAAATCGTGACACTTTTACCTTCTTACTTTCTCTCTCCTCATTTAGTCATGAAAATGTGACATGTCGCGATATCATGACACTTTCTCTCCTTTGCTCTTTCTCTTGCCTTTGGGTCATGAAAATGCGACATGTCACGATATCGCGACACTTTCTTTCCTTTGCTCTTTCTCTTGCAATATGTCATGAAATCATGACACTTTTTCTTCCGTACAATATCTCTTGCAATATGTCACAAAATCGTGACACTTTTTCTACTTGCCTTTCTCTCTTCCAACATGTCACGAAATCGTGACACTTTTTCTTTCGTACTATCTCTCTTGCAATATGTCATGAAATCGTGACACTTTTTCTACTTGCCTTTCTCTCTTCCAACATGTCACGAAATCATGACACTTTTTCTTCCATACTATCTCTCTTGCAATATGTCATGAAATCGTGACACTTTTTCTACTTGCCTTTCTCTCTTCCAACATGTCGTGAAATCGTGACACTTTTTCTTCTTTGCTTTCTCTCTTGCAATATGTCGTGAAATCATGACACTTTTTCTTGCTTGCCTTTCTCTCTTCCAACATGTCACGAAATCGTGACACTTTTTCTTGCTTGCGCTTTCTCTCCGAACATGTCGCGAAATCATGACAGTTTTGCTTGCTTGCGCTTTCTCTCCGAACATGTCACGAAATCGTGACAGTTTTGCTTGCTTGCGCTTTCTCTCCGAACATGTCACGAAATCGTGATAGTTTTTCTTGCTTGTGCTTTCTCTCCGAACATGTCACGAAATCATGACAGTTTTTCTTTCTTCTCAACATGTCGCGATATCGCGACAGTTTTTCTTTCTTGCTCAACATGTCGCGATATCGCGACAGTTTTCTTCCTTGTGATTTTCTTTTGATTTTTAGCATATGGGCCACTTTGGTCTTCTTGAAAAAACACTGTACATACTCTGAGTAACCTTTGAACTTCTGTCTTCTGCATCTGAAAGGCTTTTGAACTTCCTGCCCACTGCATCAACAGATCTATCTGACTGTGTTGACAACAATGACAATACTATTGTTGCACCTTGCTCAACAATCTCCCCCTTTGGAATTGTTGGCAACACATGTGCAATTTCCTGTAACTCTTCTCCCCCTTTGACAATAATACCAAAGGGCTACTGCAGACTCCCCCTAGTCCATGCACAACATTCTCAGGCACACTCTATTGCATTTAGCAAAGATCATGAACATGAGCAAACAGATAATCAAATACTGAAATGCTCCCCCTAAGAATGTGATCCCTATAGCTAGTCAATTTTTGGGAAGTGTGACCACTCCCAATTTATTGCGAAGGTACTCAAAAACTTCCTTGGGCAATGGTTTTGTGAAGATATCTGCTACTTGCTCTGTAGTTGGAACAAAATCCAACTTAACCTCACCTTCTGCAACTTTCTCCTTCAAAAAGTGATACCTGATAGCGATGTGCTTTGTGCGTGAATGCATAACTGGATTCTTGGAGATGTTAATGGCACTGGTGTTATCACACTTAACTGATATCGGCTCACTGAAGCTAATACCAAGATCTTTCAAGGTTTGTTTCATCCATAATACCTGCGTACAACATGTTGTTGCTGCAATATATTCTACCTCTGCTGTCGATAGAGAAACTGACTCTTGTTTCTTACTGTGCCATGCGACCAATCTGTCTCCAAGATAGAAAGCACCTCCACTTGTACTCTTTCTGTCATCTACACATCCTGCCCAATCTGCATCTGAATACGAAATAAGGGTGAAGTCTTTACCTTTTGGATACCATAACCCATACTCCATAGTACCCTTGAGGTATCGAAGAATCCTCTTTACTGTTGTCACATGAGTCTCCTTGGGATTAGCCTAAAATCGTGCTACCATGCATACTGCCTGTAAAATATCTGGTCTGGTAGCTGTCAGGTATAGTAAGCTTCCAATCATAGATCTGTACATGGTTTGATCAACAGGTGGAGATTTGTCATCCTTGCTCAACTTGCAACCTGTCGTCATGGGAGTGCTAACTGGCTTACAATCCTCCATTGTGAACTTTTTTAACATCTCTTTTACATATTTAACTTGAGAAATAAATATGCCCTTCTTACTTTGATTAACTTGCAACCCGAGGAAATACGACAGTTCTCCAATCATTGACATTTCAAATTCTTTATGCATCTTATTTGCTAAATCTTTGCATGACTCATCTTTGTTGCTGCCAAATATGATATCATCTACGTATACAACAAGAACAATAAGATGCCCATTTTCTATTTTGACATACAAATTACTATCCACCATACCTTTCTTAAACCTTTGTTGAGTGAGATAGTTGTCTAGCCTTGCATACCATGCTCGGGGTGCCTGTTTTAAGCCATATAATGCTTTCTTCAACTTGCAAACCAAGTTTGGATCATCACCAAGTTGGAAACCATCTGGTTGCTCAATATAAACCTCTTCTTCAAGTTTCCCATTCAAAAACGCTGATTTCACATCCATTTGATAAACTTTGAAATTCTTGTAGACTGCTAAAGCCAGAAACATTCTAATTGCCTCTAGTCTAGCTACTGGTGCAAAAGTTTCCTCAAAGTCAATGCCTTCAACTTGTGCATAACCCTTACATACTAATCTTGCTTTATTTCTGACTACCTGTCCTTCTTCATTCAATTTGTTTCGAAAAATCCATTTAGTCCCGATTATATTTTTATTAGCAGGTCTAGGTACTAACTCCCAAGTTTCATTTTTCTTGATCTGATCTAATTCTTCATTTATTGCCTTCATCCAACTTTCATCTTTGCTTGCATCAGTAACATTTTTGGGCTCAATGCTGGATAATAGAGAGTAGTTACTTACCGCTCTTCTTCTTGTCTGAACACCAACTTTGGGGTCTCCAATTATTTGCTCTCTAGGATGATTTTTCTGCCAACTGCCTGTTTTGAATTTCTTATTTTCTTCCACTTCTGAATCACAACTTACATCATCTCGAGTCACTTTTCTATATCTTTTCCATTTCGTTTTCCTCATCTCCTTCAATAACCTCTTCATAAATTGGGTAGTTCGTTTCATAGCTAATTACTCGTTCTTTACCTTCATCAAATTTAACATCAACATTGTCCACAATTTTCTTTAGCCTTTTGTTGTAGCATTTGTAAGCTTTGCTTTTAGATGAATAACCAACAAAAATACCTTCATCTGCTCTGTCTTCAAACTTACCAAGATTATCTTCAGTTCTTTTGATATAGCACTTGCTTGCCAAAGACTTCGAGGTATTTTGTTGTTGCCCTTTTACCGAACCATAATTCATAAGGAGTTTTGCTTTCATGTGTTCTCAGCATGTACCTATTTTGGATATACACCGTAGTATGGACTGCTTCTTTCCAAAATCTGTCTGCTACTCTGCTTTCAGCCAACATAGTCCGTGCCATTTCTTGCACTGTCCTGTTCTTTCTTTCTACCACTCCATTTTGCTGAGGTGTCCTGCTTTGAGAACTGTCTCCTAATACCGTAATTTTCACAGTACTCTGCAAACTCCTCTCGAAATGAATTCTCCTCCTCTATCCGATCTTAAACATTTGATCCTTTTCCCTGTTTCATTCTCAACCTGGTTTTTGAAAATCTTGAACATATCAAAAGCTTCTGATTTATGCTTCAAGAAAAATATCCATGTCATTCTGGAATAGTCATCAATGCACAACATAAAATATTTGTCACCATTTATGCTTTGAGTTCTCATGGGACCACATAAATCAGTGTGTATGAGTTCCAAAGGTTTGCTTGTGTAGTATTCTTTTGTTTTGAATGTGACTCTAGTTTGTTTCCCCTTTTGGCATGAAGCACAAATGTTGTTTGTAGGTTTGCTGATGGTGGGAATATCTCTCACTGCCCTTTTTGAGATGATTTTTACCAGATTATCAAAACTGATATGCCCTAGTCTCTTGTGCCACAACCAGTTTTCTTCTTCCTATCCAATAAAACAAGCTCCTTTTGAATTCTCTGAGAGCGTGTACAGGTTGCCAGATGTCCTTGATCCAGTTGCTATCAATTTTCCACTATTTATTTTTCTGACTTCACAACCCTGCTTCATAAAAACTACTTCATGACCTTTATCACAAATCTGACTTACGCTCAACAAGTTATGTTTCAAACCATCCACAAACAAGACTTCTTCTGACTTAATCTTTTCGTCACTAATTTTAACTGAACCTTTGCCAACTATCTTAGCTCCATCATTATTTCCAAATTTTACTGAACCTCCTTCATATTTCTGTAACTTCTCAAATTTTTGTTTGTCACCTGTCATATGACTGGAGCATCCACTATCAAGTATCCATGGTACATATTTATTCTGTGCTTTGAATGCAGTTTGTACGATTAAGGATTCCTTTTCTTCCTTCGATCGCTCTTTTCCTTTCCACATTGTTTTGATAGTAGTTTTGGGCTCTTGTTTTGCCTTTCCCTTATCAGTAGTTTGAGCATGTTTTTCGGGAAGCTTTCTATTTTGTCTCATCCTGTATGGTTGAAATTTTCTTCCCTGAAACTGATTTGATGTAAATGTATTTCTACAGTTTCTTGCAATGTGCCCAAAATTATGATAGTTATAACATTCTACTGTATAATTCATCAGAGGAGAAAAAACATTTCTATCGGTGAAATTCCTTGGTCTTACATTATATTTGCAGTCTGAGATTTTATGTCCATAGCCATTGCATTTAAAATAGAAACCAGAGAAAGGATAATTGAACCTCGGGTGATGGTCTTTGCCATGTTGCCGTAGGAGCCATAGGTCTTCTTCTTCTTTGATGTGTGACATTGGTGAATCCATCATTGTCAATTCTCCTTTCGTGCCTGGCATTAATGCTTTCTCTTGCATGAGACATTTTTCCTTGATCAACCTGTCTCTTATCTTCATTCTTTATGGATTCTGCATTTTTGGCCTTTGATCCACTTGATGATTCTCCTTCGATGAAACCCAGACCAAATTTGATGCCTGCAGGTCTTTGGTCATTTATGATCTTATCCAGCTTCATAGAACTTTCTTCACGTTTGTGATAACAACTAATTTTCTTATTCATCTCTTCTAGCTGCATTCTTAAACCAACAATCTCTTCTTCTAGCTTGCTGCAATAATCTATTTTCATTGTTATTTGCACTTCGAGATCTTCGGAGATTTTCTTAGATTCTTCTATCTGTACTTTCAAGCTGGTTATGATTCCATTTGCATCCTCAAGCTTTCTTGAAAGTTTCTTATTCTTTTTCTTTTCTATCTTCCACTCTTCAAGTGCAGAGATCAACTCACCTTCTAGATCTACTTCAGCCTCAAGGTTTTCACCACAAACTTCAGAGGTCACTCCTTCTTCCTTTTCCGATTTAATTTCTTCAAATGCCATGAAAAGAGCTTCATATTTTTCTTCTTCAGACTCTTCACCGGAGCTGTTCTCTGATGAACTGACATTCTTGGAGATGAAACTTTTCTTCTTGAAGTTGCCTTTTCTGAAATTCGTTTTCATCTTCCAGTCACTTCTTTCTTGGTGCGATCCTTCATCATTTTTGTTCTTCTCTTTAAGTGGACATTTAGTCGCAAAATGCCCAATGCCTCCACAGTTGAAACATTTAAATGGTAGCTTCCCTCTGTATTTTCCTTTTCCCTTTTTTAGTTTTCTAACAAAGTTTGCTTCCATTTCATCTGATGTCTCTTCTTCCTCGGACTCTTGTTTTGTGTTTTTATTTTTAAGGGCTTTAAAAGCCGCTTCTCTGTCTATGGGTTTAGATCTTCCTATCCTCATCTCATATGCAGTCAAAGAACCATACATCTCATCTATACTAAAATAATTTAGATTTTTAGCTTCTTCTATCATTGAGACTTTGGAATCAAACCTTTGAGGAAGAGATCTTAGTACCTTTTTTATGATGGCAGAGTCTCCAATATCCTCGTCGAGCCCTCTGATCGCATTAATGATTCCATTAACTCTCAACATGTATGCCTCAATGTTTTCATCGTCGTTCATTTTCAATGCTTCGAACTGAGCTCGATGTGTCTATAATTTGGCCTCCTTGATCTTATCGTCTCCTTCATGAATACTCCTCAGTTTGTCCCATATCTCTTTTGTAGTATTACAGCTCATGATCTTTACTAGTTCATTGTCTGCTAATCCACACATGATAGCATTCTTTGCTTTTGAGTTACTCTCAAATAGTTTCTTTTCATCAGCCTCTTTTGGAGGAGTGATGGGTATTGTGTATCCACTAACTACTGAATCCCAGATGTCATATCCCAAAGCACAGAGATATGTCTGCATCCTGATTCTCCAGAACATGTAATTAGATCCGTCAAACAATGGTGCTTTGTTTGATGAGAAACCTTCACCACCTGCCATTGTGTTAGTTCCAAGATCACCCTAGCCGATTAGGCTTGTATAGGAACTTAGCTCTGATACCAATTGTTAGTCTTACAATGACACTGAGAGGGGGGTGAATCAGTGTAGCTCTTTAAACTTGAATTTACAACTCTTAATATAGCAGTAATTAAAACTTATTACAAGATACAACAAGAATAACAAAAGAGCATCACACAACACAAGATTTAACGAGGTTCACCAATGTGGCTACTCCTCAAAAATGACTGCTTGGACTACCATCCAAATCTAGCCTTTGCAAAGCAACAACTTTACAATCACTTTACCAACACCCACTAGAAGGAGCACCAACCCCTTATTTATCTGCACCAACAGAAAGGAGCACCAACCCATGATTTACCAGCACCTACTGGAAGGAGCACCAACCCTTGATGCCAAGCTACAACCTGGACTTGAATTATGAATCTAGAAGATTAACAAAAAGATACCTTCACTTTTACAAGACCCTGACTAGTCTGCTTCACCTTTGCGATCTCTGTGCACTCTGCTCTCTCTACGAAATCACTTCGCACAATCTGCTGCATCACAGTCGAACGATCGTCTTCTCCCTTTTGTACACTCTGCTTCCTTTGCAAATTTTGCACTTAGCACGATTCGACATGACTTGCACTCTATGCACTACGACCGAACTTTGCACACATCGACACCCTAACTCTTCAAACAACCTTCCTTTTATAACAACATTTTCATGATCAAAACCCTAATCTTAGTCGACTGTCATAGGTCTTCATCGGCTTCAACTCAACCATGAAAACATAACATGTCGCGATATCGTGACACTTTTGCTTACTCTCTCTTTCTCCTTGCTTTGGCCCCCAAAAATACAACATGTCACGATATCGCGACACTTTTGCCTCCTTGCTTCTTTTCTTGGCTTGTACCCATGAAAACTCAGCATGTCACGATATCGTGACACTTTTGCCTTCGTACTTCTTTTCTTGGCTTGTACCCATGAAAACACAACATGTCACGATATCGTGACACTTTCACCTCCTTGCCTCTTTTCTTGGCTTGTACCCACAAAAACACAGCATGTCATGAAATCGTGACATTTTCACCTCCATACTTTCTCTCTCCTCATTTAGTCATAAAAATGTGACATGTCGCGATATCGTGACACTTTCTCTCCTTTGCTCTTTCTCTTGCCTTCGGGTCACAAAAATGTGACATGTCGCGATATCGCGACACTTTCTTTCCTTTGCTCTTTCTCTTGCAATATGTCACAAAATCGTGACACTTTTTCTTCCGTACAATATCTCTTGCAATATGTCATGAAATCGTGACACTTTTTCTACTTGCCTTTCTCTCTTCCAACATGTCACGAAATCGTGACACTTTTTCTTCCATACTATCTCTCTTGCAATATGTCACGAAATCGTGACACTTTTTCTACTTGCCTTTCTCTCTTCCAACATGTCATGAAATCGTGACACTTTTTCTTCCGTACTATCTCTCTTGCAATATGTCACGAAATCGTGACACTTTTTCTACTTGCCTTTCTCTCTTCCAACATGTCACGAAATCATGACACTTTTGCTTTCTTGCGCTTTCTCTCTTGCAACATGTCGCGAAATCGTGACACTTTTTCTACTTGCCTTTTCTCTTCCAACATGTCATAAAATCGTGACACTTTTTCTTGCTTGTACTTTCTCTTCCAACATGTCACGAAATCATGACATTTTTCTTGCTTGCGCTTTCTCTCCGAACATGTCATGAAATCGTGATAGTTTTGCTTGCTTGCGCTTTTTCTCCGAACATGTCGCGAAATCGTGACAGTTTTGCTTGCTTGCGCTTTCTCTTCGAACATGTCACGAAATCGTGATAGTTTTGCTTTCTTCTCAACATGTCGTGATATCGTGACAGTTTTTCTTTCTTGCTCAACATGTCGCGATATCGCGACAGTTTTCTTCCTTGTGATTTTCTTTTGATTTTTAGCATATGGGCCACTTTGGTCTTCTTGAAAAAACACTGTACATACTCTGAGTAACCTTTGAAATTTTGTCTTCTGCATCTGAAAGGCTTTTGAACTTCCTGTCCATTGAATCAACAAATCTATCTGACTGTGTTGACAACAATGACAATACTGCTACTGCACCTTGCTCAACAAATGGTTGGTATGAGAGGGTATTTCTAACCAATTACAAGTAGCCTTTAGGTCAAGGTTAAAAATTGACCTTTACCTTTAGGTTAATCAGTAAAATATTAAAATTTTTATGTATGCAAGGTTTACAAGGGCCTAAATGGGTTATACATATAATACAATAAAAATTTGGTTGTGTCCTTAAGTGAATCTTAACCACCACATATTTCAATAGATCTATGGTAAAAGAAAAATGTAAAAGGTTAAGTTGATGAAAATTAATTTTGATGGTGCCTCTAAAGGAAATATATGACAAGCTAGTGGAGGTGGTATTTTTTCAAATAATGAAAGACAAAATTATCTTCACTTGCTTATAATCATACGAAATTAAACTAACTATGTGTGATGTAGGGCACATCTTTCAAGGATCAAAATTACCATTGAAAATGATGGAAATATATTTTAATTGAAGGAATTCATAGACTATTATATTTAATTGGTTCTATGGGATTGAAACAAACTTTTCTCATATTACATCATCATGACCACATGCTAATATTACAATTACTCAGTAATTATGCATATTACTTTACAAGATTCAAACCTAGGTCTCCTTGAAAATGGAGGAATCTAACTGGATAAACTAATGATATTTAATAAGGGATCTATATATTATTATTAATGCTATCAAGAAACATATATCTAGAGATTGAATATATAATAACATTATTTTTATCTCCATGAACTATTGTTGGAGGTAATCATAGTGTTGATTTTTATTATTGTCAAATTCAAATTTTAGAAGGCAATTGGCCAACTGAAGTTTTATCACTTAATGAAAATGATCTCAAGAAGTTTTTTATGAAAACATAATAATATGATGAAGGTGAAGAATATATTTGATAAAAATATAAGCTAGATATGGTTTAATTGACCTAAGAATAAATGTATTGCTTTGGTTGATGGTGGTGGTCCCTAGTAGAATATACACATATATTATTAATAAGATGTGAAAAGTTTATTAAACTTTTATAATGTATTGATTTTAAATCACATTTGTAACCTTCAAATCCTTTAATAATTATTTTATTTCCATCCTTGTAAAAAAAAAGTAACTTCTTATTTTCTTATAATTTTTGAATCTAAGTAATATAAAATAGCTTGAACCCCCCCCCCCAAAAAAAAAAAAAAGAAAAAAAAAAAGTGGAATTCCTTGAAAGGGATTTTCTTGTTAAATTTTACAATACTTTCTAGAAATGAATAGAAACATAACATTTACCATAAACCATATGCCTTGGAGAGGAAAAAAAATAAAAGATATGGATAAAAAAAAAGGAAAAATAGGGTTCCCATGGACACCTAAACAATAAATCAAACGGATAGATATTGCTACAATGGTTCAATTGCTTGAGAAGTATTTAAACTAATATCTCAACTCAAATCATTACATCACCCAAGCTGAAACAACATAAGGATATAGGGTTTAATTATAAGTTACAATATTAACCAAACTAGAGGTTTAAACAATATTTTTGGGGCTAACTACATCAAATCATGCTCATAGCCATATGTAAAGAATGCATTACATCTATTAGTAGGCTTACAAAAATATTACATTATATGCTTTGCCAACAAGATCATATTACGTATATTACAACCACCCCATAATTTGTGCTTAGGGTTCAAGGAGAGGAGATGTTAGAGATGATAACATTAAAGGTTTAGAGGAAAAATGTTATATTAATGTTAGTAGTAATTATAGGTCATGGATTTTTATTAGAAACTTGATTGAAGGAAAGGATCTTAATGAAAATATGCTTCAAGAGTTCTATTTGCCTATTTTAATATGGAAATATAATTGGATTTGAAATCTATCAAAAGATGGATATTTGATGAAATTGACATATAATAATTTAGATAGATTACAATATATTATTGTTAGATTTAGATACAGTGTGCAATATGAGATAGTAATCACAAGATGTAGAATAATATGAAAGAAAGTAAATCTACATGATGACTGAAATATGCTATAAATAAAAATTATGGAAATGAATACAATGTAGCTATGGAGGAAATAGACACTCCATGAACAAAACTACTAGACTACATTGCACCCATCACCAATATATGGTGATCTACACAATACTATGCTACTATCTATGAATATGCTCTAAGCTTCTATATTCTACTTGTTACAATGAGACCCTTTTTATATAGGAAGATATATTCCTTGGCAAACACTCTATTGTTGCAAGTGTGAACAGGACTTAGCTTGAAACAGGCTTAGAAAAAACTAGTTTTTCTAAGCCCAGTGTGAACACACTCACCTTTTGTCGGCTAATCTTGCTTGGATGGTCGGCATGATATTCCTTCTCCCTTTCCTTCATTTTCTCCTTATCCCTCCATTCAGCTTCCTCCTTTCCTGCCGTCCATTTTCCCTTATCACTCCACTCCCTTCCTCTCCCCACGCTCGCTGCCACCTCCCACTCCACCTCCTACTCCTCCGTTCTCTCTAAACTCCCCGATCTTCCTCCACCTTCCCTTTCCTATTATTACGCAAGTTCTAAACCTATATAAGGTTCACGTTAATGTATTAATCTCTGGTTTTTTAATGAATGTTTTTGGCTTTAATTTGCGTGTCAATTATTATTACCTTGGCCTAACTAATCTAAGGTTAACTGCATCTTAGACTTACACTGGTATCAGAGCCGAGGGGGCACGGATCCCGAGGGCCGAGGTAAGGCACGAAAGCCAAAGCGCATGGATCCCGAGGAGCGATGGAGAAGCTGGATCTCAAGGAGCGGTGAAGTGGCTATCACACGGATCCCGAGGAGTGCACGAATCTTGAGGAGCGTCAAAGTGGCTATCGCATGAATCCCAAGGAGTGTACGGATCTGACTAGATGCTGACGTGGCCATGGCACTAACAGCAGGCTGACGTGGCGATAGAGCTGACAACAGGCTGACATGGTGATGGAGCTGGTAGCACATGGATCGAGGCTAACCAGGAGCTGACTGGATGCTGACGTGGCGACGAAGCTGGCAGCATGAGGATCGAGGCTAACATGGTTGGCTGATGTGGATGAGGCTGACGTGGCTGGCTGACATGGAGGCGTGCTGACGTGGCGGCTGATGTGGATGCGTGTTGACATGGCGGCTGACGTGGACGAGGGCTCCAATGTGTGCCATGTGGCAGTGTTTGATTGGTCATCTGACGGGCAAAAGGATTGGTGGATCGATTGCCCGAAGGCAATCGAACTCTTGTGTGTCTGCAGGCTTTGATAAAGCCTGGACATTTGTTTTGCCCACTGCATGTGGGATTAAAAACTAGAATTTTTTTTCAAACAGTATTTCCCCACCATTATAAGAAGAACCTCCTTCCTCTCCTATCTCGTCCGACTAGCGTGGCCTAGCGGCGAAAGTCCCCGCCTTGCAGAGCAGAGACCCGGGGTCGAATCCCGTCGGGGTAAAATTTCTTATTTTTTTTGACTTCGCATTGATTGGAGGTTTTAAATATAGTTGTTTGTTTCTTTGCTACCACCCGAAGCTACGTGGTGCAGCGGCTAAGATCGTCGAGTAGCTAGCGGAGGTTACCAGTTCGAATCCCAGCGGGGGGTTTAAAAAAAAGGTTAAATTTTTTTAATTAATTTTTTTTATTATTTGTTTTTTTAAAAGGTTTTTTAAAAATTATAATTTCTATATATGTTTTTTTAATTATTGTTTTTTAAATATCCATTTCATTTAAAAAATAATAATTAAAAATATATATAGGAAATTGTTAATTTTTTTTAAAAGTCTTTATTAAAACAAATTTTAGAATTAAAATTTAAAAAAAAGGGTGCAAAGATATTTTGATATAAAAAGTTTATTTTTGGCATCATACTAAGTTGTAACCCAGTTCATACGGTGTGATTCTGGGTAGATGATCCGGTCAACCGGATGCTATAATGCATTACTCTCTCTTTTGAGAAGAGAGACTCCTGATTCCTTTGATGGGAGAGTCCAGCGGTATGGACTTCATACAGTGTTTTGCCAATTAGAGAATCAAGTGATTGCTCATCTGAGGAAACCAGATTCTGGCTACGAGGCAGATTCTGAAGATAATATCTTCGGGCAAAGGATAGTTGAATCCGAGACGGTTGAAATAGTACCTGAAGGACAGTCAAGTGACAGTTATACACCTACAGTGCCTGAAGTAGAAACAAGTGAGAGCTATACACCACGCTCTCCTGATTCAGAACCAGAAGAAGAAGAAGAAGAAGAGGAAGAAGAACCAGTGGAGGTGAAACCTGCAATTGAAGAACGAAATGTTCTCAAACGAAGTTATGAACCAACAGCAGCACCTGAAGTCATTATAATTAGTGACGACGAAGCAGACAATTTCACCTTTCCAGTTTTGGGTGATCCTCGAGAAGAAGAACGCCAAATCAGTGAGCATATTAAGAAAGCTAGATTTGATTTAAATCAGTAAATCAGTGATCTATTTTGTACTTCTTTGTACTACTTGTTTGAAGTTGCAATAAAGTTTGCTTTCTAATATGGCTTCCAATACTAGTCTACCAATCCCTGAGTTCAATGGTGGTGATTACGAGTATTGGTCAATTAAAATGAAAACTCTTTTGATAGGCAAAGGTCTTTGGGATGTGATTGAAGAGGGATATACTGAACCTACTGCTGCTGAATGGGCAGCTTTGAATGTGGCTGATAAAAGGGCTAGAAAGGAAGCATAGAAGAATAATTCTTCCGCCCTTTATCATATCCAAGCCGCCCTTGATAGAAGTATTTTCCCTAGAATAGCTTCTTTTATAACTACTGAATCTGCTTGGAATGCTTTAAAAGAAAGTTATAGGGGTAGTGACCAAGTCAAACAAGTTAAACTACAAACCTTGAAACGAGAGTTTGAGACTCTTAAAATGCAAGAGAGTGAAAAGGTTGGTGATTACTGCGTGCATGTGAAAGTCGTAGTAGATAAGATGGTCACTTTAGGAGAAGATGTAAAGCCTGAAGTTATAGTGAAGAAAGTGTTGAGGACACTTCTTCCTAAGTGGAATTCAGTTGCCATAATTATAGAAGAATCCAAAGACCTAACTTCTCTGTCTTTTGAATCCCTAATTGGCTCACTTCTCTCACATGAAGAGAGGTTACAACAAACTCCTTCCACAAGTTACGGAGGAGATGATAAAGCCTTTGCTTCACAAGAAGGCAGAGGTAGAGGCCATGGCAGAGGATAGAATAGAGGTAGAGGCAGAAATAATCAGAGAGGTGGAACTCCTAACAGAGGAGGAAATCAGAACAGAGGAGGATTCTCAAACAGAGGTGAACAACAGAATAGAGGAGGACAACAAAATAGAGGAAAACAATCAAGCAGAGGCAAAGGAGGAGATAAGTCAAAACAATCTTGCTACAATTGTGGCAAACTTGGCCATTATGCTCATGACTGTTGGACAAAGACTTCACAAGGAACTAGTAGCAGCCAGAGCAGTCAGTTTGGAAATTTTGGAGAAGAGGAAGAGGCCACAAATCTCTTTCTCTCTTATGGTCAAGCAGATCAGAACATGAATGATACATGGATCTTGGACACTGGGTGTTCAAACCATATGAGTGGCAAAGAAGGGCTCTTTGCTACTCTAAACTCCTCATACAAATCCAACATCAAATTGGGAGATGATAAATCATTGGCAGTTGAAGGCATTGGAGCAATGGCAGTTCCAACTAAAGAAGGCGTCAAACATGTAAGTGATATCTATTACACACCCCATCTTCAACACAATATTTTAAGTGTTGGTCAAATGTTAGAAAAGAACTACAAGTTGCTTTTTGATGAGGGTAAATGCACTATTTTTGATAAAAATAACAGTAATAGAATCATTACACAAGTGCCAATGTCAAAGAATAGATTGTTTCCTTTAAAGTTTGGCCAGCCAGGGGGAGATAAGTTAGCAAATGTTGCTATTTCCAATCCAAGTGTCCTATGGCACTTGAGATATGGTCATTTGAATTCAGCTAGTTTGAAAATGCTAACTTCACAAGCGATGGTAACCGGACTTCCTAAAGTTCAGGATAGTAAGGAAGTCTGTGAAGGGTGTGCTCTTGGGAAGCATGCCAGATCAAAATTTCCTCATGGACAAGCATGGCGGGCCAGCTATCCACTCCAGCTAGTGCATACAGACATCTGTGGTCCGATGCGGACCAAGAGTCTTGGTAACAACTCTTACTTCCTACTCTTCATTGATGATTTTACTAGAATGTGCTGGATATATTTTTTGAAATATAAGGATGAAGCATTTGAATGCTTTGTCGATTTCAAAACAAGAGTTGAAAGTGAGAGTAGATATTTTGTAAAATGTCTTAGATCAGATAGAGGAGGAGAATACTCCTCTAATGAGTTCTTGAATTTCTGTAAGCAACATGGCATTAAGAGGCAGTTCACAGCTGCCTACACTCCACAACAGAATGGTGTCGCAGAGAGGAAGAATCGCACCATTGTGGAGATGGCAAGGTCTATGCTTCAGATGAAGCATTTGACTAATTCATATTGGGCAGATGCAGCCAGGACCAGCGTACATATCTTGAACAGAAGTCCTACTTCAAGTTTGGAAGGACAGACACCTTACCAAGCTTGGTATGGTAAAAAGCCAAATGTTAAGTATTTTAGAGTGTTTGGCTCTGCTGGCATATTCTCACATTCCTGATGAGCTTAGAAAGAAGCTCGATCCAAAGAGTCAGGCATGCATCTTTGTAGGATATTGTGAGAATACAAAAGCTTACAGACTCTACAATCCCAGGACAAGAAAGTTTGTGCTTTCCGGGGATGTGATTTTTGATGAAGGGGGAGAATGGGGTAAGCCTCAGATTTTTAGTGATGATGAATCTAGTGATGTAGGTTCTCAGCAGGTGCAACAACAGACACCACAGAAAAGTAAGCGGTCTCCTCCCAGAGATCCAGGTTCATCTTCTGATTCAACTTCTTCACCAAGTCCTTCTTCGTAGAGATCGGTAAGTTCCTCACCAATGGACATCGATTCTCCATCCAGAGGTAAGAGAACTCTATAGAATCATCCATCATATCAGATGTTGGATAAGAATTTTTCAAAAAGATACACTAGGAGTCAAGCTAGTGAAATGAATTCTGTTCTACAAAGATTAGAAAATATGCACTTGTATGGTGATGATGTTTCCCAGCAGGAACCTAGGGGAGATTTAGTTAACTATGCTTTGTTAACTAATACACAGCTTGAACCTTCTAGTTATGAGAAGGCTTGTACTCAAAATATTTGGCAAGATGCCATGAAAGAGGAGATCACCTCTATAAAAAACAATGACACTTGGGAGCTGGTGAAGCTTCCTAAAGGAAAGAAACGTGTTGGATGTAAGTGGGTCTACAAGACCAAGTTTAATGCTGATGGTAGCATTGAGAGGCACAAGGCGAGATTAGTTGCAAAGGGATTTACTCAGAAATATGGAATTGATTATGAAGAGACTTTTGCTCCTGTAGCCAGACAGGAGACTATCAGAACAGTTCTTGCCTTAGCTGCACACAAAGGATGGACAGTCCAACACATGGATGTAAAGAGTGCATTTCTAAATGGTTACTTGACAGAAGAAGTGTATGTTGAGCAACCATAGGGATTTGAAGAGAAAGACAAGGAACATCTTGTTTACAAACTGAAGAAGGCTCTTTATGGCCTCAAGCAAGCACCGAGAGCTTGGTACTCATGCATTGATGGGTACTTTAAAGATTATGGGTTCATCAGAAGCAAAAATGAACCCACGCTCTACTACCTCAATCAAGGAAATGACATCCTCATAGTTTGTTTGTATGTGGATGATCTCATTTTTATGGGTAGTAATGAAAAAGTTAACATGGAGTTCAAGCACTCCATGATGCAAGAATTTGAGATGAAGGATCTTGGCTTGATGAAATACTTTCTTGGAATGGAAGTACATCAAGACAGATTCAGGGATCTTCATCTATCAACTTAAGTATGCTCGAGATATGATTCAGAAGTTTGCTATGGAGCAATGCAAATCAGTTGCAACTCCAATTGGACATGGGATCCAATTAAGCAAGGATGATGGAGCACCGAAAGTTGATGTGACCACTTTTAGAAGCATTGTTGGGAGTTTGATGTTTCTCGCCAACACCAGACCAGACATTCAGTATGTTGTATCTCTTGTTTCTAGATTTATGTCTAATCCATCCGAGCTGCATTTGCAGGCAGCTAAAAGGATTTTGAGATATGTGAAGGGTACATTGGATTTTGGAATCCAAGTACTACAAAAGTGATACTATCAAGCTTGAAGGCTTTAGTGATAGTGATTGGGGCAGCAATATTGATGATAGAAAATCCACATCGGGTAACTATTTTAGTCTTGGTTCAGGCCTAATAACTTGGAGTTCCAAGAAGCAGACAGTAGTAGCACTATCTTCAATAGAAGCTGAGTATATAGCGGTGACTCATGCTAGTACTCAAGCTCTATGGCTCCGAAAGGTATTAGAAGAGATTGGAGAGCAGCAAAGTGGTCCAACTCGAATATTCTGTGACAACATCAGTGCCATTCAGTTGGCATACAATCCTGTCCACCATAGTAGATCAAAGCATTTTGATATGAAGTACCACTTCATCCGAGATATGGTGGAAACTGATATTGTTGAGCTTCACTATTGCCACACTTTGGAGAACGTCGCTGACATCTTCACCAAGGCGCTGGCTAAAGCTCAATTTGTAAAGCTGAGAGACTGTATAGTCAGTTCTCTCAACTTTAAGGGGGAGAATGTTGCAAGTGTGAACAGGACTTAGCTTGAAACAGGCTTAGAAAAAACTAGTTTTTCTAAGCCCAGTGTGAACACACTCACCTTTTGTCGGCTAATCTTGCTTGGATGGTCGGCATGATATTCCTTCTCCCTTTCCTTCATTTTCTCCTTATCCCTCCATTCAGCTTCCTCCTTTCCTGCCATCCATTTTCCCTTATCACTCCACTCCCTTCCTCTCCCCACGCTCGCTGCCACCTCCCACTCCACCTCCTACTCCTCCGTTCTCTCTAAACTCCCCGATCTTCCTCCACCTTCCCTTTCCTATTATTACGCAAGTTCTAAACCTATATAAGGTTTATGTTAATGTATTAATCCTCTGGTTTTTTTAATGAATGTTTTTGGCTTTAATTTATTCGTGTCAATTATTATTACCTTGGCCTAACTAATCTAAGGTTAACTGCATCTTAGACTTACATCTACCTAGTTGTGCAAGGGACACGTTGCACAAATACAACTTGCACATTGAATCTTGTACATTTATTACTAGGGTTATGCATAAGAGGTTGAACTCAAAATTTACTTGTAAAAAAATTACGAATCCTAACCAAAATCAAAGTGAATAATGGAGAATCTTAAGCAAATCAAGCATCTTCACACCAAAATTTGGGGTATTTGAAGCTCTAAAATGTAAGGTCATCTTTGGGCCACTTTTGACCTATTAAATCATCTTATAACTTCATAAAAACACCACCATTAGATCATGATTGAAAAGATCTTTGCAACGAGTACAAATACACCTATGTTTACATATATATTATGGCAAATTGACCCTAAGAAAAAATTGGTCTTGAAAATTTTAGGTGAATGGGCCAACATCGAGGGTCCTCATATTCACCAATTTCTAATTTTGGAAATCCTAATATTTATCCAATTTGTGAATATTCGTCACTATGCATAACCCTGTTTATTACATTACATGAAGTAACTAGATAATGTATCCCTAAAGTAATCTAATGTCCTAAGTATGTACCTAGGAAGGTACATTTACATGATCTAAATGATGTAATATTGATGGGGAGCCAAATTCAACAACAAAAGAAAACTTAATTTTTATTCAGATAACATGGAAAGATTACAAAGTACAGAAAGAAAATACATTTGTAGTCTCCATCTACGTCTTTCCAGCCTCCTCAATCCTTCGAAATAATCTCTTTTTATCCTCACATGTTCTTGCTGCAACCACCATTCTTAACCATCCCTATAACCGCCGCAAAGACCCCCTGGAACTGCTGTAACGACTTCTGGTAACTGCCAAAGTTGGGCTGTAACATTTTGTGAAAAAGTCACAGGTCGCGATATCACGACATCCTGTATGTCGCGATATCGCAACACTTTTGTTGGCTCTTCCCTGCATTCAAATTTTTTCACGATATCATGACATATTTTATGTCGTGATATCATGACACTTGAGATTGGCTTTCGCTACACTCTGAGTTCATCGCGATATCATGACAACTTGTATGTCATGATATCACGACACTTGAGATTGGTTTCCACTATGCTCTGAGTTTGTCATGATATCGTGACAACTTGTATGTCGTGATATCGCGACACTTGAGATTGGCTTCCGCTACACTTTGAGTTCATCGCGATATCACGACAACTTGTATGTCACGATATCATGACACTTGAGATTGGCTTTTGCTGTGCTCTGAGTTCATCGCGATATCACGACAACTTTTATGTCGTGATATCATGACACTGCATTTTGTGCTCGTCGTGGTTCAAAATACATCACGATATCACGACAACTTTTGTGTCGCGATATCGTGACACATTGTAACACTTAGAATATTTTTTCAAACTTAGAACTTTTTTTGCTTGTTTCTTTTGTTTGTCTTTTTTAGTGATGCAAGATTGTTGTGCTACCTTGGATGCTCCTGCATCAGAAACTTGGGGTAGATGTTTAGAAGTGATCCTCACTTCTGGACGGTCAGAGGAAAACCTAGACGATCAACCTCTAATTTGGACAACCATGTGGCATATTTGATAGGTCGGTTCTTCCACTTGACCAAATACTCTGAATATTGCCTTTTTTGAGTACTTCTACCTTCGTGAGTGTCAAGTATGTCTTCAATTTATTCTTTGTCTAGAGTGGATGCTGAAATGTTCCACAGATCCAGACTGGATGGTTCGCTACAACTACCTGCATGATATTCAACCAAGTCAAAAATATTGAAGATGGGTGAAATATTCATGTCACTTGATAGATCTACTTCATAGGCATTGCCTGAATCTCGTTTACCTATGATCCAACATGGTCCAAACTTATTCATTTTTAGCTTATTGTAGGTTTTTGTAGGAAAATGTTCCTTGCGCAAATGAACCATGACTTCATCTCCTATTTGGAATTCCTTGAAACGCCGCTTCTGATCTGCTCGAGCTTTGTAAGTAGCATTTATTTTACTGATATGCTATTGTACCTCTTCATGCAAATTCTTCATGTGTGCTATAAAGTCTTCAGCTTCAGCACTGTGCTTGTCTCCTTTATCCATCGGCCTCAACTCAGAAGCGTTTCTCGAGCTGTTTCGATGTACTATCTAGAATGGGGATTTACCAGTACCACAATTGACAGAATTATTGTAAGCAAACTCTGCCTGTGGTAAAATCAGATCCCATCCCTTGGGTTTATCTCCTACCAGACATCATAGAATATTACCCAAACTTCTTTTGACTACTTCGATTTGTCCATCAGTCTGGGTGGTACGCAGAACTGAATTTCAATTCTGTTTTTAGCTTCTTCCACAGGGTTCACCAGAAATAACCCATAAATTTGGTATCTTTGTTCGAGACAATGCTTTGGGGTAGACCATGAAGGTGCACAACCTCCGTAAAAAAAAGCCTACAATATGAACAGCATGACTTGTCTTCTGACATGGAATAAAATGAGCCATCTTCGAAAACTTGTCAACAACAACAAAAATGGCATCATTTCCATGTTGTGTCCTTGGCAAACCAAGAACAAAATCCATACTGATGTCCTCCCACGGTCTCTCTGGTACATGCAATGGCTGGTACATTCCTGTATTCTGGCTAACTCCTTTTGTCATCTAGCACACTCTGCAACCCTACACAAATTTGGTCACATCCGGCTGTAATTGTGGCCAATGGTAATTCTCACTAACGAGAGCAATGGTCTTATCTCGACCAAAATGCCCTGCTAGTCCTCTGCTATGTTTGTCTTTGATCAAATTTTCCCTCATGGAACTGCGTGGAATGCACAACTGGTTCTGTCAAAACAACATCCCATATTGGATCATAAAATCCAACCACTTAGTGTGATCCACAGTAGTAGGAGACACACATGCCATCCATGCCTCTACAAAATCTGGATCTACTAGGTATAAACTCTTGAGTTCATCAAACCCAACAACTTGCACTCTCATTTCCATCAACAAATTGTGCCTTCTACTCAAGGCATCTGCAACTCTATTAGATTTTCCACTTCTATGCTTCAGTACAAAGGTATAACTCGCAGGAATTCAACCCACTTCAAATGTCGCTGGTTAAGTTTACCTTGACTATTTATATACTGCAAAGCTTGATGGTCAGTATATAAAACAAACTCTTTGGTTAGCAAATAATGTCTCCATTTCTTAAGAGCCTAAATTATAGCATAGAATTCTTGATCATAAATAGAATATTTCTTGCGAGCATCATTCAATTTTTCACTAAAATATGCAATAGGTTTACCTTCTTGGCTCAATACGGCTCCAATGGCATTGCCACTGGCATCACAGTCAACCTGAAACACTTTATTAAAATTGGGAAGTGCCAGAATGGGCTGTTCTGTCACTTTATTTTTCAATATGTCCATACTGGTACCTACCTTGGCAGTCCACTTAAATTCTCTCTTATCCCCTCTCATAGTTTCTGTTAGGGGCGCACAAATACTACTAAAGTCTCTAATAAATTTTTGATAGAAACTTGCAAGACCATGAAATGATCTTACCTCTATTACATTTCGTGGGGCAAGCCATTCAATGATAGCCTTCACTTTTTTAGGATCCATTTTCAGACCCTCCTCTAAGATGACAAATCCCAGGTAAATCAACTCTTTCTACACAAAACTGCACTTTTGTATATTAATTAATAACTGCTCCTCACGCAGTTTTTCAAAAACTGTTCGAACATGCAACAAATGCTCGTCCAATGTTTTACTAAAAATCAGAATATCATCTAGATAAACTATCACGAACTTTTCCAAAAAGTCACGCAATACTTCATTCATCAGCCTCATAAATGTACTGGGTGCATTAGTCAATCCAAATGGCATAACTAACCACTCATACAAACCCTCTCTGGTTTTAAAAGTTGTTTTCCATTTGTCACCCTCTCTAACACGAATCTGGTGATATCCGCTCTTTAAATCAATCTTAGTGAAGTATTTAGCTCCACTCAAGCAATCCATGATATCGTCCATTCTAGGTAATGGAAAGCGATATTTAAGGGTAATTTTATTAATGGCTCGGGAATCAATGCACATTCATCATTCACCATTCTTCTTTGGTGCAAGTACTACTGGCACTGCACAAGGGCTCAAACTTGCTCGAATCAAACCCTTCCTCAACAATTCCTGAACCTGGTCAATTCTTCATTTTCTACAGGAGACATTCTATGGGCAGCCTTATTGGGTAAGCTAGATCCTAGCATTAATTCAATCTGATGACTAATCTTCCTCATTGGCGGCAAACCCTCAGGCACATTATCTGATATAATATCAAGAAATTCTGCTAACAGATGTTCAACTTCTATTGGAATGTCAGTAGTTTCTTTTCTCTTTACAGCAGGAATTAATGCATAACACATTGAATCCATCTTTCAACCATCCAAATTTTTTTTGCCATCTACTAAACAAATTCTAGCATTATTGCATACCTTTTCCTCAACCTCCTTCAATGGCTTTAGTTTGTGGCGTACTCCGTCTTTTGTCAGGGAATAGGTATTTGCATGCCCATCATGCACTGCATGTCTGTCAAATTGCCATGGTCTTCCTAGTAACAAATGGCAAGCATCCATCGACAAAATATCACATAGGACCTCATCTTGGTATCTTCTAATTTGAAACTTGACCAAGCATTGTTCACTGACCAATGCTCTATGGTCCTTCTACAACCACGCAATCCGGTATGGATGCGGGTGCTATCTTCTTTCTAGCTTTAACTTAGCTACCATTTCCTTAGAAACCAAATTATATGTACTACCATTATCAATAATAATATTACAAATTTTACCTGAACATTTGCACCTCATGCGAAACAGGATTTTTCGCTGATCTGGTTCCCTCTCTTCGTTCAACAAGGTTCTCCTTGTGATCATCATTTCTTCGTGCTCTGCTTCTTCAGAGTGCTCAGATTCAACACCATCCTCAACAACTATAGCTCTGGCATTACCTTCAAACAATCTGTTTGATGTTTTTTGGTGCTTGGGACACTCAAATGATCGATACCCCTCTTCTCTGCAATTGAAACAGGTTCCACAAAATCTGCCTCTGCCATATCCACTTCCACCTCTACCTCATCCCCTTTGATAATAATTGTTCTAATTACGGGGTCGATAAGCATTCTCCTCCTTCTGTTCCTAGTGATTGCTGGTTTCACCAGTCTACTTTTGGTCATCATATTTACCTCCACTGGTTCTTCCACCAGTTCTTCCACCACGACCTCTTCCTCTTTGTTTGCGTCAAATCTACTGTTCAATTTCTCTTCCACAATCAGAGTAAACTGGTAAGCATATTCAATGCTGTTCATTCGAACCAGACTCAATTCTTCTTGCACATTGGTTCTCAACCCATTAATGTAATGGGCTACTCTCTCTTTATTTTCTTTTGTATGGCCAATTCTGATAGAAATTTTAGAAAATTCCTCTGTATATTCTTTAACAGATTTGCTGGACTGTCGCAAACTCTGCATTTTTCTCAATAGATCTAATTCGTAATTTGTCGAAATAAATTGCCATTTCAGTTTTTCAACCATTCGATCCCACCTAGTGATATTTTCTTTTCCTCTCCGATTTCTTTCCAGTTGCACTCATTTCCACCATATGCCAGCATGGCCTTTCAACTTTGTTCTAGCAAATTTAATTCAATTTGGATCTTCAACTTCCTCATATTTGAAATATTCCTCCATGTCATTAATCCAGTCAATTAATTCTTCTAGATTTAAATTTCTAGAATATGTGGATACATCAATCTTCGACCTTTTCCCAATTTGAGAAATAGCTTTAATCATTCGAGACTCTGCAGCACTCATTGCTTCTTCTTCTTCTTTAGACGGGTCTTCAACTCCACAAGCGTCATCATCGCTTTGGTCTTCTCCTCTTGGCTCTACTCCTCTACGCAATTCTTCCTGTAGGGCCTGCACTTGCCTCTGCAATGCTCGAAAGTCTCCTTCAGGAACCATGTTCCTTCCAGCACCATGATTTCTTTACGGTAGCATTTTTCTTCACTGTTTCTCAGAACCCATAACCCCAGATCCTGGTGCAAGCTGCCTCACGTTCGACGCTCTGCTCACACACTCAAAATCTCACTGCTCTGATACCACTTTATGGGGAGCCAAATTCAACAAGAGAAAATTTTTATTCAGAGAACATGGAAAGATTACAAAGTACAGAAAGAAAATACATTTGCAGTCTCCATCTACGTCTTTCCAACCTCCTCAATCCTTCGAAATAATCTCTTTTTATCCTCACATGTTCTTACTGCAATCGCCGTTATTAACCATCCCTGTAACCGCCGCAACGACCCCCTAGAACTGCTGTAACGACTTTTGGTAACTGCCAAAGTCGGGCTATAATGTTCTATGAAAAAGTCACAGGTCACGATATCGCGACATCCTGTATGTCACGATATCGCAACACTTTCGTTGGCTCTTCCTTGCATTCAAAGTTTGTCGTGATATCATGACATCTTTTATGTCGCGATATCACGACACTTGAGATTGGCTTTCGCTGCGCTCCGAGTTCATCGCGATATCGTGACAACTTGTATGTCGCGATATCACGACACTTGAGATTGGTTTCTGCTACGCTCTGAGTTCGTTGCGATATCGTGACAACTTGTATGTTGCGATATCGCGACACTTGATATTGGCTTCCATTGCGCTCTGAGTTCGTTGCAATATTGCGAAAACTTGTATGTCGCGATATCGTGACACTTGAGATTGGCTTCCGCTGCGCTCTGAGTTCGTCACGATATCATGACAAATTTTATGTGGCGATATCGTGACATTGCGTTTTGCGCTTGCCATGGTTTGAAATACGTCGTGATATTGCGACACATTATAACACTTAGAATATTTTTTCAAACTTAGAACTTTTTTTCTTGTTTCTTTTGTTTGTCTTTTTCGGTGATGCAAGATTGATGTGCTACCCTGGATGCTCCTGCATCAAATGTAATCTATTTCTAACACCCCCATGTATTACATTATTTGTATATTGAAGACTTTAGTCTTCAATATTCAATGTTTAGCTCTAACTTTGTCATGGTTGGAGAGGAAATTTATGTCTACCTTTGAATCAATGTATCTAAGTTACCTTTGGGTTTTATTAACTGGGTCACTACCTCTATGACACTGCCATTGGTACTATCTTTGGTTCATTTCCTCTGGGTCACTACCTCTGGGTCATTGTGTTTGGGTCACTGCCTCTGGATCACTACATCTTGGTTACTACCTCTGGATCATTACCACTAGTTTCATTGTCTCAAGTTCACTACCTCTGGAAATCTACCTTTGGGCCACCTCTAAATAATTATCTCTAGGTCATCCACTAGAATACTAATGAGGCTATTGCCTCTATAGGATCATCACTATAGGTTACCTCCCAAGTTGTGCTTAGATCATGATCATTGATTTCATATTCCTGCATGATAAGATTAGTACCATTCTTTTCATTCAATGCTCTTTGATTTTCCATTATACTTGGTTTTGTGTTGCTATGTTCTAGTGATATAGGCTACCTTATGACTCCCTAGATAAGAGGATTGTGAACTAATTTGATAAAATATTTCTTGTATTAGGTTTTGTAGGCTTCCTTATATCTCCCTAGTAGTTTAGGATATGCTTAGTTCACCTTCTAAGTTGATTTTTCAATGTTTTGAGAATAATCAGCTTTTAATATTACCTTATCTCTCCTAATGAAGTATGATCCAATGGTTGGATTTATTTTTGTATCCTTAGAATGAGTATGAGATAATTTTATCAATTAATTCCATCATTTTATGTAAGCAATTTTTTTTCTCCAATATATTAATTTTATAAATTCCAATAACCTATGTTTGAAGTAGTATACCTTATATTTCCCTAACTTGGAGTATATAATCTTGATTTGATAAAACCTTTATTAATAATTAGGTTTGTAGGCTTCTGTATGTCTCCCTAATAATGATAGTATATACACCTAAAGAAATTTTAGATTTTGTAGAAAGATTATATCTTCCCAATTATATAGAACTTGATAATATTTAGTAGATGATATTATTATCAACTTTTTTAGAATGCGTTATGACTCCCTAGTGATTTTGGAATATGATATAGTGTTCTTGTAAAATGTAGTTCAATTTTTGGTTGATTTTGTAAAGTTATGTAAATATCAAAAATCAAATTTTCTAACACCTTATTACCCCTATTGAACTAAGCACTTTTCCATTTTTTAAGAGGTTTTACTATTGGATTTATTTTGTCTCTTTTTGTGAAGTTTTGAGACAAGTAAATTGCTAAATTCCAACCTTTTAAATTATTTGATAAACCTCTTTTAATAAACCTTTAGGATTTAATTTTATTGTATCTAATTTCCAATAAATTAATTTGATATAGTAACCCTTATAACTCCCAAATTTTGGAAAATTAGATCACAATAATATTTGCAAATATTTTAAAATCAATTTCTAATAGAAACCCTTATTACTCCTAAGTTTAATATTGCAAATATTATATTGATTTGATAAATTATTTCCTTTGAGGTATGGCTTTCAATATGGTTAAATTCTTCTAAGTTTAACCTTGATTTATCAACCTTATAACTCCCAAAAAATGAAAGCACATTTAAAATACGAATAAATATTACCTTGCACTATACAAAGACCACCATAATCAACACTAATTTTGGGTGTGCAAGGGCTACAATATTAATATCTTTGCTTTGAATATTTCCTCCAATAGAATACTTGGAACCCTCTTTGGATTTAATACTCTAAATATGGCACCTTTAATCTCTGCTTTTGACCTCCCTTGACTAGAGCATGAAAGGCTCATCTCCTTGCTTCCACATTGCAAATTCAGTCTTGTGTGCGTAAACTACAAAGTGTTGAATGAGGATGAGTGAATGCTTTTGAATGCTTGAAATTCCTTGGTCTTTGGTACCCTTTAAATGGAATGGAATATTTATTTAAGTGCCAAGTGGCACATCCATTTTATTCTTGAGTGCTTGAGGAATGGAAGATGCTAGATGACACTTGTAACCTCATGTAAGTAACACCTAGGAGTTACATTATTTAGGTGAGAACTTGTTCTCTTTGTAGACAAGTGTCTCATGCATTCTCAATGTACCAATCTACTGTTAGTAATGTTTCTTTGACCAAGATGAGCACTTGTGTGAGAAGCGTTAGGGTTTTACCTCAAGTTACAAGTGTAACTCCCTCCTTGTGCATGGATGTCTTCTCTAACGCTTCTTCAATGTACCATTTGGAGGTTCTTTAAACACTATAAAATTTCTAGATCCTCCTTTGTTCAATGTCACTTGCTTATGAGTTGTTTCCAGTTGGAATGAGGAGCAACGATTTGGAGTATTGAGCACTGATCTTGAGCAATACAAATGTGGAGTTTGAAACACTCCAATGGTGTCTTATTCTTCATATTTTCACACCTATTATATGTACTCATATTTTAGATAATATTTCTCTTGAATATAATGCTATTTATCCTTTTTTTTTGTGCCTTATCTTTTACTTGCAGGTTTGGCTATCTAAGAAGTAGGGAATATAACCCTTCTATGGTGCTCTTTTGCCTTGCTTGGAGTGGGCAAGTATTCAGCCATTAAATATTTTTGGGAGGGTTCCAAGGCCATTATTGTTGGCAAAGTTCCAAGGCCATTAAATATTTATGGGTAGCGTTCAACAATGGGAATGTGAACGAGGTTCCAAGAGGTAAAAATAAATATTTAATTAGCATAAAATATTTAATTGCCAGTAAATATTTAAAAAAATGTGATAAGCATATGGGTGGTTTTAGCTCATGGTTTTTTGGCCCATTGTATTCTGATAACACTATGTGTATTTGAGTAGAGTAAAAGCCACGAATCTCTATATATTTTGTACTGTAAAGACTACCTTTAATGGTTAAGGATCTTTTCTGGTTTGGAGGAAGAGAGGAGATGAGACATTGTACAAGTGGAGAAGATTGTTGTATTATTTCTAATACAAAGTACTGATTATTTCTCTATGGATTAGAGTACACTGCCCGAACCACGTATAACTTGTGTCTCTTACATTTGTATGATTGTTATTTATTACACTGCTTAACTAAAGTTTAAATTTTTTTCATTGTTGATGTTATTATTTATTTTTCTTCCATAGACCATGTATTTTTTGTACATGGTGAATTCCTAACAATTGGTATCAGAGTGATCGTTTTTGGAAAGGGAACTCATAGAAGAGTTTTTTGTTTGAGTCGGAGAGATGGGAGAAAGTTCAAAGTTTAAATTGGAGAAGTTTTTTGGTATGTGGAAAACCAAAGTGGAGGATTATCTATATCAGAAGTATAATCTATACTTGGCTCTAAAAAGGATGATTGATGGTCAACCTAACTTGATGTATGATGAGGAATGGGATATGATAGACAGGAGGGCATTGGAGGTGATCTGATTGAGCCTGAATGATTCTATTGCATACAATATCGAGAAGGAAAAGATCACCAAAGGAGCCATGGATACACTAGCTAAGTTGTATGAAAATCCCTCAGCTTCAAATAAAATTTTCTTGATTAGAAAGTTATTTACTATGAAGTTGCAAGAGGGTGGATCTATCCAAGAACATCTTAATGAGTTTTATGCTGTTACGGGTTCTTTAAAATCTATAGGGCTTGATTTTGATGATGAGGTTATGGCTTTAGGGTTTATTTGTTCACTACCAGACTCGTGGGGTAGCGTTGTAATGGTAGTGAAAAATTATGTGTGTGGATTTGGAAAGCTAGTGTTTTATGATGTAATTAGCACAATCCTTAGTTAGGATATCAGGATAAAAACATTTGGGGATGCTTCATCATCTATAGTAGCACTATCTATAGAAAGCAGATGCAGAAATAGAGAAAGAGGAAAATGCCAAGCTAGATGGAAAAGCTAGAATAGAGGAAAATCAAAGGGTAGATCTAAAGGTAGAGACAAAAGCAAGATTGATTACTAGCATTTTGGGAAGAGTGGACACTTTAAGAGGGAGTGCAAATATAGAAATAATAATGAGTACAGTAATGGGAATGATGCTCAAGAGGTAAATATTGCAGGTGTAATTTATCAGGATGCCTTGATTCTTACAAAAAATTGCACGAGCGAGTATTGGGTTATGGGATCTAGAACTTCTTATCATGTCACTTCTCATAGGGAGTACTTTTTTTATTATACTCCAAGTCATTATGAAGAGGTTTTGTTGGGAAATAACTGTCCATGTGAGATTGTGGGTATTGACATAGTGAATGTAAAGTTGCTAAATAGAAATATTTGGGTGCTTAAAATGTTAGGCACATTCCTGATCTGAAGAGGAACCTGATTTTAGCCAGTGCACTTGATTTGGAGGGGTGCAAAACTACTTTCAAAAATTAGCAATGGAGAGTGACAAAGGGTTCAATGGTGATTGCAAAAGGTGAGTTGACTGGAACTTTGTATTTATTGCAGAACTCATCTTATTGTATATTGAACTATGTTTTTTAGGATGATGCAAAAGCATGGCATTTGCAATTGGGTCATATAAGTGAGAAAGGGATGAAAACCCTTCACTCCAGAAAACTATTGCAAAAACACAAGGAGGTTGATTTGGGTTTCTATGAAGGTTGTGTATACGAAAAACAAAAAAGGGTAAGATTTTTGAAGGTTAGTCCAGAAAGGAAGAAAGAGAAATTAGAGTTAGTTCACTTGGATGTATGGGGTCCCTCTCCAGTACTTTATCTTGAGGGCTACTCTTATTATGTTACCTTCATTGAATATTTTAGTATGAATACATGGATCTACACAATCAGGCATAAATATGATGTTTTTGACACTTTTAGAAAGTGGAGAGCATTAGTGGAGAATGAAGCAGGTAAGAAAGTTAAATGCCTTAAATCTGATAATGGTGGTGAATATTGCAGCAAGTATTTTGAGGACTATTATGCAAAGGAAGGAATTAGGAGAATAAATACTACTCCTGGTACACCACAGGAGAATGGAGTCTCAGAGAGGATGAATAAAACTATAATGGAGTGTGCTAGAGCCATGATATTGCATGCATGATTGCCATTGTTTTGTTGGGCTAGTGCAGTTGATACAATAGTTTATTTGATAAATAGAGGATCTTGTACTGAATTGGATGGAGGCATTCCAGAGGAGACTTGGAAAGGTAAACCTATAAACTACTCTTTCCATAGAGTATTTTTTTGTGAGGCTTTTTTCCACATAGATAAAGAAAATAGGAGTAAGCTTGATGCAAAGTCTAGAAAGTGCTATTTTCTTGGTTATGGTATGGATGAGATGGGATATAGGCTATGGGATAACATTAGCTATAAAGTTATCAAGAGTAGATATGTGATTTTCAATGAGGATAGGCTCTACAAGGATAGGCACATACAGGTTGAAGAGGATGCACCTAAGTTTTTTGACTTGGATGCAATCCCAGAGCATGGTGTAAAAAGACAACCTCTTGTTCAGATTGATGAACATGGTGCTCATGAGGAATAGCAAGATGAACAGGAAATTGTTGTTTCTCCACCATCACCCCGTAACCACTAACACTGGAAGGTTGGAGATCTACTCAGGTAAGAAGAGACCCAAATAATTATTCTCCTTATTTGCATTACATTATATACATTGATGCAGGTGAGCCCAAATTATTTCATGAGGCTTTGCAATTGGAAACTAGGAGCAAGTGGGAGCATGCTATGAAGGATGAGATGAACTCGTTGACTCAAAACAAAACTTAGGATTTGGTTGAGCTTCCCAAAGGCAAAATGGAATTGCATTGCAAATGGGTGTACAGAGTGAAGGATGAAGTTGATGGCAACAAGAGATACAAAGAAAGACTTGTTGTGAAAGGATTTGCACAGAGAAAATGTATTGACTATAATGAAATTTTCTCACCTGTAGTAAAATGACTTCAATTCAGACTATTTTGAGTATAGTTTGAGTATAATATCTTCATCTTGAATAGTTATATGTGAAGACAACATTCCTTCATGGGGATTTGGAAGAGGATATCTACATGCACCAACCAGAGGGGTTTGAGGTTAAAGGCAAGAAGAGCCTTTTTTGTAAACTAAAAAAGATCTTGTACAGTTTGAAGCAAGATCCAAGGCAATGGTATCTCAAGTTTGACATTTTCATTATTGAGCATAATTTTACTAGGAGCCATAGTGACCATTGTGTTTATTTTCGGGCTACAGGAAATGGTAACTTCCTTATTATCTTATTGCATGTTGATCATATTCTTGTGGAAGGATCCAATATGCAGGATATTAAGAAATTGAAAAGGGAGTTGGTAAGTAAATTTTCCATGAAGGATTTGGGGGAAGCCAAAAAAATCCTTGCCATGATAATCACTAGATACAGGAAGGAGAAAACACTGAAGTTATCTCAAGAGGATTATGTGGAAAAGGTTCTTAAGAGGTTTAGTATGCATGATGCAAAATCGATAGCCCAACCTCTTGCAAAGCACTTTAAGCTCTCAAAGAAGCTATGTCCCAAGACAAAGGAGGAGGAAGAGTACATGAGGAAGGTACCCTATGCTTCATAATTTGGTAGCTTGATGTATGCTATGGTGTGTACAAGACTAGACATTGCCCAAGCAGTGGGAGTTGTGAGACGATATATGAGTAATCCAAGTAAATCTCACTGGCAAGTAGTGAAATGGATACTCAGGTATTTGAAAGGGACTTCAAACTTCTGTTTGAATTTTGGAGGTTCCAAAGTTGAGTTACAAGGCTATGTGGATTCATATATGGTAGGTGATTTGGATGGTGGAAGGAGCACTACTGGGTATGTATTCACAGTTGGAGGTACAATAGTGATTTGGATATCCAAGCTACAATGTGTTGTAGCTCTTTCTACTATGGAGGCCGAGTATGTAGCCGTCATAGAAGGTGCCAAAGAGTTCATATGGCTTCAGAGGTTGATTGAGGAGATGGTTTAGGAGAAAGGATATGGGACACTTTGGATTGAAAGCCAAAGTGCCATTCATTTAGCGAAGAACTTTGATTTTCACTCATGAATAGAGCACATTAAATTGAGGTATCACTTCATTCAATCAACAATGGAGGATGGTTTGGTAAAGTTGGGTAAGATTTACACTTCCCAAAATTTTTCTGATATGATTACTAAAGTAGTAACTAGGGAGAAGTTGAGCTTTTGCTCTACTTCTATTGGTCTTAAGGAGTAAGGTCATGTTATGAGAAACTTTCAGTCCTAGGATGTAGGGATGTTGCATCAATATTTTCTCCAAGTGGGATATTGTTAGGTAATGGAGCCAAATTGATAACAAAAAATTAATTACCATTAAATATTATTGGCAAAGTTCCAAGGCCATTATTGTTTGGCAGAGTTCCAAGGCCATTAAATATTGATGGGCAATGCTCAATAATGGGAACATGAATGGGTTTCCAAGAGGCAACATTAAATATTTAATTACCATTAAATATTTAATTGCCATTAAATATTTAAAAAAATGTGATAAGAATATGGGTGGTTTCAGCTCATGGTTTTTGGTCCCATTGTATTTTGACACCAGTATGTGTTTTTGGGTAAAGGAAAAGTCATGAATCTCTATATATTTTGTACTGTAAAGACTGCCTTGAATAGTTAAGTATATTTTCTAGTTTGGAGGAAGAGAGGAGAGGAGACATTGTACAAGTGGAGAAGATTGTTGTATTGTTGCTAATACAAAGGACTAATTGTTTCTCCATGGAGTAGGGTACATTGCCTGAAACACGTATGTCTTGTGTCTCTTACATTTGTGTGATTGTTGTTTATTGCGCTACTTAACTAAAGTTTAAACTATTTTCCATTGCCGTTGTTATTATTTTTTTTTCTTCCATAGACTGTGTATTGTCTGTACATGGTGAATTCCTAACAGTTAGTTGGTTTATCCTACGGATATTATACCTTTGAGGCACCTTCAAATATGTCATTTTTCCTGTATAGGCCAGATTAGGATAGTGCGATACAATGTAACAAATTTATGTATAAAATAACCTTTATTGCATCCTCTTTGCACTTCTTTTTTCAAGTCTGAATTTATGATTTCGTGGTGGACTTTTTGAATGCAATGTAGAGGTTTTGAAGTTGTATCTTTGATTATACACCTTCCCATTTTTTCTTGGATACTTTAATGACAAATCCAATATTAGATAGAAGTAGTTATAAGATCCTTATTTGATGCAATTGTTTGTATTTTTCTCCTTGCAACTAACCCTGTAATGGTTTTGATTTGAGACTCACCAAGTCTTAATCTTTGAAGCTTCTATTTCTGATTTTGGTTAGTTGTTTTCTTCTCAAAATTTTTGAGGATTCTAACCTATTTTTGTGGATTTACTTGGTCATTATGTATTGCACATTTTTGTGCACTAATATTCTCTTTAGATGCTTTGTCAAATTCTGATTTTGTGCCCTTCTCAAGAACACAAAAAATAAATTTTTTGAGAGCAATGGTATAGTGAAAATTAATATAATAATATTTCACTTTTAATGCACTAAAAATTTCACTTTATCACTCTAATAAACTCTTAAAATAATTCACTTTATATATTTACTATAACTACTCAAGAATAATTTGAAATGAACCTTCAATAATTATTCTCCAATTTCACTACAATTAATATTGTAGGAATTAGTCTTCTTTTTATTTTTCCAAAGTAGATGATAGGTAGTTGATAGATGTAGTTCTGAAATCTAATAAACTCCTAACTAATGTGCAAATGAACCTTAAAAGGAAATTTTCTCTTTTTGCACTTTTGAATATTGTAATCCAATTTTTCTTCTTGCAACTTTAATCCAAATAAGGTGCTCCAATGAATCTAATAAGTAATCCAATTAATGAATATACTTGCACCAATAGTTGCTTACCTTTTTCTGAAATATTTTGTAGAGGATGTATATATTGATGTCTAAGATAACCAAGTTGCTGCCTTGAGTAAGATCTTGCGGCTCTTTGTATGTTTTCCTAAACAACTCCTTCTTCACCAAAATATGATCTCAACCTTTCTTTCACGAGCCTAGGATTTGGTGGCTTGTTCTCCTCATGTAGTATCTTCATTTTTGTTGTACATTTTTATAATTCTTTATATCATCAAATAATGCCTTATTATTGTGAGAGGTAATCTTCCAAAAATTTGGATTTGGTAGGCTTATCCTGTATTCAATTCTTTTTATCAAATTCTGACTTCAAGCATGCTATTCTTCTCAAGATTCTAAATGCCTTGAGGTCTTTTGAGATTTAGCACTCCTTGAAAAATTTGTATTCTTCTTTTGGGTTTGTTTTTGTATGGTGATAACTGTCCTAAATCTTCTCAAGATTCTAAATATCTTGAGGTCTTTTGAGATTTGGCACTCCTTGCCAAATTCTTCTTCTTTAATGATAGAGAGACAAATTATAGAGAAGAAAAAAAATAGTCATATTTTATTCAAATACAGCAGAGAATTACTGTTACAACCGAATATTATAGTCACAATAGAATATTATAGTCATAGCAGATTATTACATAAGTCGCAGAATAATTGCGCCTTTACAAAATTTCTCAAATTTGGAAATACAACAAGAAAATATTATCATTCCAACAATTTGTCCATCCCCTGTGCATGCATTTGCTCTCATTTTTAAAGGTTCTCAGGTGACACTCCATTTCCATCTGGTGGCCCTTCGTTTCCTCTTCCAAAACCTTTCGTTTCGCCTCCCCGTGTCACTTCGTCTTCCAGATATTTGACACGTCTCCCTTTTCGACTCTTCATCTTTAGCTCGTATTTCAGCATGAAAATAAGACATGTCATGATATCATGACATTTTGGCTTCCCTGCGGTCCTCCTCCATTTTGATCATGATATCACGACGTCACAATTTTGTGACATGTCACGATTTTGTGACCCTCTATCTGCTGAGTCATCGGCCCTACTTTTTGGTCGTGATATTGTGACATCGCGATTTCATGACATGTCATGAAATCATGACATGTCACGATTTCATGACCCTCCATCTATTGCATTGTCGACCCTACATTTTGGTCGCGATATCGCAACGTCGCGATATCGCCACGTCACGATTTCATGACCCTTCGCCTATTGCATCGCTTGCCCCACTTTTGGTCACAATATCACGACATCACGATTTCATGACCCTTTCACCTATTGCATCACTTTCCTTGCTTTTGGTCATGATATCGTGACCCTTCCACCTATTGCATCACTTGCGCTACTTTTCATCATGATATCACGACGTCATGATATTGCGACGTCGCGATATCGTGACATGTCAAGATTTCATGACCCTTCTACATTTTGCATCGCTTGCCCCTCTTTTGGTTGTGATATCGTGACATGTCATGATTTCATGACCCTTCACCTACTGCCACTTTTTCCCTGTTGTTGGTCTTTGCAAAACACTTAGAATTTTTTTTTTTATGCAAGATTGCTCTACTGCCACCGGATGCTCCTGCATCAGACACCCGGGGTAGATTGAGAAGTGATCCTCACTTCTAAACTGTTAGAGGGAGACCCAAGCGGTCAACCTCCATTTTAGACAACCAAGTTGCATCTTCTACCGGTCTGCCCTTCCACTTGACCAAATATTCAAAATACTGTCTATTTTTGGTACTTCTGCCTTCTCTTGTGTCCAGTATTTCCTCTATCTCATTTGTGGTTGGAGTAGATGCTAGAATACTCCACAACTCTGCACTTGGTGCCTCACTACTATCCCCTTCATGGTATTTCACCAAATCTAAAATATTAAACATGGGTGATATGTTTAACCCACTTGGCAATTCTACCTCATACGCATTGCTTGAATCCCGTTTTGCTAGGATTCTGCACGGTCCAAACTTCTTCATATTTAGTTTGTTATAGGTTTTAGCAAGAAATATTTCTTTTCTTAGATGGACCATCACTTCATCTCCCACTTTGAATTCCTTAAACCATCGCTTCTGGTCTGCTTTCATCTTATATTGCGTATTCATTTTAGCAATATGCCTCTTCACTTCTTCATGCAGGTTCTTCAGATGCTCTGCAAAATCCTCAGCCTCGGCACTGCACTTTTCCCTTGTATTCAGCTTCCTTAACTCAGAAACATTTCTTGGACTGCTTCCATATATTATCTGAAATGGAGATTTGTTGGTACTCCTATTGATAGAATTGTTATATGCAAACTCCGCCTGTGGCAAAATCAGATCCCATCCTTTGGGCTTATCTCCTATCAAGCACCTCAATAGGTTACCCAAACTTCTGTTTACCACCTCTGTTTGCCCATCTGTCTATGGGTGGTATGCTGAACTGAATTTCAAATCTGTCTTTAGTTTCTTCCACAGGGTTCTCCAAAAATACCCAACAAACTTGGTATCTCTGTCGAAAACGATACTCTTCGGTAGACCATGCAGCCGTACCACTTCTTTGAAAAACAAACCTGCAATATGAACTGCATCATTAGTTTTTTGACAAGGAATAAAATGTGCCATATTTGAAAACCTGTCAACTACCACAAATATGGAATCATTTCCCCTCTGTGTCCTTGGTAGACCAAGAACAAAATCCATGCTGACATCTTCCCATGGTTTCTCCGATACAAGTAACGACTGATATAATCCGGTGTTCTGTCTCACACCTTTCGCCATCTGACAGACTCTATAGCTCTGCACAAATTTTTGCACATCTTGCTGTAGTTGCGGCCAATAATAATTCTCACTCACAAGGGCAATGGTCTTATCTCGACCAAAGTGCCCAGCCAATCCTCCACTGTGTTTTTCTTTGACTAGGTTTTCCCTCATGGAACTTCTTGGAATGCATAACTGGTTTCCTCTGAACAACATTCCATCTTGGATCAGAAAATCCAACCACTTGGTTCTATCCAAGGTAACTGGTGCCAAGCAAGCCTTCCAGGATTCTGCAAAATCGGGATCTTCAGGGTACAAACCCTTCAATTCATCAAATCCCAACACTTCCACCTTCATTTCTATCAGCAAACTCTGCCTTCTACTCAAGGCATCTGCAACTCTATTGGATTTTCCACTCCTGTGCTTCAACACAAAGGAATAACTCTGCAGAAACTCAACCCACTTCAAGTGTCTCTGGTTCAGTTTTCCCTGGCTATTTATATACTATAAGGCCTGATGATCAGTATATAACACAAACTCTTTTGGCAGCAAATAATGTCTCCACTTCTTCAGGGACTGAACTATCGCATAGAATTCTTGGTCATACACTGAATACTTCTTCCTGGCCTCATTGAGTTTCTCACTGAAGTAAGCAACAGGCTTGCCTTCTTGACTCAGCACAGCTCCTATGGCACTGCCACTGGCATCACAGTCCACCTAAAATACCTTGTTAAAATTTAAAAGTGCTAAAATAGGTTGCTCAGTGACCTTCTTCTTCAACATATCAAAGCTCTTATCTGCTCCTAGGGTCCACTTAAAGTCTTTCCTATCCCCTCTCATTGTTTTCGTAAGGGGTGCACAAATACTGCTAAATTTTTTGATGAATTTCCTGTAAAAACTGGCTAGACCATGAAATGATCTCACTTCAAAAGTGCTTCTTGGAGTAGGCCATTCAATGATAGCCCTCACTTTTTTTGGGTCCATTTTTAGACCTTCAACTGAGATGACAAATCCTAGGTATACCAACTCCTTCTTCACAAAATTGCACTTCTTCAAGTTGATCAACAACTATTCTTCCCTCAGCTTCTCAAAAACCCTCCTGATATGCATCAGGTGCTCTTCCAGGGTTCTACTGAATATCAAAATGTCATCCAAATAGACAATAATAGACTTGCCTAAAAACTCCTTCAGCACTTCATTCATCAACCGCATGAATGTGCTTGGTGCATTGGTTAGCCCAAATGGCATGACCAACCACTCATACAAACCTTCTTTGGTTTTGAAAGTAGTTTTCCACTCATCTCCTTCTCTGATCCGGATCTGATGGTAGCCACTCTTCAGGTCAATCTTGGTGAAGTACTTGGCTCCACTCAAACAGTCCATAATATCATCCATCCTTGGTAATGGAAATCTATATTTTATGGTGATCTTGTTTATAGCTTAGGAGTTTGTACACATCCTCCACTCCCCATCCTTCTTTGGTGCTAGTACTGCAGGTACCGCACATGGACTCAAGCTTTCTCAAATCAGTCCCTTTTTCAACAACTCATGGACTTGCCTGCTCAGCTCCTCACTTTCCATAGGAGTCATTCTGTGGGCTGCCTTGTTGGGTAAACTAGATCCAGGTACCAAATCAATATGGTGACTGATCTTCCTCATCGATGGTAAACCCTCAGGCACATTATCTGATATGATGTCTGGAAATTCTTCTAACAGGTGTTCGGCCTCTGCTGGAACATCTGTGTACTGTTCTTTCTTAACAGTAGGGATTAATGCATAACACATTGAATCCCTCTTCAGACCATCCAAAAACTGTCTTCCATCCACCAGGCAGATTCTGGCACTACTTTAGACTTTCTCATCCAATTCTTTCAGTGGCTTCAATTTGTGACGTACTCCATCCTTTGTCAGAGAGTATGTATTTGCATGCCCATCATGCACTACATGTCTATCAAATTGCCATGGTCTTCCCAATAGCAAATGGCAAGCATCCATCGGCAAAACATCACATAGGACCTCATCTTGGTAATTCCCAATGTGAAATTTGACCAAGCACTATTCACTGACAAGTGCTCTGTGGTCTTTCTACAACCATGCAATCCGATATGGATGCGGGTGCTTCCTCTTTCCCAACTTCAACTTAGTAACCATCTCTTCTGAAACTAAGTTGTCTATGCTACCATTATCAATGATAACATTGCAGACCTTCCCTGCACATTTGCACCTCATGCAAAATAGGCTCTTCCTTTGTTTTGGTTCTTTTTCGTCATTCAATAGTGCTCTTCTCGTCATCAGCACTTCTCCTCCTTCTGCTTCTTCAGAGTGCTCTAACTCAGCTCCTTCATCTGCCACAGTAGCTCTGGCATGACCCTCGGGTCTCCTATCCATCCCATCTTGGTGCTGGGGACACTCGTATGACCGATGTCCCTCTTCTCCACACTGGAAATAGGTTCCACGAAATGCTCCTCTTCCATACCCACATCTTGGTCTACCTCTTCCTCTTTGGTAGCCATTGTTCTGATCATGTGGGTGGTAGGTATTCTCCTTTTTTTGTTCTTGGGTTTTGCTTGTTTCGCCAGTCTTCTTCTGGTCTCGATAATTTCCTCCACCGGTTCTTCCACCATGATCCCTTCCTCTTTGTTTGCCTTCAAATCTTCTATTCAGTTTCTCTTCTACCTTCAAGGCCAACTGGTATGCATCTTCTATGGTGGCTATTCTGATCAAGTTGAGTTCTTCCTGAATGTTCATTCTCAACCCATTGATGTATCTAGCTACTTTCTCCTTATTAGCCCCCGAATGGCCAGTTCTGATGGAGATCTTGTAGAATTCTTCTGTGTATTCTTGGATAGACTTGCCTGCTTGCCTTAGACTCTACATCCTCCTCAATAGGTCCAACTCGTAATCTACGAGAATAAATTGTCTCTTCAGTTTCTCCACCATTCGGTCCCATCTGGTTATTTTCTCCTTTTCATTTTTATTTCTTTCGAGTTGTACTCCTTTCCACCATAAACTTGCATGGCCTTTCAATTTTGTTTTTGCAAATTTGATCCTATTAGGATCTACAATCTCCTCATACTCAAAGTATTCCTCCATGTCATTGATCCAGTCAATCAACTCTTCTAGGTTGAGATTCCTAGAATATGTGGAGACATCAAACTTTGATCTCTTCCCGGCCTGAGATAGAGCTTTCAACAATCTAGCTTCAGAAGGATCCAATGCTTCTTCATCATCTGATGGATCCTTAGTTTCCTAGGCTTCATCGTCACTCTGGTCTTCTCCCTTTGGTTTGACCCTTTTTTGCAACTCTTCCTGTAGGGCTTGCACTTGCCTCTACAATGCTCTGAAATCTTCATCCTGCACCACATTTCTCCCACGACCATGATTTCTTTTTGGAGGCATTCTGCTCATGATTTCTCTGTTACACTACCCAGGCACTCTTGTTCTCTCTTCTTAGAATCCTTCCATAGATCCTGGTGCAAACTGCCTCACGTTCGGCGTTCTGTTTGCACACTCAGGAGCTTCTAGCTCTGATACCACTTGATAGAGAGCCAAATTACAAATAAGAAGAAAAAAATAGTCGTATTTTATTCAAATGCAACAGATAATTACTGTTACAATCGAATATTACAGTCACAACAGAATATTATAGTCACAGCAGATTATTACATAAGTCACAGAAGAATTGCGCCTTTACAAAATTTCTCAAATCTAAAAATACAACAAGAAAATATTATCATTCTAGCAATTTTTCCATCCCCTGTGCATGCCTTTGCTCTCCTTTTTAAATGTTCTTAGGTGACACTCCATTTCCAGCTGGTGGCCCTTCGTTTCCTCTTCCAGAACCTTTCGTTTTGCCTCCTCGTGTCGCTTCGTCGTCCAGATATTCGACATGTCTCCCTTTTTGACTCTTCGTCTTCGGCTCGTATTTTGGTGTGAAAATAAGACATGTCACGATATCATGACATTTTGGCTTCCCTATGCTCCTTCTCCCTTTCGGTCATGATATCGCGACGTCGCGATATCACGACGTCGCGATATCACGACGTCATGATTTTGTGACCCTCCATCTGCTGCATCATCGGCCCTACTTTTTGGTTGCGATTTCACGATGTCACAATTTCATGACATGTCACAAAATTGTGACCATCCATCTACTGCGTCGTCAACCCTACATTTTGGTCGTGATATTGCGACATCACGATTTTGCGACCCTCCGCCTGTTGCATCGCCTGCCCCGCTTTTGGTCGTGATATCGCGACGTCGTGATTTCATGACCCTTCCACCTATTGCATCGCTTGCCCTACTTTTGGTTGTGATATCACGACCCTTCCACCTATTGCATCGCTTGCCTTGCTTTTCGTCATGATATCACGATGTCATGATTTTACGACATGTCACGAAAACACGACATGTCATGATTTCGTGACCCTTTCGCCTTTTACATCGCTTGCCCCTCTTTTGGTCACAATATCACGACGTCGAGATATCACGACATATCATGATTTTGCGACCCTTCGCCTACTGCCACTTCTGCCCTGTTGCTGGTATTTGCAAAACAATTAGAATTTTTTTATTTTTTTTCATGCAAGAATGCTCTACTACCATCGGATGCTCCTGCATCATTCAATGAGTTCTCATTTGATGATCTATTTAGTAAGGTTCTCTAAGACTTTTACTGGATGCTCATTGAGACCTCCCCAAGGTCTTTGATATTACAACTTCTTCTATTCTTCCTTGAGACCTTTTCTTCAACCTTTCTACTCCTAGAAGTGTTGGTGGTGATATATTATTCTAGATATTTGATTATGATACTTCTGGATTTGAGTAGGACTCTCCTAGTCCTTATTTTAATACTAGAAGTTCTTCAATGAAATATTCTCCTGATATCTTTACCTTCAATTTTGCTTTAGGTGTTGGATTTATTCTGAAGAAGATACTCTTTCTAACTTTCTTGTAGGAAGTTTCCCAACTCACTGAATCTCCTTTCCATAAAAAAAAGTATTAGTATTGAAATATTAATATAATTTTGAATCATATACTCTCTTCTGGAGTCTTCTTCAGGATCAAGGCTTTTGTGGTCTTTTTTCAGTATCAAGGCTTCTATGGCCTTTTCTTCAGTATCAAGGCTTTTGTGGCCTTTTCTTCAGTTTCAAGGCTTATGTGGCCTTTTATACTATAAATTTGATTCTATATCTAGAGATATTAATCTACAGACTTCACCATGACTCTTCTCCTAGATTCTATTTTTAGTATTATTCTCTTACAACAACTAATCTCTATACTATGAAGGCATGTCGAACTTCGGGCAATGAAGTTTAAATCTCCTAGATTTATTTTGTAGGAGGTGTCCCAATAATCTGAGAATTAATTCCTTTCAATAAAAGAAACTTTAGGTAATAGTATACTTTTCCAAATATCTTCAATGAGCTTCACTAGTTGATTCATCAAACTAGTGGATCAAATGTTGAGTCCTAGTCTTCATGATTTTTTCCTATAACTCTATGGAAATACTCTAGCCAAATGTAATCTTAGTATATCTAGAACTGATATTTATTTCAGTTTGCACTAGGGCTCTCCCTAATTCTACCACATAGACTCTTTTGAGATTTTTTTATAGTGGTTGGTCTAGTAGCACGTCAGGTTGATAAAAAACTCAGGCTCAATGATAATGATGGTTTTATAATTGATCTATTGTGGCTAGATCTACCTTGGTTCTGATACCACTATTAGCTTTTGGATAGTGTGTAATGGGAGATAACAATCACAAGAAGCAAAATAATATGAAAGAAAGTAAATCTATGTGATGACTAAAATATGTTATAGATAGAAATGAAAAAAATGAATGCAATTTAGCTATGGTGGAAATGGACACTCCATGAACAAAGCTACTAGACTACATTGCATCCATCACCAATATATGGTGATCTACACAACACTATGCTACTACCTGCAAATATGCTTTGAGCTTCTATATTCTACTTTTTACAATGAGGCCCTTTTTATATAGGAAGATAGGTTCCTTGGACAACACTCTACGTAGTTGTGCAAGGGATGCTTTACACATATACAACTTGCACATTGGCACTTGTACATTTATTAAATTGCATGAAATAACCAAATAACTTCCCCCTAAAGTAATATAATGTCCTAAGTATGTACCTAAGAAGGTACATTTACATGACCCAAATTATTTAATATAATCTATTTCTAACAATTACTTCCAATGATTTCTCTTAGAATAATGTTTGGCCACTTGGGGTCTTTCCTAAGGCCTTAACATTCCTTTGCCTAGTAAAAGCAAGATTTAATAGGTGAAAGTATACAAAGAAGAATATATCATGGACCTTTTAAGTTTTCCATGTATAAGAAGGATCTAAAAATATTATATCATATACTTCATTAACATTCCTATGCTTACACATTTTGGAGCAAGTTTTTAAAAAATACAAGCATATATTTGATATCTCCATCATCATTGGAAGAGTTGATGAAATGTTAGGATTGATTATTTCAAATCTAAAGATTTATGTATTTTATGTAGGATTGGTATTTTCTTTATTTGTCGTAATTTGTGGCTTGAAAGGAATAATAGAAAATTTAAAAAATCAATCTCAAAATCATGTCCAATTTTAAAATTGTTTCATTGACTTTCTTGTAAAATATTTATAATAATAATCTCATCATGAGAAGTCTCATGTTTGCATAAATAGATGCCTACATCTTAGGTATAGGAATTAAATACACATACAAGGGTCATTCGTGACAAGGAATTAAAGTGAAGGATCTACATTGATCTATGGTAAAATATAAATATCCAAAAATTAGGTTTATCAAAATTAACTTTAAATGGTACCTCCAAAGGAAATCTAGGAAAAACTGGTGGTGGTGGTGATTTCAAAATGATGAAGGAAAAATTCTCCACACTCAATCATAATCATATCAGAATTCAATTAAAAACTATGTAGAGGCTAGGGCACTTCTTACAAGGATTAAAATTTCCATTGGAAATTGATGTAAATACATTTAAACTAAGTAGATTCATTATTAATGCTATCAATAAAATTGTATGTCGATATTGGATAAATAATAACATAATTTTTTATATCCATAAACTATTGTTGGAGGTAGAGTCTTGGAAATGTCAGTATATCTATAGATAAGGAAATTAGGTAGCACATAATTTATGTAATCATGGTGTTGATATTTATATTAGCCAAATTTAAATTTTAGAAGAAAACTAGAGAATTGATATTTTCTCCTAATGAAATAGTGTCAAGGTATTGGATATAGAAACATAGCAATTTAAAGAAGATGAATAATATATTCTATAAAAGGTAAGCTAGATATGGTTTAACTATTTGACAACAAATGTAATATTTTGTTTGATGTGAGTGGCCCCTAATAGAAGCCACATATAGCTTATTAAAAATAATATGAAATTTTATTAAATATTTCTAAAACTTTTGATTTTGGATCACATTTACAACCTTGATATCCTTTAATGATTATTTTATTTCCACCCTTATAAAATAAAAGTAGCATCCTATTGCTCTGTAATATTTCAATCTAAGCAATTTAGATAGATTAATCTTACCAAAAAGTAAGGTGGTATCCCCTACAAGGGTTTCTCTTGTTATATTTCATAATACTTTCTATATATGAATAAAAGCATATCATTCACCATAAATCATATTTCAAAGAGTAGAGAAGCAAAATATAAAAGTAATAGATAAAAAACGAAGAATGGGATTCCCATGAGAACCTAAATAAGATATTAGAAGGATACACAACATTATAAAGGATCAATTAATTAAGGGGTATTTATACCAAATACTCAACATAAATTACTATGTCACAAAGCTAACATAACATAAGGATTTAGGGTTAAATTATAAGTTATAATATCAACCATACTAGTGGTTTAACTAATGACATATATTTTAAATATATCAAATTATGCCCATAATATTACATAAAGAGTACATCATATCTATTCAAAGGATGCTAGTAGATTTTCATAAATATTGCATCACACATTGTTAGAATCAGGTAATAAGATCAAATTACATATACTTCAACAACCCCATAATTTGAGTTATGGGGCCAAGGAGAGGAGACATTAGGGATGATAACATCCACCCCCCCACCAACCCCCCCAAATAATGAATTATCCAATGGGTTGTTTTTATCTAAATTTTAGAGATACCATCTAAATATATATTATCATCTAGTATTTTTTATCTAATTGTAGTAACTTTGCTTCAATCTTATTTAAAATTGCTATGCATGTAATTATAGAGTTTCATTCCATTTTATATCATTCATATGAATTTACCTTCTCTAAGGACTTAGAATTACCCTTGAGTTACTAAACCTTGGCCATTTTTGGTTTGTGAAGTAGGGGAAAAATGATGCACCTAATGAAGAAGAACAATATGCATCTATCTCCTCTTTCTCCTATGGGTGCACATGATAGCATTCTTTGCTTTTGAGTTACTCTCAAATAGTTTCTTTTCGTCAGCCTCTTTTGGAGGAATGATGGGTATTGTGTATCCACTAACTACTGAATCCCATATGTCATATCCCAAAGCACAGAGATATGTCTACATCCTGATTCTCAAGAATGCGTAATTAGATCCATTAAACAATGGTGCTTTGTTTGATGAGAAACCTTCACCACCTGCCATTGTGTTACTTCCAAGATCACCCTAGTCGATTAGGATTGTATAAGAACTTGGCTCCGATACCAATTGTTAGTCTTACAATGACACTTGAGAGGGGGGGTGAATCAGTGTAGCTCTTTAAACTTGAATTTATAGCTCTTAATATAGTAGCAATTAAAACTAATTACTAGATACAACAAGTATAACACAAGAGCATCACACAACACAAGATTTAACGAGGTTCACCAATGTGGCTACTCCTCAAAAATGACTGCTTGGACTACCATCCAAATCTAGCCTTTGCAAAGCACCAACTTTACAATCAATTTACCAGCACCTACTGGAAGGAGCACCGACCCCTTATTTATCTGCACCAATAGAAAGGAGCACCAACCCCTGATTTACCAGCACCTACTGGAAGGAGCAACAACCCCTGATGCCAAGCTGCAACCTGGACTTCAATTTTGAATCTATAAGATTTACAGAAAGATACCTTTGTCTTTGCAGGAACCTGACTGGTCTTTCTTCACCTTTTTCGCTCTCTGCGCACTCTGCTTTCTCTATGCAATCACCCCTCACACTCCTCCTTACAGTCGACCTTCATGATCATCTTCTCTCTTTCGTGCACTCTGCTCTCTTCGCACTACGACAGAACTCCGCACACTTTGACAACATACAAATCTCCAAACAACCCTCCTTTTATAACAAAATTTTTGAGATGAAAACCCTAATCTTAGTCGGTTGTAAACCCTAATCTTAGTCGGCTTTCATGACAACTGTAAACCCTAATTTTAGTCGGTTGTTCATCGGTCTTTGTCGGCTTCAACTCAACCGTGAAAATACAACATGTCGCGATATCGTGACACTTTCCCTTCTTGCTCTCTTTCTCCTTGGCTTGTACCATGAAAACACAACATGTCGCGATATCACGACACTTTCGCCTTCTTACTTCTTTTCTTGGCTTATACCCACGAAAACACAACATGTCGCGATATCGCGACACTTTCACCTCCTTGCCTCTTTTCTTGGCTTGTACCCACGAAAACACAACATGTCGCGATATCATGACACTTTCGCCTCCTTGCCTCTTTTCTTGGCTTGTACCCACGAAAACATAGCATGTCACGAAATCGTGACACTTTCACCTCCATACTCTTCCTCTTTACTTTTGTCACGATATCGCGACACTTATGCCTTCTTACTTTCTCTCTCCTCATTTAGTCATGAAAATGCGACATGTCACGATATCGTGACACTTTCTCTCCTTTGCTCTTTCTCTTGCCTTCGGCTCGCAAAAACGTGACATGTCGCGATATCATGACACTTTCTCTCCTTTGCTCTTTCTCTTGCCTTCGGTCTGAAAACTCGACATGTCGATATCGTGACACTTTCTCTCCTTTGCTCTTTCTCTTGCCTTCAGGTCACAAAAATGTGACATGTCACGATATCGTGACACTTTCTCTCCTTTGCTCTTTCTCTTGCAATATGTCACAAAATCATGACACTTTTTCTTTCATACAATATCTCTTGCAATATGTCATGAAATCGTGACACTTTTTCTACTTGCCTTTCTCTCTTCCAACATGTCACGAAATCATGACAGTTTTCTTGCTTGCGCTTTCTCTTCGAACATGTCACGAAATCATGACAGTTTTGCTTGCTTGCGCTTTCTCTCCGAACATGTCGCGAAATCGTGATAGTTTTGCTTGCTTGCGCTTTCTCTCCGAACATGTCGCGAAATCGTGACAGTTTTGCTTGCTTGCGCTTTCTCTCCGAACATGTCACGAAATCGTGATAGTTTTTCTTGCTTGCGCTTTCTCTCCGAACATGTCATGAAATCGTGACAGTTTTTCTTTCTTCTCAACATGTCGCGATATCGTGACAGTTTTTCTTTCTTGCTCAACATGTCGCGATATCGCGACAGTTTTCTTCCTTGTGATTTTCTTTTGATTTTTAGCATATGGGCCACTTCGATCTTTTGGAAAGTCACTGTACATACTCTGAAGAACCTCTTAACTCCTATCCACTGCATCAATCGATCTATCTGACTGTGTTGACAACAATGACAATACTATTGTTGCACCTTGCTCAACAATCTCCCCCTTTGGAATTGTTGGCAACACACGTGCAATTTCCTGTAATTCTTCTCCCCCTTTGACAATAATACCAAAGGGCTGCTGCAGACTCCCCCTGAGTCCATGCACAACATTCTCAGGCACACTTTATTGCATTTAGCAAAGATCATGAACATGAGCAAACAGATAATCAAATACTAAAATGCTCCCCCTGAGAATGTGATCCCTGTAGCTAGTCAATTCTTGGGAAGTGTGACCACTCCCAATTTATTGCGAAGGTACTCAAAAACTTCCTTGGGCAATGGTTTTGTGAAGATATCTGCTACTTGCTCTGTAGTTGGAACAAAATCCAACTTAACCTCACCTTCTGCAACTTTCTCCTTCAAAAAGTGATACCGATAGCGATGTGTTTTGTGCGTGAATGCATAACTGGATTCTTGGAGATGTTAATGGCACTGGTGTTATCACACTTAACTGATATCGGCTCACTGAAGCTAATACCAAGATCTTTTAGGGTTTGTTTCATCCATAATACCTGTGTACAACATGTTGTTGCAATATATTCTGCCTCTACTGTCGATAGAGAAACTGACTCTTGTTTCTTACTGTGCCATGCGACCAATCTGTCTCCAAGATAGAATGCACCTCCACTTGTACTCTTTCTATCATCTACACATCCTGCCCAATCTGCATCTGAATACGAAATAAGGGTGAAGTCTTTACCTTTTGGATACCATAACCCATACTCCATAGTACCCTTGAGGTACCGAAGAATCCTCTTTCTTCGTTGTCACATGAGTCTCCTTGGGATTAGCCTAAAATCGTGCTACCATGCATACTGCCTGTAAAATATCTGGTCCAGTAGTCTGTCGAGTACAATAAGCTTCCAATCATAGATCTGTACATGGTTTGATCAATAGGTGGAGATTTGTCATCCTTGCTCAACTTGCAGCCTGTCGTCATGGGAGTGCTAACTGGCTTACAATCCTCCATTGTGAACTTTTTTAACATCTCTTTTACATATTTAACTTGAGAAATAAATATGCCCTTCTTACTTTGATTAACTTGCAACCCGAGGAAATACGACAGTTCTCCAATCATTGACATTTCAAATTCTTTCTGCATCTTATTTGCTAAATCTTTGCACGACTCATCTTTGCTGTTGCCAAATATGATATCATCTACGTATACAACAAGAACAATAAGATGCCCATTTTCTATTTTGACATACAAATTACTATCCACCATACCTTTCTTAAACCTTTGTTGAGTGAGATAGTTGTCTAGCCTTGCATACCATGCTCAGGGTGCCTGTTTTAAGCCATATAATGCTTTCTTCAACTTGCAAACCAAGTTTGGATCATCACCAAGTTGGAAACCATCTGGTTGCTCAATATAAACCTCTTCTTCAAGTTTCCCATTCAAAAATGCTGATTTCACATCCATTTGATAAACTTTGAAATTCTTGTAGACTGCTAAAGCCAGAAACATTCTAATTGCCTCTAGTCTAGCTACTGGTGCAAAAGTTTCCTCAAAGTCAATGCCTTCAACTTGTGCATAACCCTTACATACCAATATTGCTTTATTTTTGACTACCTGTCCGTCTTCATTCAATTTGTTTTGAAAAATCCATTTAGTCCCGATTATATTTTTATTAGCAAGTCTAGGTACTAACTCCCAAGTTTCATTTTTCTTGATCTGATCTAATTCTTCATTTATTGCCTTCATCCAACTTTCATCTTTGCTTGCATCAGTAACATTTTTGGGCTCAATGCTGGATAATAGAGAGTAGTTACTTACTGCTCTTCTTCTTGTCTGAACACCAACTTTGGGGTCTCCAATTATTTGCTCTCTAGGATGATTTTTCTGCCAACTGCCTGTTTTGAATTTCTTATTTTCTTCCACTTCTGAATCACAACTTACATCATCTGAGTCAATTTTTTGTATCTTTTCCATTTCGTTTTCCTCATCTCCTTCAATAACCTCTTCATAAATTGGGTAGTTCGTTTCATAGCTAATTACTCGTTCTTTACCTTCATCAAATTTAACATCGACACTATCCACAATTTTCTTTAGCCTCTTGTTGTAGCATTTGTAAGCTTTGCTTTTTGATGAATAACCAACAAAAATACCTTCATCTGCTCTATCTTCAAACTTACCAAGATTATCTTTAGTTCTTTTGATATAGCACTTGCTGCCAAAAACTTTGAGGTATTTTGTTGTTGCCCTTTTACCGAACCACAATTCATAAGGAGTTTTGCTTTCATGTGTTCTCAACATGTACCTATTTTGGATATACACCGTAGTATGGACTGCTTCTTTCCAAAATCTATCTGCTACTCTACTTTCAGCCAACATAGTCCGTGCCATTTCCTGCATTGTCCTGTTCTTTCTTTCTACCACTCCATTTTGTTGAGGTGTCCTGGCTGCTGAGAACTGTCTCCTAATACCGTAATTTTCACAGTACTCTGCAAACTCCTCTGAAATGAATTCTCCTCCTCTATCTGATCTTAAACATTTGATCCTTTTTCCTATTTCATTCTCAACCTGGTTTTTGAAAATCTTGAACATATCAAAAGCTTCTGATTTATGCTTCAAGAAAAATATCCATGTCATTCTGGAATAGTCATCAATGCACAACATAAAATATTTGTCACCATTTATGCTTTGTGTTCTCATGGGACCACATAAATCAGTGTGTATGAGTTCCAAAGGTTTGCTTGTGTAGTATTCTTTTGTTTTGAATGTGACTCTAGTTTGTTTCCCCTTTTGGCATGAAGCACAAATGTTGTTTGCAGGTTTCCTGATGGTGGGAATATCTCTCACTTGCCCTTTTTGAGATGATTTTTACCAGATTATCAAAACCGATATGCCCTAGTCTCTTGTGCCACAACCAGTTTTCTTCTTCCTGTCCAATAAAACAAGCTCCTTTTGAATTCTCTGAGAGCGTGTACAGGTTGCCAGATGTCCTTGATCCAGTTGCTATCAATTTTCCACTGTTTATTTTTTTGACTTCACAACCTCGCTTCATAAAAACTACTTCATGACCTTTATCACAAATCTGACTTACGCTCAACAAGTTATGTTTCAAACCATCCACAAACAAGACTTCTTCGACTTAATTTTTCCGTCACTAATTTTAACTGAACCTTTGCCAACTATCTTAGCTCCATCATTATTTCCAAATTTTATTGAACCTCCTTCATATTTCTGTAACTTCTCAAATTTTTGTTTGTCACCTATCATATGATTGGAGCATCCACTATCAAGTATCCATGGTACATATTTATTCTGTGCTTTGAATGCAGTTTGTACGATTAAGGATTCCTTTTCTTCCTTCAGTCGCTCTTTTCCTTTCCACTCCATTTTGATAGTAGTTTTGGGCTCTTGTTTTGCCTTTCCCTTATCGGTAGTTTGAGCATGTTTTTCGGGAAGCTTTCTATTTTGTCTCATCCTGTATGGTTGAAATTTTCTTCCCTAAAACTGATTTGATGTAAATGTATTTCTACAGTTTCTTGCAATGTGCCCAAAATTATGACAGCTATAACATTCTACTGTATAATTCATCAGAGGAGAAAAAACATTTCTACTGGTGAAATTCCTTGGTCTTACATTATATTTGCAGTCTGAGATTTTATGTCCATAGCCATTGCATTTAAAACAGAAACTAGAAAAAGGATAATTGAACCTGGGTGATGGTCTTTGCCATGTTGTCGTAGGAGCCATAGGTCTTCTTCTTCTTTGATGTGTGACATTGGTGAATCCATCATTGTCAATTCTCCTTTCGTGCCTGGCATTAATGCTTTCTTTTGCATGAGACGTTTTTCCTTGATCAACCTGTTTCTTATCTTCATTCTTTATGGATTCTACATTTTTGGCCTTTGATCCACTTGATGATTCTCCTTCGATGAAACCCAGACCAAATTTGATGCCTGTAGGCCTTTGGTCATTTATGATCTTATCCAGCTTCATAGAAATTTCTTCACGTTTGTGATAACAACTAATTTTCTTATTCATCTCTTCTAGCTGCATTCTTAAACCAACAATCTCTTCTTCTAGCTTGCTGCAATAATCTATTTTCATTGTTATTTGCACTTCGAGATCTTCAGAGATTTTCTTAGATTCTTCTATCTATACTTTCAAACTGGTTATGATTCCATTTGCATCCTCAAGCTTTCTTGAAAGTTTCTTATTCTTTTTCTTTTCTATCTTCCACTCTTCAAGTGCAGAGATCAACTCACCTTCTAGATCTACTTCAGCCTCAAGGTTTTCACCACAAACTTCAGAGGTCACTCCTTCTTCCTTTTCTGATTTAACTTCTTCAAATGCCATGAAAAGAGCTTCATCTTTTTCTTCTTCAGACTCTTCACCGGAGCTGTTTTCTGATGAACTGACATTCTTGGAGATGAAACTTTTCTTCTTGAAGTTGCCTTTTCTGAAATTCGTTTTCATCTTCCAGTCACTTCTTTCTTGGTGTGATCCTTCATCATTTTTGTTCTTCTCTTTAAGTGGACATTTAGTCGCAAAATGCCCAACGCCTCCATAGTTGAAACATTTAAATGGTAGCTTCCCTCTGTATTTTCCTTTTCCCTTTTTTAGTTTTCTAACAAAGTTTGCTTCCATTTCATCTGATGTCTCTTCTTCCTCGGACTCTTGTTTTGTGTTTTTATTTTTAAGGGCTTTAAAAGCCGCTTCTCTGTCTGTGGGTTTAGATCTTCCTATCCTCATCTCATATGCAGTCAAAGAACCATACATCTCATCTATACTGAAATAATTTAGATTTTTAGCTTCTTCTATCGCTGAGACTTTGGAATCAAACCTTTGAGGAAGAGATCTTAGTACCTTTTTCACGATGGCAGAGTCTCCAATATCCTCGTCGAGCCCTCTAATCGCATTAATGATTCCATTAACTCTCAGCATATATGCCTCAATGTTTTCATCGTCGTTCATTTTCAATGCTTCGAACTGAGCTCGATGTGTCTGTAATTTGGCCTCCTTGATCTTATCGTCTCCTTCATGAATACTCCTCAGTTTGTCCCATATCTCTTTTGTCGTATTATAGCTCATGATCTTTACTAGTTCACTGTCTGCTAATCCGCACATGATAGCATTCTTTGCTTTTGAGTTACTCTCAAATAGTTTCTTTTCATCAACCTCTTTTGGAGGAGTGATGGGTATTGTGTATCCACTAACTACTGAATCCCAGATGTCATATCCCAAAGCATAGAGATATGTCTGCATCCTGATTCTCTAAAATGCGTAATTAGATCCATCAAACAATGGTGCTTTGTTTGATGAGAAACCTTCACCACCTGCCATTGTGTTACTTCCAAGATCACCCTAGCCGATTAGGCTTGTATAAGAACTTGGCTCTGATACCAATTGTTAGTCTTACAATGACACTGAGAGGGGGGGTGAATCAGTGTAGCTCTTTAAACTTGAATTTATAGCTCTTAATATAGTAGCAATTAAAACTAATTACTAGATACAACAAGTATAACACAAGAGCATCACACAACACAAGATTTAACGAGGTTCACCAATGTGGCTACTCCTCAAAAATGACTACTTGGACTACCATCCAAATCCAGCCTTTGCAAAGCACCAACTTTACAATCAATTTACCAACACCTACTGGAAGGAGCACCGACCCCTTATTTATCTGCACCAACAGAAAGGAGCACCAACCCCTGATTTACCAGCACCTACTGGAAGGAGCAACAACCCCTGATGCCAAGCTGCAACCTGGACTTCAATTTTGAATCTATAAGATTTATAGAAAGATACCTTTGTCTTTGCAGGAACCTGATTGGTCTTTCTTTGCCTTTTTTGCTCTTTACGCACTCTGCTTTCTCTACGCAATCACTTCGCACTCTCACCACCCAGATCATCTTCTCTCTTTCACTCCTTTCTCTCAATCACTTCACACTCTCCTTCTTAACGACCTTCACGATCATCTTCTCTCTTTCGTGCACTCTGCTCTCTTCGCACTACGACAGAACTCCGCACACTTCGACAACATCCAAATCTCCAAATAACCCTCCTTTTATAACAAAAATTTTGAGATGAAAACCCTAATCTTAGTCAGCTGTAAACCCTAATCTTAGTCGGCTTTCATGACAACTGTAAACCCTAATTTTAGTCGGTTGTTCATCGGTCTTTGTCGGCTTCAACTCAACCACAAAAATACAACATGTCACGATATCACGACACTTTTCCTTCTCTGCTCTCTTTCTCCTTGGCTTGTACCCACGAAAACTCAGCATGTCGCGATATCGCGACACTTTCACCTTCGTACTTCTTTTCTTGGCTTGTACCCATGAAAACACAACATGTCACGATATCGTGACACTTTTACCTCCTTACCTCTTTTCTTGGCTTGTACCCACGAAAACACACATGTCACGATATCGTGACACTTTCACCTCCTTGCCTCTTTTCTTGGCTTGTACCCGTGAAAACATAGCATGTCACGAAATCATGACACTTTCGCCTCCGTACTCTTCCTCTTTACTTTTGTCATGATATCGTGACACTTCTACCTTCTTACTTTCTCTCTCCTCATTTAGTCGTGAAAATGCGACATGTCGCGATATCGTGACACTTTCTCTCCTTTGCTCTTTCTCTTGCCTTTGGGTCACGAAAATGTGACATGTCGCGATATCCGACACTTTCTCTCCTTTGCTCTTTCTCTTGCCTTCGGGCAAAACGTGACATGTCGCGATATCGTGACACTTTCTCTCCTTTCTCTTTGTTTTTCTTTTTGAATATGTCAGAAATCATGACACTTTTTCTTCTACATATCTCTTGCAATATGTCACGAAATCGTGACACTTTTTCTACTTGCATTTCTCTCTTCCAACATGTCATGAAATCATGACAGTTTTCTTCTTCCTTTCTCTCCAAACATGTCACGAAATCGTGACAGTTTTTCTTGCTTGCGCTTTCTCTCCGAACATGTCATGAAATCGTGACAGTTTTGCTTGCTTGCGCTTTCTCTCCGAACATGTCACGAAATCGTGATAGTTTTGCTTGCTTGCACTTTCTCTCCGAACATGTCACGAAATCGTGACAGTTTTGCTTGCTTGCGCTTTCTCTTCGAACATGTCATGAAATCGTGATAGTTTTGCTTGCTTGCGCTTTCTCTCCGAACATGTCATGAAATCGTGATAGTTTTTCTTTCTTCTCAACATGTCGCGATATCGCGATAGTTTTTCTTTCTTGCTCAACATGTCGCGATATCGTGACAGTTTTCTTCCTTGTGATTTTCTTTTGATTTTTAGCATATGGGCCACTTTGATCTTTTGGAAAGTCATTGTACATACTCTGAAGAACCTCTTAACTCCTGTCCACTGCATCAACCGATCTGTCTGACTGTGTTGACAACAATGACAATACTGTTGCTGCACCTTGCTCAACACGAGTCTACAATAAAATAGTGTGTGGACACCCTTGCGGGCTCCTCATATTAGAAATACAACATCAATGTACATCTACATCTCAAAAATACCATACAACTACAATATGATATGCATCCATGCTGATGCACCGCTACTAAAAAAATGCCTCATCATGTACATATATGTCCATATATAGAAGAATAAAAATTCCACCATCCTCCATCATCATTGTAACACACCCTCACGATTGTTGTCCTCCTAATGTCTCATCGCTTCCCTCACCCGTTGCTTGCTATGATGACTCTGCATCCCTAGCCTTCGCCAATCGTATCCTCTCCACCTGTGCTGGTCACCCCATCCTCACTGGTACCTATGAAATCATAGTGCCACTATATTATACACCCTACCACCAACTGATGGTGCGCTCTGTTGTGGCTGCACCTATGATGAGGCCAGTGATCCAGAGTACGTAGGAATATCTAACCCATGCACTGTCAACTCACCCTCGCACCTCATCCTCCTCCTTTCCTCCTTTGTGCTCGTAGCCAAAAACCTTTGATTCACCACATTCAGCTGCACCACCTTGCTTTGTGATACCTCAAGTTATGACATCACATCCCCAAAGCCCTCAATCTCATGCTCCACCCTCTCTCTCACCTGATGTACCTCTCGCATAGTCTACTCCAGCTCCATGACCCGCACTAGATGATAGGCCTTCATGGACTTTGTATCCATTTGTGCCTCCTTCAGCAAAATTTGAAACCAATCTATGGTCTCAATCATCTCATCCCACTCTCCACGAATGGTGTCATGCTAACACATAAACTCATCTCGCTCAATATTGAGCACCCTCATCTCCTCTGCCATCTGATCCACACTCACTCTAGCCTCATATCGCTCCTCCAAGGTGGTCCTTATATCTACCTCTACCTTTCGCCTCTCTTGCTCCAAGGCTAAGTAGTCAATCACTCAATATGTCTCCTTATAAAACATCATGTCCTTTAGCCTATGCACCTCCCTCAAATTTGTCACCTCACCCTCCACCTCGATCGCCACTACCAAATCCCCATGAAATTCATCCTCCTCCACATACACCAAATGCATGTGTGGCCTCACCAACCACTCATCTACCTCCACATATATGTCCATTATGGGAATGTATTCCGTCACCTCCATACCAACCCCCATCTCCCTACCACCCTCAACTGATGACCCCGTGCCACTATCACTCACCAGCCTATCTTGGTCATCGCATCATGGCCTCACCTGCCTCATCAACCAATTCAAATCCTCCTCCTCCTCCTCACCAAACTTAGGTGACCCCACATCCTCTTGCTCCTCCACACCCCACATTAATAACCTTGATCTCGTCCCTCCTAAAAAATATACATAGGATAGAGCTCTAGCTACCTCCACCCACTCATCCACCACACCATGCCCTAGCTTCCAACTTTGTCTAGACTAGCACACATCATACTCTCATGTGGTCCCTGAATTATCCACATCTAGGACAATAATAGGCTCATTGGGAAACATGTCTAGAGGAGGCACTATGGGTTGTGGCCCTGTGTCACCCTCTACCTTGTAAATATCTACAGGTGGGTCTGGTCGCCTCAGCACCAACCTGAACTACTGTTATACTCTAGAAATTGGAAAGTACTCAACCTGCGATGTGTACTTCCCCACCAACCACTGACTACATTGAATGTATACCAAGTGCACCACATCCTCACCCCACTCGAGTCCTCCCCACCATGGCCTGCACCAACCTGAACTACTGTTATACTCTAGAAATTGGAAAGTACTCAACCTACGATGTGTACTTTCCCACCAGCCACTGACTACGTTGAATGTATGCCAAGTGCACCGCATCCTCACCCCACTCAGGTCCTCCCCACCATGGCCTGCACCTAACCTGATCCATCATTAGTCACCCAATATCCTCCCGATGAAACAACAACTCACCTACATGAACCCACCATTTCGTATTTAAATTCTCACAATATTCTTGGCTATGGCCTTGTATATCCACCATTTGCATGTCTCATAACTCTTACTATCATTTTCATCATCATCAATCATTTCATTTTCGATCTTCGTCTCCTCCATCTCTAATTCATAACTTGAGGGGGTAATCATCCAACACATCAAAAGCTACCTTAGACATGATAAAAAAACCAAATATTCAATCATGGATACAAAAAATACCTAAGAATTTTTTTGCTGAAGATTATCTCAAATCCTCATGCTAGGACAAATACAAAAGTGAAATTTTTCTTCTCAATCAAAATTCCAATCCAAAACAAAGCAATGTCTGATAAGACTCAAAAAGCCTCTGACTATACACATCTCATGGATTCCAATCTTCATAGTGGTAGTCATAAGACCACTTGTGAATGAAGCTCTTGAAAGTTCTACCCCATGGCTCTAACGGTTTGTCAAATGTTGTCAAAAGAGCTCATCAATCAATCAAAAGCAAAAATTGACAAAGGTATTTGTTCCTTCCAAATTGGAACATCTCAAGTTGATCATAATAGAAGGGAAATCTTACACCTTCCCTCAAAAGCAATCATTACGATATTGCAAGGTGTCATCCTCAATCACAAACCGTTTTTATCAATGCGTCTCTCTCGCAATCACCCACAAGTCATCAATCGCAAATTATTTGCCTTCCAATCATTCCATCAATTCATATCATCATTTTTTGTACTAAATCGTATTTTCATATAATCCAGTATAAAAAGGGGAAAAATGTAGACACCCAAAAATCACACATTTCCACTTCTCACATCATCACGACCGATCAATTTGCAAAACTATAAAAAATTACATAAATTGGCTCCAAATCACTATTCATCATCCTTAGCCCCCTTGGGTAGCTAAGCCCCTTCCTAAACTTAACCATGGATATTCATATGACCTCATGCAAACTCAACTAAGGTTGAAAACTCTCATCATGGTCAAAAAGCACTTTATGGTCAAATTATGCTTTATGGCTAATCTCATCATTAATTAGATCTAATATTGATTTAATTAAATCCTCCACCTCACCTAGTCTACTTTGACTAGCCTAGCCCTCCACCTCACCTAGCCTAGCCTAGCCTATTCGTACCACCTTTCTACGTAGATATTTCTCCACCACACATCCCCCTGGGTCATTAATGCAAGATGGAGACTTTTGCATTTAAAAATATAATTTTAATCCTAAGATATTTAAATAAAGGTGATTATTAATGAAAAATGAATATTTTTGGTAAATCATCATTATTTATAGATGGGTGAGGGATTCTATCACTCAACCTCACTTATGACCCAAGACACCTCAGGGGACACCTCTTTGGTGGAAACCTCACCACTGCCACCTCACATGGGACACCTCATCCCCTTTCTCTCACCTTGGACCACTCTATAAATAGGTCATTTTCACCATTTCAAAACAACACACTTTTACATACTGAAACTCTGCCAAAATCACTACTGTCATTACATCCATCACACATCCATCATACAACCATCATACGAGCATCACAATCAATTGGTCTCCCTCATAGTACTGTTTGGTGAATGAGATAGGTTGAGGATACTGCCAAGAGTGCACTTTTAGAAGGCAAATCAAACAAATCACCGTCAATATCCAATAATGAGCATCCAGATAAGCTGGCTGAGCAATATGGTCAAAAAAGGATCGGTTCACACCTCAGATGTGCGAACCACCCGATTCGCACCCTAGGAGTGTGAACCTTTGTAACAAACACCAGAATCACCTAGACAGGTAAGAGTAGGTTAATTTGTTGTTTTATGTTGTTATTTATAGTTAATTTCATGTTTTAAGCATCTTTTATGAATCTTTTATCTTCATAACTATGGGGTTTGACTAAGGTAGACCCCTAATGCACTAATAGGATTTTGCAAGTCTACAGGTCCAGTAAAGCACAATGACATATCCCATAAGTAGTGAATCACGAGCAAGAAGCCCACCTACATCAAGGAACCCAAGGAGATGAATATTGTTGTCTTTGTACCACATCTAAGAGGGCTTCCTAAGGGAAGACCCCATTGTAGCCTTCATGGAAATATTGTAAAATGATATCACCTCTTGTAACCCCTTTTATGATTATCAATACAAATGAAGGAGATTCTTTGATATTGAATGAGAGTCTTAGTGTCTCTTTTTGGTAGTTTCACTAGTAAGATCCTTGTAATTAAAGTTCACTAGGTTTTTCACTAAAAGCTTCTTTACAAATTATCAATGGCTCACAAAAATTATTTTAGATCCTCCAAACACTATTATCCATAGGAAACACATAGAACTTGATTTATTGAAGATAAGCAATTGATTAATGGAGATTCACACTCACTTCGATACCATATTGGATTTTAAAATAGTTTCTATAAATAAATAGAATCAACTTATTATCCAAAAATGTTCAAAGTAACTCATAGAAATTAATGCACACAATATAAAATGATGTCCATGGACACCAAATTATCTTTCTAAAGGAAAAAAAATGAATGCATTCCAATCTATGGGAAAATGGTTGGTATGAGGGGGTATTTATAACCAATTACAAGTAGCCTTTAGGTCAAGGATAAAAGTTGACCTTTACCTTTAGGTTAATCAGTAAAATATTAAAAAAATTATGTATACAAGGTTTACAAGGGCCTAAAGGGCTTATACATATAATAAAATAAAAATTTGGTTGTGTCCTTAAGTGAATCTTAACCACCACATATTTCAATAGATCTATGGTAAAAGAAAAATGTAAAAGGTTAAGTTGATGAAAATTAATTCTGATGGTGTCTCTAAAGGAAATATATGACAAGCTAATGGAGGTGGTATTTTTTCAAATAATGAAAGACAAAATTATCTTTACTTTCTTATAATCATACGAAATTAAACTAACAACTATGTGTGATGTAGGGCACTTCTTTCAAGGATCAAAATTACCATTGAAAATGATGGAAATATATATTAATTGAAGGAATTCATAAACTATTATATTTAATTGGTTCTATGGGATTGCAACAAACTTTGCTCATATTACATCATCATGACCACATACTAATATTACAATTACTCAGTAATTATGCATGTATTACTTTACAAGATTCAAACCTAGGTCTCCTTGAAAATGGAGGAATCTAACTGGCTAAACTAATGATATTTAATAAGGGATCTATATATTATTATTAATGCTATCAAGAAACATATATCTAGAGATTGAATATATAATAACATTATTTTTATCTCCATGAACTATTGTTGGAGGTAATCATAGTGTTGATTTTTATTATTGTCAAATTCAAATTTTAGAAGGCAATTGGCTAACTGAAGTTTTATCACTTAATGAAAATGATCTCAAGAAGTTTTTTATGAAAACATAACAATATGATGAAGGTGAAGAATATATTTGATAAAAATATAAGCTAGATATGGTTTAATTGACCTAAGAATAAATGTATTGCTTTGGTTGATGGTGGTGGTCCCTAGTAGAATATACACATATATTATTAATAAGATGTGAAAAGTTTATTAAACTTTTATAAAGTATTGATTTTAAATCACATTTTTAACCTTCAAATCCTTTAATAATTATTTTATTTCCATCCTTGTAAAAAAAAAGTAACTTCTTGTTTTCTTATAATGTTTGAATCTAAGTAATATAAAATAGCTTGAACCCGCACCCCCCCCCACCAAAAAAAAAAAAGTGGAATTCCTTGAAAGGGATTTTCTTGTTAAATTTTAAAATACTTTCTAGAAATGAATAGAAACATAACATTTACCATAAACCATATGCCTTGGAGAGGAAAAAAATAAAAGATATGGATAAAAAAAAGGAAAAATAGGGTTCCCATGGACACCTAAACAATAAATCAAATGGATAGATATTGCTACAATGGTTCAATTGTTTGAGAGGTATTTAAACTAATATCTCAACTCAAATCATTACATCACCCAAGCTGAAACAACATAAGGATATAGGGTTTAATTATAAGTTACAATATTAACGAAACTAGAGGTTTAAACAATATTTTTTGGGCTAACTACATCAAATCATGCTCATAGCCATATGTAAAGAATGCATTACATCTATTAGTAGGCTTACACAAATATTACATTATATGCTTTGCCAACAAGATCATATTACGTATATTACAACCACCCCATAATTTGTGCTTAGGGTTCAAGGAGAGGAGATGTTAGAGATGATAATATTAAATGTTTAGAGGAAAAAGGTTATATTAATGTTAGTAGTAATTATAGGTCATGGATTTTTATTAGAAACTTGATTGAAGGAAAGGATCTCAATGAAAATATGCTTCAAGAGTTCTATTTGCCTATTTTAATATGGAAAGATAATTGGATTTGAAATCTATCAAAAGATGGATATTTGATGAAATTGACATATAATAATTTAGATAGATTACAATATATTACTGTTAGATTTAGATACAGTGTGCAATATGAGATAGTAATCACAAGATGTAGAATAATATGAAAGAAAGTAAATCTACAAGATGACTGAAATATGCTATAAATAAAAATTATGGAAATGAATACAATGTAACTATGGAGGAAATGGACACTCCATGAACAAAACTACTAGACTACATTGCACCCATCACCAATATATGGTGATCTACACAAAACTATGCTACTATCTATGAATATGCTCTAAGATTTTGTATTCTACTTGTTACAATGAGACCCTTTTTATATAGGAAGATATATTCCTTGGCCAACACTCTACCTAGTTGTGCAAGGGACACATTGCACAAATACAGCTTGCAGATTGACTCTTGTACATTTATTACTAGGGTTATGCATAAGAGGTTGAACTCAAAATTTACTTGTAAAAAAATTACGAATCCTAACAAAAATCAAAGTGAATAATGGAGAATCTTAAGCAAATCGAGCATCTTCACACCAAAATTTGGGGTATTTGAAGCTCTAAAATGTAAGGTCATATTTGGGGCCACTTTTGACCTATTAAATCATATTATAACTTCATAAAAACACCACCATTAGATCATGATTGAAAATATCTTTCCAACGAGTACAAATATGCCTATGTTTGGATATATATTGTGGCGAATTGACCCTAAGAAAAAATTGGTCTTGAAAATTTTAGGTGAATGGGCCAACATCAAGGGTCCTCATATTCACCAAATTCTAATTTTGGAAATCCTAATATTTACCCAATTTGTGAATATTCGTCACTATGCATAACCCTATTTATTACATTACATGAAGTAACTAGATAATGTATCCCTAAAGTAATCTAATGTCCTAAGTATGTACCTAGGAAGGTACATTTACATGATCTAAATGATGTAATATAATCTATTTCTAACACCCCCATGTATTACATTATTTGTATATTGAAGACTTTAGTCTTCAATCTTCAATGTTTAGCTCTAACTTTGTCATGGTTGGAGAGGAAATTTATGTCTACCTTTGAATCAATGTATCTGAGTTACCTTTGGGTTTTATTCTCTGGGTCACTACCTCTATGACACTACCATTGGTACTATATTTGGTTCATTTACTCTGGGTAACTACCTCTAGGTCATTGTGTTTGGTTCACTGCCTCTAGGTCACTACCTCTTGGTTACTACCTCTGGATCATTACCACTAGTTTCACTGCCTTAGGTTCACTGCCTCTAGAAATCTACCTTTGGGCCACCTCTAGATAATAATTATCTCTAGGTCATCCACTAGAATACTAATGAGGCTATTGCCTCTATAGGATCATCACTATAGGTTACCTCCCAAGTTGTGCTTAGATCATGATCATTGATTTCATATTCCTGCATGATAAGATTAGTACCATTCTTTTCATTCAATGCTCTTTTATTTTCCATTATACTTGGTTTTGTGTTGCTATGTTCTAGTGATATAGGCTACCTTATGACTCCTTAGATAAGAGTATTTTGAACTAATTTGATAAAATATTTCTTGGATTAGGTTTTATAGGCTTCCTTTTATCTCCCTAGTAGTTTAGGATATGCTTAGTTCATATTCTAAGTTAATTTTTCAATATTTTGAGAATAATCAGCTTTTAATATTACCTTATCTCTCCTAATGAAGTATGATCCAATGGTTGGATTTCTTTTTGTCTCCTTAGAATGAGTATGAGATAATTTTATCAATTAATTCCAACATTTTATGTAAGCAATTGTTTTTCTCCAATATATTAATTTTCTAAATTCCAATAACCTATGTTTGAAGTAGTATACCTTATATCTCCCTAACTTGGAGTATATAATCTTGATTTGATCAAACCATTATTAATACTTAGGTTTGTAGGCTTCTGTATGTCTCCCTAATAATGATAGTATATACACCTAAAGAAATTTTAGATTTTTTAGAAAGATTATATCTTCCCAATTATATAGAACTTGATAATATTTGGTAGATGATATTATTATCAACTTTTTTAGAATGTGTTATGACTCCCTAGTGATTTTGGAATATGATATAGTGTTCTTGTAAAATGTAGTTCAATTTTTGGCTGATTTTGTAAAGTTATGTAAATATCAAAAATCAACTTTTCTAACACCTTATTACCCCTATTGAAGTAAGCACTTTTCCAAATTTTAAGAGGTTTTACATTGGATTTATTTTGTCTCTTTTTGTAAATTTTTGAGACAAGTAAATTGCTAAATTCCAAACTTTGAAATTCTTTGATAAACCTCTTTTAATATACCTTTAGGATTTAATTTTAGTGTATCTAATTTCCAATAAATTAATTTTATATAGTAACCCTTATAACTCCCAAATTTTGGAAAATTAGATCACAATAATATTTGCAAATATTTTAAAATCAATTTCTAATAGAAACCCTTATTACTCCTAAGTTTAATATTGCAAATATTATATTTATTTGATAAATTATTTCCTTTGAGGTATGGCTTTCAATATGGTTAAATTCTTCTAAGTTTAACCTTGATTTATCAACCTTATAACTCCCAAAAAATGAAAGCACATTTAAAATACGAATAAATATTACCTTGCACTATACAAAGACCACCATAATCAACACTAATTTTGGGTGTGCAAGGGCTGCAATATTAATATATTTGCTTTGAATATTTCCTCCAATAGAATACTTGGAACCCTCTTTGGATTTAATACTCTAAATATGGCACCTTTAATCTCTGCTTTTGACCTCCCTTGACTAGAGCATTAAAGGCTCATCTCCTTGCTTCCACATTGCAAATTCAGTCTTGTGTGCGTAAACTACAAAGTGTTGAATGAGGATGAGTGAATGTTTTTGAATACTTGAAATTCCTTGGTCTTTGGTACCCTTTAAATGGAATGGAATATTTATTTAAGTGCCAAGTGGCACATCCATTTTATTCTTGAGCGCTTGAGGAATGAAAGATGCTAGATGACACTTGTAACCTCATGTAAGTAACACCTAGGAGTTACATTATTTAGGTGAGAACTTGTTCTCTTTGTAGACAAGTGTCTCATACATTCTCAATGTACCAACCTACTGTTAGTAATGTTTCTTTGACCAATATGAGCACTTGTGTGAGGAGCGTTAGGGTTTTACCTCAAGTGACAAGTGTCACTCCCTCCTTGTGCATGGATGTCTTCTCTAACACTTCTTCAATGTACCCTTTGGAGGTTCTTTAAACACTATAAAATTTCTAGATCCTCCTTTGTTCAATGTCACTTGCTTATGAGTTGTTTCCAGTTGGAATGAGGAGCAACGATTTGGAGTATTGAGCACTGATATTGAGCAATACAAATGTGGAGTTTGAAACACTCCAATGGTGTCTTATTCTTCTTATTTTCACACCTATTATATGTACTCATTTTTTAGATAATATTTCTCTTGAATATAATGCTATTTCTCCCTTTTTTTTGTCCCTTATCTTTTACTTGCAGGTTTGGCCATCTAAAAAGTAGGGAATATAACCCTTCTATGGTGCTCTTTTGCATTTCTTGGAGTGGGCAAGTATTTAGCCATTAAATATTGTTGGGAGGGTTCCAAGGCCATTATTGTTGGCAAAGTTCCAAGGCCATTAAATATTTATGGGTAGCATTCAACAATGGGAATGTGAACGGGGTTCCAAGAGGTATCAATAAATATTTAATTAGCATAAAATATTTAATTGCCAGTAAATATTTAAAAAAATGTGATAAGCATATGGGTGGTTTCAGCTCATGGTTTTTTGGCCCATTGTATTCTAATACCACTATGTGTCTTCAATTAGAGTAAAAGCCATGAATCTCTATATATTTTGTACTGTAAATACTGTCTTTATTGGTTAAGGCTCTTTTCTGGTTTAGAGGAAGAGAGGAGAGGAGACATTGTACAAGAGAAGAAGATTGTTGTATTGTTGCTAATACAAAGGATTTATTATTTCTCTGTGGATTAGGGTACACTACCCGAACCATGCATAACTTGTGTCTCTTACATTTGTATGATTGTTATTTATTGCACTGCTTAACTAAAGTTTAAATTTTTTTCATTGTTGATGTTATTATTTATTTTTCTTCCATAGACTATGTATTTTTTGTACATGGTGAATTCCTGAAAATTGGTATCAGAGTGATCTTGTTTGGAAAGGGCACTCATAGAAGAGTTTTCTGTTTGACTGGGAAAGATGGGAGAAAGTTCAAAGTTTAAATTGGAGAATTTTTTTGGTATGTGGAAAACCAAAGTGGAGGATTATCTATATCAGAAGTATAATCTATACTTGGCTCTAAAAAGGAAGATTGATGGTCAACCTGACTTGATGTATGATGAGGAATGAGATATGATAGAGAGGAGGGCATTGGAGGTGATCCGGTTGAGCCTGAATGATTATGTTGCATACAATATCAGGAAGGAAAATATCACCAAAGGAGCCATGGATACACTAGCTAAGTTGTGTGAAAAACCCTCAGCTTCAAATAAAATTTTCTTGATTAGAAAGTTATTTACTATGAAGTTGCAAGAGGGTGGATCTATCCAAGAACATCTTAACGAGTTTTATGCTATTATGGGTTCTTTAAAATATATAGGGCTTGATTTTGGTGATGAGGTTATGGCTTTAGGGTTTATTTGTTCACTACCAGACTCATGGGGTAGCGTTGTAATGGCAGTGAAAAATTATGTTCCTGGATTTGGAAAGCTGGTGTTTTATGATGTAATTAGCACAATCCTTAGTGAGGATATGAGGATAAAAACCTCTGGGGAGGCTTCATCTAGAGTAGCACTATCTATAGAAAGCAGATGCAGAAATAGAGAAAGAGGAAAATGCCAAGCTAGATGGAAAAGCTAGAATAGAGGAAAATCAAAGGGTAGATCTAAAGGCAGAGACAAAAGCAAGATTTATTATTGGCATTTTGGGAAGAGTGGACACTTTAAGAGGGAGTGCAAAGATAGAAAATTGCACAAGCGAGTATTGGGTTATGGAATCTAGAGCTTATTATCATGTCACTTCTCATAGGGAGTACTTTTTTTATTATACTCCAAGTCATTATGAAGAGGTTTTGTTGGGAAATAACTGTCCATGTGAGATTGTGGGTATTGACACAGTGAATGTAAAGTTGCTAAATAGAAATATTTGGGTGCTTAAAATGTTAGGCACATTCCTAATCCGAAGAGGAACTTGATTTCAGACAGTGCACTTTATTTGGAGAGATGCAACACTACTTTCAAAAATTAGCAATGGAGAGTGACAAAGGGTTCAATGGTGATTGCAAAAGGTGAGTTGACTGGAACTTTGTATTTATTGTAGAACTCATCTTATTGTATATTGAACTATGTTGTTCAGGATGATGCGAAAGCATGGCATTTATAGTTGGGTCATATGATTGAGAAAAGGATGAAAATCCTTCACTCCAGAAAACTATTGTAAAAACTCAAGGAGGTTGATTTGGGTTTCTATGAAGGTTGTGTATACGGAAAACAAAAAAGGGTAAGATTTTTGAAGGTTAGTCCAGAAAGGAAGAAAGAGAAATTAGAGTTAGTTCACTCGGATGTATGGGGTCCCTCTCCGATACTTTCTCTTGAGGGCTACTCTTATTATGTTACCTTCATTGAATATTTTAGTAGGAAGAAATGGATCTACACAATCAGGCATAAATATGATATTTTTGACACTTTTCGGAAGTGGAGAGCATTAGTGGAGAATTAAGCAGGTAAGAAAGTTATATGCCTTAAATCTGACAATGGTGGTGAATATTGTAGCAAGGATTTTGAGGACTATTATGCAAAGGAAGGAATTAGGAGAATAAAGACTACTCCTGGTACACCACAGGAGAATGGAGTCTCGGAGAGGATGAATAAAAATATAATGGAGTGTGCCAGAGCCATGAGATTGCATGCAGGGTTGTCATTGTTTTGTTGGGCTAGTGTAGTTGATACAATAGTTTATTTGATAAACAGAGGACCTTGTACTACATTGGATGGAGGCATTCTAGAGGAGACTTGGAAAGGTAAACCTATAAACTACTCTTTCCTTAGAGTATTTGGTTGAGGATTTTTTCCACATAGATAAATAAAATAGGAGTAAGCTTGATGCAAAGTCTAGAAAGTGTTATTTTCTTGGTTGTGGTATGGATGAGATGGGATATAGGCTATGGGATAACATTAGTTGTAAAGTTATCAAGAGTAGAGATGTGATTTTCAATGAGGATAGGATCTACAAGGATAGGCACATATAGGTTGAAGAGGATGCACCTAAATTTTTTGACTTGGATGCAATCCTAAAGAATGGTGTAAAAAGACAACCTCTTGTTCAGATTGATGAACATGGTGCTCATGAGGAATAGCAATATGAATAGGAAATTTTTGTTTCTCCACCATCACCCCATAACCACTAATACTGGAAGGTTGGAGATCTACTCAGGTAATAATAGAACCAAATAATTATTCTCCTTAGTTGCATTACATTATATACACTGATGCAGGTGAGCCCAAATTATTTCATGAGGCTTTGCAATTGGAAACTAGGAGCAAGTGGGAGCATGCTATGAAGGATGAGATGAACTCGTTGACTCAAAACCAAACTTAGGATTTTGTTGAGCTTCCCAAAGGCAAAAGGGAATTGCATTGCAAATGGGTGTATAGAGTGAAGGATGAAGTTGATGGCAACAAGAGATACAAAGAAAGACTTGTTGTGAAAGGATTTGCATAGAGAAAAGGTATTGACTATAATGAAATTTTCTCACCTGTAGTAAAAATGACTTCAATTCGAAATATTTTGAGTATAGTTTGAGTAGAAGATCTTCATCTTGAATAGTTAGATATGAAGACAACATTCCTTCATGGGGATTTGGAAGAGGAGATCTACATGCATCAACCAGAGGGGTTTGAGGTTAAAGGCAAGAAGAGCCTTGTGTGTAAATTAAAAAAGATCTTGTACAGTTTGAAGCAAGCTCCAAGGCAATGGTATCTCAAGTTTGAAATTTTAATTATTGAGAATAATTTTACTAGGAGCCAGAGTGACCATTGTGTTTATTTTCGGGCTACATGAAATGGTAACTTCCTTATTCTCTTATTGCATGTTGATCATATTCTTGTGGAAGGATCCAATATGCAGGATATTAAAAAATTGAAAAGGGAGTTAGCAAGTAAATTTTCCATGAAGGATTTGGGGGAAGCCAAACAAATCCTTGCCATGATAATCACTAGATACAGGAAGGAGAAAACACTGAAGTTATCTCAAGAGGATTATGTGGAAAATGTGCTTAAGAGGTTTAGTATGCATGATGCAAAATCGGTAGCCCAACCTCTTGGAAAGCACTTTAAGCTCTCAAAGAAGCTATGTCCAAAGACAAAGGAGGAGGAAGAGTACATGAGGAAGGTACCCTATGCTTCATAATTTGGGAGCTTGATGTATGCTATGGTGTGTACAAGACTAGACATTGCCCAAGCAGTGGGAGTTGTGAGACAGTATATGAGTAATTCAAGTAAATCTCACTGGCAAGTAGTGAAATGGATACTCAGGTATTTGAAAGGGACTTCAAACTTCTGTTTGAATTTTTGAGGTTCCAAAGTTGAGTTACAGGGCTATGTGGATTCATATATGGTAGGTGATTTGGATGGTGGAAGGAGCACTACTGGGTATGTAATCACAGTTGGAGGTATAATAGTGATTTGGATATCCAAGCTACAATGTGTTGTAGCTCTTTCTAGTACGAAGGTCGAGTATGTAGCCGTCATAGAAGGTGCCAAAGAGTTCATATGGCTTCAGAGGTTGATTGAGGAGATGGTTTAGGAGAAAGGAGATGGGACACTTTGGACTGAAAGCCAAAGTGCCATTCATTTAGCGAAGATCTTTGATTTTCACTCATGAATAAAGCACATTAAATTGAGGTATCACTTCATTCAATCAACAATGGAGGATGGTTTGGTAAAGTTGTGTAAGATTTACACTTCCCAAAATTTTTCTGATATTCTTACTAAAGTAGTAACTAGGGAGAAGTTGAGCTTTTGCTCTACTTCTATTGGCCTTAATGAGTAAGGTCATGTTATGAGAAACTTTCAGTCCTAGGATGCAGGGATGTTGCATCAATCTTGTCTCCAAGTGGGAGATTGTTAGGTAATGGAGCCAAATTGATAACAAGAAATTAATTACCATTAAATATTGTTGGCAGGGTTCCAAGGCCATTATTGTTGGCAAAGTTCCAAGGCCATTAAATATTGATGGGCAATGCTCAATAATGGGAACGTGAACGAGGTTCCAAGAGGAAAAATTAAATATTTAATTACCATTAAATATTTAATTGCCAGTAAATATTTAAAACATGTGATAAGAATATGGGTGGTTTTAGCTCATGGTTTTTGGGCCCATTGCATTTCGACACCAGTATGTGTTTTCGGGTAAAGGAAAAGTCATGAATCTCTATATATTTTGTACTGTAAATACTGCCTTGAATATTTAAGTCTCTTTTCTGGTTTGGAGGAAGAGAGGAGAGGAGACATTGTACAAGTGGAGAAGATTGTTGTATTGTTGCTAATACAAAGGATTGATGGTTTCTCCATGGAGTAGGGTACATTACCCGAAACACGTATGTCTTGTGTCTCTTACATTTGTGTGATTGTTGTTTATTGCACTAATTAACTAAAGTTTAAACTATTTTCCATTGCCATTGTTATTATTTGTTTTTCTTCCATAGACTGTGTATTGCCTGTACATGGTGAATTCCTAACAGTTAGTTGGTTTATCCTGTGGATATTGTACCTTTGAGGCACCTTCAAATATGCCACTTTTCCTGTATAAGCCAGATTAGGATAGTGCAATACAATGTAACAAATTTATGTATAAAATAACCTTTATTGCATCCTCTTAGCACTTCTTTTTTCAAGTCTGAATTTATGATTTTGTGGTGGACTTTTTGAATGCAATGTAGAGGTTTTGAGGTTGTATCTTTGATTATACACCTTCCCATTTTTTCTTGGATACTTTAATGACAAATCCAAGCTTAGATAGAAGTAGTTATAAGCTCCTTATTTGATGCAATTGTTTGTATTTTTCTCCTTGCAACTAACCCTATAATGGTTTTGATTTGAGACTCACCAAGTCTTAATCTTTGAAGCTTCTATTTCTGATTTTGGTTAGTTTTTTTTTTTCTCAAATTTTTGGAGGATTCTAACCTATTTTTGTGGATATACTTGGTTATTATGTATTGCACATTTTTGTGCACTAATATTCTCTTTAGATGCTTTGTCAAATTCTTATTTTGTGCCCTTCTCAAGAACATAAAAAATAAATTTTTTGAGAGCAATGGTATAGTGAAAATTAATATAATAATATTTCACTTTTAATGCACTAAAAATTTCACCTTATCACTCTAATAAACTCTTAAAATAACTTTATATCTTTACTATAACTATTCAAGAATAATTTGAAATGAACCTTCAATAATTATTCTACAATTTCACTACAATTAATATTGTAGGACTTAGTCTTTTTTTATTTTTCCAAAGTAGATGATAGGTAGTTGATAGATGTAGTTCTGAAATCTAATAAACTCTTAACTAATGTGTAAATGAACCTTAAAAGGAACTTTTCTCTTTTTGCACTTTTGAAGATTGTAATCCAATTTTCCTTCTTGCAACTTTAATCCAAATAAGGTGCTCCAATGAATCTAATAAGTAATCCAATTAATGAATATACTTGCACCAATAGTTGCTTACCTTTTTCTAAAATATTTTGTAGAGGATGTATATCTTGGTGTCTAAGATCACCAAGTTGCTACCTTGAGTAAGATCTTACGGGTCTTTGTATGTTGTCCTAAACAACTCCTTCTTCACCAAAATATGATCTCAACCTTTCTTTCACGAGCCTAGGATTTGGTGGCTTGTTCTCCTTGTGTAGTATCTTCATTTTTGTTGTACATTTTTATAAGTCTTTATATCATCAAATAATACCTTATTATTGTGAGACGTAATCTTCCAAAAATTTGGATTTGGTAGGCTTCTCCTGTATTCAAGTCTTTTTATCAAATTCTGACTTCAAGCATGCTATTCTTCTCAAGATTCTAAATGCCTTGAGGTATTCTAAGATTTAGCACTCCTTGAAAAATTCTTATTCTTATTTTGGGTTTGTTTTTGTATGGTGATAATTGTCCTAAATCTTCTCAAGATTCTAAATATCTTGAGGTCTTTTGAGATTTGGCACTCCTTGCCAAATTCTTCTTCTTCAATGAGTTCTCCTTTGATGATTTATTTAGTAAGGCTCTCTAAGCCTTTTACTGGATGCTCATTGAGACCTCCCCAAGGTCTTTGATATTACAACTTCTTCTATTCTTCCTTGAGACCTTTTCTTCAACCTTCTACTCCTAGAAGTATTGGTGGTGATATCTTCTTCTAGATCTTTGATTCTGCTACTTTTGGATTCGAGTAGGACTCTCCTAGTCCTTCTTATTTCAATACTAGAATTTCTTCAATGAAATATTCTCCTGATATATTTACCTTCAATTTTTCTTTAGGTGTTGGATTTATTCTGAAGAAGATACTCTTTCTAACTTTTTTGTAGGAATTTTCCCAACTCACTGAATCTCCTTTCCATAAAACAAAGTATTAGTATTGAAATATTAATATAATTTTGAATCATATACTCTCTTATGGAGTCTTCTTCAGGATCAAGGCTTTTGTGGTCTTTTTTTAGTATCAAGGCTTCTATGGCCTTTTCTTTAGTATCAAGGCTTTTGTGGCCTTTTCTTTAGTTTAAAGGCTTATGTGGCCTTTTATACTATAAATTTGACTCTATCTCTGGATATATTATTCTACAAACTTCACCATGACTCTTCTCCTAGATTCTATTTTTAGTATTATTCTCTTACAACAACTAATCTTTGTGCTATGAAGGCATGTCGACATTCGGGCAATGAAGTTGAAATCTCCTAGATTTATTTTGTAGGAGGTGTCCCAATCATCTGATAATTAATTCCTTTCAATAAAAGAAACTTTAGGTAATAGTATACTTTTCCAAATATATTCAATGAGCTTCACTAGTTGATTCATCAAACTAGTGGATCAAATGTTGAGTCCTAGTCTTCATGATTTTTTCCTATAACTCTATGGAAATACTCTAGCCAAATGTAATCTTAGTATATCTAGAACTGATATTTATTTCATTTTGCACTGGGGCTCTCCCTAATTCTACCACATAGACTCTTTTGAGATTTTTTTATAGTGGTTGGTCTAGTAGCACGTCAGGTTGATAAAAAACTTAGGCTCAATGATAATGATGGTTTTATATTGATCTATTGTGGCTAGATCTACCTTTGTTCTGATACCACTATTAGCTTTTGATATAGTGTGTAATGGGAGATAACAATCACAAGAAGCAAAATAATATGAAAGAAAGTAAATCTATGTGATGACTAAAATATGTTATAGATAGAAATGAAAAAAATGAATGCAATTTAGCTATGGTGGAAATGGACACTCCATGAACAAAGCTACTAGACTACATTGCATCCATCACCAATATATGGTGATCTACACAACACTATGCTACTACCTACAAATATGCTTTGAGCTTCTATATTCTACTTTTTACAATGAGGCCCTTTTTATATAGGAAGATAGGTTCCTTGGACAACACTCTACCTAGTTGTGCAAGGGATGCTTTACACATATACAACTTGCACATTGGCACTTGTACATTTATTAAATTGCATGAAATAACCAGATAACTTCCCCCTAAAGTAATCTAATGTCCTAAGTATGTACCTAAGAAGGTACATTTACATGACCCAAATTATTTAATATAATCTATTTCTACCAATTACTTCCAATGATTTCTCTTAGAATAATGTTTGGCCACTTGGGGTCTTTCCTAAGGCCTTAACATTCCTTTGCCTAGTAAAAGCAAGATTTAATAGGTGAAAGTATACAAAGAAGAATATATCATGGACATTTTAAGTTTTCCATGTATAAGAAGGATCTAAAAATATTATATCATATACTTCATTAACATTCCTATGCTTACACATTTTGGAGCAAGTTTTTAAAAAATACAAGAATATATTTGATATCTCCATCATCATTGGAAGAGTTGATGAAATGTTAGGATTGATTATTTCAAATCTAAAGATTTATGTATTTTATGTAGGATTTGTATTTTCTTTATTTGTCGTAATCTGTGGCTTGAAAGGAATAATAGAAAATTTAAAAAATCAATCTCAAAATCATGTCCAATTTTAAAATTGTTTCATTGACTTTCTTGTAAAATATTTATAATAATAATCTCATCATGAGAAGTCTCATGTTTTCATAAATAGATGCCTACATCTTAGCTATAGGAATTAAATACACATACAAGGGTCATTCGTGACAAGGAATTAAAGTGAAGGATCTATATTGATCTATGGTAAAATATAAATATCCAAAAATTAGGTTTATCAAAATTAACTTTAAATGGTACCTCCAAAGGAAATCTAGGAAAAACTGGTGGTGGTGGTGATTTCAAAATGATGAACGAAAAATTCTCCACACTCAATCATAATCATATCAGAATTCAATTAAAAACTATGTAGAGGCTAGGGCACTTCTTACAAGGATTAAAATTTCCATTGGAAATTGATGTAAATACATTTAAACTAAGTAGATTCATTATTAATGCTATCAATAAAATTGTACGTCGATATTGGATAAATAATAACATTATTTTTTATATCCATCAACTATTGTTGGAGGTAGAGTCTTGGAAATGTCAGTATATCTATAGATAAGGAAATTAGGTAGCACATAATTTATGTAATCATGGTGTTGATATTTATATTAGCCAAATTTAAATTTTAGAAGAAAACTAGAGAATTGATATTTTCTCCTAATGAAATAGTGTCAAGGTATTGGATATAGAAACATAGCAATTTAAAGAAGATGAATAATATATTCTATAAAAGGTAAGCTAGATATGGTTTAACTATTTGACAATAAATGTAATATTTTGTTTGATGTGAGTGGCCCCTAATAGAAGCTACATATAGCTTATTAAAAATAATATGAAATTTTTATTAAATATTTCTAAAACTTTTGATTTTGGATCACATTTACAACCTTGATATCCTTTAATGATTATTTTATTTCCACCCTTATAAAATAAAAGTAGCATCCTATTGCTCTGTAATATTTCAATCTAAGCAATTTAGATAGATTAATCTTACCAAAAAGTAAGGTGGTATCCCCTACAAGGGTTTCTCTTGTTATATTTCATAATACTTTCTATATATGAATAAAAGCATATCATTCACCATAAATCATATTTCAAAGAGTAGAGAAGCAAAATATAAAAGTAATAGATAAAAAACGAAGAATGGGATTCCCATGAGAACCTAAATAAGATATTAGAAGGATACACAACATTATAAAGGATCAATTAATTAAGGGGTATTTATACCAAATACTCAACATAAATTACTATGTCACAAAGCTAACATAACATAAGGATTTAGGGTTAAATTATAAGTTATAATATCAACCATACTAGTGGTTTAACTAATGACATATATTTTAAATATATCAAATTATGCCCATAATATTACATAAAGAGTACATCATATCTATTCAAATGATGCTAGTAGACTTTCATAAATATTGCATCACACATTGTTAGAATCAGGTAATAAGATCAAATTACATATACTTCAACAACCCCATAATTTGAGTTATGGGGCCAAGGAGAGGAGACATTAGGGATGATAACATCCAACCCCCCACCAACCCCCCCAAATAATGAATTCTCCAATGGGTTGTTTTTATCTAAATTTTAGAGATACCATCTAAATATATATTATCATCTAGTATTTTTTATCTAATTGTAGTAACTTTGCTTCAATCTTATTTAAAATTGCTATGCATGTAATTATAGAGTTTCATTCCATTTTATATCATTCATATGAATTTACCTTCTTTAAGGACTTAGAATTACCCTTGAGTTACTAAACCTTGGCCATTTTTGGTTTGTGAAGTAGGGGAAAAATGGTGCACCTAATGAAGAGGAACAATATGCATCTATATCCTATGTCTCATGAGCATCAAATCGGAAGCATGCAAGTAAAAATGGAAGAAATACCAAATAGCAAGAAATGAAGTAAATCAAGTCTCTTTCTTATTAATTTGGTGGATAAAATCCAAGGTTACATAGAAGTCTCCTTGAGGGCTCATATATGATACAACTATTGTAAATTTTTGGTGCCCAAGGATCAAATCCTTCAAGTAATTTGGTGCACTTCCAATGTCTTTCCTCGTACCCACAATCGAGGTGGACAGGCTAATGTTTCCTATTCTTGTATATTTTATCTTGAGGTCTTGTGATCCTTACCAATGTGCTATAGGAACCAGTCCCTGTACACAAGCAAATCAGAAATTTCAAATAGCAAGTGTGTGTGATAAAAAATATGCAATCCCCACAGGCACTAAAAGACTAGTAATAAGAACATGCATGGATATTATACCAAATCAACTCCAAATAACTTACAATTTCATAGTGATGTAAAATATATGTTTTTGGGAATATATCACCAAAACAATAACCGAAATTGTGTCATATGGCATGTCGCATTTGTAGTGCACATTTCCAACCTACAAAACCCAAATCAAGTAATTTATGCCCCTAAACATATCCAAAATACATGAAACTTGGAAATAATACATAAAATGACATTTAAAAATAACCCATGTGGTCATATTTGCAAAATAAATAACAATTTCAAGTGCTTCTCTAGATGACCATCGTAGACCTGCATAAGACCCTACAAAACACTAAATATGTGATATCTTGCTCAATATAGCTCCAAAATGCATGAAATTTGGATAGTATCATAATATTACAATATATAATTAACCAAAAAGGAATAGTAAAGAAAAAATGAATAGATAAGCCACCATACTCGGGTGGGACGGTTGGGACTGTCACAGATTAGGGACCATCCTAGGGTGGGACGACCACCAGTTTTGCACTTATTTTGTCATTAATTCCTCTTTGAATTGGTTAGGGACCTTGTAGATAGTTTTTTAATTGAATTTTGTGGTAAAATTCACTCAGATGGTTCAGTTTTGCAATCAAATCATTACTTCTAGATCACTCGCAAACCTCCTTTTCTAGGTAGAGATTCCAAGGAAAAAATGCACAAAAGGGTGAAGGGAAATATTGGAAGTACTCCATTTCTATGTATCAAAACTCATATCTATATTTTTGTGGAAAAATTATCCACTTTATAGCCAAAGGGAGGACATGCAGGGTGAGAGGCTCCATTTGGCCACCATGGTGGCATGCATTGGAGGGAGAAGATAATCTCCTTATTTGGCCTCGTACATGTAGTATGTCATAAGGATGCTACATTATTTGACTTGCATGATTGAATAGGCTGGGAAAATGGCAATTTATGGGTGCCATTTGTCCATATTTGACTTTTTGGGATTCAAACCTTGTGGTTGTCCCACCCTATGACGACTAGGTTGCCACCGTCTTAGGTTGGGACAACCACAAACTATGGCCATGCTGGGGTAGGATGGTCATGCCTATATGGACAAAAATATCCTAAAAGTGGGGTAGAGCCTTACAAGAATGGTTAGGACCACTGTAAAACCTCTGAGGGTTGCCCAAGGGGGCCATATGGTGTCAATTAACTAGTGCTTATGATTGCCTAATCGTATTGACCAGATTTTAGTGTCTACAATTTGAAACCCTTGGGATGGGCTTGCTTATACATAGTAATCTATAATTATTCATAACAACCTTAAAATGAATAATAAGTGATAAGAGAAGATAAAAACTTATAGCACATAGTTTCTCCATAGTCATTGTATTCACATGAATCACTAATCCAATAGTATAGAATGGTGAATTAATATTTACATTAATAGATTTAACATATTTTGCATCCATCTTGACTTAACATACTTAACCTAATATATTAACTCATAAATAATTAGAAAGGTATGCATAGACATCAATGTTATCAAACATTAAAATATTTAGAGTGAAAGTTTTGTTTCTAATTTACAAACTTCAAGGGAGCCTAATTTTTAAAAGTTTTCCAAACCATAATGGGGTCATTTAGCTCTCTCACATGGAAAAACATATTTGAATCCACTAATGTAAATAATATACCAAGGGCATACTCCTATTTAGCCAAATGTTTTGCATTAAGACATTTTTGTATCTCACCATTAAATATGAATCAAGATTCTCACTTCTATGTACACAATCATATAAATCAACTAAGTGTTATAATTTCATCCATTGAGGTGAGTATCATATGATAAAGAATACATTTCACACAAAAGGTTTTATTACACTAAAAAAAGTATTTTGATTGATATCAATTAATAGATCTCAAAGAACCAAAAAATTTGGAAAAAAGTGGCTCAACATGCTTTTATATACAAAATTTATGGACTCGAAAGTTTGGGCTTATTAGAAATGAAAGTTACAAAATATTTAAAATTTAAGACTTGGAAGAGAGATTGGTGAAGTATGTCCTACCACCTATTGTACATTGATATGGAATTTTTATACTACCTCTATGGCATGGTACATCTTGAGTGAATGGATGGATGATACTTGCATTGATTTGTTTGGTTGTTAATGTTCATAAATGTGTATATGTATATGTGGGTGTTTTTGGACCACTACCCACATACACTTTGAAAGTGCAGGAGGTAAACTATACAACGTAAAAATATTCACTGCAAAATTGTCTAAGTACGAAGATCACTGAGAGTTTTACACCTAGAAAGGACCCGACTTGATCCCAAAGACCCGACTAGACCAAGGAATTCAAATATACCAAGTCTAGTAGAAACCAAAAGTTTTAGCCTCTATCAGGGACCAGGAAAGGCCTAGATATTCAGTCAAACTAAGAAGTTTATAGCGACCAAAATAATTGCACCTGGTGGAATCTTAGTGAAGGTTTGAATGTCTAGTATCTTTAGGGGATGTTGAAAGTTTTACACCCAACTGGAGCCCCAGGTGGTCTAAAATTTTTGGTGCATACATACAAGGAAATGAACAAGTCCTAAGAATACTAGAAAAATAATGCCATATAGGATATCAAAGGTCCAATCTAGAGAAGGAGTATGCCATCAAAATATTTGTACCCAACTGGGACTTGGAAAATGGACAGCTGCCCGCATAGAGACCAGAGGTCAACAAACACAAAATCCAAAGGAGGTCAAAATATTTTTATTCGATCAAATCTCGGAAGGACATCAATTCTTTGGACTATTGCTAAGATCTAAGTTTGGGAGGCCCAGAAGATTTTTTCTGATCAATGCTTGGATGAGTACCTGATCTTCAACCTAATACTAGAATCTATTGAATAATGAGAGAAATAAGTGTTGATATCAGTGAGCCTCCACTACTTGGTCGAAGTCCTATAGAATGTTGAATATCTAATAGTATGACTCCATGATACATAAAGTATGAAAGTTGATCCAATCAAATTTAGTTCTAAACCACTTAAATAAGAATTAATGCTATCATAGAACACTTGGAGGATAGGATCATCTATCAAAAGAATATTTGTAAGGTGATTATCTTCATACCAATCATACAGATGATAGGGTGGCTCAACTAGAAATGATCAACCTGATGCAAGCAACAGACTCAGCACTACCTAGCATAGCATAGATTTTAGCTAAATCAACAGGCCATCATGAGTTAGTTGGGATGGCTATACTTATTAGTAGCCCAATTATCTAACACCCCCTCTAACATAACAACATTATATTTCTAGAATAATGATGTCTTTTTATAATGACTTCATATTGTAAATGTCTATATATATAAGGATGTAAAATGTAAAATAGGTCAAGTCTTAGGCATTTACAATTAATATGCAAGGACATATACTGAACCTTAATGTAAACATAATATTATCTAGACTTTGGTTCAATTTCTTTGTAGAGAATGTATGTGTGTGTGTGCAAATTCTTTTATTTCTAATTTGAGCATATTGGATGTTTGTGATGATAATTACAAATTTTGCATTTCCACCATATTCACTCACTTGTCTAGAATTTGGGGTATGTTAAATGCATTTAGATTAAAATTGTATATTCTATGATGGTTGCATATTTCTAATTTAAGCATGTTGGATGTTTCGTGGTGATAATTATGAATCCTAAATTTCCACCGTACTCATTCCTTGTTTGGAATTTGTAGTCTCATTAATATATGATAGATCATAAGTGAATACTCTATGAATGTTTGTGCAACGAGCTGGTCTATTAGTTAGTTGGTTGTTTATTTGCATATCTTTGTTATTGCATGTGTCTTGATATTGTTTAATATGTACCACTTTAAGTTCTTTCTAGTTTAATTTATTTCTTTCAAAACCCTTTTCCCCTTGCTTTTAGGAATATTTAACCAGGACTACAAGGAATCGACCTCCTCTGAAGATTGACCACTGCAACATGCACACACTGCCATGTATTTCAATGTTGTTCAAGGTCAATGGGTACACAAACCTTTCCATTAGATGAATTCTTTGATCAATATTTTTTTGCACATCCGATGAGACCCGGGGTCCCTTATTTGGATAATATAAGGATAGGTGATTTCTTGTGCTATCATATTTCATAAAAATCACCTGATGACTCCACTTAAATCCAGATATTCATTTCATAAGACTAGTTTCCCTTTAGATCCAAATAGAACCTGGTGATATTTTATTTTTATTCACAAGCCCCATCACCTGGTGACTTCATCCATTGATATCTAGAAAATACTTGTATATCCATATTTAATTAAGCTACCCTCCTTGGATTTCTAGAATTATGATCACAAGACAAGAAGTTAGAGAATCTGAGGAACCGATTGAATTCTTAGAACTGCAATTTGGTAGCTTCAGGGTCTATCCAATATGTCCACCTATTTCAACACCATATTTGGTTCTAGTAGTAGATATGACCAGTGTAAAAACTCCAGTTATTACCAACCCAACTTCGATAGTCCATCCTATTACACCAACTTCAATGACTATAAACCCAAGTCAATACTGTCCAAATTGGAACCATGCCAGACCTCTGAATGTACTGGCCTAGGATACCATTCCTCAGGTTACCCTCAAAGCACTACCAACATATGATGGCACTGGTAAAATTGCGTACAAACATTACCAATATGTTGTGGCATTATCCACCATGCATAGTATCCAAGATGAAGATATCATGATAAGGCTATTGGCAATGTCATTAAAAGGAAAGATGTTATACTGGTACATAACCTTGTTGGACCTAACTATAACTTCATGGAATGCATTGGACAACAAATTGATTAAATAATTCAAAAAATAAGAAGATACCTTCTCTATAATTAACTATTTCACTAGCATTCAAAGACATGTAAAATATAACTGCAAGGCATGTGCCCACCTACCGAACAGACAATGTACCACTATTTAAGGGCCTTTCCTTTTGAGGTAGGAATGTACATAAATTAATCTTGCATACAAACATTCCCATAAATTTTTTAAGAAGTAATAAGAGCCAAGAAATGCCTTATCATGATAGAAATACTTCCTTCAAAAGTAATAATGCCCATATATTTTAAACTTCCTCAACAACAACCACAGTTATTGGCTCCTTCAAGCTCTTTTTCAACATATACTCCATCGGTCAATTTTTCGTAATGTCCTGCTGCTCCTACTCAACAAGTATTACATGTTCCCCTGGTAGTCCTACTACTATTAGCACTTGCTTATGCCCCAACATTACCAGGACTGGACCCCATACAATTGCCCTCCAAGAAATGATGACAACCTTTAAGAATCTCACAAATAAAGTCACAACCATGAAGAGATGAGATATTGAGAGGAAATTTCAGCCATGAAGGTTTTCGTTTGTCATAAGATATCAGACTACTTTCAATAGCAAGCTCCACAAAAAGACCAAATGCCATGTATGCAAATAATAAGGAAGAACCTCCTTCATCAGAATTTGAGTTTGTTTACTGGTGCTCAACCTGTAATGACGCCCATGGTGAAAGCATGTGCATGATGCATCGACACTACATCTAGAGAATTTCCATTGAGAAATCAAATAATACATAAAAGGGGTAAGTGAACATCATGAGGAAAGTAGATGAATAAAATTTCATGGTGCTAGATAAATAATAAGTGGTGGTTCTTACAAGGTTTGATAAGAAGCCTCTGTCCATTGATCCTAAAACTTTAGATCCTTTTAAGGTACCTTCTAAACCAAGAAATATTTTTAAGGATAAGGTACCTTTATCAATCCCAACCCAAAAGGTATCCCAATAGAAACAAAAGGGGGTCAAGGAGGGTGAGGGAAGAGAGTAGGCTAGAGATAAATTGAGGTATCCTTCCTTGAACAAATGACAAAGGATTGAAGCAACCCAATATTATAAGTAAAAATATGAGGAACCTGCAAAAGAGTTGAGGAAATATATGGATTCTTCCAGTTTCAAAATTATTGAATAACTAAAGAGAACCCCATATAAAATCAGTATGTATGACACACTCGTCATCCTAGGATATATAGATTTGTTGCAAGCCTCTCTCAAATCCATCAAGAACCAAGGGAAGCAAAAAGTAGAATTGAATCTAGCTCAAGGGCACCCCACTTCAATAACTAAAAAAATTAGGCCATCTCCTTTTTATTTATCCTTATAAATGGAAGGGTGGATGGTACATAATTGTATGATTGATTCCATAGCAACCACTGCTGTCATGCATAAATTAGTATGTGAGATAATGGGTGTGGAATACATAAGAAGAAATCCTGGAGTGTTGTAGTTGGATGAAACACTAGTGAATATAGTTGGAGTAATCAAGGATGTCCCCATATAATTACATAGAATGCCCTAAATCATTGTTATTCAGTGAATTTTCATGGACTTGAAACTCTATTTTGGGATGTGCCTATCAAGAGAATTTACTACAAAATTGGGTAGTTGCTTGTCCCTTGACTACTCACATATGGAGATCCCTTTCAAAGACAAAATAGTTAAAATACATTTTTAAAGACCATATTCATTTCACATTGAGATGTTCAGGGAAGATTCACAAATGGATACGGTGAACTTGATCACTAAACAGACTTAACAAAATAAGTACCAAAAAATAAGAAATCAAAAGATCAGTTTTCCATGAAGGATTTCAATGCTATGATTGAAATAGGGATGGGTATTTGTTCAATTATGATGATGAAAGAGGTCAAAAGTATAATTTCTATATGTGAAATTCTTGACCAAGATCAAATATGGAATGGTTAGCCATTGGATAAAAAGTAGGTTGGTGAACAAGAGAAGATCATTTCCAAATGACATATGGCTTTAGAGTATCCATGTGACAATGATGAAATATCAATTGTTCATAAAATAAAGGTTGACAACAATGTTTATAAATAAGTACATGTTGAGCCCAAAAAAGATACCAACATCGATGTACAATGTCCAGAAGAGCGAGTCGACCAGATTGAGGAATTGCATAGGGAATTTAATAATGCAATAGTATGGACTGATGAAAATTATGAAGTATACAACCAAAATTTCATCAAAAATACCACAGAGCTGTCACAATATGAAAATCTACTTTATAAAAAATAGAGATTGAGGAAATCTAAAATTAAGACTCTATTGATACAAGAATATACCAAGAATCTGGAACAACATATGGTGATTAAATTTCTTGAATCACTAATCCTCGGATTTTAGATTCCAACCTCCATATAAGAGCATTACAGGAGTTGTAGAGAACAAAAAAAAAGGGCAAGTGCAATAAAAAAAACTTGGGTTTTGAGTTAGAATAATGGGATGAGGAAAGAGAAGTGTTATCATGTATAAATCCAATAATGAATTGATAAAAAATCTAGTAGGCATCCAAGACTTAATACTCACAATTAGGTCCAAAATAAAAATGAAATGAATTGGATAGGAGAAAAAGGAAAAAATATTTTTTGAAAAGCACCTAGGTGGAATGGCCTACCGCTTGAACATGAACCATGTTTTTCTTGAATAAGTACATCCATACCCTGAGCTCATACATGCAACTATTAAGTTATATGATCCAAATAGTACCACTATTTGTGACTGTAATTCCAAGCCCTTTTTTGCTATTAACAAAGAATTCATGCAAACAACATTTACAATCAAAGGGAGCATAGATATTCAGATAAAAAAATTGATGTGGACAAGCAAAGAAAGTATATATAAAATCCCCTAGATAAGATTGGCTTGTCAAAATTGGAGGAAATTTACCAGATGACTACATGAACAAGCCCAAAATCTTGGCTGAATTATTTGATGAAGCACAAACTTTTATATCCATGCTGGAAAAAATATCGGGGTTGAAAAATTATGTGATAGTTTAACCATACCAGTTGGGCATGGCCAATACAGTAATGAAGGTATTTTCTTCCATCACACTAGTCTAGATACAATTTTTGGAAGTCAATATTCAAGACCAACTAAAGTCAATAAAAGATAAAAATCTTGGCATATTCATATACTCCTCATATGTAGCTTGGCTATTTTTCTACTATATGATATTTGTGAATAGGACCAGCATCCCATTGCAAAAGATAGACAAGTAAGATAAGGATTGCCCAATAATGTACTGGACTCATGTTATCAGAGATAGCTCTCCATACCTTGAATTCAATAAGGAATTCTTGGGACCCAAATTGGTGGCAATCTATGGAAAGTGTCAGCACCTTTCTGCTAAAGCAATTGACAAAATCAAGGAAAGATTTTTAGAGATAGAAGATTGGTATTTCCTAGAATAAGTCACCATCATTAGGATCTATGGATTCTCTAAATTTCCATACTTATTACCATATTATGTCACTGAATGGGTATTTGGTTTGGAGTACTAGAGACAAGCATACATGGTAAAGCAAACCCTAGGATAGGAAAAAAAGAAAATATAACTATTGATGTTGCAAATCAAGTTTAAATACATAATCATGTCCAAAAGAGACTCACAAAAATATCAAGAATTGGAAGCCAAACTCTTTGTACTAAAATTACTAGTAGTGCCACATATGTAGAATTATGATCCTAAAGGTATTCTAGTTGAAAAGCTGAAGCAAAACACTAAAGTGCCTAGATTCAGGCACTTATCACAGTCAAAAATCGAAGTACTAAGACAAAGCAGTACCAATCAATTACCTGGATATGCAAGACTAGCCAGATTGGAGGAATTGTTATACATATGAATGAGTGTTTGACCCAGAAATAAATCAAGACCAACTACTAGATCTAGAACTGGTTGATACCATCATGTAATATGAGGGCTAAAAATAACACAAGATATAACAATGGTGGATAACGCATTGTAACTGCAACTTTATTAATAAACCCAAGCCCGATAGGATGGATAAATTGTTGAGTAACAAGTGGATGAGTGAACATGAGAAATAATTATTCCCTAAAGTTATTAGAATACGAATGAATGAAAACATGGCATATGAAGGAGAACAAGAATCTAGAGTAGAATTCATGCAAGAAGTGATAACGACTCAAGAATTGGAATTTTGAAGAAGCAGAAGAGGAGTCATTATCCCAAAATATACCCAAACAACATGTCAAAGGGTCAAGACTTATTGAAGTAGCAGAAGATCCTTCAAAAGTACTACATGAGTCTTTTGGCTAAAGTCCCAAGCCTAGTAAGAAGCAAAGGCATAATTTGAATTTAAAGACCTCTAAAAACATTACCAGGAAACAAAGACTAAAGGAAGAAAAGGAGAGGACAACCAAAAATATGCAACAAGTGCAGAAGGAGATAAAATGATATGAAGTAGTGGAGGTATAATCAAAGAAAATAAGGACCAAACAACCAAAATCATAAATAGCTAGAATACCACAAAAGGAGGAGCCATAGTGGGAATATTAAGACACAGGTACATTTCTTAAACCACACGATCATGCAAGTTATTCCTCTATATAAATTCTAAACACATCTCCCCCTCAAGCCCAACCATTCTTAGAAATGATCCTTGCAATTAGAGAAATTGAGGAAGAGGAATACATTTTCCCCATTGACCAAAACCCAACTTCTTAAGCACCTCCCATGCCTCCCAATACTTCGTCACTTTTAGAATCCACTTTGTTCCTGTAGGATTTTTCTATTCATGAGTCCTCCACACATCTTGTACCTTTCACCTCTACTCCTGAACCATAGAAGGAGCAAGCTGCACAAGATAACCCCCTAGTCAAATATGTGACACCTTACCCCTTCACTCCAATGCCAACATTCTCGGCTATCCCTATCCTACCCATTTTCACTTCGGGACCCCTTCCATCCACATTTGCTACTATCTAGTTGGTAGAATAAAATCAGCAAAGGTGGAGAGATGAGAAGTAACAATATGAACAATTGCACACCAGATAAGAGGAGGCCACTATCATGGGATTTGATACACTTGATACCCTTAAGTATGAGAGAATAAAAGTGATAGTTGAACCAAAAGTGAAGAAGCCCATCTCTCAAATAAAGCTAAAAGAATGGAATACAAAAGAATAAAAAATAAGTATCTCTACAATATTAAAAGTAGATATTTCCCAGGCCATTCACATTGAAACATACACATTAATATTGCAAGAAAAAATAACAAATAATGATTTAGATACAACTAGAAATAAATTAGAAACTCTTAAGTCCAATCTTGCTAAAGAGAAATTTGAGAAAAAATGCCTTAAAAAATGATATTATTGACCTAAAGGTCTTCCTCGATAAAGCCCCTTTTGAAAAGGATTTACGACTGAAATATGAGCAAGTAAACTAGATAAAGACTAAGCTATAGAAGCTACAAGAGGATAAGGAGCAAGAAAAGTCCATCCTTATGGCAAATAATAGGAATAGGAAAGAATATCAAGATAAGTCCCTCAAGGAATGACCTAGAATAGGAAAAGGCTAAGTCACTCACAATGGCAATTTCCAAAGAATGGTTAAAAGATATTTGTATCCACTATTGGAGGAAAATAAAAGGGACAACTATGGTAGTTTTTCCCCCTTTCTATGAGAATATTGATGAACTAACATTGTGTCTGTAGAGGCTAGAAAATAAATGATTAAGATAAATGATATCCTAATGGCCAAAATTTAGGTAGTGTAAAGGTTCAAAATGATGCGTAGATATCTAGAGAAGTTCCTAGATATGAAAAATAATACAACAAGGATATCAAATATTGTATAATATTGGTTCATAATATTTACCAGATGAATGATCTTATGGGTCTAGTACGAGAAACATTGGCCATCATAAAAAAAGGAAGCTACATAAATGAATAAAATCACTAATATCCTCAAGGCTCATGATGCACCGAGATTTTTAAATGAGGACGAAACCACAGATAGCCTAACCAACATCTTGAATTGTGCACCATTATACCACGTCTTCCAAGTAATTAGATAAAAAATCTAAAAAATGATTGAGTTCCCTAGCACATATCCCAAGTAGTTGCCATAGTAACGATCCTCAACACCCAGCCCAATGCAAACACTTCAAAATTTTTGGAGGATTACCTATAAAATACATCGTGTGAAATCAATGCATTGACGATTGGTGATCCCAATGAGATTTTCTAAAAAAGCATAGGTTCACAAAATAATGAAACCCTAATTAAAATTAGATGAGTGAGAAGAGACTGATTGGTTATTCGACATCAAATATTAGAACACAATTGGCTAGAGTGGGATGACGATACCTTCGCTATTCGAACTCACTAGATCTCCTGAATTAGACAATTATTCCATTAGAAGGTCCTTCTTGGCACATGCAATCCACATCACAAAAGTATTAATGTAGCCTAACTACTAAAGGCTCTACTCAAACGTTATAATTTCTTGAGCCTTACATCAGACGCACCATATTTCACCACATTATAGAATATTGACTATGAAAGAAGTGTATTATAGGAGTTACAAAGAACCGGTAAAAAGGGCAAGTGCAAAATGAAAAGTTAGGTTTTAGTTTAGAATAATGGGATGAGGTAAGAAAAGTACTACCATGTAGAAATCCACTAATGAATTGATAAATAAGCTAGCAAGAATCCAAGACCCGATACACAATTTAGCCCAAAATAAAAAAGAATCAAATTGGTGAAGAAGAAAAGGTTTTAAATATTTTTTGAAAAGCACCCAGGTAGTGCGGCCTACCACTCGAACATGAACCAATTTTTTCTTGAAGGAGTACATCAATACCTTGAGCTCATATAGAAATTGTTAAGTTCTATGATCCAAACACTACCACTATCTGTGACTGTAATTTGATGCCCTTGTTTGCCATTAAAAAATAATTCATGCAAATAATATTTGCAATCGAAGGTAGTGTAGATATTGAAATAAAATAAATTGATGTGGACGAGTAGAGAAATTATATACAAAATTCCTTGGGTTAGTATTGGCTTGTCAAAATTGAAGGAAAGTTACCAGATGACTATATGAACAAGCCCAAAAGCTTGGCTGAATTATCTGATGAAGTATAGGCTATTCTATCAATGTTGGAAAAAATATTGGGGTTGAAAAATGATCTGGCAGTTTATCCATACCAGTTGGGCATGGCAAATACAATAATGAAGGCATTTTCTTCCATCACACTGTACTAGATACAATTTTTAGCAGTTAGCATTGAAGACCAACTAAAGTCACTGAAAGATAAAAAGCGTGGTGTATTCACATAATCCTCATATGTAGCTTGGTTATTTTTCTACTATATGACATTTGTGAACATGACCAACATCCCATTGCAAAAAATAGACAAGGTAAGTACCACCTAGTAATGTATTGAACCCATGTTCTCAGAGATATATATCCATACATTGAATTCAACAAGGAATTCTTGGGACCCGCACTGGCTATAATCTATGAAAAGTGTCTATGCCTTTTTGCTAAAGTAATTAAAAAATTTAGTAAAATATTGTTGGAGACAGAATATTGGTATTTCTAGGAACATGGCACCATCATCAGGATCTATGGCTTCTCCAAATTTGCATACTTACTACCATATTATGTCACTGACTGGATATTTGGCTTGGAGTACTGTAGAAAAACATACATGGTAGAGAAAACCTTGGGGTAGGGAAAAAATAAAACACAACTATTGAGGTTTCCAATAAAGTTTAAATACATAATCATGTCCAAAAGAGAGCCAAAACAATATCAAGACTTGGAAGCCAAACTCTTCACACTAAAATTTCTAGTAGTGCCACATATGTGGAATTATGACACTAAAGGTACCCTAGTCGATAAGTTGAAGCAGAACACTAAAGTACCCATATTCAGGAACTTATTGTGGTCAAAAATCAAAGCACTCAAAAATATTTTTGAAGACAAAGCGACACCAATAAATTACCTAGATATGCAAGACCGGCCAAATTGGAGGAATCGTTATACATATGAACAAGTGTTTGACCTAGAAAGAAATCAAGACCAACTATTGGAATCCAAAACTAGTTAATACTATCATTGAAGATGAGGGTTGGAAAGAACACAAGATAGAACAATGGTGGATAATGCATTGTGAATGCAACTTGATTAATAAACCCAATCCCGATAGCATGGATAAATTGTTCAGTAATAATTTTGACAAGTAATACAACAAGTGGATGAGTGACATGAGAAATAATATTTCCCTAAAGTTATCATAATCCAAATGACTGAAGATATTGCATTTGAAGAAGAACAATAATTTGAAGTAGAATTCATGCAATAAGCGATAACGATGAAGAACACAACCTTATACTGAGAGGATGGGTGAATAGTATAAGACCAATTTTTACTTTTATTTCCAAATCAATATTATGCAATGTATATATATAAATATCAACAACAATAATCAAAGCAATGCACAAATCACCATACACAGTAGAGATACCACAATTTACGTGGTTCACCCATTGTGGGCTACTCCACAGAGAAAATCATTCAATAAAATTTTCTCAATCAATCTCTTGGGAATCCTTTCCCTATTAAAATTTTTATGGACCTCTATTCAAATGAGACACCAATCCCCTAAATCAATTTTTTGGATCTCTATCCATATGAGAACTCCTTCTCCTCTACTCTGACTGGTGATCCTCTAGAAGACTACTACCTCCACTACAATGGCTTGTGGATCTCTCTCCACTGAAGACTCTTGTCCCCACTTAGAAGACTTGTCCTAACTACCTTGGATAATGGATCTCTATCCACTGGAGACTATTTTCATCTCTACTCTGTCACCTCCAAATATCTATCTCAAATCTGCACTAAACACAGTCCTTTGGTCTAGCACAAATCTGCTCAATATTTGTCTTTGGTCTAGCACAAACCTATCCTCAAATCTACACCAAAATATATTCTCAAATCTGCACTAAACACAGTCCTTTGGTCTAGCACAAATCTATCCTTGATCTCAGTCCTTAAGCCTTAAATCAAGTATTGACTCAAATCTACTGGATCTGCCCAAAACCTTAACTCAAGGTTTGAACAAATCAATAAACTCTACTCTCATATCTTCTCAAAGACTTATCTCAAATATTCCTTGTAAGCTTCCATAAAATATCACACTAATCTATCCACAAGTCCTCTCTAGAACTTATCCAAATCTGCTCCACAATTCCTCTCTATAACTTTCTTAAATCTGCTCTACAAGTCCTCTCTAGAACTTGCTCAAATCTGCTCTATAAGTTCTCTCTAGAACTTGCTCAAATCTGCTCTACAAGTCCTCTCTAGAACTTCCTCAAATTTTCTCTACAAGTCCTCTCTAGAACTTGTTAAAATATGCTCTACAAGTCATCTCTATAACTTCCTCAAATATTCTCTACAAGTCCTCTCTAGAACTCGCTCAAATCTGTATTGTAAGCTTCCACAAAAGCTCACACAAAATTAGTCCACAAGTCTCCTCAAAGACTTACCTAAAATCTGCTCAACAAGTTCACACATAACTTGTCCAATATCATAGAAACATAAAGAGAATTTTTAGAGACTCAATATGTTCTACACTTATCACAATCCTCAATTAATTTCAATCACTTTATTATAAACATAAGGAGAATTATTAGAGACTCAATATGCTTCAAATTCAATTCAATGCTCAATCACTTTCTCAACTCAATTCAGAATATAGAATAGTTTGTTATATGGAACTTGAACAATCACTTCACACATCCACTTGACTAGGCTCAACCAACTCTACTCAACCAATCACTCAATGAAACACCCCTTTCTCACAAACCCTAGTCCAAGCATATGAACACCAACTAAAAATATTTCCAACAATACTCAGCAACCAATCTCACATAACAATGATACACATGATCTTTGCAAACCCTAGTTCAAGTTCTTTTCTCAACAACTTACTTCAACAAAAATGCTTATAAAGCAATCCTCACATAGCAATGATACTCAAACCCTAATTTAAGTTCTCACAACCAATGGCTTCAACAACAATGCTTATAAAACAAGTCTCGCATAGCAATGATACTCATGTTCTTTTCAAATCCTAGTTCAAGTTCTTCACACAACCAATGGCTTCAACAACAATGCTTATCAAATAAGGTTTTAGCAACAATTATTTATTCGAGAAAAAATTGAAGCATTAACTCAACACACTCAATAGGAAATCCTAATCAAGTCCTTTTCACTTTAAAATTATTTTCAGAAAACCAATAAATCAACTCAACTATGGAAGAATGTGCTCATACCTTTTCTTGATGATGAAGGAACTTCAAGAAACTACCACAACAATAAAACACTTATTTGCCAAGCTCAAGAAGGTTAGTTAACAATACAAAGCATATAATAATTGATGAATACACCTTATTACTCCAATCTTAAAATAATGTTCAACACCACAATAATTTGAATATTCACTCCTCAAAAACCTAGGGCATCACAAATTGATCTCAATCAAACATATTGTCATAAGCCACTTCAGAATTTTATTCTTCAAAAATCAATCTACTTTTCTACTTATGATTCCCTATTTTATTATTGCATTTTAAAGATAAAACCTTTAATCAATAATGCAATAACTAATCTTTCCTTTTCTAAGGTAAAAGAGATTTTATCCACCAATTAAACTTTCACCTAAAATTTTTATAAAATCCACAAAAATCCTTTTTAACTTAGGCACTAATCAAACCATTTACCTCCTTATTTCTCCTAAGTCTAACCTTAGCCTAAGTCAAAAATAAAATATTAAATAAAAGAATGTCACCACTTTGGATTTGCACGAAGCACTTATCTCCTAAATTTCTTTCACCTTGGCTCCCAACGACGTGGAGCCACGTGCTCCCTTGGAGCCTCCACTCCCTTGCATCCATTGATTTCCACAAGCCACGTCTTGGCTTCTTCTCTCACGCTACCTTAAGTCTTTGCACAAACTGTTGTTTCACAAGGAGAAATTTTACAAAGCTCAGAGATCAATTATTTCAGTAGATGAGAGGATTCTTAACCTTTGAGAAGGCTATGGTATTTATATACCATGTGCCTTTGTTTCTTCACATCGGTGGTGAGAATGCGATGATGTCGACGGAAGAGGGGCAAACCTTACCCGCGAATAACCCGATGCTCAAGATTTATAATATGTGCCCAAAATTTATTAAAGTACCCAAACTTTAGCTTATTTAATTTATTAAATATAATAAATTAAATTCTTTTGAAGAATTTAATTATTATAATTTAATAATTAAATGGGCTTTGGTCTTTTAAACCAAACTTTAGGGCATCCTTGGTTTTTAGAAAAACCTTGCAACTTGCCCACATGGTTTTAATGAAAACCATTTAACTTGACATCATTGGTTTTAATAAAAACCATTTAACTTGCCACCTTTGGTTTTAATAAAAACCATTCAAATGCCATTCATAATATTGTGAGGTGTACTATGATGTCTTTTCACTTGCACCTTTCAATATTTTGGTGTTAGTAGTGATTCGCTTCTTGGCATCAATGACAACTTCATGTTTTGACATAAATTATCAATGTCATCATTCTATATTGACATCAATGACAACTCTTATGGACTCAAAATATCCAAAAAATTATTCAAGCCTTGGAATATGAAGAAGTATAAAAGGAGTCATTACCCCAAAACATGCCCAAACAACATGTCAAAGGGTCAAGACTTATTGAAGTAGTAGAAGCCCATTCAAAAGGACCACATGAGTATTTCAACCAAAGTCCCAAGACTAGTAAGAAGCAAAGACATCATTCAAATTCAGAGACCTCCAAAAAGGTTGCCAGGGTACAAAGACTAAAGGAAGAAAAGGAGAGGCAAACCAAAAAGAGGTAACAAGTTTAGAAAGAGATAAAAATATATGAAGCAAAAGAGGTAGAATTAGAGCAAGTAAGGACCAAACAACCAAAATTAGACATAGATAGAATACTGCAAAAGGAGGATCCAGAGTGGAAAGCATAATACACATGTATGTTTCTTAAACCACATGGTCATGCAAGTACCTCCTCTATAGAAATCCTAGATACATCATCCCCTAAAGCCCAACCATTATCAGAAGTGATCCCTACAATTAGAGAATTCGAGGAAGAGGAATACATTTTACCCTTGTTGGAAATATGGGCAAGATTTGTTATTATTATTTTTTAAATAAAGGGGTACAAATTTATTGATAAAATTCTGGATTACAGAGTACAACTGAGCTTCCAACCAGGACTCAAATAAATAGCCAAACAGGCTAAAACCACTAGACTAGAATGACACCCAAAAAAGACAACAATAAAAAACCACAATAAGTTTGTACATCCTTGTGGATCAACTCCCATTGGCATTGAGAGTCACTAGATGAGAGACTCTCCCAATTATCAATACTTCAAGGATCCAATAGCTCAGAAGCACTTTTGGCCAAGTAATCAACAACCACATTCCATTCCCTTGGAATGTGCACAAAGGATATAAATTCAAACTCTTCACTCATTCTGAGAATTTGAATGGCTACAGAGGCCAACTGCCAATTAACTTCCTCCACCATTTTACTATTTAAAATATTAACCACTATTTGAGAATTAGAGTCGCATATAATCCTATGCCGGCCAAGATAAAACCCCCTTCGCAAGGCCTCAATAATTGCAAGAGCTTCCATAAAAATTTTGGAGTGAACACATTTATAAATGGAAAATAAAAAATTGACACCACCAGTAGAATCTCTCCCAACACCACCAATGCCAGCATTTCTAGGATTACCCCTGGATGATACATCAGTATTAATTTTTAAAATTCCTCTAGGGGGTGGCCTCCACCTACCATCTCTCCTAACCTTCTTGCTGAGCTGAGGAACCCTACTAGGGCTAGAAGAGTTCACACCATCCCCAAAGAGACCAAGGGCTTGTTGTACCTTCTTCTCCCTAGAATCCAAAAGAGGGTCCACATCACATTTGCTATGGATGGTTTCCTTAACCATATAAAGGATGCTTTTCTAGATCTGTTGAACAACCAAATAACTACCTTGAAATATGCACCGGTTTCGTTTGAGACAAATTTTCTAGATGATGCAAGAAGAGCCCAAATTATAATACACCTGAAGTAAGGGGGCCTTGGTTGGAGGTCTACCCAGACTACTCCAAAAATCCACCAGGGACAACACATGAAAACATGGATGGTTCCAAGTGCTCCACCAACGGTGCCAAATGTCTTTGGCAAAGGAGCATTGGAAAAATAAATGAGAAGAGTCATCCTCATTCTTACCGCAAAGGACACAAAAAAAGGGACCCTGAAATCCCCTCTTCCTCACATTATCCCAAGTGAGGCATTTATTATGAGCTAACAACCAGAGAAAGAAGCTACATTTTGGCCAGGCAAATTTGTTCCACACCTTTTTCCACCAAGTGATAGGAAGATTCCCATACTTTTGCTTATCAAGAACCTGATAACCATAGGCTACCGAGTAGGTTCCCTTAGGATCAGGGTTCCAAGCTAGAATATCTTTACCCCTTAATGAATAACAAGGCCTCCCCATAAGAATAAGAGCAAGCACCTCTCTGTCCTTGGCCAGTTCCCCCTGGGGCCATTCTTGCGAATTGGATTTTTTTAAATTCCTCCACACGAGACCAACCTACTTCCAAGAAAAAAATGCTTAGGAAACATAACCTAGGATATTTATTCAAGATAGGAGGGTGGCCATCCCAAGAATCCTCCCAAAAAAGAGCATTTGATCTCTAATTGCAAATCCAAAATAAACCCTACTTGATTAAATTAGCTCCTCTTTCAGAGTGTCCCAGATAACAAAACCTTTCCCAACCAAGCTGAATCTAGGGATCTCAGCCTCAGAAATACCTCTAAAGTATTTCCAAGATAATATTTTAGCCCAAATATGATCTTGAGAGGTACACCATCTCCAATAAAGTTTTGCAGCCAAAGCCTGCCCAAAAAGAGTTGTCTGTCGCAACCCAAGGCCTCCCTCTTGCACCAAACTACATATAGAATCCCACCTAACAAAACTCTATTTAGATTGATCAAGTTTTCAAGACCATAAAAACCATCTTGACAAAGCATCCATGTCCTTGATGAAGTGAGAGGGAGCTATTTGTACAGAACATCTATAAATGGGTAAAGCTTGAACAACAAATTTTAAAATAAACAATCTACCTGCAGTGGATAGTCATATGAAAGTCCAGTGATTCACCCTCCTTCTAAACTTATCAAGCATAGACTACCAAGAATGTCTAGGTAGAGGATGGGCTAAAATTGGAATACCATGATAAATGAAGGGGGGAGTCCCAACCTGGAATCTTATAATGCGAGCAATCTTGGCTTGAATAAGAGGAGGGGTATTGAAGAAGAAAATAGAAGACTTGTCCTCATTAATCAACTGTCCAGAAGCACCAAGATATATGTCAAGAGACTTTCTAATATTGCCAGCTTCCCTGATAGTGGCAACTCCCAAAAAATTAGTATCATCAACAAATTGAAGGTGGGAAAGAGGTGGCAAACTACTATCCCACTTCCACCCTTGAATGAGACCCTGCATGACTTGAGACTTGAGAAATCTTTCCAACCCTTTTGCCATAATGATAAACAAATAAGGATATAAAGGATCTCCTTGCCTCAATCCCCTTGAGGCCTCAAACAGATCTAATGGCTCATTATTAACAAGAAAAGTGAATGAGGAAGAAGAAACACAGCTCATCACCCATCTAATCCATTCCTCCTCAAATCCAAAAGTAGTAAGAACTTTCTGAAGAAAGGACCATCTGAATCGATCATAGGATTTGGCCATGTCCAACTTAATGAACATAGTTTTCTCCTTAGAAGTTTCCATCGAGTGAATAGCTTCTATAGCAATAACAACCCCATCCAAGATTTTTCGGCCAACAACAAACCCTCCTTGCTCCTCAGAGATGATTTTGCTCAACCATATCTTCAACCTCTCAACAATAATTTTTGTGATGATATTATACACAACATTGCAGAGAGCAATAGGCTTGAACATATCCAAGGAATTTGCTCCCTCTTTTTTGGGTATAAGCACCACAAAAGTAGCATTTAGATCCCTTAGCATATGTTTGTTCTTTTGGGACTCATGGACCACCTCCAAAAGATCAAATTTGATTAAATCCCAAAACTCCTGATAAAACTCAATTGAGAATCCATCTGGGCCTAGGGATTTTCCTTTTTCATATTGAATACAACATTTTCCAACTCCTCAAGGGAAATTGGACCCATCAAGTGCTCATTCATATCTCTAGAAACAATCATTGGAATATAGTTTAGAATAATATTTTCATTCTCATCATCTGATAGGGAGTCCTCCTTGAAGAGAGAGGAAAAATACCTCTTAGTCTCTTCTGAAATATCCCTAAAAAAAGAGAGTAGGGCACCCTGAAAATTCACAAGAGAGTTAATCAGGTTACCATTACGGTGAGCCTTAACTGAGTTATAAAAGAAGGTTGTGTTCCTATCCCCTTCCTGAAGCCAATCTACTCAAGATTTTTGTTTCCAAAAAAATTCTTCCCTCAGTTCCCATTCAGCAAGGTCTTTCATAGCCTCAGATTCCTCAACAAGAAGCTCCTTCATGAATCCATAATATCTAATATTCCTTGAAGCTTCTTCCATCCTCCTAAGAGTTGCTAGCTTAGCCAAGGAAAGGTTCCCAAAATTTAGTCTATTCCATCTCTTCAATTTATGTTTTACAAATTGTAGTCTCTTCATAAAGGAATACATAGCGATGCCATGAGGAGGTTTTCCAGTGGTCCACCAGCCTCCCATGAAATCATCAATATTAGGATCACGAAGCCACATAAGTTGAAACTTAAATGAGGGATTATTTTTAATCCCTAACTCCAAAGTAGATAGTTTGATAGGCCAATGATCAGATCCCCCACCCTCCAAAATCATAGAACTAGCACCTTTGTTATTACCCATACAATAACTGGATATCAAAAACCTATCCACTCTCTCTGATATGGAAGCTTACCAACACCTTCTATTGTGCTATGTAAATATCCCATTATCTGGCTTGATGTCAACCAATTTTAGGGCCTGGATATGAGCACTAAAGATAGAAGAAAAAGGCTCGAGACAGTCCACCCCACCATGTTTCTCCTACAGATAAGTGATAGAGTTGAAGTCTCCAGCAAAAAACCATGGGTACAGGGGAACCAAACTTCTCACAAAGTAAATTTGCTTCCACAAATTCACTTTACCATTGTAATCAATAGGAGCATACACATTTGTATGTAGGATGGTTTCACCAGATTCATTATCATGCCCGATCATCGAAATAGACCATCTGCTCGAAATCCAAGTAAGAGGGGATATCTTAACCGGATCCCATAAACAAGCGATGCCATCAGCATATCCACATGCACAAATACACTGGCATTGCCCCCTTCTCCACAACTTGGGAGAAATATTGAACATACTATCAATATCCAATTTAGTCTCCTGAATAAACACCACATCCGAAGAATGCACACGAACCAAATCACGAACAACTTTTTGTCTAGGGATGTTGTTCAACCCCTTTACATTCCATGAGAGGATAATCATTTTTGGGGGTTAAGAAAAAAGGGAGTCCAATGTTCTCATCAATCCTGACTCCACCAAAGTCTCCTCCATTAACTTAATTTTATCCTGGTCCTTCTTTCGACCCACCTTCATATTCTTATCCAAATTTTTTTTTTTTTAATTATTTTTTGTTGCAATCCCAACATCGTAGGAGTTTTGCAGTCCAAGGATGATTGCATTAGTACCTGAGTAGGAGAGGGCATAACTAAATCTGTACCACCTTACAAAATATTTTTCCTTATAGGGCTAGACCCATACATGTCCCCTATACTCAGATCCAAAGCCCTTTGTTCTTCATTTAAACCCCCTAGATCTGATTCCTTAAGTTCCCCCTCAAGAAGAGACATCTGATTCGGCCTTGTTATATTTACGTCAAGTAGCGACATTTCAGGTATCTCCATGCACTGGTTAAGATCATCTAATATTTCAAAATAGTTGAGTAGAACATCTGTCTAGCTATCCTTAAGGTCTTTGTTTTCCCTTTGTCCTCTGTTTTGGGCTTTTACTAGAACAAAACCTTCCTTATCCTGTTTCCCTTCCTTTATTGGGGCTTTTCCTTTATCCAAAAATTTTCCAGACCGAGAGGGCCTAGGATTTGAATCCACATGTGGGACAAACTTAGGGCATTTTATTTGCAGGTGGTCATATTCACGACAAATTCAACAACAAAATGGAAGAGCTTCATAGTCAAGTTTTTGAACCCATGTAGTTGATCCAAATTGTATTTCAATAGAATCTGGAATAGGATTATTTAAGTCAATTTCAACACAAATATGAGCAACAAAGATTACCTTTTTATCCATTGTCTATTGTGACGGTCCAACCGACTTTCCAATCAGAAGGGCAATCTTATGCAAGATATCAATTCTCCAAAATTCCAATGGAAGCCATTGCACCCACACCCATACTGGAACCTAGGAAGGCCACTCCTATGATGGTTTGAAACCCACATACCATGGTTTAAGAAAGATTCCCACTTGGTTATAGAAATAAGGACCCCCTTCAAATGCTTTGTTACGATCTACAATAAAAGAGAAAACCACTATAAAATAGTTTTTCGCACTCAGCATCACCTCCACATTGCCTTCAGGATTCCAAGTTTTCCTTACCCAAGCCTCCACAAAGGGGAGAGAAATTCGGATGCCCAAAAATTTGCCAATAAGGGCATGTTTGGTTAGATACTCCACATATTCCACCACCGAGTCTGGTTGAACCACTAGAACTGGCCTGGCTTCACATCGTTTCAAACATCCATTTTTCTTTAAAAAGTGGTTCCTAAAATGCACTGGAAAATCCTGTTCCTTCCAGTCATTTTTAGAAGAAAACACATCACGAGCATGCACTCTCTGTGCCGGATCCAATGCCATCATGACATTCCTCCAATTTTTTAGACCTCCTCTGGAAGCTACTGCCATCCCCATAGAGCATTTTTTCTTCATCAAACCTTAGCATAGTAGTTTTTCCACATCAAACCCTAGCAGAGCTCAAAATCATTCCTCACTAAATACCTTGCTTAATTCATCAATAACACATATTTGTTATTATTGATGTCAAGAGTTGTCAAGAGTTTATTGGTTAAGTTTCGTCATCATTAATGTCACCAGGTGGTTTTTCCAAAAGGCAAGGAAGAGGTTTAAAGGAATAGGATATAATATTTATTTTTAATATTATATGCCTAAGGAGGCCTAAAAGGTTGAAGACCCAAGGAAGGAGAAGCAGGATTAAAAGGTAATTATAATATTATAATATTATAATATTTAATATTATAATATTTAATATTATAATATTCTAGGTTGAGATGAAGAGAACAGGTCCAAGGAGTAATTAAAAATAATTTATTCCTTGAAAAACCCCTTGAGTAGTTCGTAAAATATTTAATTTAATTTATTTAAATTTAAATATTTTAACCTAAAGGTTAAAATTTAAATTTAAAATAAATTTGGGCACCAAAGTTAAAGATTATAAAGTAATTTATTAATTCAAATTTTTAAATTCAAATTTTTAATTAAAAGGCCGACGTAAAAGCGCATAAGCCAAAGTGTATATAAAGGGGACTTAACATTTTAATTAAGTCATCCATGCATAATTCGATAACCCAAAGTCAAAGAAAATTGTGCGTTGTTTGTGGTAAGGAAAAAAGTATTTCGTGTGATTAAAAGCTTTGGAGGGAAGGCACATGTTTAAATGTATGTGGCACATTTAGTGCATACCCAAAGTGCTGGTTAGCACAGTTGGTGACCAAGGTAGAGTTAAGACATTTGAAAGGCACAGGTTGAGGTTTCAAATCCTCGCACGTTCATTTTGGTAAGGCAGAGTGTTGAGTTTTTTCATTCACCAAAAATTCAGAGGCAACAAGGAAGAGTGCCTAAGTGTTTAGGCCTGTGTGGGCATGTGGTCCAATGGCTTCCTATATTTGGCTAGAGTGTGGTGACGATAGAGAGGTTGTGGGTTCAAAGCACAGCCAAGGCTAGCACTATCCATTTTGCACGTGGACCAAGGTACAAGGTATGCAATTAATTTTTTTTTTTTTTTTAATAGCACCAAGGTTGTGGAGCACTTTAAGGCCACGTGAGTTTAGATAGCACCTTGGAAAGTAGGGAGTCATAAGGTATTTGATAGCTTACATTATTTTGTGCTTTGAAAAATAAAATAAGGGTTGGAGCTATAAGGGTAGTTGATATGTTATATTATTTTGTGATTTGAAGATTAAATAGAGGTTGGAATAATAAGGGTTAATCAAGGGATTAATTATTATAGGTTGAAAATTATCATTGGGATTTTATAAAGTGATTGTGAAAGATCTTGGGCTTCTATAAATTAATTAATTTGGAGTTGATAAAGAAAAATTGATTTTTATGTGTTGAGAAATATTTTTGATAAGTTTGGAGATAATAAGGTGTACTTGAGTCTTGCTTATTTTTGTATGGTGAAATAATTTTGAGGGAAATAATTGAGTGAATATTTTTTATATCTAATCATTCTGATTGTCAAAGAGGATTGAGACAGGTTTTGAGGTTAAATATTCATCAAAACAAAAGGTATGGGCACATATTCCTTGTGAGTGATTTTTTTTTGGGTTGAATGTTGTGAAATGCAAAGTCAGAGTGAAAAGGATTATTTGATAAGCATTATTGGAAATTTTTGAGTGAGCCTTCATGTGCATGATTAGAGTTTCAGAAATAACATGAGTATCATTGTTATGTGAGATTGTTTGATAAGCATTGTTGGAAATATTTGAGTGAGCCTTCATGTGCATGATTAGAGTTTGTGAAAGAACATGAGTATCATTGTTATATGAGATTGTTTAGTAAGCATTATTGGAAATATTTGAGTAATATTTCATGTGCATGATTAGGTTTTGTGAAAATATCATGAGTATCATTGTTATGTGAATTTTAAAATCATCTTGAGTCAAGGGTTGAGATTCATAGTGTGAGTTGTTGGAAGTAAAGTGAAACACTTGGTTTGGGTTTGTAAGCAAGTTGTGTGCCATTGAGTGAATTATTGATTAAATTTGGATGAGCATTATTTATTGAATGCATTTGAGTGATAGTTCAAGTTCTATGAAACAAATTGTTCTTTATTTCTGAATTGATTTGAAGGAACGTTTGAAAGTGATTGAGTGTTTTGTGAGTGTGAAACATATTGAGTCTCTAATAATTCTCTATATGTTTTTATGGGTTAAACAATATTATGAGTGAAACTTGTTTATGATATTGAAGAGGTTTTCTGAAAGAGATTAAGCTGAGTTTTGTATGCAAGTTTTGTAATTGATTTGAATAAGCTTTTGTGGAAGCTAGTGGATAAATTTGAGTAACTCCTAGAAAGAACTTAAATATAGAGTTGAGTAAGCCTTGTGAGAGCTTAATGACAGATTTGTGTGATCTTTTGTGGAATCTTACAAGAAGGTTTGAGGTAAGTCTTGGTTAAGACTTGTGGACATATTAGTGTGAGATTTTGTGGAAGCTTACAATGTAGATTTGGAACAAGTCATAGTGAAGACTTGTTGAGCAGATTGGACAAGTTATAGTGAGGACTTATTGAGAAGATTTGAGGTAAGTCTTGGTCAAGAATTGTTGATAATATTGGACACGTTCTAGTGAGGACTTGTTGAGTAGAGTTGAGGCAAGTCTTGGTGAAGAATTATTGGATAGATTTGAGATAAGTCTTTGAGTAGACTTGAGAGCAGAGTTGATTGATCAATTTTTTCAAACCTTGAGTTAATATTTGGGGTAGATCTAGTAGAGTTGACTTGTGATTGGATCAAGCTTTGTGTTAAGTCTTGAGGATAGAATTGAAGACAAATATTGGTGTATATTTGAGGATAGATTTATGCTAGATCATAGACAGATATTGAGCATATTTGTGTTAGATCGAAGGACATTATTTAGTGCATATTTGAGACAGGGATTGAGAATATTTGTGCTAGATTGAAGGATAGTGTTTAGTGCATATTTGAGACAAATATTAAGCATATTTGTGCTAGACCTAAGGACAATGTTTAGTGTATATTTGAGATAGATATTAATCAGGTTTGTGCTATAGTGAAGGATAGTTTTTAGTGTATATTTGATATAGAGATTGATCATATTTGTGCTAGACTGAAGGACAATGTTTAGTGCAAATTTGAGACATAGATTGAGCAAATTTGTGCTAGACCGAAGGATAGTATTTAGTATAAATTTGTGATAGAGATTGAGAAGATTTATGCTATATTGAAGGATTATGTTTTGTGCAGATTTGAGACAAAATTGATAGCAAGCTTTGGAGGTGATAAAGTAGAGGATAGTAGTCTCCAGTGGATAGAGTTCCATTAGCCAAGGTAGTGAGGATAGGTCTTTTGAGTGAGGACAAAGTTCTTTAGTAAAGAGAGATCCACAAGCTAGTGTAGTGGAGGTAGTAGTATTCTAGAGGATCACCGACCAGAGAAATGGAGAAGGAGTTCTCCTGTGGATAGATATCCATAAACTTGATTAGGGGATTGGTGTCTCCTTTGGATAGAGGTCCATAAATATTGTAATAGGGAAGGAGTCCCAAGATATTTGCTGATAAAATATTATTGAAATATTTTTTCTGTGGAGTAGCTCACATTGGGTGAACCACGTTAAATTGGTGTCTCTATTGTGTGCGGTGATTTATACATTGCTTTGATTACTACTATTGATATTTCCATTGATATATTGCATAATATTGCTTGGGAAAGAAAATTAAAAAGTGGTATTATACTGTTCACCCCCCTCTTAGTATAATCTTGTGTTCTTCAATTGGTATCAGAGCTAGTTCCTTCAAAATAATTTAACAACTTGAAGGAAAAGTACAAGAACACAAATGGATTCTCAAAGTGGATCCTCAAGAAATAATGCACCATTTTTCGATGGGAAAAAATATGCATTTTGGAGTGTGAGAATGAAGATTTTCCTAATGTCACTAGGAAATGATATATGGCAAGCAGTTGAGGATGGGTACATACCACTAGCTACTCCACCTATAGATAAATATGGTAAGCTCCTACAACTGAATAATTCAAAGGCAATGAATGGAATTTTAAATGGCTTGCATGAAACAAATTTTGTAAAAGTTATGCATTGCACATTAGCAGAAGAGATTTGGGATAAGCTGAAAGGTATATATGAGGGAGATAAAAAGGTCAAGATGGCAAAATTGCTAAATCACAAGAAAATATTTGAAGACCTAAATATGAAGGATGAGAAAAAAATTGCTACATATCTACTTCATGTGGATGACGTTGTTAACTCCATGCAAGGACTTGGGTTTAGAGTTGAAGAAATAGATGTTTGTCATAAGATCTTAAGGTCACTTCCTAAGAGGTATAGTGAAAATATTTCAGCCATAGAAGAGTCAAAATATATTGAATTTTTGACAAGGGATGAATTACATGGAATTATCATAGCCTTTGAGATGAGAATAAAAGAGGAACCTATTCCCTAGAAAGAAGCAACCTTCAAAGTTATAAAGAATTCAAATTATAAGAAGTAAGATTCAAGCAATGAGGTATCTAGTGATGAGAAATAAAACTATGGTAGAAGGAACAAGGACACAAGAAATTATAAAGGTACGAAAATAGTTAAGTGTTTTAAATGTGGAAAATATGATCACTATGCAACTGATTGTCTAGAAGCTAGAAATAGCAGTGGTGATGAGAAACAAGATCATAATAATAGGGAAGCAGGAAAACATAGGTACCAAAAGAAAGGTAGGTATGGACAAGGAAAGCAAGGAAAGAAGTTTTTCCAAAGGCATAAGAAGAGTTTTTATGCAAACAATGCAAGTAAGAGTTCAAGTGATAGTGATGAACGGTCCTCCAATAATGAAGAAAGAAGAAATTATATTTTCGATAGTAGAAAATGAAGATGTTAGAAAAAGGGCACCAATAATTCTCAAGTGTTTTAGGTGTGGTAACTTTGGTCATCTTGAAGATAGTTTTACAAGGAATAGATTTAGTTTCAGTGATGATGAATATGAAGATGCTCTTAAAGTTCCAAAAGAAGAAAGTCTTATTATAGCATTAGAAGTATAAGGAAGTGCTTCTAGTGTAAATGAATTAGAAAAGAATGAAGATTATATTGAAGACAAAAGAGTAGAGGAAGAATCAGAAAACTCATAGGAAGGATAAGTTTATCTTGAGGGTGAGCTTATTTCTGCCCTAAAGGAATTAAGGAAGGTAAGAAAGTAGAACTCAAAACTCAAGCTTCAATTTCAAGAATGTGATGAAGAGAAAGGAAAGCTTATAGAAGATCTAACCAACTCAATAGCTAATACAAGGAAATTTAAAGGGAGGTTAGAGGCAAAGGCCTTGGAATGTGAAAGGTTAGAGTATGAGGTAGCTTCACCAAGGAAGGAAGTAAAAAAATCTAATTAAAATCTACACAGGTTTGGGAGAATCTCAAAGAACTTGGATAATATTATCAAGGTACAAAGATCTTCATCAAACAAGACAAAACTTGGTTTTGAATAGGTACAAAGAGAACAAGGAGAGGAGTCGATATCAAGATCCAAATAAGAAGAATATTTAGAAGAAGAGAGTGTAAGAGAGAGTGACACTTCAAAGGATAAGTTGGATAATATAAAGTTCAACAAGGAAAGGAATAATGCCAAATGAGGAACAGATGGAACAAGAACCAACACAAGGTAGAAGATACTAAGAGACCAATGGGGTCAAGGCAAGTTTTCTTCAATGGACAATGCTTCTCATGTCATAGGTTTGGTCACAAGGCTTCACAGTGTAGGACACATGAAAGACAAGGATATGGTTTCAAAAATTGGAATCTCTTTCAAAGGTATTGCCACTCTTGTAATCATTTTGGTCATAATGTAGTTAATTGCTAGGTTCATGATAGGAATGGATATGGCTTCACCAAGAGGAACTATAGAATATTTGCACCTTAAAGGAATCATAAAATTAAGTGTTATAAATGCAATAATATTGGGCATATAGCCAAGTGGTGTAGAGTAGAAATTCCAGAGACAAGCAGGAACATAAACAATTAGAGGAATCAACAAGATCAGTTGAGGAAGAGGGTGGATAAAGGTAAAGATCAGTGTATCCTAGGAGTAGAAATACTCCTTCCCCAAAATTAACCACCTCAAAGAAAGTATGTGGGGGAGGGGCTAAGCTAAGAGTCTTATTCTTAAACCCAAGCCCCAAAGGTGGACCTTTACCATTGATGACAAAGGGGGAGATATTTGAGTTAAGGGGAGAACATTCAGTTAGGGGGAGCAATTTCTCAAAGGGAGCAGAACTAAAAAAGGTAAAATAAATGGTTAAAGGAAAAAGGGTTACCATCAATGACAAAGGAGGAGATTGTTGGAAATATGAGCAAGATTTGTTTTCATTGATGTCAAGAGTTGTCAAGAGTTTTTTGGTTAAGTTTCATCATCATTAATGTCACCAGGTGTTTTTCCAAAAGGCAAGGAAGAGGTTTAAAGGAATAGGATATAATATTTATTTTTAATATTATATGCCTAAGGAGGCCTAAAAGGTTGAAGACCCAAGGAAGGAGAAGCAGGATTAAAAGGCAATAATAATATTATAATATTCCAAGTTATAGGTTGAGATGAAGAGAATAGGTCCAAGGAGTAATTAAAAATAATTTATTCCTCGAAAGACCCCTTGAGTAGTTTGCAAAATATTTAATTTAATTTATTTAAATTTAAATATTTCAACTTAGGATAAAATTTAAGTTTAAAATAAATTTGGCTGCCAAAGTTAACGATTATAAAGTAATTTATTAATTCAAATTTTTAAATTCAAATTTTTAATTAAAAGGTTGGCGTCGAAGCACATAAGCCAAAGTGTATATAAAAGGGACTTAATATTTTAATTAATTCATCCATGCATAATTTGATAACCCAAATTCAAATAAAATTGTGCGTTGTTTGTAGTAAGGAAGAAAGGATTTCATGTGATTAAAATATTTGGAGGTAAGGCACAAATTTAAATGCATGTGGTACGCTTAGTGCATACCCAAAGTGCTAGTTAGCGTAGTTGGTGACCAAGGCAGAGTTAAGATGTTTGAAAGGAACAGGTAGAGGTTTAAAATCCTCGTGCATTTATTTTGGTAAGGCAGAGTGTTAAAGTTTTTTATTCACTAAAAATTTAGAGGCAACAAGGAAGAGTGCCTAAGTGTATAGGCCTATATGGGCATGTGGCCCAATGGATGCCTAGCTTCAGCTAGAATGTAGTGGCGGAAGCGAGGTTGCAGGTTCAAAGTGCAGCCAAGGCTAGCACTATCCATTTTGCACATGGGCCAAGGTACAAGGTATGCAATTAAAATTTTTGTTTAATTTTTAATAGCACCAAGGTTGTGGAGAATTTTAAGGCCACGTGAGTTTAGGTAGCACCTTGGAAAGTAGGGAGTCATAAGGTATTTGATAGTTTACATTATTTTATGCTTTGAAAAATTAAATAAGGGTTGGAGCTATAAGGGTATTTGATATGTTATATTATTTTGTGATTTGAAAATTAAATAGAGGTTGGAATAATAAGGGTTAATCAAGGGATTAATTCTTATAGGTTGAAAATTATCATTGGGAATTTATAAAGTGATTGTGAAAGAACTTGTTCTTCTATAAATTGATTAATCTAGAGTTGATAAAAAAAAATTGATTTCTATGTGTTGAGAAATATTTTTGATAAGTTTGGAGATAATAAGGTGTGCTTGAGTCTTGCTTATTTTTGTATGGTGAAATAATTTTGAGAGAAATAATTGAGTGAAGATTTTTGATATCTAATCATTGAGATTGTCAAAGAGGTTGATTATGATTGAGACAGGTTTTGAGATCAAATCCTCATAAAAACAAAAGGTATGGGAACATCTTCCTTGTGAGTGAAATATTGTTGGGTTGGATGTTGTGAAATGCAAATTTGGAGTGAAAAGGATTGTTTGATAAGCATTGTTGGAAATGTTTGAGTGAGCCTTCATGTGCATGATTAGATTTTGAGAAAGAACATGAGTATCATTGTTATGTGATATTGTTTGATAAGAATTGTTGTAAATGTTTGAGTGAGTCTTAATTTGCATGTTTAGAGTTTGATAAAGAACATGAGTATCATTGTTATGTGAGATTGTTTGATAAGCATTGTTGGAAATATTTGAGTAAGCTTTCATGTGCATGATTAGGGTTTGTGAAAAGATCATGAGTATCATTGTTATGTGAATTTTAAAATCATCTTGAGTCAAGGGTTGAGATTCATAGTGTGAGTTGTTGGAAGTAAAGTGAAACACTTGGTTGGGGTTTGTACACAAGTTGTGTGTCATTGAGTGAATTTGGATGAGAATTATTGATTTAATGCATTAGAGTGATAGTTCAAGTTCTATGAAACATATTTTTCTTTATTTATGAATTCATTTGAAGGAAAGTTTGAAATTGATTGAGTGTTTTGTGAGTGTGAAACATATTGAGTCTCTAATAATTATATATATGTTTCTATGGGTTAAACAAGATTCTGAGTGAAACTTATTTATGATATTGAAGAGGTTTTCTGAAAGAGATTAAGTTGAGTTTTGTATGCAATTTTTGCAACTGATTTGAATAAACTTTTTTGGAAGCTAGTGGATAGATTTGATTAAGTCCTAGAAGGGACTTAAGGATAGAGTTGAGTAAGCCTTTGTAAGAGCTTAAAGACATATTTATGTGAGCTTTTGTGGAAGCTTACAATGTATATTTAGAATAAGTCTTAGTGAAGACTTGTTGAGAAAATTGGACAAGTTCTAGTGAGGACTTGTTGAGCAGATTTGAGGTAAATCTTGGTGAATACTTGTTGAGAATATTGGACAAGTTCTAGTGAGGACTTGTTGAGAGGAGTTGAGGGAATTCTTGGTGAAGACTTATTGGATAGATTTGAGGTAAGTCTTTGAGTATACTTGAGAGCAGATTTTATTGATTGATTGCTTCAAACCTTGAGTTAAGGTTTGGGTTAGATATTATAGAGTTGATTTGTGATTGGATAAATCTTTGTGTTAAGGCTTGAGGACTTAATTGAGGATAGAGATTGGTGAATATTTAAGGATATATTTGTACCAAATTAGAGACAAATATTGAACAAATTTGTGCTAGACCAAAGGATAGTGTTTAGTGCATATTTGAGACAAATATTGAGCATATTCATGCTAGATCGAAGGACAATGTTTAGTGCAGATTTAAGACAGAGATTGAGAAAATTTGTGCTAGACTGAAGGAAAATGTTTAGTGCAGATTTGAGATAGGGATTGAGCAGATTTGTGCTAGACCAAAGGATAGTTTTTAGTGTAAATTTGAGACAAATTTTGAGCAGATTTATGCTAGACTGAAGGACAGTGTTTAGTGAAGATTTGAGATATATATTGAGTATATTTATGCTAGACCAAAGGATAGTGTTTAGTGTAAATTTGAGGACAAATTGAGCATATTTGTGCTAGACCAAAGGAAAGTTTTTAGTGTAGATTTGATACAGATATTGAGCAAATTTGTGCTAGAACAAAGTATAGTGTTTAGTGCATATTTATGCTATATCGAAGAACTATGTTTAGTACAAATTTAATATAGAGCTGAGAGCAAGCTTTGGAGGTGATAGAGCAGAGGATAGTAGTATCTAGTGGATAGAGTTCCATTAGCCAGGGTAGTGAGGACAGGTCTTCTGAGTGAGGACAAAGGTCTTCAGTGAAGAGAGATCCATAAGCTAGTGTAGTCGAGGCAGTAGTCTTCTAGAGGATCCCTAGCCAGAGCAAAGGAGGAGTTCTCCTATGGATAGATATCCATGAAATTGATTAGGGTATTGATGTCTCCTTTGGAGAGATGTCCATAAACATTTTAATTGGGTTATTCCCAAGAGATTTGTTGAGAAAATTTTAGTGAAATATTTTCTCCGTGGAGTAGCCCACATTTGGTGAACCATGTTAAATTGGTGTATCTATTATGTGTGGTGATTTATGCATTGTTTTGATTACCGCTATTGATATTGCCATCGATATATTACATAATATTGCTTGGTAAATAAAAGTAAAAAGTGGTATTATAATGTTCACCATTGTCTCAGTACAAGCTTGTGTTCTTCACCCCTTTGACCAACACCTAGCTTCTCAAGCACATCCCATACCTCCCAATACCTCCTCACTTTAAGAATTTTCTTTATTCCCATAGAATTTTGTTATTCATGAGTCCTCCACACATCCTGTACCTTTCACCCCTACTCCTAAACCATAAAAGGAGCAAGCCACAGAAGATACCCCTGGTCAAATATGTGACACCTTACTCCTTCACTCCAATTCCAACCTTCTTGGGTACCCCTGTCCTACATACTTTCACTTCAAGATCCCTTCCATCCATATTTTATACTAACATGTTGGAAAAATAAAATTAGTAAAGGTGGAAAGATGAGGAGAAACAATATGAACAACTACACACCAGAGAAGAGGAGACCACCATCATGGGATTTGATACACTTGATCCCCTTAAGTAGAGATAATCAAAGTGATAGATGAACCAAAAGTGAAGAAGCCCATCTATTAGGTAAGGTCAAAATAATTTAATACAAAATAATACAAAAAAGTATTTCTACAATATCAAACGTAGATACTTCTCGGACCATTCACATTGAAACACACACATTACCATTGCAAGTAAAAAATATATATATATAAGCTAGCTACAACTAGAAAAAAAGTAGAAACTCTCAAGTCCAAGATTCCTAAAGAGAAATTTGAGAAAAAGATCTTAAAAAATGATATTATTGACCTAAAGGTCTCCATCAATAAAGCCCTTTTTGAAAAGGATTTACGGTTGAAATATGAGCAAGTCAATAAGTTGAATACTGAGCTATAGAAGCTACAATAAGAGAGGGAGCAACACAACATAGCTATCTACGAGCTAAGGAATAGGAAAGAAGAGCAATAAAAGGCCCTCCTTATGGCAAGGAATGACCTAGAATAGGAAAAGGCCAGGTCACTCATAATGGCAATTTCCAGAGATTGGTTAAAAGATATTTGGATCTTCTACTGGAGGAAAATAAAAGGTACAACTATGGTAGCTTTTCCTCCTTTCTATGAGAAGTTATGACGAATTGGCATTGTATCTACAAAGGCCAAAAAATAAATGATAAGGGTAGATGATATCCTAATGGTAAAATTTTAGGTAGCACAAAGGTTTAGAAAGATGCCTAGATATCTAGATAAGTTCCTAGAGATGAAAAAATAATTTAACAAGGATATCAAATATTGGATAATATTGGTTCATCATATTTACCAGATGAATGATCTCATAGACCTAGTACAAAAAACACTGACCATCATCAAAAAGGAAGTTGCAAAAATGAATGAAATCATTAATAGCCTCAAGGCTCACAATGCATCGAGCTCCTAGAATGAGGATGAAATCATAGATAGCCTACCTATCATCTTGAACTATGCACCATTCCACAACAAGTCTGCTAATTCATCAGATGACAAGTCTAAAAAATTATTGAGGTCCCCAAAACATCTCCCAAGATGTTGTCATAGTAATGATTCTTGACTCCTAGACCAATACAAACACTTCAAAACCATTGGAGGACGACCTGCCAAATACATCGTGCAAAATAATTGCACTAACGATTGGTGATCCCAATGTTATTTGCTAAAAAATAATAGGTTCATAAATTCATGTAACCCTAATTAAAATTAGATGAGTGTGAAGAGACTGATTGGTTATTCAACATCATCTATTAGTACACAATTGACTAGAGTGGCATGGCAACACCTTCCCTAATCAAACTCACTAGATCTCCTAAAGTAGATAATTATTCTGCTAGAAGGTCTTCCTTGTCATGCATAATCCACATCACAAAAGCATTAATGTAGCCTAATCAATGAAGGCTCTGGTCATATGTTACAAATTATCGAGCCTTATATCATATGAACCCTCTTTCACCACATTCTAGAATATTAACTGTAAAAGAAGAGCATTACAAGAGTTGCAGAGAACTAGAAAAAAGGGCAAGTGCAAAAATAGAAATTAGGAGTTTAATAAGAATAATGGGATGAGGCAATATAAGTGTTACCATATAGAAATCCACTAATGAATTAATAAACAAGCTAGTAGGCAACCAAGACCCGATACTCACAATTCGGCCCAAAATAAAAATGAATCGAATTGGCTACGAGGAAGAGGAAGAAATATTTTTTGAAAAGCACCCAAGCAATGTGGCCTACCAATCGAACATTAAACAATTTATTCCTCAAGGAGTACATAAATACCATGAGTTCATACATGCAATAGTTAAGTTATATGATCCAAACACTGCCACTATTTGTGACTGTAATTCTAATCTCTTATTTTCTATTAAAAAATAATTCCTATAGAAAACATTTGAAGTCGAAGTTAGCATAGATATTCAGATAAAATAAATTGATGTGGATGAGCAGAGAAAGTATATAAAAATTTCCTGGATCAGGACTGGCTTGTCAAAATTGGAGGAAAGTTACCAGATGACTACATGAAGAAGCCCAAAAGCTTGGGTGAATTCTCTGATGAAGCACAAGCTAATCTATCTATGCTAGAAAAAATATTGGGGTTGAAAAATTATACGATAGTTTATTTGTACTATTTGGGCATGTCCAATACAATAATGAAGGTGTTTTCTTCCATCACACTAGATTGGGTACTATTTCTGTTAGTCAATATTCAATACCAACTAAACTCACTAAAATATAAAAAAGTGTGGTGTATTCACATACTCCTCACATGTAGTTTGGATGTTTTTCTACTATATTACATTTGCAAATAAGATGAACATCCTATTGCAAAAGACAAACAAAGAAGGTAAGGTCCGCCCAGTAATAGGCTAGACCCATGTTCTTAGATATAGCACTCCATACCTTGAATTCAATAAGGAATTCTTAGGACCTGCACTAGTGGTAATCTATGGAAAGTGTTCACATATTTCTGCTAAAGTAATTGAAAAACTCAGGGAAAGATCATTGGAGATAGAATATTGGTATTTCCTTGAATAAGGTACCATCATCAGGATCTATGGCTTCTCCATATTCCCATACTTGCTACCTATTGTGGAGATTTCTTGCTTACCCTTTTTATCATATGTCACATCACAGGGATCTCTAAAGTCACAACTAGTTTGTAGACTCTGGTGGATCTACCTCTTTGACCCAGGAATAGATTATTTGAATGACTCTAGATAGACCAGGTTGGGTAAGGAAACCCTAGATAATGGGTTTGGATGTTTACCATTTGGATACAATCACCCATGCATTACCATATTCGATGATATTATATTTTTTTATTATTTTTTGACCAAACCAAGCAATATTAAACATATCAAGACCAGATCGGTGCCATGTCCATTGGGTAGTCATAGCAGGTTTATATTTGTTGTTAACTCAAAAAGGAAAAATAAAGGAGAACTAGTTCATCTTCATTCATTCAAATTATGTAATCAATAAAACGGTTAAACTAGCAAAGGAAAGCATCACCCACACATTCAGATTATTGTAATATGTAAATAAGTGGACACATAAACCATACACACAGGAAATGCCAAGAACAAATTTGGAGTTTGTATTTATATGAAATGATTTACATAAAAAGCTCGACAAAGTGCTCGGGTCTTATATGATGATAAGTACAATTCCACCCTTGTTCGAATATTGCAACAAGGGGTTGTTTATATCCATGCTGATTGCAGTGATGCAAGAGTCTCCAAGTCTAGCATGTCCATAGGAAATAATATTTGCAAACAAAGCTTCCTGGATAGTCCTTGGAAATGGTAGAAGAAATGGAGAAATAAGAAAGATAGGAAAGACACACATAAAAGAAAATATGACTAACTTTTATACATGGCTATACCTGGGTTTAAGTTTTCTCTCTCTAAGGTTTGATGAAAATTCTACCACTGTAATGGTCCTCTCTATATAGAGTTGGGTGCTCGAGTGGGGCTGTAACCATTTTTTCATCGACCCTTCATTTGGTATGATCTCTCCTTACAAAATTATGGTAGAATAAAAAATGGGCATATGGCCCACACCCTTCTCCTTACAAGGATGATGGTTGTTACTATGTGCTATCCTTCCTGCTATCCTGAGCAGGTGGCTCTATTGTGCTTTGATCATGAGCTTCCTTTGGTGCATTGGGTCCCACTTCTTCCCTTCCAAGATTTTGTAGACTTTGATCAATATACACCCATGCCTCATCGTGGAAGGTCAAGGCGAACGTTAATAGGTTGACATCCTGTGTGACCTTATTCACCCATTCCTTGGACCACTCCATGATGTTCTTAGTAAAGACACATAAGTGATCCACCATCTCCACCAAAGAGGTGAACTATTTTGTTAACTTTGTATCTTGACCAAAGTAAAAGTCTTGTATTTTATTGAACATAAATTTTTTTATAGTGGGGGCTTCGATAAATTCATCTAGCATAAGCCCATAGTCACTTAGATCATCCTCTACTTCCTATTCGGATTTGATGATTTATTGGTCCCAATGAAGCCAATTTGATCTATTTTGTAGATAAATGAAACTTTTGCATATTTTTCTGCAAAGAAATAGATAGAAGCATATCTCAAAGTATTTACCCTTGTACTAATATCCATGTAATTTTATTTGAAATTTTGGAATATAGGATATATAAGGTTCACTCTCTGATTGGATTGCTATAATAGGTCTCCTAGAATACCGACAGTATGCGTGGTAGCATAGATATTATAGAGTATTTATGAGAGGCCATCCATATTTTCCAGGACCTTATCCTTCATCTCTTGCTTAAATTCTTAAATGGACCCAAAGTGGTCACTGGATTGTATGGTGATGGCCTGAGATGGACCCATCATATACTTTAATTGATCTATCTCTGCCTATAGTTGTTGCATCTTAAGTTGTAACTTGTTAGGATAGGAAACATTAGCAATATTATTCATAATCAAAGGTTAAATAGAAATAGTAAATGTAATCAAATTGATTACAACAACTAACCTAACTAACATGTCATCCATAATATCTGTCGTCCATAGGGAAATGACGGTAAGGTAAGTCACTAACCTAGGTAACTAGTAAAAGTAACTACTAGTGGTAAAAAGTAACAAGCTACTTTTTACCATGCAGTAAATAAAATCTACCTAATGTAGGGAAAGGGTAAAATATCCAAATTATGGAATATTTACTCTAACATCTCCCCTTATTACATTATTTGGGTAATACATACATATCGTCTAATACAACAATATTTGGGTAAAGTATATAACTGCCCCAATACAGTGAAGAATATGTTGATCTGCTGGTTCTTTGCTTTGTCACAGTGCTCTCGCTGCTCCTAAGAAAAAAGTGGGTCATTCCTCACTTTGTCTTCATGCCAACGAATGTCCTTATGGTAATCACATCATCCAACCAAATTGCATGGGTAACCAGCCACTGCAATCGCTAGGTGCAGTAGAATAGATCACTTTATTCAAGGTTCATTTATTTACAATATGAATTTGCAAAAGATAAGGTAGCTAAGGTGTCGGTCGCTGCCAAAAATGCACCCTTATAAGTTCCCCCCTTCTTTTTGCAAAACATAGTGTAATTAATTTTTGAAGGAAGTGTGACTAAGGTGTCAATAAAAGTCAAAAATGCACCCTTATAAGTCATCTTCCAAATTTACAAAAATCAATGAAAAAAAGAAATGGATATCCCCCCTCAATTGCAAAAAGTGTGCAACTCAAGAGTGTTGTGAAGGATTTTACAAATATTGCCTCCTAGACAATTTTACATCACAAAAAGTCTCTCCTCTTGTTACAAGTACTTCAAACACCTAGAATTTGCTATTTATGAAGCCTAAAAGAGGTACAAGCACCCCTTATTGCAAGGTCTTCAAACAAAAAACTTATGCTATTTATGAAGCCTAAAATAGGAGAAAGAGAATATGGTGTTTTTGCCCAAGGGACACATGTGTTTTCCCTCTACAATACTGTCTTTAGCAATTTTAGCACTCCTTGTGCTATCTTTGAACCGAAAACAGAATCATAATGAGACACTTCACAAGAAATATGGCTTCTGTGTTTTACCTTTGCCATTTTAGTTTTGCTTGTTTTGAAACCAACACTGAATGGTGTCTTGGCTTTCATTTTACAATTTTTGCAAAACTATGTTTTTCTAGGCAATTTGATCAAAAAAGTTCACCAATTTGTGTTGGCAATTTTGGGTACTTTGGGTACATTGCCTTTGCTCAAATGTATAAAGTTGTCATTGATGTCAAAAGGCATTTTTGTGTTGATATCAAAAGAGTGTGATGTCAAGAATATCTTGAGAAGCTTCATTATGTTAAAGGGTTTTTATTAAAACCATGGTGACAAGGCTAAAGGTTTTTCTTAAAACCATTTGGACTCATTAAGGGTTTTTATTAAAACAAAGCTTAACTTAATGCAAAGGTCCATGTTTATTATTAATAATTAAATTAACTCAAACCTTTGTCAAAGGTCCAAGTTTAATTTATTATTAATAAAATAATAATAATTATTATTTTAATTATTATTAAAGGGTCTTTCAACCCTTAAGCGATGGAAGAAACAAGAATTCTTTCGTCGATATGTTGCCATCGTTGGAGAAGCGCCGAAGTCAAATAGTTAAGGAAATGGCTATATAAGTTGGCATGATTTTCAAAAGTGAGCACCTCCGATTAATGTTGATATCTACGATTTGTGGCTACTCTGTTTTAGTTCGATTTGCGCTTGGCATCTACGATTTGCAGTTGCTCTATTTCATTCGATTTGCGCTTGGCATCTACGATTTGCATTTGCTCTATTTTGTTCGATTTGCGCTTGGCGTCTGCGATTTGCATTTGCTCTGTTTTTGTTTATTTGCGCTTGGTGTTTGTGATTTGCATTTGCTCTATTTCATTCGATTTGTGCTTGGCGTCTACGATTTGCATTTGCACTATTTTGTTCGATTTGTGTTTGGCGTCTGCGATTTGTATTTGTTCTATTTCTTTCAAACAATGCTTTGTGTCTTCGAGTTGAGCTTGATCCGTGTTTTTGAATCTCCAATTGAAGTCTTTGAAATCATGCTTATTTTGTGTCTTGGATACTGTGCTCGAAAAACTCGTATTTGAGCTTGGGCTGCATCCTTATCTTTTTTCTTAACGGCAGTGGATTGTTTTGCATGCGGTTTGTGGAAGACGTTTACGTTTTCCAGATTCTCGACATCAAAGGAAGATAAAAGAGAGGGTAGTGGTGTATTACTTTTTTGGGCACTTGTGACCCAACAACAGTGGCGTTTAAGCGTAAGCGCTAGAAGGCAGATGTGCCGCGTTCGATTCTCTTCATTGGATTTTATTTTGGTCGCGGTGTGCAAAGGATGGTGGCTGTGAATGCGCGGGAGGTATAAGGTTAAGGTATTGTTGTGGATGATCCACAACACACCCCAAAATTTGGGACCCACCTTTTTTGCATGCTTTCAAAGAAGACTGCAGTGGCCCAGATGCTAAAAAAAATCAAAGGAAGAGCAAAATATAGCAAGAAAAATAAAGTGTCGCGATATCGCGACATGTTGCTCCGTCGCGACCAGAAATGAAAAGTTGTCGCGATATCATGACATGTTGCTCCATCGTGGCTGAAAATGAAAATTTGTCGCGATATCGCGACATGTTGCTCCGTCGCGGCCGAAAATGAAAAGTTGTCACGATTTCACGACATGTTGCTCCGTCGCGGCTAGAAATGGAAAATTGTCATGATATCGTGACAGGTCGCGTTTTTGCAGTTCCAAGAAGCGAAGTGGTACGGAAGGAAAATATGTCACGATTTCATGACATGTCACGTTTTCATGGCCAAATACAGCAAGAGCAGCCCGAAATAGAAAAGCATCACGATTTCACGACGAAAAGCAACCAAGGTGTATGGAAGGAAAAGGTGTCGCGATTTCATGACAGAAAACAACAAGACAGCCCAAAAGAGAAAAATGTCATGATTTCACGACAGAAAGCCGCAAGACAGCTTCGAATGAAAAAGCGTCACGATTTCGCGACAGAAAGCAACCAAGGTGTACGGAATAGAAAAGTGTCACGATTTCGCGATAGGAAGCAATGAGATGATGCCGAATGAAAAAGTGTCACGATTTCGCGACATGTCACGTTTTCATAGCCAGGTACAGGGAAACACAACAAAATGAAAAGGCATCGCGATTTCGCTACAGGTTGCATCCTCACAGCTTAAAAACAGAAAAACGTCGCGATTTCGTGACAGGTTGCATTTGCAAGGCTGTTGACAAGAAAATGTCGCGATTTCGCGACATGTCTCATTTTTGCGATGCATGAAGGCGGACAAGGCTGTTGGTAGGAAAATGTCGCGATATCGTGACATGTCGCGTTTTCACGATGAAAGTAAAGGAGCAAAGTTGCATGCATAAAAACGTCACGATATCACGACATGCTATTTTTTTTGTCGCGATTTACACGGGGCCATTACAGAACATGCAAAAAAGTGCAGAACACGTGGCGTACATGTGTAAGGGCTGCAAAGGCATTACAGTTCATAGAGAAGATCAAGCGTCTCAATGTCGAGCATAAATTCAAAAGCAATGGAAAGGCGGGGAAGGTGAAACGAAGCAATCTGGAAGACGAAATGAACCGTCGTGGAAGGAGAAGCAATTTACCAGAACTTTAAAAGCGGAAGCACAGATTGGTACGAGGGTCCAAAACCGCTATGAGCAGAGTTGCAATGCCGAAGGCGAGAAGCCATTCTGGGCCTGCTTAGGAGTGTTTTTCTTCCCCTTTTTTTGGTTTTGAGAAAACTAGAGATTCTGTTATTGTAAAATGATCAATTTTTAATACAAAAAATTTAGAGAGTTGCACCTCATTGGCAAGAAAGAAGGAGTTATTTTCTGCATGCAAGATTAAATGTTTATCTTTCCCCTTTCAGATTTCTAGGCTTATAGGTGAAGTTTAATGCAAGTTCTCTTGGTTGCTTCATGCGAATGTCTAAATCTGAAAATCACGATTAAAACCCCAGAGATCAGCACTTAACTTATCTGGATTGTGCGTGTTTTGCAGGTTCAATAAGTTAGGTTGCATGCATGGAAACCTCATTAGCTTCGGTTTTGTCAGAATAGGATTGCATCACCCTGAATGCATTTCATTTTACTTTTGCATTTTATTTTCATTTTTTTTTTGCACTTTATTTTATTTACAGGCATTAAAATAAAATAAAAAAATAAAAAACTAAAAATCTCAAAGTCAGAAAATAGAAAATTTCCATTTCTAGGGCAGAATTTCATTTTACAGTTTTGTTTTTCATTCATGAGCAGATGATGATATTCCCTTCATAAAATTCCAATTTCATTGAAGGGGTTATATTTTATGACATTTCATCATTTTCCATTTTGAAGTTACAACTTGGTCATATAGAGATCAAATCACATTTGCTTTATTAGGGTTCAAAGAACAATCATTAAAGTTTCACAGTAAAATAAACCACATTGCCCCTTGTTTTCAGTTACTTGCAACCACTAAGGTGTTCCAAGCATTTTAATTGAATATCTTCATTTGAGATCATCAATACACAGATGCAAAATGCTAACATAACAGGAACCTTGGAGAAGTTACTTGTTTAATTTCTTTGCAAGAAGAGGATTTAGAACCCAAATCCTATCGGAGAGTGTGTTTTCACAACTGGGGTGAAAATACCACTCAATAGATTGGCACTAGAAGGAGGGCTGGATGGGTTTATTTAGGAGATTAAAAGAACACCCCAACCAACAGATTGGCGCTAGAAGGAGGGTTGGATGGGTTTATTTTAGTGAGATTTAAAATTTTTGTATATTTCATGCCCTACTGATTGTTATCTTTAGCCTTCTAACACCACTCAACAGATTGGTGCTAGAAGGAGGGCATGAAAAGGTTTATTTTATCATGATTTTAGATGCTACAGGTTTATAATTGTTTAAGAGCTTTACATTGCTAAATATTTCAAGTCCATTTGATTAGCATCTTCGGCCTCCTCTAACACCACTCAACAGATTGGCGTTAAAAGGAGGGCCTGAACTAGTTTATTTCATGGTGATTTAAGTGCTACAGGGATTTAAATTTTGAATATTTCATGCCCTGTTAATTGTTATCTTTACTCCTCTAACACTCGACAGATTGTTAAAAGGACGGCCTGAATTGGTTTACTTTATTCTATTTTAAGCAATTCAGGTATGTTGTATATTTTTCTGATTGTTCATACAGAAACAATGTGATTTGATTTAATTTTGAAAATTTTGGTTTTGACTAACAAAGTGTTGTTTTCATGCAATTAATTTTCATTTGATTTTAATGAATACATCTCTTAGTTGATGCTAACTTGATTTTTTTTTATACATTGCAGGTTGAATATTCAACAGATTTGGTTCTAAAATTACATTTTAAGTTTCACTAATGGCAACACTTGAGGAGCAAATGGTATCCCTAAGAGCTGAAATAGTGTCTCTAAGAGAAAGAATGGTATTAATAATGGAGGATCATTATAAGGGTTTGTCTATACATGTGATACCCTATCAAATTCCTAAAATGTTATTGGATTTTTTATGGTGTTTTAATCAAGAGGTGCCACTAGGATACTTGCAAAAACTGCATGTCTACAAGAATACATTATGTCAATTCCAGGTTTTCTATGAGGAGGTGGCTTGTAAGTTATTTGCATACATTTTGGATGATAAACCATTCTTTTGGTATAGCCAACTACCCATGGAGGTTAGGACTTCTTGGATACAACTAGAAGCAGCCTATCTTTATCATTTTGGTAATCGGGTTGACTTAGAAATCCTGAAAAATCAGTTTACCTCCATATGTAAGGAGCCTAATGAATCCTTGAGTCAATTCAATGGAAGATTTCGTGAGTTGCACTCCCAAATGTGGGAAAATTTTAACACATTAGAAGAGGAAGCCATGGAAGTATACCTAGGAGCCATACACCCCACACTTGCTTCACTCATTGAGGAAAAACTGAGTGGTTTGTCTCTAGAGAAAATCCATGAGATCTTGGAAGAGATAGAACGACAAGGTCTTGAAGAAGAAAAGGCACAACATGTTCATATGAGAGATTGTTCTTTTGATGCCAACCTACACCAACCATCAAACATAGCACCCTCCACTCCAATGATACCTAAGGTGAATGATCAAGGGGATGAATTTGAATATCCAAATCTTACAACCACCTTAGATGTAGTCCACGGGGAGGTGCAAATTGCTAAGCCAACATCCGCTAGTGAGGATTATGCAGAAATGATCTCATTCATAGAGATACACGATTATTCGGATGAAGGGGTTCTAAATTCAACAATGTTTGATATATGTGATAGGACGGAACCCACCATAGAATTGAATGAAGTGGTTGAAAGTGAAATGGAAAGAAAATCAATAAATAAATTTGAAGATATGATAGAGTTTCACCACTTGTTCTTGGAAGATACTATTGATGAGATGTGTAAAATTAACGATCAAGAAATTCTTCACCCTCCAAATTATGATAAAATTGAATCATGGGTTACTAATTTGGACGATGATAGCCTTACAAATTTGAATTCAAGAAATGACCCACTTTTGGAAATAATTGAACCATCTAAGGAAGGTGAAGATGAATTTGATGAGAAACACATTGATGAATTGGAAGATGTTGAAGAAGTAGTTGAACGTCACCACTTGATTTTGAAAGATGATTATTATGATGCTTGGAAGAAGTGGGAAGACTACACTCACTCCAAAACTACTAATGAAACTTGTGTGCCAATTGATATACAGGACAACATAATCGCCTACTCAAAGGAAGATATTACAACTCCTGTACAATTTGAGGATGTTTTGGAAGAGGGTTTCAAATCTCATCAAATTTTGGAAGATTATAATGATCCTATTGCCAAGGACAAAGAAGAAAAATAATTTATGAATGAATCAAAAGATCATGCCACAAACATCATGGAATTTCATGCCATGGATTTGGATGACAATTTTCACAATGGTTGGGGGAGATATGATAATGCATTCTTTTCTCACATCCCTATAGATGAAACTCATATTTCACTTGATATGCAAGATATTGAAACTTCTAGCATCATACGAATCTCACAAATAAAAGGAAAAAAATTTAAAAAAATTAGGGGTTTGTCACATGAAGAGATACCATGGATAGTGAACAAAGAATTGGAACCAAATGACAAAGAGATTGATCAATTGGAAGCAACTCAAATGAAGGATCATCAAGATGAGTCATGGGACATACACTTTGACCAAGAACATTTGAGGGTTGAAAAAAAAAAGGGATTTGCATGACCATGTTTTGAATTTGAATGATGTTTATGATGAAATGTCATTAAAGGTGAATGAAAAACAGGGTATAATTTTTAATCACACCTTTAATAACATTGTTTTAATGAATGGAAAAGAAGTTGATGCACTTGAATTGTTAAATCAAATTCATCAACAATTGCTAATTGAATCTAGGGTAAAAACTTTTAATGATCCTAATTTAGTAAATATCCTAGATGCTTGTAAATTGTTGCACAAATTTGATTGGCCTACAAATTTGGAAAATGATTTGGCTTTGAAATTTGTAGAAATAGGCTCCTACTTACAAAATTGCATATTGGAAGAAGATAGCCTAATTCTAAATCAAAGATTGAGTTTTGAAATGGAAGTTTTAGAGAATAGACAAGATAAAATTGAATATCAATCATTGTCTAATCAATTTGAAAATTTGAAGCTCACCTATGGGAATACTAATGGAACTAAATTTAATTGGTGGGGTGAGAGAGGAAAGTTGAAGTGGGTTGCATTGTTTGGTCTTGTCTTGTTTTTGTTGGATTCCCACAACATTTGGCATGCATATCATGTTATATTTTTGTTAAAATGTTCTAATCATGTTTGGGATCTAGGAAAGTGATAGTCCAAGCTTTGCATCATCTTGTATTATAGTGTACATTTGTATATAGATTTTGGTTTTTGGTTTTGGGTTTGTGTTTTCAAGTTTCATTTTGGGATTGCTATTTGGATTTGGATTTAAGTTGTGTGTTGGTCCTTTGGACATTTTTGGTTTGTTTATGAAAAAAAAAAAAATTGGTTTTGAGATGTCAACTTATGCCTAAAATCAGGAGAATATGAAACATTGGAATTGTGTTGTAGAAAGCTCCACAAGTAACACAAACATTTAAATGATATCGTTTGAATCTTGTGATGCATGAAGTTGTCAGTTTTGCACATTATGGTAAAGTAGATGATATATTCCAAAAGAAGCAGTGCATTCACATCTCATGTCACATTCCACATGGCATATATACATGTCATCTCAAGTTACATTTTCATTTCATGTGCAATCATTGAGAAGGTGTCGAATCCTCTTAGGGTTATTCTATAACATAAAACATAAAAAAATCCTAAGGTTGGGAACTGATGTCCGAACTATCTTGAACCAAGCACATTCCATGCACATTAAAAGAATCTTGAGCAAAATGGTCAAAACCATACTTGGATGAAAAGGTGGGGTGAAAAGAATATTTCATGTTTGTCCTATCATGCAACATAATCCTTAAAAAAGTGGTTTTTACCACTCCCATAAAAGCTTAAAGCCTAAAACCAGAGTAGTAAGGATAGGGTTAAATCCTCATCGAACTTAGGTTGAGGATCCAACTCCCCAAAGCTCTGATTTGACCTACATGGAGTAGTAAGGATAGGACATAATTCTCATCTCGCTTAGGTTGAGAATCCGATTCCCCAAAGCTTCCATTTTTCCCACTTCATCATAAAGCTTGGATTGGAAGGATAGTACTACATGTCCTCTGCAAAGGATGGGTAGTCATCCCAAAGGTCCAAGTAATAAAATTAACTAATATTTCCCATTTTGTCTTAATATTGGATTGGAAGGATCGTACTACATGTCCCTAGCAAGGATGGGTAGTCATCCCCAAGGTCCAAGAAGTAAAAAATTAATATTTCCCATTTCATCTCAATATTGGATTGGAAGGATCGTACTACATGTCCCTAGCAAGGATGGGTAGTCATCCCAAAGGTCCAAGAAATAAAAGAAAAAGAATGAATGAAGCCAAGTCAGGGATTATGGGGTTAAGTATGCTCATGCGTGGCAACATGTCTTGTCTAAAAGCAAGACCACTGATTGCTCATATGGATAGACTAGCTTGACCATTTCATCCATAACAAGTTAAATTATTTTGTTCAAGATGAGGTAATGAACTCCAAATCAGAATAGTAAGGATAGGGTTAAATTCCCATCTCGCTTAGGTTGGGAATCCTATTCCCCAAAGTTCTGATTTCACTTACACTTGCACATGGGTTCAAGATGGTAGTGACACATAACCAACTTTGGGATCTAATAAATTAATTTAGTATACATATATTTATTTGGCCTTAAGAGGGTTTGATAGTTTTGATATGTTTGTTCATGATATTAGAAGGTTTGAGCCTTTGCAATGCAGGTTGTCATATCTTTAGCATCTTCATCATGCATCAAATCCTACACAAATTATTCATAGCCTTGCATACAAATCATAAGTGAAACTGACAATGGAATGTTGATCAAGTTCAAGCGATAGGGAATGAAAACACATTGCACACACCGAGCTGATACTTAATGATTCTGATGTTTCATGTATTTTTGATCTATCGGTATTAGTTTATCCTTTATGTGTTGACGCTTGTATCTAAGCTTCTATATTTCAGGTTGGGTTCTCACCAAAATGCTCAGGAGCATTTGACGATAGAGTCGCCATTTGTTGTGGCTGATCCACAACACACCCCAAAATTGGGGACCCACCTTTTTTGCATGCTTTCAAAGAAGACCGCAGTGGCCCGAGATGCTAAAAAAATCAAAGGAAGAGCAAAATATAGCAAGAAAAAGAAAGTGTCGCGATATCGCGACATGTTGCTCCATCGCGACCAAAAATGAAAAGTTGTCGCGATATCACGACATGTTGCTCCGTCATAGCCGAAAATGAAAGGTTGTCGTGATATCGCGACATGTTGCTCCTTCGCGGACGAAAATGAAAAGTTGTCACGATTTCACGACATGTTGCTCTGTCACGGTTAGAAATGGAAAATTGTCGCGATATCGTGACAAGTCACGTTTTCACGGCTCCAAGCAACGAAGTGGTACAAAGGAAAATATGTCACGATATCGCGACATGTCACATTTTTGCATCCAAATACAGCAAGAGCAGCCCGAAATAGAAAAGCACCACGATTTCATGACGAAAAGCAACCAAGGTGTATGAAAGGAAAAGGTGTCACAATTTCATGAAATAAAATAGTGAAACATCCAAAAAGAAAAAATGTCACGATTTCATGACAGAAAGCCGCAAGATAGCTCCAAATGAAAAAGCGTCGTGATTTCATGACAGAAAGCAACCAAGGTGTACGAAATAGAAAAGTGTCACGATTTCGTGACAGGAAGCAGTGAGATGATGCCAAATGAAAAAGTGTCACGATTTCGTGACATGTCACGTTTTCATGGCCAGGTACAGGGAAACACAACAAAATGAAAAGGCATCATGATTTCACGACAGGTTGCATCCTCACAGCTCGAAATAGAAAAACATCACGATTTCGCGACAGGTTGCATTTGCAAGGCTGTTGACAGGAAAATGTCACGATTTCGTGACATGTCTCATTTTCGTGGCGCATGAAGGCGGACAAGGCTGTTGGCAGGAAAATGTTGCGATATCACGACATGTCACATTTTCATGGTGAAAGTAGAGGAGCAAAGTTGCATGCATAAAAACGTCGCGATATCGCGACATGCTATTTTTTTGTCGCGATTTACATGGGGCCATTACAGAACATGCAAAAAAGTGTGGAACACATGGCGTACATGTGTAAGGGCTGCAGAGGCGTTACAGTTCATAGAGAAGATCAAGCGTCTCAATGTCGAGCATAAAGTCAAAAGCAATGGAAAGGCGGGGAAGGTGAAACGAAGCAATCTGGAAGACGAAACGAACCATCATGGAAGGAGAAGCAATTTACCAAAACTTTAAAAGCAGAAGCACAGATTGGTACGAGGGTCGGAAACCGCTGCGAGCAGAGTTGCAGTGCCGAAGGCGAGAAGCCATTCTGGGCCTGCTTAGGAGTGTTTTTCTTCCCTTTTTTCTGGTTTTGAGAAAACTAGAGATTCTGTTATTGTAAAATGATCAATTTTTAATACAAAAAATTTAGAGAGTTGCACCTCATTGGCAAGAAAGAAGGAGTTATTTTTTGCATGCAGGATTAAATGTTTATCTTTCCCCCTTTCATATTTCTAGGCTTATAGGTGAAGTTTAATGCAAGTTCTCTTGGTTGCTTCATGCGAATGTCTAAATCTAAAAATCACAGTTTAAACCCTAGAGACCAACACTTAACTTATCTGGATTGTGCGTGTTTTGCAGGTTCAATAAGTTAGGTTGCATGCATGGAAACCTCATTAGCTTCGGTTTTGTCAGAATAGGATTGCATCACCCTGAATGCATTTCATTTTACTTTTGCATTTTATTTTCATTTTTTTTTGCACTTTATTTTATTTACAGGCATTAAAATAAAATTAAAAAATTAAAAAATTAAAAATCTCAAAGTCTAAAAATAGAAAATTTCCATTTCTAGGCCAGAATTTCAGTTTACAGTTTTGTTTTTCATTCATGAGCAGATGATGATATTCCCTTCATAAAATTCCAATTTCATTGAAGGGGTTATATTTTATGACATTTCATCATTTTCCATTTTGAAATTACAACTTGGTCATATAGAGATCAAATCATATTTGCTTTATTAGGGTTCAAAGAACAATCATTAAAGTTTCACAGTAAAATAAACCACAGTGCCCCTTGTTTTTAGTTACTTGCAACCACTAAGGTGTTCCAAGCATTTTAATCGAATATCTTCATTTGAGATCATTAATACACAGATGCAAAATGCTAACATAGCGAAACCTTGGAGAAATTGTTTATTAAATTTCTTTGCAAGCAGAGGATTTAGAACCCAAATCCTATCGGAGAGTGTGTTTTCACAACTGGGGTGAAAATACAACTCAACAGGTATCATATTTGTTTTTGACATTGTTTTATTGATGTTTAATGTTTATGTGGAGTAATAAGGTGTAAAGAGGTTTTACTTTGTATGTTATTGTACTTTGATGGTTTTTACTAAGTTGGAGAAATAAGGTGTTATATTTGGATCTTTATTATTGTGTATTATTGTATAGTTGCTAACTCTAATTGGTGGCAAATTGAGAGTTAGTGTTGTGACAGATTTTGAGTTCTCCTTCTTCATAAAAGTAAAGGTATGGGCAACTTCTTCCATGTATGTTGTTTATGGTATATTTTTTGAAATTGAGTTTGGAGTGAAAAGGTTGTCTACTAAGTATTTTTGGTGTAAATCTTATTTTTTGGATATTGAAGATTGGTTATGCATTAAAGTCATTGATGAATTTTTGGGTGAATGCATAGTTCTGGTTGAGTAAGAGGAAGCATTTTTGCACTAGGGTTTATGTTAGTAAGTCTTGATACTTGCATTGAGATGATGAAACCCTAGTTGTTGGTAAAAAGAATATAATTATCATTGTTATATGAGATATTGCATGGTTGGCAATTGTTGGGTTGTGTTTCATTTTATTGAGAAAAGCATACTACATCTATCTTATTATTTTGAGATTGAGATTGAGTTGAGATTGAGATTGGGAGTTAAGTATAGAACATATTGGGTCTCTAACAATTATCTTTATGCTTCTATGAGATTTGAGATTGAGATTGGGAGTTAAGTATAGAACATATTGAGTCTCTAACAATTTTCTTTATGCTTCTATGAGGTTTATGAATCACATTGGGTCTCTAACAATTCTCTTTGTGGGTTCATGCTAAGCAAGTTTTTCTTGGTGAGCTTGTTGAGGTTTTGGACAAGTTCCAATGGGGACTTGTGAGCAGGTTTTGGACAGGTTCTAGTGGGGACTTGTGAGCAGGTTGTGGATAGGTTCCGGTGGGGACTTGTGAGCAGATTTGGACAGGTCCTAGCAGAGGACTTGTGAGCTGAGTTTTTGAGAGTTCTATCAGAGAACTTGAGGATAGAGGTACATTGGTTCTTTGAGAAGAACCTAAGGATAGATTTGGCAAGTCTTTGAGAAGGCTTGTGTGTAGAGGATTGATTTGTTCAAAGAGTTGGATAGATCTGACAGACAGAGGAAGACTTGTACTAGACCGACTGACTGTGTTTGGTACAGGTAGCTGAGCTACTGTGGACATGATCATAGAAGGCAGAGGTCACTTAGGCTAAGCATTTAGGACAAGAGGTCTTCGGTGGAAAGGATTTCCACGTGCTGGCAAGAGGTAGAGGTAGTTGATCTTCTGAGGGGTCATTTCTAGAGCAGAGGGGAAGGTATCTCCTTTGAGCAGAGGCTCATAAATTTAGATTGGGGGAAGGTGTCTCCTTTGGGCCGAGGCTCATAAACATTGTAATTGGGAAGGTTTCCTAAAGAACTTTGAGATAAATTTTAGAGAAAAGTTTTGTGGACATAGCCCAGGAATTTTGGGTGAACCACGTTAAAATTGGTGTCACCTTGTGGATGATATTGTGCATTGTTTTGATATTGCTTTGGGTATATTGCTTTACTATTTTGAAGTATAAAGGAAAAAGTAAAAAGAGGTCTTATATTGTTCACCCCCCCTCTCAGTATAAGCTTGTGTTCTTCAATTTGTCCTTTCTTATTGTAAGTACTTCAAGCATGGTTGCTATTATAAAGTCTAAAAGAAAAATTTTAATGTTGATGACTTGGATTTTTTTGATTGCCTTTACAAGTTTTATTTCCCTGTTTATAAGTCAAAATCTATGTTTGAAGGAAGAAAGGAATTATCCCCCCTTAGTGCAAAGGATTGCAACTTTTAAGGTTCCTTATTTTCAAAAAACTTGTTCTTTCTTTTGATTACCCTAAAAGAGTACCAAAATATAATTCACTCAAACAAAATTCCTTATTTTGTTGATTTAGGAGAGAATATCAAGTAATTTTGGCTATAAATATGTGCAAGGATTTACATAAATTTGTGAAATTTTGGGTTTTAGTGTGTTCTTGATTCTATGAATTATAATTGCAAAAGAAATAATGCAATAATCAAATAATAATGCCCACAAAATTCTTATCACCTAGGTGTTGGATGCAACCGAAAATGCACCTAATTTGCCAATAAAGGCGTCGAGTAAAATTGAAAATGCACCTTTTAATTTTTGCAACAAAATGTGTGTTTTGTTTTGTGCAAAAAATGATATTTTTATGTCTCCTACTTTGTTTTCCAATTTTGCAAAAGAAGTACAATGTTGTCTTCTCCCCTGAATTTTGCAAAATTAACAATTTTGAGCACTCCTTCCAAGAGAAGTCGACACACGACTCGCATTTGGAAGGCTTCCAGAACTATTCGACACACAACTTAGTTTGTGATGGACCCAAGGTTACAATTTCTTCTCAATTTTTTGCAAAAAAGAATGTACAATTTTATGTCTTATATCCCCTTTTGAGGAAAACAAATGCACACTTTGCCTTTTGAATTTTACAAAAAAAAAATTCAGTCTCCTTGTTGGCTAATTTGCAAAAAGAATTCAAGTTTGATCCTTTTTTTTATGCTAAATTAACAAGGTTGAGAAGAGTTTTATGGCTTTCTAATTTGCAAGAAAAATAAGTGCTCTTCTATGTCTTATATCCCCGCTTGGAGAAAACAAAAGCTCCTTTGATTTGATTGCAAAAATAGATCCTTAATTCTCTATTTTAATGCAAAATTTTAATAAATCTAATCATTATTTAATCAATAATAAAATTCAATTTTTTAAAATAAATGTAATTTATGAAAAAAAAATTATTTTAGACAAAAGATATTAAATTATTAAATAAAAATAATTAAAAATTTACAAAAAAAATAATTTTTTTACCTTTAATTAAAAATTTCAGTTCCCTTGGGCCCTTATGCGCCTCGCACCCATTTAATAAAAAAATTGGTGCCATCGACCCGACGGGAGTCGAACTCCCGACTTCCCATTAGGTAGCGCTTTAGCACGAGGCTCCAACCAGCCCAGCTAGCGCTACGGCTGGGAGCTAAGGGAGACTATCTCCCTATTATTCCCTTTCCCACCCACCAGCAGGGAATTAAGTGCACAGCTTCACGTGCTCTAAAGCCTTAAAAATGCTTTGGGACTTTAGTCCCACATGTGCTACACAAGCACATATAAAGCGTTTTAAAATTCCAAATTCACCCTTTTGAAGTGATTGCCTTTGTGAAATCACAAAACCAACTTTTTGCCGCTCAAAAAAACCAATCAAAGACCACCCACGTGTACGTAAGAGAAGTCACCACCTTAGCATGTCTCTCAACCAATCGTTGTCCGCCACTTGTCACAGCTAGATTCGCCATCTCAGCATGTCTCTCAACTGATCCCAATCTACCACTTGTTAGGTCCCTGTTAGTCCAAGTGTCACCGTGTGTCAGTCCAAGTCAGTTGTTCACTTGTCACCACGTTAGCTCCTACCTCGGGAGTCGTGGTGCCCAAGTCAACTGTCTACCTGTCAAAACTGCCACATGTCGGTCAGAGTCCTAGTTTTGGTGGCCATATCTCAGGATCTGTCCCTATCAAGGTGTTTGTCGGTTCTCTTGATAGTTTGTTAGGTCCGTGAGTCAAGGCATGCCTACCTTGAATCTATGTCGGTGGTCGTGCCTTAGGCTGTCGCCGCACCTTGGGGTTGCTTCGACCCTTTCATTGCGGTCGTCGGAGTGTTCTTTGATCATCGCATGTTGGGGTCAGCATTCACATGACTGTATGCCACCTATCGATGCCAGTCACCAATTGTCGACCTTCACATGGCTGAAAACCACTTGGTAGGGCGTGCCTACCCTCCTTAGGTGGTCGATTGTGCTGGCTCTCCAACGATCGAGCGATCGACAAAAATTGGATGGCTACCTACACTCTTCGATCATCGATTCCAATGGACACGAGGGTGCTTCTACCCTCGCACTGTAGTGCACACCGCCTCCCTGGACTCTCATGAGAATGTGGTGAGGCTGGTTAGATCCAATGATGTAGGAGTTGGCCTCCGCCTACGTTCCCCGTGGATCAATGGCAGCTTAACAAGCTGTCAGTCCGTCTAGGTTGTTTGGTTAGAAATAAAAATAAATCCAACTAGAGTGCCCTTGGAATGAGATAATTTCTCTTGCCTTGTCCAAGTTCCTGGAACGAGAGAATCTCGCCTTGTTCAATGTGTGCCTGGAATGAGAGAGACTCCTGCCTTGCCCAATGTGTGCCTTGCTTCCTCCATAGTCGTAGCTCTGATAGCAATGTTAGGATAGGAAACATTAGCAATATTATTAATAATCAAAGGTTAAATAGAAATAGTAAATGTAATCAAATTGATTACGAAAACTAACCTAATGACTAACCTGTCGTCCATAATATCTATCGTCCATAGGGAAATGACAGTAAGGTAAGTCACTAACCTAGGTAACTAGTAAAAGTAACTAATAGTGGTAAAAAGTAACAAGCTACTTTTTACCATGCAGTAAATAAAATCTACCTAATGTAGGGAAAGGGTAAAATATCCAAATGATGGAATATTTACTCTAAAATAACTATTTTGCCTTCGCAACTTTAATTTTTAAAACTACAACCTCCTCCACTGCTTCTACCACCTATACCTGAGAGTATACATGTGATTTCATCATATCTAGTGGGCCAACCTTGGCCATCGTTACTCCCTTATCAAGGTAAATCATGGCCTCCTTTAGGCTTGGTGATAGAGGGATAGTAAATATGGCATTGGACGCGTCACATGTTTCAAATTTTGTTGTCCCTCTGGCCCTGATTACTCCTTTACTAGGAGTTCTTTGCTCCTCCATGTCTTGTATCTAGTCTTCTTGGTTAGTTGTGAAATAGAGTGAGCCCCTTGTTCTAGACAATGTGAAGTTCTTTCTATCTAAGTCAGCTGATTCAAATCTGATTCTTTTCTTGGTGGGGGATTGTGAGGGACTTCATTCCTAAAGTTCATGTTCCCTAATTATGCTTGATAGTCCTCCATCTTATTTTATCTTCTTCAGAGCCTTTGTAGGTATTGGATGTTCCTTTTGGTTAATAACCAGGGTGGTAGAGAATAAAGTAGACTACCCAACTACCATCTCAGTCTGGTCAGATGGAGACATCAATGCTTGGGCCTATGATGTAAAACTTTGTACTTTTTGTGAGGAGTAAGTGACTAACTCCTTCCCTTTTGATATGGTAGTGGGAGAGCTAGAGGATGAGGGGAGTTCTGCTTATTCATGATGTGCTTCATCTACTATTTTCATCATAACTTCAAACAAGTCAGTATTCTGGTGAACAACCTAAAATGTGGGGTCTTGGAGTTATTTTAGGGAGTAACTAGGGTCAAAAGGACTACCTTATCGACCGAAAATACCATATGAAGCCTCAAGTTAGAGGTATAGTCCCCAATTGCTTCTAATTTATTGTGTGGTCTATTTTGTATTTTTCACACCAAGTCCAATGATTTTTTTTGCCTAAGTACCTTCTATGTTTCATCTTCAAAGCCATCCTACCAATGTGTGACCTGTAATAGATAAATCTTTGATGATAAGGTGTGTCTATGATGTTCGTGCAGGTCGTAGGATCTCCAAGTTACTTCATGGAAGCAATACATATACATGTTCCATATAGCTTGTAGCAAGGAGAAGTGGCCCAGATATGTGTAAGGTCCCATTCTATAGGGAATTGGCACGCATGGGACATTCCACTTTTTCCTTATGGACAAAATTTTTACCTCTTTCTCTATCTGCCGAGATATATCTAGGATGGCTATGGATGTTGAGCAATGTTTTGGCAATGTTTTCAATGATAACTTGGACCCATATATCCTGATATAGGAAAATTATTTTGTATAAAATACATCACCCACATTATCTTCTTGTAGGAATGTCTTTATCCCAACCCCAAATCTACCAGGCTTCTCTGTGCATAGGCAAGTATGTATTATTGGGAGGACATTCTTGAAGAAGGTTGCATAGCTCAAGCAACCATCTTGTATACACAATAGTCTGTCCTATATTGTAGTAGCACTAACTCCTCCTATTTGAGAAACCAAGGATTGGTCTAATTGGACTATAAACGAACCAGAAAGGAGTAATAGAAGGGGTAGCTCTTCTTTATCGACCAGTATAGCTTCTTGTAAATTTATCAATTCCTTGTCCATGTTGTCACTGATAACGTCTTCCCACCAATATATGGGCACCTTATATGTTCTATTGCATTGGATTATCAGGAACATGACCTCCTTTGTAACATGTTCTAAATATTTAGAGCCCAACACTAGGTTGATCATATCAACATAATCCTGTACCCAAGGGCAGATAATGAATTTGCGAATAGGGAAACTAGGAGGCCTACGCTTATTCCTTTTCAAAAGCATCTCCGAGAAGGAGGTATTAAGCATGAAATTTTCCTGGAGATATAGCATTTTGAAATTCAAGACTCATGAGACTATGGACATCCCGAATACCCATCTAATTTTTTTTACTATCAACCTGAATACCACCTGATTTGCATGGTCTTAGATAGTCCTATTTTTGGGGTTATATTCCACCACCAACCATTCTAAGAGGTTTGAGGAGTGATAAACCCTTGGGTAAATTAATCATCCTAGATTGGTATTCCATTTGTTGTATATGGGGCTCGATTCATCACTGTCTTGCTACATCCTTATGAATAGACCCCTAAACAAAGTAGAGTTCTATTGATTATCCTTTTATGTTGGATCAAGGATATAATTTATTATGTTTTCCACCTATTGTATATGAATTGGCATAATTTCTTTACTAGTATCGAGAAGTTTGGTGAGTTCTTTTGGGTCTTTGGCTCTCCTCACCCTTCTAGTTACTGGCCAGGCCCCTGTCATTTTTTTTATTTGTGCTCTTACATCCATCTCTCCCATCATGGCTGTGCTAGTGGAGGTCATTAATGGACTAGCGATAATCTTCTATTGCGATGCTCAGCTCTTTTGATTAAGCCTTCTGGACTGCACTCTGCATACGCACAATGAAACATTTTATTTGACATCGCGAGGATGATCCACAACCTTCCTTTTAAAAGAGCCTGCATTAATTTTGGTAGGTGGAGTGCTATTTATTTATTGGTTGGTAGGGTCTTATTAACTGTGCGATGAGGCCAAGTGCATGAATTAAATTTTTGCAATGCACTAATTGAACACTTTTTGGATTGATTTGGTTGGATCATTACCAGGTGGGATCAAGGTCACCCATGTGTCTGCTTCATATTGGCTTGGACGAAGCGTGCCTTGGTGAGGCACATGAATTAAGGAAAGAGGTGCATGAAATTCATGCATCTTTATGATTTTCACACGTGCTTTGAGGGGGCAAAGTGCACCAATAATAGATGGAGCACATGGACAAGCATACCCCTTGTAAAATTTCATGCACTCCACTTACGATGGGGTGCACGACTTGAAATAGGGGTTCACAACAAGTGCGCCTCTCATGTGCTACAATTATAGTAGGGTGCATGACTCAGAAGAGGAGTGCATGACAAGCGCACCCCTCATGCACTCCACCTATCGTGGGGTGTATGACTCATGCACCCCTCATGCACTATGCCTATGGTGGGGTGCACAACTCAAAATAGGGGTGCATGATAAGCATGCACCTTGTGCGCTCCACATATTATGGGATGCATGATTCACACACCCCTCATGTGCTCTGCCTACGATGGGGTGCACGACTCAAAAGAGGGGTTCATGACAAGCATACCCCTTATGCAATCCACCTACGATGGGGTGTATGACTTGAAAGAGGGATGCAAGACAAGTGCACCTATCTTGTGCTCCACATACAGTGGGGCCCATGACTTAGAAGAGGGGTGCATGACAAGCGCACACCTTGTGCACTCCACCTATGATGGGGTGCACAACTTGGGAGAGGGGTGCATGGACAAGCACGCCCCTTGTGCACTCTGATTACGGTGGAATGCACGACTCAAAAGACTTGTGCACTTTATAGGGGGTCGATGCACATGGTGAAAGACTAAAATTCAAAAACTGATTGCTAAGACAACACTACCATATTATATCACTGACTGGATATTTGGCTTGGAGTATTGTAGATAAGAATACATGGTAGTGCAAACCCTAGGGTAGCGAAAAAAAAAAACACAAATATTCAAGTTTTTAGTCAATTTTAAATGCATAATCATGTACAAAATAGAGCCACAACAATATCAAGACTTGGAAGACAAACTCTCTGCATTGAAATTTCTAGTAGTGCCGCATATGTGGAATTACGACCTTGAAGGTATCTTAGTCGAAAAGCTGAAGCAAAACACTAAAGTGCTTGGATTTAGGCACTTATTGTGGCCAAAAATCAAAGGACTCAAAAATATTCTAGAAGACAAAGTGACACCAATAAATTATCTAGATATGTAATATCGACCAGACTGGAGGAATTGTTATACATATGAACGAGTGTTTGACCCAGAAAGAAATCAATACCAACTATTGGATCCAAAACTAGTTGATACCATCATCGAAGATGAGGGATGGAAAGAACACAATATAAAACAATGGTAGATAATGCATTGTGAATGCATATTTATTAATAAACCCAAGCCCGATAGCATGGATAAATTTTTCAGTAACAATTTTGATAAGTACTACAAGTGGATGAGTGAACATGAGAAATAATTATTCCCTAAAGTTTTCAAAATCTAAATGACTAAAGATATGGTATATGAAGGAGAACAAGAATCTGGAGTATAATTTGTGCAACAAGTGATAATGACTTAAGCCTTGGAAGATGAAGAAGTAAAATAGGAGTCATTACCCCAAAATATTCCCAAACAACATGTCAAAGGGTCAAGACTTCTTGAAGTTGCAGAAGCCCCTTCAAAAGGATCGCATGAGTCTTTTGGAAAAATTCCCAAGCCTAGTAAGAATAAAAGGCATCATTCAAATTTAGAGACCTCTAAAAAGGTTAACAGGAAACAAAGACTAAAGGAAGAAATGGAGAGGACAACCAAAAATATGCAACAAGTGTAGAAGGATATAAAAATATATGAAGCAGAAGAGGCAAAAGCAAAGCAAATAAGGACAAAAAAATCAAAATTAGACATATCTAGAATACCAAAACCACACGGTCATGCAAGTCCCTCCTCTGTAGAAATCCTAGACACATCATCTCATCAAGCCCAACCATTCTAAAAAATGATCCCTGCAATTATAAAAATTGAGGAAGAGGAATATATTTTCCCCTTTTACTAACACCCAGCTTCTCAAGCACCTCCCATGCCTCCTAATACTTCATCACTTTTAGAATCCACTTTGTTCCTATAGAATTTTGCTATCCATGAGTCTTCCACATGTCTTGTACCTTTCACACCTACTCTTGAACCATAGAAGGATCAAGTTGCAAAAGATACCTCCTAGTCAAATATGTGACACCTTACCACTTAACTCCAACAGCAACCTTCTTGGCTACCCCTATCCTACCTGTTTTCACTCTAGGATCCATTCTATCCATATTTTCTACTATCTAGTTGGCAGAAGAAAATCAATAAAGGTGCAGATATGAGGAGGAACAATATGAAGAAATGCACACCAAAGAAGAGGAGGTCACTATCATGGTATTTTATACACTTGATCCCATTAAGTATGAGATAATTAAAGTTATAGCCAAACAAAAAGTGAAGAATCCCATCTCTCAGATAAGGTCAAAATAATGGAGTACAAAAGAATACAAAAGAAGTATCTCTACAATATCAAAAGTAGAGACTTCCTAGGCCATTCACATTGAAACACATACATAACTATTGCAAGTAAGAATAATAGAAAATGAGTTAGCTACATCTAAAAATAAAGTAGAAGCTCTTAAGTCTAGGATTGCTGAAGAGAAAAATGAGAAAAAGACCTTTAAAAGGGTATTATTGACCTAAAGGTCTCCCTTGATAAAGCCCCTTCTAAAAAGGATTTATGGCTAAAACATGAGCAAGTCAACCAACTCAATACTGAGCTATAGAAGCTAAAAAATTAGAGGGAGAAGAAAATCATAGCTATATGTGAGCTAAGGAATATGAAAGAAGAGCAAGAAAAGGTCCTCCTTATGGAAAGGAATGATCTAAAATAGGAAAAGTCCAAGTCACTCACAATGACAATTTCTAGATATTGGTTAAAAGATATTTGGATATGATACTGGAGGAAAATAAAAGGGACAACTATGGTATTTTTCCCCCTTGCTATGAGAATATACTATGAATTGGTACCGTGTCTACAAAGGCTATAAAATAAGGGAAAATGATATCCTAATGGTCAAATTTCAGGTAGCACAAAGGTTCAAAAAGATACTCAAATATCCAAAGAAGTTCCTAGAGATGAAAAATAATCTAACAAGGATATCAAATATTGGGTAATATTGGTTCATCATATTTTCCATATGAATGATCTCATGGGCCTAGTATGAGAAACACTAGCCATAGTAAAAAAAGAAACTAAAAAAATGAATGAAATTGCTAATAGCCTCAAGGCTCATGATACACCAAGCTTCTGGAATGATAATGAAATCATGCATAACCTACCTGGAGTCTTGAACTATGAAGTATTACACACCATGTCTGGTAAGTCATTAGATGACAAGTATAAAAAATTAATGAGTTCCCTAGCATATCTCCAAAGCAGTTGTCATAGTAACGATCCTTGACACCCAACCATATGCAAATACTTCAAAATCATTGGATGACTTGCCAAATACATTTTATGAAATCAATGTACTAATGATTGGTTATCCCCATGATATTTTCTAAAAAAGGCATAGGTTCACAAAATCATGTAGCCATAATTAAAATCATATGAGTGCAAAGAGACTAATGAGTTATTCGACATCAGATATAAGAATGTAATTGGCTAGAGTGGGATGATGGCACCTTCCCTAATCGAACTTGCCAGAACTCCTTAAGGAGATAATTATTCCATTAGAAATTTCATATTGGCATGTGAAATATGCCTCATTGAAAGTATTGAAGGATCTGCCTGGATGTTATAAATTCTCAAGACTTACATCAAACGTACCCTCTTTCACCACATTCTAGAATATTTACTGTAAAGGAAGAGCATTACAGGAGTTACAAATAACTAGCAAAAAAAGCAAGTGCAAAAATAGAATTTATGAGTTGAGATATATGTTAGTCTTACAATGACACTGAGAGGGGGGGTGAATCGGTGTAGATCTTTTAACTTTAATTTTTAGCTCTTAATACAATAGCAATTAAAACTAATTACTAGATACAACAAATATAATGCAAGAGCATCACACAACACAAGATTTAATGAGGTTCACCAATGTGTCTACTCCTCAAAAATGACTGCTTGGACTACCATCCAAATCCAGCCTTTGCAAAGCACCAACTTTACAATCAAGTTACCAGAACCCACTGGAAGGAGCACCAACCCATTATTTATCTGCACCAATAGAAGAGAGAACCAACCCATTATTTACCAACATCTACTAAAAGGAGCACCACACCCTGATGCCAAGCTGCAACCTAGACTTCAATTTTGAATCTTTAAGATTGACAGAAAGATACCTTTGTTTTTGTAAGATCCTGACTGGCCTTTCTTCACCTTTGCCCTCTCTATGCACTCTGCTTTCTCTATGCAATCACTTCATACACTCTGCTTCGTTACAATCGACCTTCACGATTGTCTTCTCCCTTTCGTGCACTTTGCTCTCTTCACACTATGACAAAACTTTGAACACTTCAACAACAACAAAATCTCCAAACAACCCTCCTTTTATAATAGAATTCTTGTGATGAAAACCCTAATATTAGTCGGCTATAAACCCTAATATTAGTCGGCTTTCATGACCACTGTAAACCCTAATTTTAGTCGGCTATCATCAGTCTTCGTCGGCTTCAACTCAACCACAAAAATACATGTCGCGATATCGCGACACTTTTTCTCCTTGCTATTTTTCTTAGCTTTGGCCCGCAAAAATACAACATGTCACGATATCATGACACTTTTTCTCCTTGCTCTTTCTCTTAGCTTTGGCCCACGAAAATGCAACATGTTGCGTTATCGTGACACTTTTTATCCTTGCTATTTCTCTTAGCTTTAGCTTGTGAAAATACATGTCGCGATATCGTGACACTTTTACCTTCGTACACTTTCTCTATTATTTTGTCACAAAAATGCGACATTGCGCGATATCATGACACTTTTGTTATTATGCCTACCACCCTTCTTGAGTCACGAAAATGTGACATGTTGCGATATCGTGACACTTTTGCTTTTCTGCCTGCCTATCCTTTTCGAGTAACGAAAATGCGACATGTCACGAAATCGTGACACTTCTACTTTCGAAGTCTTGCTTTCTGATTTTGTCGTGAAATCATGACACTTCTGCCTTCGAAGTCTTCTTCTCTACTTTTGTCATGAAATATCTACACTTCTGCTTTTGTACTTCACTTCTTTGCTTTTGTCATGAAATCGCGACACTTCTGCCTTCAAAGTCTTGCTTTCTATTTTTGTCGTGAAATCAAGACACTTTAGCCTTTGAGGTCTTCTTCTCTGCTTTTGTCATGAAATCATGACACTTCTGCTTTTGTACTTTACTATTTTGCTTTTGTCACAAAATCATGACGCTTATGCTTTCGAAGTCTTGCTTTTTTCCTTTGTCATGAAATCGCGACAGTTCTGCTTCCGTACGCTTCCTCTCTTTTTGTTGTCACAAAAATGCGACATGTCATGAAATCATGACACTTTTCAAACTTGCTTTCTCTCTCCTATTTTAGTCATGAAAATGTGACATGTGAAATCGTGACACTTTTCTTACTTGTTCTATTTCTTCGAACTTGTTGCGAAATCGTGACACTTCTTCCTACTTCCTCTTTTTCTTCCAACATGTCGTGAAATCGCGACAGTTTTTCCACTTGCCTTTTTCTCTTCCAACATGTCATGAAATCGCAATAGTTTTTCCACTTGCCTTTTTCTCTTCCAACATGTCATGAAATCGTGATAGTTTTTCCACTTGCCTTTTTTTTCTTCCAACATGTCGCGAAATCGTGATAGTTTTTCCACTTGCCTTTTTCTCTTCCAACATGTCACGAAATCATGATAGTTTTGCCACTTGCTTTTTTTCTTCTAGCATGTCGCAAAATCGTGACAGTTTCTCCTGATTTTTCTCTCTTCCAACATGTCGCAAAATCACAAAAAAATTTCCTGTTTTTTCTCTCTTCCAACATGTCATGAAATCGCGATAGTTTTTCTTGCTTGCTGTATATGTCGTGATATTGCGACACTTTTCTTACTTGTCTTTTTATTTGATATTTTGCATATGAGCCACTTCAGTCTTCATGGAAAAACACTGTACATACTCTGAGTAACCTTTGAACTCCTGTCTTATGCATTTGAAAAGATTTTGAACTTCCTGTCCACTGCATCAACAGATCTATCTGACTGTGTTGACAACAATGACAATACTGTTGCTGCACCTTGCTCAACAATCTCCCTCTTTGGAATTGTTGGCAACACATGTGCAATTTCCTGTAACTCTTCTCCCCCTTTGATAATAATACCAAAGGTTTACTGCAAACTCCCCCTGAGTCCATGCACAACATTCTCAGGCACAATTTATTACACTTAGCAAAAATCATGAGCACTCCCCCTAAGAATGTGATCCCTGTAGCTAGTCAATTCTTGGGAAGTATGACCACTCCCAATTTATTGTGAAGGTACTCAAAAAATTCCTTGGGCAATGGTTTTGTGAAGATATCTGCTACTTGCTCTGTAGTTGGAACAAAATCCAACTTAACCTCACCTTCCACAACTTTCTCCTTCAAAAAGTGATACCTGATAGCAATGTGTTTTGTGCATGAATGCATAACCAGATTCTTGGAGATGTTAATGGCACTTGTGTTATCACACTTAATTGATATTGGCTCACTGAAGCTGATACCAAGATATTTCAGGGTTTGTTTCATCCACAATACTTGTGTACAACATGTTGTCGCTATAATATATTCTACCTCTATTGTCGATAGAGAAATTGACTCTTGTTTCTTACTATGCCACGTGACCAATCTATCTCCAAGATAGAATGCACCTCCACTAGTACTCTTTCTGTCATCTACACATCTTGCCCAATCTACATCTGAATATGAAATAAGGGTGAGGTATTTACCTTTCGGATACCATAACCCATACTCCATAGTACCCTTGAGGTACCGAAGAATCCTCTTTACTGTTGTCACATGAGTCTCCTTGGGATTAGCCTGAAATTGTGCTACCATGCATACTGCCTGCAAAATATCTGGTCTGGTAGCTTTCAGGTACAGTAAGCTTCCAATCATAGATTTTTACATGGTTTGATCAATAGGTGGAGATTTGTCATCCTTGCTCAGCTTGCAACCTATCATCATGGGAGTGCTAACTAGCTTACAGTCCTCCATTGTGAATTTTTTCAACATCTCTTTCACATATTTAACTTGAGAAATAAATATGCCCTTCTTATTTTGATTAACTTGCAACCCGAGGAAATACGAAAGTTCACCAATCATTGAAATTTCAAATTCTTTCTGCATCTTATTTGCTAAATATTTACATGACTCATATTTGTTGTTGCCAAATATGATATCATCTACATATACAACAAGAACAATAAGATGCCCATTTTCTATTTTGACATACAAATTACTATCCACCATACATTTCTTAAACCTTTGTTGGATGAGATAGTTGTCTAGCCTTGCATACCATGCTCGGGGTGCCTGTTTTAAGCCATATAATTTTTTCTTCAACTTGCAAACAAAGTTGGGATCATCACCAAGTTGGAAACCATATGGTTGCTCAATATAAACCTCTTCTTCAAGTTTTCCATTCAAAAACACTGATTTCACATCCATTTGATAAAATTTGAAATTCTTGTAGGCTGCTAAAGCTAGAAACATTCTAATTGCCTCTAGTCTCACTACTGGTGCAAAATTTTCCTCAAAGTCAATGTCTTCAACTTGTGCATAACCCTTACATACCAATATTGCTTTTTTTTTTACTACCTATCCGTCTTCATTCAATTTGTTTCAAAAAACCCATTTAGTCCCGATTATATTTTTATTTGCAGGTCTAGGTACTAACTCCCAAGTTTCGTTTTTCTTGATCTGATCTAATTCTTCATTTATTGCCTTCATCCAACTTTCATATTTGCTTGCATCAGTAACATTTTTGGGCTCAATGTTGGATAATAGAGAGTAGTTACTTACTACTCTTCGTCTTGTCTGAACACCAACTTTGGGGTCTCCAATTATTTTCTCTCTAGGATGATTTTTCTGCCAGCTACCTATTTTGAATTTCTTATTTTCTTCCACTTTTGAATCACAATTTAAATCATTTGAGTCAATTTTCTGTATCTTTTCTATTTTGTTTTCCTCATCTCCTTCAATAACCTCTTCATAAATTGGGTAGTTCATTTCATAGCTAATTACTCGTTCTCTACCTTCATCAAATTTAACATCGGCACTGTCCACAATTTTCTTTAGCTTCTTGTTGTTACATTTGTAAGCTTTGCTTTTTGATGAATAACCAACAAAAATACCTTCATCCACTCTATCTTCAAACTTACCAATATTATCTTCAATTCTTTTGATGTAGCACTTGTTGCCAAAAACTTTGAGGTATTTGTTGTTGCCAATTTACCGAACCACAATTCATAAGGAGTTTTGCTTTCATGTGTTCTCAGCATGTACCTATTTTGGATATACACCGCAGTATGGACTGCTTCTTTCCAAAATCTGTCTGCTAGTCTACTTTCAGTCAGCATAGTCTGTGCTATTTCCTACACTGTCCTATTCTTTCTTTCAACCACTCCATTCTGCTGAGGTGTCCTAGCTACTAAAAACTGTCTCCTAATACCGTATTTTTCACAATACTCTGTAAAATATTCTAAAATAAATTCTCCTCCTCTATCTGATCTTAAACATTTGATCCTCTTTCCTATTTCATTCTCAACCTGGTTTTTGAAAATATTGAACATATCAAAAGCCTCTGACTTATGCTTCAAGAAAAATATCCATGTCATTCTGGAATAGTCATCAATGCACAACATAAAATATTTGTCACCATTTATGATTTGTGTTCTCATGGGTCCACATAAATTAGTGTGTATTAGTTCCAAAGGTTTGCTTGTGTAGTACTCTTTTATTTTGAATGTGACTCTAGTTTGTTTCCCCTTATGGCATGAAACACAAATGTTGTTTGTAGGTTTTCTAATGGTGGGAATATCTCTCACTGCCCCTTTTGAGGTGATTTTTACTAGATTATCAAAACTGATATGACCGAGTCTCTTATGCCATAACCTATTTTCTTCTTCCCGTCCAATAAAACAAGCTCCTTTTGAAGTCTCTAAGAGCATGTACAGGTTTCCAGATGTCCTTGCTCCAATTGCTATCAATTTTCCACTGTTTGTTTTTCTGACTTCACAACCCTGCTTCATAAAAACTACTTCATGAACTTTATCACAAATCTGACTTACGCTCAATAGGTTATGTTTCAAACCATCCACAAACAAGACTTCCTCTGACTTAATTTTTCCCTCACTAATTTTAACTGATCCTTTGCCAACTATCTTAGCTCCATCATTATTTCCAAACTTTACTGAACCACCTTCATATTTCTGTAGCTTCTCAAATTTTTGTTTGTCACCTGTCATATGACTGGAGCATCCACTATCAAGTATCCATGGTACATATTTGTTCTACGCTTTAAATGTTGTTTGTACGATTAAGGATTCATTTTCTTCCTTAAGTCGCTCTTTTCCTTTCCACTCTGTTTTGATAGTAGTTTTGGGTTCTTGTTTTGCCTTTCCCTTATCAACATCTTGTGCATGTTTTTCAAAAAGTTTTCTATTTTGTATCATCTTATTTGGTTGAAATTTTCTTCCCTGAGACTGATTTGATGCAAATTTACTTCTACAGTTTCTTGCAATGTGCCCAAAATTATGACAGTTATAACATTCTACTGTATAATTCATCAGAGGATAAAAAGCATTTCTACTGGTGAAATTCCTTGGTCTTACATTATATTTGCAGTTTGATATTTTATGTGTATAGCCATTGCATTTAAAATAGAAACTAGAAAAGGGATAATTGAACCTGGGTGAAGGTCTTTGCCATGTTTCCGTAGGAGCCATAGGTATTCTTCTTCTTTGATGTGTGAAATTGGTGAATCCATCATTGTCAATTCTCCTTTCGTGCCTAGCATTATTGCTTTCTCTTACATGAGATATTTTTCTTTGATCAACCTATTTATTATCTTTGCTTTTTATGGATTCTACATTTCTGACCTTTGATCCATTTGATGATTCTCCTTCGATGAAACCTAGACCAAATTTGATGCCTACAGGCCTTTGGTCATTTATGATCTTATCCAGCTTCATAGAACTTACTTCACGTTTGTGATAACAATTGATTTTCGTATTCATCTCTTCTAGCTGCATTCTTAAACCAACAATATCTTCTTCTAGCTTGCTGCAATAATATATTTTCATGGTTATTTGCACTTTGAGATCTTCAGAGATTTTCTTAGTTTCTTCTATCTGTACTTTCAAATTGGATATGATTTCATTTGCATCCTCAAGTCTTTTTGAAAGTTTCTTATTCTTTTTCTTCTCTATTCTCCACTCTTCAAGTGCAGAGATCAAATCACCTTCTAGATCTACTTCAGCCTCAAGGTTTTCACCACATACTTCAGAGTTCACTCCTTCTTCCTTTTGTGATATTACTTCTTCAAATGCCATGAAAAAAGCTTCACCTGTTTCCTCTTCAAAAACCTCACCGAAGCTGTCTTCTGATGAACTGGCATTCCTGGAGATGAAACTTTTCTTCTTGAAGTTGCCTTTTCTGAAATTTGTTTTCTTCTTCCAGTCACTTCTTTCTTGGTGCAATCCTTCATCATTTTTGTTCTTCTCTTTAAGTGGACATTTAGTCACAAAATGCCCAACACCTCCACAGTTGAAAAATTTAAGCGGTAGCTTTCCTCTGTATTTTCATTTTCCCCTTTTTAGTTTTCTAACAAAGTTTGCTTCCATTTCATCTGACGTCTCTTCTTCCTCGGAATATTATTTTGTGTTTTTATATTTACAGGCTTTAAAAGTCGCTTCTCTATCTATGGGTTTAGATCTTCCTATCCTCATCTCATATGCAGTCAAAGAACCATACATCTCATCTATACTAAAATAATTTAGATTCTTAGCTTCTTCTATCGTTGAGACTTTAGAATCAAACCTTTTAGGAAGAGTTCTTAATACCTTTTTTACGATGGTAGAGTCGTCGATATCCTCGCTGAGTCCTCTGATTGCATTAATGATTTCATTAACTCTTAACATATATGCCTCAATGTTTTCATTGTCATTCATCTTTAATGCTTCAAAATGAGCTCGATGTGTCTGTAACTTGGCCTCCTTGATATTATCATATGCTTCATGAATACTCCTTAGTTTGTCCCATATCTCTTTTGCCATTTTATAGCTCATGATATTTACTAGTTCACTGTCTACTAATCCACACATGATAGCATTCTTTGATTTTGAGTTACTTTTAAACAGTTTCTTTTCGTCAGCCTCTTTTGGAGGAGTGATGGGTATTGTGTAACCACTAACTACTGAATCCCAGATGTCATATCCCAAAGCACAGAGATATATCTACATCCTGATTCTCTAGAATGCGTAATTAGATCCATCAAACAATGGTGCTTTGTTTGATGAGAAACCTTCATGACCTGTCATTGTGTTACTTCCAAGATCACCCTAGCCAGTTAGGCTTGTACAGGAACTTAGCTTTGATACCAATTTTTAGTCTTACAATGACACTAAAAGGGGGGGTGAATCAGTGTAGCTCTTTTAACTTAAATTTTTAGCTCTTAATATAGTAGCAATTAAAACTAATTACTAGATACAGTAAATATAATGCAAGAGCATCACACAACACAAGATTTAACGAGGTTCACCAATGTGGCTACTCCTCAAAAATGGCTGCTTTGACTACCATCCAAATCCAGCCTTTGCAAAGCACCAACTTTATAATAAATTTACCAGCACCCACTAGAAGGAGCACCAACCCCTTATTTATCCGCACCAACAGAAAGGAGTACCAACCCCTGATTTACTAGCACCTACTGAAAGGAGCACCAAACCCTGATGCCAAGCTGCAACCTAGACTTCAATTTTGAATCTATAATATTGACAAAAAGATACCTTTGTTTTTGCAAGATCCTAATTGGCCTTTCTTCACCTTTGCCCTCTCTGTGCACTCTGCTTTCTCTACATAATCACTTCGCACACTCTCATTCATTACAGTCGACCTTCATGATCATCTTCTCCCTTTCATGCACTCTACTCTCTTCGCACTATGACCAAACTTTGCACACTTCAACAACAACCAAATATCCAAACAACCCTCCTTTTATAATAGAATTCTTGTTATGAAAACCATAATCTTAGTCGGCTGTAAACCCTAATCTTAGTTGGCTTTCATGACCATTGTAAACCCTAATTTTAGTTGGTTGTCATCGGTCTTCGTCGGCTTCAACTCAACCATGAAAATACAACATGTCGCGATATCGCGACACTTTTTCTCCTTGTTCTTTTTCTTAGCTTTGGCCTGTGCAAATACAACATGTCACGATATCACGACACTTTTTCTCCTTGCTCTTTCTCTTAGCTTTGGCCCATGAAAATGCAACATGTCACGATATCGTGACACTTTTTCTCCTTGCTCTTTCTCTTAGCTTTGGCCTATGAAAATACATGTCGTAATATCGCGACACTTTTGCCTCCGTAAAATTTCTCTATTCTTTTTGTGCAATATCGTGACACTTTTGTTATTCTACCTACCTACCCTTCTTGAGTCCTGAAAATGCGACATGTCACGATATCATGACACTTTTGCTTCTCTACATTTCTGTCCTTTTTGAGTTGCAAAAATTTTAACATGTGAAATCGTGACACTTCTGCTTCTGAAGTCTTGCTTTCTAATTTTTTCATAAAATCATGAAAATTCTACATTCGAAGTCTTCTTCTCTGCTTTTGTCATGAAATCACTACACTTCTGCTTTTGTACTTCACTTCTTTTCTTTTGTCATGAAATTGTGACACTTCTGCATTCAAAGTCTTGCTTTCTATTTTTTTCTTGAAATCATGACACTTCTGCCTTCAAGGTCTTCTTATCTACTTTTGTCATGAAATTGTGACACTTCTACTTTCATACTTTACTCTTTTGCTTTTTTCATGAAATTGTGACACTTCTGCTTTCAAAGTCTTGCTTTCTGCCTTTGTCGCAAAATCGTGAAAGTTCTGCTTCCGTATGCTTCCTCTCTTTCTCTTGTCACAAAAATGTGACATGTCGCAAAATCATGACACTTTTCAAACTTGCTTTCTCTCTCCTATTTTAGTCATGAAAATGCGACATGTCATGAAATTGTGACACTTTTCTTACTTGTTCTCTTTCTTCGAACTTGTCGCAAAATTGTAACACTTCTTCCTACTTTATCTTTTTCTTCCAAAATGTCACGAAATCATGATAGTTTTTCCACTTGCCTTTTTCTCTTCCAACATGTTGCAAAATCATGACAGTTTTTCCACTTGCCTTTTTCTCTTCCAACATTTCGTGAAATCATGATAGTTTTTCCACTTGCCTTTTTTTTTCTTCCAACATGTCGCGAAATCGTGACATTTTTTCCACTTGCCTTTTTCTCTTCCAACATGTCATGAAATTGCGATAGTTTTGCCACTTGCCTTTTTTTCTTCCAGCATGTCATGAAATCGCGATAGTTTCTCCTGCTTTTTCTCTCTTCCAACATGTCACGAAATCAAGACAGTTTTTCTTGCTTTTTCTCTCTCTTCCAACATGTCGTGAAATCATGATAGTTTTTCTTGCCTGCTATATATGTCGCGATATCGTGAAACTTTTCTTACTTGTCTTTTTCTTTGATATTTTGCATATGAGCCACTTCGGTCTTCTTGGAAAAATACTATACATACTCTGAGTAACCTTTGAACTCCTATCTTTTGCATCTGAAAATCTTTTGAACTTCCTGTCCACTGCATCAATAGATCTATCTAACTGTGTTGACAACAATGACAATACTATTGTTGCACCTTGCTCAACAATATAATAATGGGATGAGGCAAGAAAAGTGCTACCATGTAGAAATCTAATAATGAATTGATAAACAAGCTAGCAGGCATCCAAGACCCGATACTCACAATTCAACCCAAAATAAAATGAATCAAATTGTCTACAAGGAAAAGGTAAAAATATTTTTTGAAAAGAACCTAGGAGGTGTGGCCTATCGCTCAAACATGAATCAGTTTGTTACTGAAGGAGTACATCCATACCCTGAGCTCATACATGCAATTGTTAAGTTCTATGATCCAAATATTGCCACTATTTGTGACTGTAATTCCAAGCCCCTGTTTGTTATTAACAAAGAATTCATGTAGATAATATTTGTATTTGAAGGTAGCATAGATATTTAGATAAAATAAATTGATGTGGACAAGTAGATAAAGTATATACAAAATCCCCTGGGTTAGGATTGGCTTGTCAAAATTGGAGGAAAGTTACCAGATGACTACATGAACAAGCCCAAAAGCCTAGCTCAATTCTCTAATGAAGCACAGGATATTCCATCCATGATGGTAAAAATATCAAGGTTGAAAAATGGTGCGATAATTTATCCATACCAGTTGGGCATGGCCAATACAATAATTAATGCATTTTATTTCATCACACTAGATTGGGTATAATTTTTGGAAGTCAGCATTCAAGACCAACTGAAGTCACTAAAAGATAAAAAGTGTGGTGTATTCACATACTCCTCGTATGTATCTTGGCCAATTTTCTACTATATAACATTTGTGAACAGTTCAACATCCCATTGTAAAATATAAACAAGGAAGGTAAGGATCACCCAGTAAAATATTGGATCCATGTTCTCAAAGATAGCTCTCCATACCTTGAATTCAACAAGGAAATTATTGGGAACCACACTAGTGGTAATCTATTGAAAGTGTTTGTGCCTTTATACTAAAGCAATTGATAAACTCAGGGAAATATCACTGGAGACAGAAGATGGTACTTCTGGTAACATGGCACCATCATCATTATCTATGGATTCTCTAAATTGCCATACTTTCTACCATATTATATCACTGATTGGGTATTTGGTTTGGATTATTGTAGACAAGCATACATGGTAGAGCAAACGCTAGGGTAGGAAAAAAATGAAAGATAACTATTTAGGTTGCCATTCAAGTTTAAATACATAATCATATCCAAAAGAGAGCCACAACAATATCAAGATTTTAAATTCAAACTCTTCACACTAAAATTGCCAATAGTGTCACATATGTGGAATTATGACCCTAAAGGTATCCTAGTCGAAAAGCTAAAGTAGAACACTAAAGTTCATGGATTCAAGCACTTATCATGATCAAAAATTGAAGCACTCAAAAATCTTCCAAAAGACAAAGTGATACCAATCAATTACTTGGATATGCAAGATCGACCAGATTAGAAAAATGGTTATACATATGAATGAGTGTTTGACCTAGAAAGAAATCAAGACCAACTTTTGGATCCAAAAATGGTTTATACCATCATGGAATATGAGGGATAAAAATAACATAATATATAACAATGGTTGATAATGAATTGTGAGTGTATCTTGATTAATAAACCCAAGCCCGATAGCATGGATAAATTGTTCAGTAACAATTTTTGAAAAGTACTACAAAAAGTGGATGAGTGAACATGAGAAATAATTATTCCCTAAATTTTGTAGAATTCGAATGACTAAAGATATGGCATATGAAGGAGAACAAGAATTTGAAGCATAATTCATGCAACAAGCAATACCGACTCAAGACTTGGAATATGAAGAAGTAGAAGAGGAGTCATTACCCCAAAATCTATCCAAATGACATGTCAAATGGTAAAGACTTATTAAAGTAGCAAAATCCCCTTCGAAAGGACCACATGAGTCTTTCGGCCAAATTCCTAAGACTAGTAATAAGCAAAGGCATCATTCAAATTCAGAGACCTTTGAAAAGGTTAATAGGAAACAAAGACTAAAGGAGGAAAAGGAGAGGACAACCAAAAAGAGGCAATAATTGTAGAAGGAGATAAAAATATATGAAGCAACGAAGGTAGAAGTAGATAAAATAAGGACCAAACAACCAAAATCATATATAGTTGAATTACCACAAAAGGAAAAGCCAGAGTAGGAAGCGTAAGACACAGGTACATTTCTTAAACCACATGATCATGCAAGTCCTTCCTCTATAGAAATACTAGACACATCATTCCCTAAAATCCAGTCATTCTCAAAAATGATCCCTACAATTAGATAAATTTAGGAATAGGAATACATTTTCCCCTTTGACCAACACCTAGCTTGTCAAGCACCTCCCATGCCTCCCAATACTTCATCACTTTTAGAATCCACTTTGTTCCTGTAGTATTTTGCTATTCATGAGTCCTCCACACATATTGTACCTTTCACCCCTACTCCTGAACCATAGAAGGAGCAAGCCACACAATATACCCTCATAGTCAAATTTGTGACACCTTACCCCTTCACTCCAATGACAACCTTATTGGCTACCCCTGTCCTACCTATCTTCACTCCAGGATCCCTTCCATCCATCTTATCTACTATCTAGTTGGTAGAATAAAATCAACAAAGGTGTAGGGATGAGTAGGAACAATATGAACAACTGCACATGAAAGAA